>JAVJGJ010000061.1:35305047-35362085 GCA_035590215.1 Microhierax caerulescens
CCCACGCTGCGTGCACTGGTGTAGATGCACTTCAGCTGGGCTGTTGATCCCCCCACCTTTTTGGAGGGGATAAGCCCCGATTCCTGTGTGACTGTTGTCGGGTGCTTCTGTGGTTTCTCACACATCAAAACCCCTTGCTGCTTCGCTGCCGAATGGATCTCTGGATCTCCATACCCTACTTCCACTGAGTCTGCAGACTGAAGGACCTTGCTAGCACACTGTCCTTCAAACATTGGCGTACTGTCACCAGGCTTATCTCTAAATACAAGGGTTTGATACTTTCCTAAAAGTTTCGATACAATTTTATATGAATGAAAAGAAGAGCAAGTTCAAAGCCCAAGCAGCTTGCTTAGGACTTTGTATTTTAATAAGCATATCAAACAGTGATAAAAATACCAATCAGTCTCCAGTCCTAAAGGAAGAAAAGGACTAAAATTAAAAACTCAAACAGTCAAAACAAGATAAATAAGTTAGAAGGTTTCACCTTATTTATTTGCAAAAAAAATGGGTATTTTTTTTCTGCTACTTTCAAAAACGGTATTTTCAAAAATGTTTTGAAATTGGAAACCTGTATCTCCAAACTTCTATGTATTATGACATCTCCTAAAACATGTCATAAGTTTTAACCTTAATGTGAGAAAAAATGAGCTTAATATTAATTGTATTATTAGACTTATTTCTATTTCATACATATTAAAACACTGAACACTATCTTTTGAATGTTCGTTTTAATCCTATAGTAACACTCATGATAAAACACAGATCAAACCAGCCACCTATTAAATCAGCTACCTGCAGTACTGGGATCTTAGTGAAAGTTAAGTACCAGGAAAGGACAAACTCTCTCCTGACTTTACAGGAGACCATATTATACCCTGCAGCAAGAGATCCAATTACGGTTACCATCATTAGCCAAGGTCAGAAAATTATTGAATACTATTAAAAGTTCATCCACAGTATTTACCTCAGCAACCTCCAGCAATCTTGAATTCCACTGGGGGACAATATATTGGTTTAGTTATTGCCTCTTATCTGAGATGGGCCTTAAGCTAAACATATTAAGAAATGTTTGGATTCAAGGATTTGGGTCAACACAGTTTTAATTCGCAGTAGCTCTTTCATTTCAGAAAGTGTCTTATTTCCTTCTCTCGGGCATCTGTCTGAGCACATGTAAAGCATGATGAGCACACTTGACTAAAAGCCCACCAAACAGTATCATTAACCTCGGCTGATTACACTTACTGCCTCAGGACTGCAGACCATCACAGAAATAAATACCAGAGGCTAGTTTTACAAAAGGATTGGACACGTTTATGGTTGTTAATAATACATCTATCTCTGCAAGGTAAGTTGAAGCTTACAGGTAGAAGTTTCAAATGCATCTCACTGAGTTAAGTGCAACAAGCACGTTCAAATCAGTACGTTGACCCATCGCCAGCTTATAGAGCACCCCATCTCCATCCCTCCCGTAAAGGCTGTCAACTGAGCTTTCCATGTGAGGGCAGACCTGACAGCACGTCTGCACAGAGCCAAAGAACTATACTAACTAAACTGTCAATGCAAAAAGTCTAAAACTAGAGTTGACACTTTCAGCAGAGGGCTACAGGCAAAAGCATTGCAGGGATATTTTAATTATCTTGAAAAGCAAGCAAAGCATTAGAAATTTAGAGTCAAATATTTAAGGAGATATATGTATGTTAGGTTATAAAACAGGCAGAGAGGTTAGCTCTGGTAATGAAAAGCACTTGGCATATAATTGTGATCAGCAATAGTGCTGTCTACAGGTCTGTATTAGGTTATTTTAATTTTTTTTTTTCTGGCTGCATTGCATTATCGAAGTATAGGTTATTACGATTGGTTCAAGACTAACTTTAATTCAGTTTCAAAGTGGTAAAACTCTTTTTGGCAGAAGCCCACAACTATGAGTGCCACTGGGGACACGGTGGGTAAGAAAGCTGCAGGCTATGTTGGATGTCCCTTTCCATGGACAAAAATTGGTCCTGACCAGCAGCATGGAGATGTTAGGGACGCTGTCCTTGGCCCAAATACCAGCAACACCTACAGTCAATAACAGGCAGACAGGTCAGTCTCACCATTCTTCTTAGGAAGGCCCGACGTTACGTATGAGATGAGCCAACATGATACACAGTATGCTTTAACCCAGTCTGCCCTTAAACTACTATGAGCTCTAGGAGTGCTGGAATTGACCTTCTGCCTTGCACATTCTCTGCAGGTAGTAGAGACACAGTGCACATGGATGAACAGCAAGCGTATTTCCAGTGTAGTCCCATCCCAGTAGGATGTAATTGTTATTCTGAATAGTGCATTTTTCAGGAAAGCAGCTATGCTCTCTGCTTTATGCAAATGGAAGAACATGGAGTGTGTATTTACTGTTTGTAAGGAAGAATATTGTGCGTGAGCCTCTGCTGAACAAGAAACTTTTAGCTATGAAGAAAAGTGTGAAAAAATTGTAAATGCACTTCCCGAAAGCCTGACTTGTTTGAAAGTTTAAAGAATTGGTACTATTCTGCTATTAATATAATTTTTTAAATTATCTCACAATCCTTAAATACTTAAAGGATTTATTTTTAATTAATCTTAAAGTATAAATGAATTAACTAATATAATTGCTCATTTCAGAAAGTTAATTCTGTGCTCAAAAGAGTAGACACTGTAATTTTGGTGCCACATAAACTATTCTTTATAGATAATAAAGTAGTTTTAATTGTCAAATCTGCATTAGTAAAGTTTTGGCAGATGAAGAACACTTTGATCTGTGCATAATTACAAATCTTTACCTTGGCATGGTAGGTAAAACTTGCATTTCTGCAGCTAGCAACTCCCTGTCAAACGTATCTTTGTAAATGTAATTTCTAGAGAGGTGAAAGCTTACTAGTTAGGACTTTCAAAGGAACTGGTGACTTAAGGTGTCTGGAAGTTCCCAGTGTCCCACTTAATGAGACCTGTGTTTCAAGATGACCAACATTTCTATAAATAAAGTACCCAAAGTTGAATGCCCAAAGCAATACACCTGCAGTCACTAGCCAATTGACAATCAGCTGAACTAAGCAATTATAGATCAAAAAGCTTAATTTAGTTGCTAAAGAGTAGTCATAAAACCAGTGAATGCAAAAAACCTTAATTACTTTGAAACACATAGTCTCCCATAAAGGAGATTCCCAGGTCACTTAGGACTCACTCTAAAAGGAATCAGAATTTCTGCACTGAAGGGGAACACCAACACAACACCAGCAGTATCTGACTCCCTCAAGGACAGTAAGAGAGCAAAGGTTGTGAGTCAATCCTCTTCAATGATGTATATTATGCTCATAAAATTAATTCATATGTCATGCAAACACTCAGATAGTCCCCCACATGGGGAAGGAAGCACATTTTAAACTTTCTAGTATTAAACAATGCCACATTCAAAAATAATTCAGTGCCTCACATGGGTGTGGCATGCTGATTTCTGGACATATTTAACTATGTCCTTTAGCACATATAGTGAATTTTGCACAAACTTCAGAATACCACTTAGCCAATCTGGGAGGCTGTAAGCCAGCTACTGCAATAATTCAACTTATGCTGTTATCCAGACATAAATCAAACCTTCTGCATCCTGCTGAGACAGCAAGACCTGAGCTTTTGCTGAATTCATACACAGATAAAAAAAAAAAAAAGCCTTCACAATGTAGTTGATGTGGTACTCAAAGGAAAGCTTGAAGTCACAGATGAAACCAAGATTACAGGGTAGCTGGAAGTAAATAACAATCCCATCAAACAGAACCACATGTGGAAGAGGGTTAGGAGGAACCTGCTGCTTAGCCAGTGACAACCAGTGTGATTCAGTATCACAAAATGATCCAATTTACAAAGACATGACATGAGAGAAAACTCCTATCCAACCCTCAGTAACAGGAGGAGAAAAAGGCCTAAGATGCTAGTTAAAAAACGTTTGAATGAAAATAGCTATAGAATAAACAAAGGATGCTAGCTTGATTCTTGTCTAACTTAGATGTACATCACAAAAAAGTCTGTTGCAGTTCCTGGAGTGTAAGAGATGTAAAAGACTTGAATGAAATAAGATGCAAACACTTGCAATATCAGATCCTGTCACCTTAACCTATATGGAGTATGTACTTTTTTGAGATATCTATCTAATCAATGTCACTGAAGTTTCCACTTAGTGAAATAAGGCAGTAGATAGATCGGCTAAAGGTAAAAGCAGCATCTTGTAGCTTTAGTAAAGCTGTTCAGCAATTCTCTACTGACTGCTCCAGAGCATACTGGCAGTTTCCTCAAGAAAAATCAAAAATTTTGAAGGAAAATGCAAATATCATTCCTAAAAAATATTTCCTTTAGGATAACAGAAAATGCTTAATTTCTGGGGACAATTTACACAAATTTAATGCACAAACACATGCCTACATGCTCCTTGTTACCATGAATTAGAACGTTTTTGTTTGTGTGCTCGAACATGGTGTGTTTAAGGTCACAAAGAGCACTGTAGTTCACCTGCTAAGTATCCCACCTCCTCCATCTCGTGTACCAGCTAGGATGGGGTTGCTTCCTCTCCAGAGACAGCACTTCAGAGGATGACAGCTGTGCAACCTGGTGCTCCACACGTGCCATAGGGTAGCTTGGCAGCAGGGGGGATGCAAGGCACATAAAGTCTGACTCTCTGAAGGCATCGCAGCAAAAATAGGAAGAAAGTAAATTCAGTTTAAGAAGAGATATTTTTAACATTTCTAAGTTAAAAAAAGTTTTAGTTGAAAACAAGATGTCAAAACAAGGAATCGAATTTCCCAAGATGGAAATACCCATTCTGTCCCAGTCTAATGCTTAAATCTGAGAGGCATTCTGCATTACACCTCATGAAGTCACTTGAATCAAGCACTTGTCTTTCAGGAAAGCTCTTTACTAAACAGGTATATTTGAACCTACTTACAAACCAATACAAACAAAAGAATTTTCATTAAGAGTCAAAACTTGCTCTTTTTGACTAGGACTGCAATTTATGATACAAAAAGTTTGAAAGAAGCTGGGAAGTAAATAGTGCTTCAGAAAACTGTTTCAATACAACACGCAGTGAATAATACAGTGGAGGTGAAAACAGTTTCGTAGGATTTTGCAGACCATGTCCCATATGTGTACATCACCAAAGACACATAGGAGCCTTCTGAACAGTTACGTATTTGTTTGGGATTCAGTGCAAGAAACCATTACCCTGAAACACGATCATATTGTGAGTTACCTTTGCCAAAACTCATAAATTCAAGCAAAGGGAAAACATATTGGGTGTCTGGAAACAGTGGAGGTAATTTTTCCCTTCAGACCTGCTAGAGATTTTCACTATAATGAAAAACTCTAAGGTATTATCATAGAAATAAGTTGGGAAACTGTTTCCCAGCCAAAATTACTTGGATCCACTTTATACGCTAGAAAAAATGCCCATTGAAATCATAAAAACTCTCTGGATTTATATTGTTATCTTCCCACAAAGCCAGCTGTTGATACCCAATTATTTTAAATGCTTTGTGACGATCCCAGCTCATTTCCTATCTGGGTCAAACCAAGCCCTAAAACCAAAAGCAGACAAACAAGCTCAGAGGTGCAAGAACAGGAGTAAGTAGAAACAAACTGGTAGCAGAGCCATTCACAGCAATTATTGCCCGACAAGCACTTACAGACTCCCTGGAAAAGAAAAATGTCTAGTATTGGAGTGTCTACCCTTGAATGTCCCTGACTCCAGGGGTGCCAAGCAAAAGACATATTTGCACCACAGTTTTGTGTAGCTCTGTTGACAGCATGAAGCAGAATATTTTCCATGTAAAAGACTTAGCCACTTCTTGGGCAGCTTGGTTTTTAACCAGGAAACATTTGTTCCGTAAAGGCAAAACATATAGTGATTTAACTGAATTTTTCAGTAAGACACACTTATCTAAAAAAATAATTGTAAACTCATGGAGCAAAACAGTGTACATCATATCTTTTACACCATCTATTATAACTATATAATTAAATAAGCAAGAGTGCCAAAGGTGTGTATATGTATATACTAAACCAAAGTATCTGGTACTAAACCAAGTATCAAAATCTCAGAATTTTTAACTCAGGCTGGAAATTCTGGTTTGCAAACAGTTCAAAGCTATAGCTTTCATTTGAGGCTATCCCACATTCCCTGTGAGTAAGTGGACAAAATAAGCAAAACTCAGTAACACCAGGGGAAGATGACTATAGGTATTTGTAAAATAAATCGATCTGGATATGCCTACATACATGCAAAGATATTTTTTCCCTTTGTACGTTTACAAGCGCACAAGTCCATGACAAAAATGTAGATTCTTCTAGGGATGCAACAATATTCAAAATAGGGCGTTTGAGAGGATACCGTGACGGAACTAGGATAGATTCACTTTTCATTCCCAGTCTTGCAGGGTAGGGAATTGTATCAACACTATAAGCCAACATAGGATATAATTCCTCTCTCCCTTCTCCCCAGGATTGTATTCAGAATCAGGCAACTGTGAGAGACAGAGGAGACCTGTCCTTCTTATGTTTAATTCAGCAATTAAACATAAACAGTGTTATGTTTAATTGCTGAAGGCATGAAGCATTTTAAAAGGTTTGTCAATAAAATCCCTATTTAGTTAACCCCAATCTCCTCAGATCTCGTTACAGGCAGCCTTCTGCTCTTAACATCTGGGCAGGCAAAGCCTCCAATTACAGCGCTGTATTTGGTAGCTTAATAGACCTAGATAAGGGACCCCAGTATATCCATTTCCCTTGGTAACTGCTTATCTCTGGCTAGTCCAATGATACGTAGCCTTTATGTCACAGCGAGGCACATAATCATGTGGCAGGCCACGCAGTGTGTGTGCACATTCACATTAAATCCAAAGCTTTCTGTGACCTTTCCTCTTCTGTGGCTGGACTTAACATCTGTCACAGTTACACTTCTAATTGATGGGGAAGGGGAGAGAGCAGCCCAAGATGGCAGCCAGGAGCAGGCTCACACCACTGGAGCTCCTCTCCCCTGCACGCAGCCTGCTCCTCGCTGGCATCTTCAGGGAAGAGGGCAGGAGCGGGCAGGAGGCTGCTGAGCTGGCTGGGGACCAGATGGCAGGCACCCACCAGCTACTCCCTCAGGCCCTGGGGAACAGAGCCTGGCGTGCATGTTGCAAATCATCAAAACTCCTCCAAAGCATGATGTAAGGCTCCATCCAAAATAAAGATCTACTATCAGTCAAATAGCTCCACGGCAAGATTTCTCCTTAATATGTCCCTAACTGGATGATATTGAAGAAAACCTATAAAAATCAGCTCTCAGCACACAGTTGTCTCCTCTGCACTGAGATGAATCGAAGACTGTTTTCTTCTACGCCTTGCTATCTGCAACTGTGAATTACCACAAACTTCTCAAAGTTCAGTCTTGGGTGTTACTTGACTTGAACAATTGACACTCATTCTTTTTTGTTGCACTCAAAACCCAAACCATGATGAGGTTTCCCTCCTGAATAACTCTCAAAATGCATGCAGACATTTTTCTTGCTTTTTCATTCATCTTCACTTTTAGTTCCCTCTCTGCAGCCAAATCAGTGCCTTTAAAAGCTTTTTAGAAATTTTAAATTCTCATGTTCAGTCTGACAGGGAATTTGCTGAGCTTTTGTAGCGACATGGACCCATCTTCCTGCTTTTTTTAAAGGGCACAGTATATCACTGCCCTCTTTTTTTCTCAGTCCATCTGCCAGCTAATTTGCATGCACTAGCAAAATCATCTTTTCTGTTCTCTGTACTTCTTAGCTTTCCTCCACTTTCGCATCAAGTTCTGTGACAATGAAGAAGGGTAAATCAGTTACAGAAATTTCGCTTAAAGCTTTTATGTTAACCTTCAAAACTCATGTTTGCCACTTTAAGTTTATGTGCCAAAGACATGAGAAAACAAAAGCCAGCAGTTTGTCAAGGCATGTTCTCTAGAGATCTGGGTTCTGTTTCAGCTGTCACCATGTCACCCTATATACCTATTGATGTAACTCCTCATGTGCAGCAACAAATGGTAAATAATTTCTCTCTCGGAGCACATTTCTGCCTGTGTTGGTGTCAGTGCTTCTGATCAATAAACCATCGAGGCGTCTTCCAGCAGAATATTGTTCCAACTGTTGCTCAGAACAACATGCTCCACCACAGTTTCCTTGTTTCCAATGCTATATATGAGCTTTTTACTTTTATCCCCTCTTCAAGCAGTATCTTCTCTAGCTTGCTATACAGATACTGCACGTTGTTTATGCACATCCCTGGTTCTTGAAAAGGCTCACTGGTTTCTATTGGTATAAACCAGCTTTAATCAAAGTAATAGGTCCCTAACTGTATCACTCCAAGGAAGGATTTCAGTTCTTTCTGTGGCACTGACACCTAATAGAGCCATTTCTTTACATTAGGCTCAACACTTACTTCTTCTAATGTAATTTCCGAAGTTCACTGAGTCCTTTTGAACTTGTAGCCCCTGCATCCTCACCTCTCCCCAGCTTCTGCAGTGAATTGACCCATTCAGATGGTTCTTTTCTTATGTATTTTCTCATCCCAGATATACCATAGCTCTTGTTCTGATTTCCACTTTATTAAAAATGCAAATGCAGACAAGTATGTGCTACTGGCAATACATTTATAGATAGATGTTTTTGCAAAGTCCTGGTGTTTAAAGACACTGGGTGTGCAAAACAGACTGTTGTTCTTCTGATTAGATGGTTTTTACACACTCTACACACACTGGGATTTTCTTTTTCCAGAAAGTTTCACGCAGATTTCAGGGCTGTCTATTATATCGACAGTTGATAGCACTTCATTTTCCCAGTCTGTAGAATAGATGTCCTTACTGTCAGATTTGCAGAGTAGTGCAAGCAATACCAACTTTGCCATAAGGACCAGACTTTCCTAATATTGCCTTAGTAATTCAGTTTACTGAGTCCTTATGTCATTTCTATATTTTAGGGTTTTCCCTACAAATGTGCAAATATTAACCTCTTAAGTTAGTAACACTATATGTACTTCACTGCTGTTGTTTCCTGTACTCTGACTTCTACCTCAAAGCAACACACTTACTACCTTTATTAAACCATTCTTTGTCTTAGGCTCCTGATATATGCACTGAATGTTATGGATGCTTTAGCTTGCCTCTGCAACACACTGTGAAAACTGTTTGAGGCTTGCGTTTTTCATGTTTTTTTCTGGTGCTGCACTGTGCTTTTGCGGTGCCTGATTAAGCCTTTGGTGCATGCTTTTCTTCTGATGGTGTATCCAGCTGAATAAAATTCTAAATTATAAATTCACACACAAATACAAATCCAAGTTTTGAGAAGACTGAAAATATTTGTGGATTTGTAAAGTATTTGGCAGCAGTTTTAGGTGGAAAAAAATTATCAGACTACAAACCTTAGAACATCAGCCAACATCTGACTAGGCAATATTTTTAATGCTACCTTTCATTTCCAAATGCTGGATTATGTTATGTTACACAGTGATGTTAGACAAATTGTGAATGTCACAGTCAACTAGCAAAAAGTCAGGGCTATTCCCTTCACTGAATTTAATTCCCACATACGAAGAACTCCCCTCCCACGTTGCTGGCACAGCACTCTTCACAGCTTTTCTATAACGTCGCTTTCACTGTGGCACCTTTCATCTGAAGATATCAAAGCAAGCTACAGACACATGCTAATAACAGACTATTCTTAGAATACTTATGAGGTAAGAAATTATTATAACGTCCAATTTGTTGATGGAAAAACTGAATTAGAAATTTATTAAACTGAGTTAGAAATTTATTAAACTGAGTTAGAAATTGAGTAGAGGTTACAGACATTGGACTTAACCCCCAAACACGTGGCTCCCAGCCCTGTGCATTACTCACTGATAACACAGGCACACATCTCAACAAAGGTCTCCGACTCAACTCAGTGTTTTTGCAGGTGATGCCAATACAACCGCAGGTAGACTAGATGAAGGTGTTACTCCCACGCCCCAGTACAACTCATTACATTACACTGCTACCCTTATTACAACAAAGTTGTATCATTAAAGCTAATCCTACAGAGCCCCACGGGAGCGTGTGACCAGAATGAAAGCAGCAGGGCACAGTTCACAAGCCACCAGAGAAGCACTTTACCACAGCTTGCTTTCAGAAGTAAAAGCCTCATTTTAAATAAAACAAAAACTTTTACTTTGATAAATGCTGGCTGCTTCAAAAAGATACTCTGTTCTCAAATCTCCCCAGCTAAATGCCAGCACAGCTGTAAGGGCCAACCACGTGTGCAGTCAGGCTGGGAATTACCCACACAAATAAAGAGCACAGCTTGAAACATTGACTTTTTCCTGATCAAAAGGTTCTGGGACACAACTGGACAGTTTGGATCAGGCAGAGGATAGGGCTTTTATTATTTTCAAAGAGCACCCCAGTAAATGGAGTAGCCAATGTGGCCCCCGTGGCAGTGATACTTTTAACGCACTCCTCGTCCCACACAAGTTACTTAAAAGCTTTGCTTTGCGTCTGTTTGGGATTTGTTTTTTTCTATTTTTCTTTTTCTTGAAGAACCTCTGTAGGGAAAACCTGAAATACAATCAATCCTTTCACTAGCTTTTTAAATAGCATTCCCTAAGCTGCCTCCCCCACATACCAAATATTAAAACACAAATATTACCAAAGAAACCTTGTCACATCAAAAATGTCTTCATTATACCCATATTAAGGAAATATGTCCTTTAATTCTATTAAAGGATAATTTTTCTTTTCCTATGTGTTTTCATATTCATTTTCTTCATATGCTTCAGTCTGAAGTGAAAAAAGAATACCGAAAAATCCCTTTCCATCCTGCTTTTACTCAGTTTCATTCACTAGTTATTTTCAAGTACATATGCTGAAATGAAAGATTTAACATGAAAAAATTCTTCATGAAAAAAATTTAAATAATGAAATATTCATGCGATTTCACTTCATAAAGCTGTTTGGTTGTTGTTTTTTTTTAACAAAACCTAAAGGATTTAAGTCACAAAATAAGGCAGAATGTTCTTCAAAAAGATGCTTCTCTTTTAACAGCCATATATCCCAGTCTAAACAGAAAACAATCTGACATGAAGTTATGTGACAGCTAAGCAATGTATTCCAAATAAATATATTCCATCAACATTATGAATTTGGCAGTTTGTTTTAATCCTAAACAGAAGTACTGCAGCAATAACAGCAATGGTTTTGGTCTTGATTTCTTGCACATCAATCCAGAAGCACATAGTTCCAACTTGCTCAGCAATTGTTGTCTATCTTCTTATCTTATAACCACATATATGATAAAATATCTTTACTAATGTCATAACAACATAATGGGATGGACATCTGTTATTTAGAACCAAAAAAGAATCAGAGATCTTTAGTCCTCCTATCTCAAACCAGTTTGATTTTCAGAGTTGTGGTGTTTAGATTGCAATCAATTTGAAGAAAAATTTATAAAACCAAAATACAGTAGCACCACTTGATCAACAGATGAAACAATAAGGTAGAAAAAAATTAGATTGACACTGTAAAAAATCTATCCTTCTTTGGTGATATATTTTAGTTTTTAAATATCAGGCACAAATTACAAAGGTATTGTTCTCTTAACAGATCTGAGAGGATTACCTGTAAGAATTGTGATGAAGTTAATATTTTGTAATTGTTTTACCTGAATATAAAGCTATAAAACATCATTGTCGCTGCAGGCTTACCTACTTTGTCTGCAAAGTTCAACGCGTGTTTGGGTGTGTAATAAATCTCCAACCTGTTGCTGATACTGGAAACCTAGAGAGCAATAAGAGCCATTGGCTGTACTAGAGATTTCTGGAATAATGCCTGCAACCTTATGACTAAAAGCTGATAGGGATCTAACTTCATTGAAGCAAACAGCAAGACTCCCCTTTGACCTAGGCAGCAGCTGGATCGATTCCTCTGTTGCATTATCTGGCATTTTGTAACAACAGTAGGATTCTGAATCTTGTTAAAATACATGACTTCAAACTACCAACTTCCAGTAAAGCATTAATTCAAATATTCATGAAGCCAAAGATCACTCAAAAAAAAAAAAAATGTCCTATGAAGCACATTCTATGAATGTATTTGTGCATTCATATTTTCTAATTTTTAAAAGGTTTCTTTTCCCTCGTTGTAAAGCTTATTCCCCCAAGGCACCAGCTGAAAAGGGGTAGAGTAGTAGATGAAACAACTCTGAACTCTTCTGCTATATCTGAGGTGATCAAAATCAAAAAGTTACTGTGCCTGTGGTGTAAGGAAGAGTGTTTTAATGACTATGAAATTTCTCACTGGCATGTTGTTTGAAGGCTGTTTGAAATGGATCCTCCTCATCTGAAGCCTGAAACTCATTGTTTGATGGGATAGGCCTGAATACAAAACACTAATGACATTTATGTTCATATTTTGAAGGCCCAGATCCATATACTAAAGAGTTTGAAGCCATCTTTTTTTTTCAGAAACAACTTTCTTTTCCTTGCTCTTCCATCAAATACCGTCATAGCCTGTATATTCAGACTTTCAGGGATGAGATAGGAAGAGGGAATTTTTTTGTGTTTAAACACCACTATGCAATGCTTGTAGATTAAATCATGGAAAAAACATTCCAGAGGAAGATTACAATCTAATGCAGATGGGAAAAGCAGCACAGCCAGGCAGGGTGAGGAATGTTATCAGAAACGCCTATTTGTATCTTATGGTCCAGAGTACAAAAGTAGAAACATGTTTCCTCTAAATACACAGAAATAGGAATTCTTTCTGAGATACGACGAAGCTGGAAGACTCCACCAAACAAGAAGAAACCATTTTTGAGCAAATCAAGGCCAGATTTTCCAAGCAGAGCGTCCAGCCCTGAATGCCTGAGAGGTTAAACCTTTGGGAAGAGATATGAGAAGAGAAACATAAGGACTCACACAGGCAGGGGACTGGACTAAAACACAGTGCTCAGAAAACGGTAACAGAATGGATACAGTGGTAATGAAGACAGACATACAATATGAAGGCAACAATTAAGAGCAGGCATGATAGAATAGGAATTTGGGGAAGATAAGAGGAACACAAAGTGCTTTGTTTTGCCCAGTTGAATTTAATGGAGTCACAAGGCATCCAGCATGATTTACTAATGGGCCACTGAAGGCACTTGAATCTCAAAATCTCTCTCCCAGTTTGTTATGAAATAATAGTTGGCAAACAATGAATGGTGCTCACATGTTTCTAATTAGATGTATGGATGGCACTCTCTAGTTATACATATTCTACTCTACATAAAGCTTTGATAGACACTGACCTGTAATACAGGAATACTGCAAACAGATGCATGCCCTGAGAAATTCTCCAGGCAAGCATAACCTGTAAATGCCACGCATAGCAGAAAACATTGTTTTATAACTGGGTGTGTCAGCCTGATGGTATGATGTGTTTATATGTTCAAAATATTGAAATATTGCAATATTTATTTCCCTTGCACATTTCCCTCAACACATTCACACCAATATGAGCTAATCAGCCACAGATCTGCAACTGGCACATATTAGCATAAATTTATCGACCTCAAGCCACTGCCTGAAGACCGTTTTTCAGCTCTGTACAGTCTCCCACCCTACTTGCCACTTGCTGAAGAGCAGGGAGAAAGCATCACCTCCTCATACAGTCACAGTTTCTGTTTGCCCTCTAATTAAGTCCTTATGGGCATTTTAACATGCAGGTAGCACTAATTATTACACAAAGCACTTCCGATGGTGTTATGCACACAATATTCCCTATGACATTGGCAAATGTCTCTCACTGCTTCTCCCTTACTGATAGGAAAGGGTAAGAATTAAGCATAGTGCAATGTCTTGGCTATAAATTCAGTCTAAACTAGCAGCAGGTGGGACTGGAAGCCTGAAATACCTAGTTCCTTGTTCCCATCCACACAACAGACTATGTCACCTCAAGGAAAAGAAAATTTTTATCTTAATGCATTAAGTAAAGGCTGAGTCTGGTCCATTACCTTGTTGAAAACCTGTAGGGAAAACCAGTACTGATTTGTTAAACTAAGCAATATCTTTGTGCAAAATTCACAATTGCTAGCATTTCCCTTAGCTTTCAGTCCCCAGTTTCTATGAGTGTTTTCTTCTCCAGATAAATATTGACAGTTCTTGGCTGATTGTTTGGATTGCAGCAGTACATTTTAGCTTCAGGATTTAGGCTGGAGTCTATTTCAGGGGTGTCCATCCCTAGAACTAGTAACAAAGTTTGGCCCTGGGAATAAACACACTTCTGAGCATAAAAAACCTGCCAGATTTTGTTTGACTCTGAGTATATTAGATAAAATTGTGAGTTCATACTAAACCTACCTCCCCTTCCCACAAGCTAGAAGACAACTGAAACAGTTTTAACAGTTCTGGGAGCATGACGTGGCCTGCTGAGTGCATGCAAGCTGAGAAGGCACATTTTGTTGCTGGCTGAACAACCTGAAACGAACTTCTTCTCACCATCAGAGCACCGAGTTGCAATGCCTGAACAGGAGGGAGCTTAGACAGCTTCTCATTAAGCTTCTGAGATCACCTCGGGGTCTGGGGGAGGACTCACTATTCTTCACTACTTTTATTTCTAACTATTTTTATTTCAGAATAAGGGGATGCAATTCACCCTCGTCATAAACAGTGCCATTTCAAAGCTAAGGAAAAGAACAGACCCCTTTTGGAACGTGCCCTGCACATTTCTTCACCGGCCAGCTGACACTACGTGAGCAGTGTAGACCTTCTAGCTCAGGCCTAAGGGAGAAAAGCAGAGCCCTCGACGGCCTGCAGAGCAGCGGGGACCTGGGAGGGAGGGTCTGCCTCCCTGACCCCTGCTGCAGAGAACAGCAGATGAAGAAAGGCATCAGTGCACAGACTGAAACTTGCTCTGTCCATATTCACTGCTTGTAGCATGTCACTGGGCTTTTTACTTTGACACCCCCCCCCCCCCCCAAAACCCAAAGCACAAGTATTGCATGGAAGGAAATTACATAATTGTAATTATGTGTAAAATTCAAGGTAAACTAATCATCTTAAATTTGCCCGAGACAAACGGTCACCACAAATTAGGGCTACGTTACAGCATGGGGATACAGAAGCCAGACCAACGAGATGGAACAGAAGAGTTTCTATTTTCTAGGAGGTCTTTGTAGCCTTTTTCGTGGAGCAAATATCAACAGCAAGCCACAGTGCAGGTGAGGCAGGAGTTGCTAGCAAGGGGGGACTGTGGGCAGCTCAGGTGATGGGGTTAGCGCAGGCATGGATGAGACCTTGCTGCCCAGGATAGCAGGCAACAGGGCTCTGGGGTCCCACAGTCACTACCTGTGAGTAAGGAGATGTCACAGGACATTAGAAGTATCTGCTCAAGAGGTTATCAGAGATGAGGACTTCAAACAAGTGTTGGTACATTTTGGGAAGGGAGCGCTTGCTTATTCTCTGGTGTCCTGCTACCTTGCTGCTGTTCTTTTTTCCCTCTAACTAAATTTGACTTGTCATTTATGAGTGGCACTGGACAAAGTTTAATATTTTGTGGCTTTCATGTAAGGAGACAAACCAGTGTTCACAAGTGACCCCTAGAACCCAAACCCAGTCCTTGCAGCTACTAATGCCAAATCCACCTGCTTCCAGCAGTTCCCAGCATCAGTCCCAGCCAAATGAGTACTCAAAAAAACCAGAAGCAGCTCTAATTATCAACACCCAGGAACAAACTTCCACAGAAGACAACTTCTACAAACGTCAAAGAGATCGCATGGGTTTCCTTGGCTCTCTCAGCTTTGCTTCTTTCAGTATTTGTTAACTAGCATGCTGAGTACTTGACATTGGCATGTTTATCCTCTTATACAATCATTCAACTTCTATGAGCTTTTTCTAGTCATGTATCTATAGTACAGCTATAAAAAACTCCTTGTTAATCTCAGTCATTGTTTGAAATCATTAACTAGAAATAAATCTAGAATACAAATCACAATTCAAATTCTATGTATAGCAAACCCAGTTATTTTACAGTATGTGGCATTTATATTTCAGGTGATATCAGAGTAGTTTATACATTCACTATAGTCAATTTTTTTCCTAGTATACTCAATTGTAAAACAAGCATTTCTGATTAGATGACCTTAGCTACCTACAGCTCTCATGGGCTAGGTATAAAGGATTACAGTGATCACTCAGAGGCTGAGTAGGATTTTAATTACAGGTTTGGTACATTTGTCTGGATTCCTTTCTTGTGTAAATCAAATTATTTCAGGGACATGCTTTTATATGATGACAAGTTTCTAGTTAGGATGCTGTAAAATTCCTCCAGTACTTTTGCTTTGGAGAACCTTAAAAATCACTAAAGATTGTGATACTGCAATGAATAGATTAACATCTTTAAAATGTACACCATTATGAGTATTGCCTTTTAACAACTATATTTTATGACAGAAGGTATAGTCAGTAAATGCAGTAAATATTCATTCTTACCACAAGACTGCTGTCCAGAGAAAGTCTTTTCCCAATTTCCCTTTTTTGTAGCTGTCTTTTTCTCTCCATAGCTGAGGTTATTTGTTTTTCTTTTGATCAACTAGAAATGTCAGACTGTTTCCAGAGTCACTGAAAAAAAAAAAAAAGATAATAATTAAGTGCACATTTCAATATCCTACTTAGCAGTTTCTGTCTTTCATCATTAACTTTGCAATAACCCAGCAGCTAATGACTTTGTGTCTATAGTAGGCTGTGTTCCAGGAACAAATTTTCTGTGCCAAAAAAGCTAAACTCTCCAGACAGAAATATTTCCAATATGATTGGGTCACACTTCAAATTTAAAATAAATAAATAAATGAAAATCTGCTACTACTGTCTCTACCAATACACCCCATGTTTACACAGTCTCTTTTGGACTGGGCTAGGAGCTGGATTTGCAGAGCCAATGAGTTACCTGGGGCTGGGGAGGGGGAGGCAGGGAGGGAAACAGTTCTGTTCACATTAATTGCACTCCTCAGCAAGCCCTGCTTGCTTGTTGGCACATCTGTGCTGCTACTATGATGTAGAAATTTTGGACTTAATCCTGAAGAGTTCTAAAAGCTTTCAACTGTCATTATCATTAATGAGAGATGAATGCCCTCAGCATTTTCCTTAAGTTTTTAAGGTCGAAGATTCTGCTGTGATAATCAGAGAGTCCCACTGCCTGGACAATACGGCTGGGCAACTTCACCCCATAAAGCTAGCAGAGAGGGAATTAGTCTTTTCAGTTTTGTAGGGTTTGGTTATTCCTGGCTGGTGGTTTCTACTAAAACCAAGCCGCAGGCACAAGTAACAGCTACCAGCACTCTCTTTTCCTAAATGTTCCTGATGATATGTGTATTTTAAAGTTTTAGCTTGCGTTTTAAGGTAATATTTATTGTGTGTGATTCAGGAACATGGGCAAAGCTAATGAATTTATTCAGGATTTACAGAAAGCAGTAGCATAATAACAGAAATCAGAATCTAGTCTAAGTTAAGGTAGACAGATACACTCATAGATACAGAGCCAAATACAGGAATTTTCTCCTGCATCTCATAGCAACTGCATTTACCGTATCGCAGGGCAACATCCTGTATCTCTGAATCTGGGCTAACTCCCATTAAGGACAAAAAGCTTTCACTACAAGAATTTGTCCCCATTTCTTAGGCAAGATTTGATGTGGAAGCCTATTTAGAAACCTAACTCTAGTAAGGTTGAGATATTCATACAATGCTACTTAATGCTAAACCTAGATACATCGCATTTCACTGAAAAACAAAAACAGATCTGTCTGTTTCTGATCCTTGTTTACTTAATGTGAACAGCACTTTCAGTCACAGCCAGGTGATGCACAAATACCACTGGGCTTGGCTGTAGGGTAACACAGCTGGCATTCCCAAAAGAAGCCTTGCATGTGCCCTCCAGATACATTTGCACACCTATGGATAGACCTGACTTCTCATGCTCCCATCTGTTGCTGTGGCGATACGAAGCAGATAAAACCATGGCAACTCTTTCCTCAGGTTGTCCCCAGTGCTCTGCCAGGAGGGCATGCAGGAGCCTGCACATGAGCCAAGCACAGGCTGCCTGTAAGGGGAGCGGGATGCCCCAGGCTGAGACTCCGAAACCAGATGGAATTCAGAGGGCTCCCAGAGGCACACACTGGGATCATCAGGTACAATGTGGGCATCACAGCCGAGACCGCTCTTGAAAAATACTTCCCACAGGGAAACTGTAATTGGTCCAGCTACCAAGCCATGCAGTGGAAATTTAGCCTTCTATTAAACAGCACCTGGTGTCTCCTATACTTGTTTTGTACTTCCGGTTTACACTTAGGCAAGACCAGAATTCAGGACATTTTCTCCAAAATGGATAAAAATTAGCCTCTATACACATCTAAAGAACACATACAATAAGAACATATACACACAATAGTAGGAAAATCTTAATTATTGTGTTGTGTTCATTCCTGCCTTGTGGCTTTTTTTCCAGGTTTACCTGTAAGCCCTTGCTTCTTTTTTGTAGCTACCAATCTGAAAGCTACACACACTATTTAATTCAGCTAATAAGGAATCTAAATAGTGTGCTATCACATCATTATCATTGTTTCCTGATTAGCTATCATGTCTCAAAAGAAATACCACCATAGATTTGAACAAGCACAGAGGAAAGGTATTACACTGTTCTTGTGATTATGCCAGAAATTAGCAAAAGAAAGACCTTATGTAATCTTTGTATCATTCTTCTGTGCATTTATCATGCCTGGAGAGCATGACTTCCACCAAGGGAGACTTTATTGATCAGTGAGCACAGAAACACTTAGGAGTGAGCAAGTGAGACTACAGTTGGAGCCAATTATCCCCACAGAAGGTCAAGTATTTAATATGAACAAATGCCTGAAGTTTCTGTCTGCAGGTATTTGGTGGACGCACTCCAGATTCCAGTTCAGAAGTAAAAGGAGAAAGGATTATTATTAATTATTCCTACAGCTTATATGCTATGCTGCCTTGGGCACTTCAAGCAATGGATTTACTGTAGCCCTACCTAGCACAGTACGTGGCCCTACTCGTGTAGTGTTGAAGCAGCTTCAGATTTGCAAACTCCACTCCTTCTCCCCACACACACACGCCATGGGAACTCAAATCTCTGGGCATCTTATCATTAGCAGGCTGTCACAGATCTCTCCTGAAGAGTTAACAACCTACAGCTGAACCCACTTTGAAAACCCAGTTTTGAATCAAAGTTGATTATAACACAAGACAATTCAATACATCGCCTGTACCTACATACGCTGGTGCCTCAAAGCACCCAGCTTGGGAGGCCTTTACAGAAAATGAATCTTATCAGAGTGAAGTACTTAACAAAACCAGAACAAATTTCCATCTTGGGATGGTCATTTTTGTGCATCATACTGCTTGTCACAGAGAAAAAATGACCCTCCCAGGTAAACCTCTCTTCTTCTGAGACCCACCAAAAGACTAACAACAATTCAAAGTGGAGCTAACACATCCGCTGGGAAACTCAGCGGAGGAGAATGCTCATCCAGATGGAACAGTCTTGAAATGCAAAAGCACCGAGAAACAGTTTGCCCAATAATCAGAAATACTATTCTTGTGTTACCAAGAGAACAGACTAGAAATTTATTCGCCTTCCCTGACTACTTTGCTTGTCGATATCTTTACAGCAGAGACTCCAGTGATCAGCATTCAGACTCTGACTGTCCCATTTAGCTTGGCTGAACTGTGAACTATTGCAAAGTCACTCCTGATTTATGGTGTCTTCACTGATACTACACTCACATATGCATGTTGCCAAATCTTTAGGGGCACATCTTACAGTTCTTTGTGCTGCAGGAAATTTTTCCAGTGTAGGACTCTAAGGGACTATTGAGTTCATCTGTGTTGAGTGTATTGGGAAAGGCACCGAAGTTAGAGGCACTTGGCGATTAAGCTTGTATCCTCAAGAAGTATATAGGGATCAGTCTATCAGAATGCAGGTCCCAGACGTTTGCCTACTGGCTTCTCAGTTTTGCATTGAGCTCAGGGAAGAAGGTTTTGTATGGACACAGAAAAAGCTCTCAGGGGAAGACCTAAGTGGGATCTTGCTACAATACGGTATACCCTCGCTGTTCATAAAGCCAGCAAGCCAGAGGCATCAGCTTGATTATATATCCTAAAGTGCAGTATTTTTAGTACTCAATACAAGAATGTTCATTACTTCGGGAGATGGCTCTAAAACTATGCCCTGGAGAAATGGTGTGATTAACATAGAAAAGCACTCTCTAAAATCTATGCAAGAAATTTCCTGGATTATACTACCTTCTTCATTTCTAGTAGTTACAAAGGATGATTGATGTATATTGCTTTAGCTGATGAACACGTATAACATTATATTCCTTAGATAAGCATCCAAGATATTTTCAGACAGTTTGAAACTGCAGTTACATTTCAACAGAGCTATGCCAACATATGCCAACTGGGAACTAGCACACAGTATATCTCTTTGGTAACTGGAAATGGACTGTAATTATTTTTCTGTCTCTTACAAATTAGTATAAATTTAGCAGTTATGACACGACAAAAATGACAGCTCTGCAAACTAGTGTCCTTTTGTTTAAATTCAGCATAGATGTAACACAGCCTCCCCACCCTGTGCTTTGCACACCTTAATGCTGCCAGCAGGCAAAACAACCGTAGGGCAGCAAAGTATTCCCCCTCTGCAGGCTGCTTGTCTTTCTGAGGTGTTAACAACAGGACAGGTTTCATGATGTGGACATCACACTACTGGGTAATGGAATGGGGCCAAAGTTATACAGTGACCACCTTTTTTCTACCCTGATAGCCCTGCCATACTTTAAGATGGAAAGAGAATAAGCAGAACTGGTATTATCCCTCGGCAATGAAAGAAGGAAAACACTATCAGTAGCATAGGTCAGGAAGCAGTTATGAGAAAGTAAAGATGGTCATCAATACAAATGTTAGTTAGAATGAACAGGTGACCTAAAAATGACAGATTTGTTTTATCTCATTACCAATCTCCGGAGTGATTCAGTTTCCTAAGAACTTAATCGAATTGAACTGAATCTGTCATTGTCCAGCTGTGTTTTTTTGCTGGCTCTGGTGCTAACACCAATGTGTGTATGCTTCCTTTTGTTGTGGTCTTTGTAGGAAAAGGGGTAAATAAGTACAGTACAGTTTGTCTGGGCCTTTTCAGAACTGGAAGAAAAAAAAGATTCCAGAATTAAGTATTCATGTGTATTCAACAGATCAAAGATTGTTCAGTTCTATAAAATCACTACATGTATCTTCCTAGGTATAGACCAGTCACAAACACTAGTTTGAGTATTTCCCTTTGGTTTTTTTTTTTTAAATGGTAGAGTGTTCAAACCATCAGAGCAGTAACAGCAAAAAAATCCACCTTCACAAAATATGACAAAATTCTGCCTAGTAATTAAAAGTGAGCCATGAAAATGGTTTCATTACCACACTCCTATCTCTCCCCATCATGGTATTTAACCTGCTCAGGATTTCAAGTGATAAAGTGGAAAAATAATTCCAAAATTCTCTTTTGAGACAATGTTTCAAACTTCAGCACTTGGGAAACAGAACACTACAGCGACATCGGCATTTCTGCAACCTGAAACTTAGCTAAATGGTTTTTGGGTTTGCCCGTAGTGTATTTCATAGCAATGCCGTAAGCAGGGCATGCCTGCCTAATACCCAGTACTCCCAGGTATTTGCTTAGGCTGGTCAGCAGTTTGTTAGCACTAATGTATGTGCTCTACATTCACACCCACTGGATTAGGTTGGTATTTGGATAAGCAAGCCACATGTCTGCGGAGAGGGAAGGAGAATGTACCATGTGCCAGCATTAATGAGTTAATTAAATTAGAAAATTTCTAATGCAGGAACCTAAAATGCTTAGATAAGTAGAATACTATAGGACTTACAAGGCAGCAAACACAGCACTGCTGTAGCATTCTGCCTACATGTCTAGATATTCTGACTGGCTTTGGGAAATTATGTTAAAAAATATGTCAGGTCAGTCAGAAAATATCTAGATAGAAAAAGATTCCTTCCTAGTTCTCTTTTTTTTGTTTTCCTGAGGGATGATTGATTTTGAGTCACCTCAAATTTCTTACAATCCTTCAAGCTGTTCCAAAGGATATTGGAATTGTAGAAGCACCGCACTGAGCCAGCCATGCCTTGCAAGTTCTTTTGTGACCCAAAACACTCCCTAATTCAGTGGTCCTCCAGCTCTGATTGAAAACTGTCCAGTGGTCACCCACAAGGCCAGGATAAAGTAGCCCCAAGGAAGTGCAGGAAGGGCCAGAGCTAGACAAGGAACCTTCTCATCTTTGTTGTGATTTTAATTAATTACGGTGACACTGACACACAGCAGTTTACAAAGAAACTGAGGGTTGACTAACTTGAGAGTGAAATGCTGTGAATCTATCCTGCTCTCACCTCATCCCTTGAAAGGGAATCAGTAGAGCACATAGGATAGTCTCATGCAATTTTTGACTAGTGATCACTTGCAGCAAAGGCCAGACTTTTAGTACAATTTTCTAGAAACTCAGCATTTAAAATAAAGCATCTCAGCTACTAAATTCAACCCCGTTTCAACCACAGTTTTCAAAATACATTTATGCTTTCTTCGTGCAAGATAATCTTCCATTTATTCAGCAAAATAAATAACCAGTAAAGCTTTCTATAGCATTGCTTCTAGGATTTAAACAAGTTAAGATTAAGGGCTTAAATCTAGCAAACCTATCAGTGTGTTCAAAATAATACCAGGAATTTCAATAAATCAGAAAATAAAGAAGACAGCATTAAAGATGTTATTACGATGACAGCTGTCAAGATGAATTGCATGAGAAGCATTTAAAAGATTTATATCTCAGTATCTCACCAGGTTAATTAAAAGGATGCATGCATTCATTTAAGAGGATAAGGTGGGTTGCAGTGACATAAAATGAGAGGGCACAAGATTACGTTCTTTCAGCGCTAACACGAACTGGCTGAACCAATATAATTTCCGTATTCTGTAATAAGCATGATTCATCCATTGCCATTTTCAGCTCTCATTTTCTTTCAGGGGAGAAAAGAAAAAAAAAAGCTATGAACATTTATAAACTAACATAATCAAAACTTTAACCTTTTCAGCATTTTCTGTTTGGACTGGCTGTCCATTTTTATCATGGGGTTTCAGGGCCATGCTGTAGGGAGGAGAAGAATAGCCAGTAAATTACACCAAAGAATGCTGGAAAGGTCAAAGGATTACCCTCCCCTGTCTGCTTTTTATGGGACATATGAAGCATTCATACCATGCAATAAAATTATTGAGACAAAAATGATGAAAGATAAGCAGACAGAAAGCATGAATCTGTTGTCAGGACAGCATGGAAGAACAGGATATATTACAGTGTTATCATCAATAAAAAACAGATTATGACAATGGTGTTTGTGTATCCTTAGCTCCTGCACTGAAATGAAATCCTTTTGAATGTTTTAAGAAATGTACATGAGAGATAGTCAAGCAAGACTGAGGCTATTCAGGCTGAAGAAAACATTAGATCCAAAGCTCCCATTCCTTGTGTGAATTTCTAACATATTTTTTTTACTAGATACTGTTATAAATTAGGTGATATAGGTTATATATGGTAAAGATAGATTCCCTTAGCCATTGAGCCTCTTTCAGCAATGTTTTGCAACCTAGGTTGTTAATCTGCAAAAGGCATGCTCTGAACACAGCATCAGCTGCCTCTGGGGTCTTCAACACACGTTTGTCTCCCTTGGGAGCCACAGCCAAGCTTAGGTCAGGAATGGGCAGTTCCAGGCACCCAGAGAAGCTGAACTCCAGGACCTGAGGAAATTTCACTGTTACTATTCACAGACCTAAAAGGTCATGTAGAGATTTTGAGGTTCAAAAATAAACATCCCACTTATATCCCAACAGACGCCTCTGGCATCAAATGGATGCAACTTCTGCAATCTAGTACATCGTTATTAGAGCTAGTTGTTTCTCATGGTAAAAAGACTGGCTGGCAGGAGACATAAACAGCAATCTCATTGGGTTTCAAACACTGAATTACAAATCTTCATCAAAGGCAGTGGCATCTAGTTTAGGAGGACAATAAAGATAACATACCAAATTCATATGTATTCAACTAGTATGTTGCAATGTTCAGAAAAATGCATGCAATTAAATCCAACATCTGAATATGACAGACAGATAAATGTGGGATGGATTTAAAATACACAGTCAAGTTCCTATGTTTTGCTCAGTTTGATTTGTGTTTTCTTTTAATTTTTGTTTCATTAATGTAAACCAAGGCACTACTCAAGAAAGTCCAAGAATTTCAAATGTACATGTAAGACCTGCATCAGGGTCTCTGTAGTAAGCAATGGTGTATTGCCAACTCAATTTTTGAAACTAAAAGCTTGTGAAATGTGCCTAAAGAAGCCTTCTTCTCTGAGACAGATGCATTTCAGTCAGCATCTCTTCTGCCTGCCCATCTGTCCTAATCATAGTCCAGAGGGACCACTAAAAATCATGTTCTTTGTGCACACTCCTCCTCTTCCACCTGCACTGCCAAAAGGGATGATGGCTGCAAGGGTCACAGGACGGCTCGGTGATGTGAATGCAAGCCCGTCAGACACTGGAGACTGAATATACTTTGGAGTTTTTGTCACTATCACCTCTCCTGTTTCTCATTCACTCATTTTGTAGTTTGTGCACAAAAAACGTATTTTGTGACAGACATTTACTAACAGTACATTTTGGTGAACAAAAGCAGTTTTGTGAGATGAAGTGTCCCAAATGAATGCTACTTGGTTTGGTCTTCCCTGGCAGCAGAGATGAAAGGAATTAAAGTTGCATTTATTTACTGATGTATTCCAGCTTATACATATGAGGAATTATTAAAATCATGTTAACTTAGTGATAGTGTACAGATATCTGGTTTTACTCCACAGAGAACTGGGTGACATGTTCACGTGGCTCAAAGGAAATGTCCCAATATAAAAAAAGTACTGTAAAAATATTTCCTCAGTTACTAGTAACATCTTCAGCACCCAGCTCCCAGCTCTGCACATCCTCCTTAGATAATCAAAGTAATTTGCATCAGAGGGACTATTTCAATGTTTAGACTGCAGAATTTGTTTCTAATGAATGTGGGACTTTGTGGGTTGTAGCATGGTGTCTCACATTTCACCTTGCTGTACAGACACTCCCAGTGGGCCAGAGCCTATCCTTACATTATAGGCAGTAACTTTATAATGAAGGTATTAGTTCAAGAACAGCCCAGAAAAGAAGCTGAATCAAGCTTATAATCCCTTTCTGTCCTATAAAAGATGAGGGAAGATAAGGTACAGTGAAATATATGTCATCCCTTCACGACCTGGGAAGAGGGTAACTGCGAAAGGGCTCAACTCGTCTACCTGCATAATCTGAAAATATCTCCTCCACCCCACCATGACTGAAGTCCACACCCTGGGGAAGAACAAAAGGGGAAAGACAACATCAATCTCTTCTAGTGCCAGCCAAACCAGAACTGAGCCCCTGGTTTGAGAGAATAGACTATAGCACAGGAGCAGAGCAAGAACACACAGTCTCATTAGGCTGAGCAGCTCTGGGTGCTTTCCTCACAGGACCCTGTGCATGTTTTTATCAGAAAAATTCTTCATCCATTTACTAATTTTGCTGTGCAAATACCTTCACCGAGTGTACAGTTTGGCCAGCTTTAACTACAGCTGCAGTTCCCTGCACTCACCTCTGTTCACTGCTACAGACAAGAAACATAAATGTGGCACCGGAGCTGGATTTGGAGGTGCCAGAACCAACTTAGTTCCTGTAAAGGTGGGTTCTAAAATCCTTCAGCTGGTCCCCCAGCTGTTCAGCCTTTGCAGAAGTCCAAAGAAGTCTACTCTCATTTCGGCCGACCTACATCATCCAAGGATCAGACCCAAAGGAATTCAGCTCCAGCATTCCGAAATATACTTCAGTGACATCTCTCCTTCATGCTCGTGCTCATTCTCACAGCAGAAAGGCGACGGGGTATGATTCAGCTCTACTACCTTCAGTTTTGTTGTGGGATATATTCCCTATATGTCAACGAGCATACATAAAGAAAAACTCCAGGGAGATTTCCCCAGCCAATTCAAGTTCACTTTATTCTTACACAACAGAGCATACAGGACTGTGGGATCCATAAAATTAAAAGGAGCAGATACACATCAATTAAACTCCATCTTCAGGTTATGGCCAAGAAAACTATTATGAAAACGTTAAAAATGAAAGATGTTTTGTAGTCATCCATATTTCCTTAGATGGTGACAGAACACTGAACAGTGTCGGCATACCAAACAGTCCTTCATTTCTTTTTTCCTCTGTAACTCTAGTGCAATCTTATCTCAAACACTGAATTTAGTTCTGGGCCAAAAGAATAGAGACAAACTTGATGGAATTCAGACAATAGTGGCAAAGATGATTAAAGTATTGACTTGGTGGGAAACGATTAACAAGTCCCTTCATAGTAGTTTCAAACAATGACAAAGAGGAGACTAAAATGGTAAGGAATGACTATCTGTGCCAGTTTGAGGGACGTATACTAACACTAGAGACAGTGAGGAATTGATTAGGTTATTGACAACAGGCTGAAAAGAAATAAACTGGGGGAAATGATGCTGAGTATCTGAAGAAATTACCTAAAGTGAAATCCAATACAGATTGATTTCCAGAGAATCAAAGGAACACTTGTCATGTAAAAAAATAAGGCAGGATAAAGTACAATAAAATACACTGAAGTGAGGATGCTGCCAGGAATGAGTTCTTTGAAGACCCTGATGTAGAAGAAAAGAGCCTTCTCTCCCTTTCTTCTCAGAGTCTTTCTTTATACATTGCAGTATACACACACACACGCACACACACATAAATCTAATGTCAATCCACATTAGACACAATTAGAGTGAAAGGCTTTTGCTTTGGGGTGGGGGAAAGAGCTACTCCATCCTTCCCCCATGCAGTCAGGTACTGGCAGTGCTTACTCCAGTTTCTCAGTGTGAAGACTGGCTGTCACACACTGATTTCTAATTCTTCCATCTGCCAGAAACATAATAAAAATGTAAATTAAAAAACATTCATGAATTTCCTACTTAAAAGGTTCATAACTCTCCTATGTTTTATGCCATTCCACCAGTCTAACTCATCTGCACTCAGTTCTACCAAGTGAAATGGGAGAGAACATAGACTCTGCTATCGCAGATAATAATATGACACATTGGGATTACGGATACAGTACTATCCATAAAATATTAGAAAGAGGAGGCATACTATTAAATTCTCTAGTCTCTTTCTCTCAAGCATCTGTCCATTTAGAATGCAAAGTAAAAATCATTAAACTTCAGAAAGCGGCACAAAACCCCCTACACCCCCTTAAAATCAACATTTCAGACGTTCATCATTCATGAAAATCAGAAAGATATTTTTGCTTGCAGTAGCAACAGTTAGGTTGGCACAGGATTATTTGTCCACTTTTTCTTATAGAATTCATATTAGTGCCTCAAATAAGACTTTCCCCACCCAAATTATTTCTTGAAAGTAATGCCATGCAGATTTAGGTAGAGCTTTTAAGACTATAGTTTATGCAGCTCCACTCTTGCAGTAACCAAAGTTGTTCAATATTACTGTGTAGTTTGAATTTCAGCTGAAAAAAAAAAACAAAGTATTTGAGTGGGGAAAGGGAAAGAGTTAATACACTTGCATGTCCTAAATGATCAGCGTTGAATTTGAAAGCACATTTTAAGATTAAATATAACCTTTTAAACTATTTTGTTCTGCATCGGGTTTATTAATCGAGGAGGGTGGGGGAGGAGAAACAGTTTCAGACATAAGCAAGGAAAAAAGTGTATTTGCTTCTTTTCAGATAAGCCCTGAGTGTTTACCCATATTTTGAGTTGGGTCCCTGCTCTTGAGTGCGTGGGAGAGGTTGATGCACTAACTCCCGCAGTCTCAGTTTCTCCACTATACTGTGAACGTAATAATATATAGTATATAAGTGCCATTTACAGAATAATTCTTCTTTGTCAAAGACTTTAATAGTGAAACTTTCTATTAGTATTGCTGCTTTGTATCATTACTCTTTTCTGTCTACCAGATGTGTACATCATGACACACCCAAAGGGGAATGATTCTTTCTCCAAAATCTGCACAACACAGTAGAAGACACTTGGTTCTCATTCACATCTTGGCCATTCTGTCAAAATCAATCTGATTGCAGAAATAAAACTAGAACAGAATTAAACCCAACAGAGGCAAGAAGATTCTGCCACCAACCAGCTGAAGGCAACTATGTAAGCAATGAGCCAGATAACATCTACTCCCTCTACAGATTTAAAGCTGGCTCCCCTGCAGGGCAAACCAGGAAGCATTAAAGCAGCATTTAAAAAAAAAATAATAATTAATTAGGACCTTTTTTTCTTTAATAGTTGGAGGTCTTAAGCAGGATGCTACAGCCTTAAGTGCTGTTCCCCTTTGGTTTTCCCTATTGGCTCACAGTGCTGTTGCCTGGAGCTACCAGAGAGAAGAGAACCTCTGAATGGGAAGAAGGGGAAAGGAGAAAGCCAGGTGGGATCTTGATGGTCTTCTTGCCCAAGGGTGTGTCCTAAACCCACAAGAAGGTGTCACATCCTTCCTGTCTTCTTGGGTGAGGAGCCTTTGAATTAAATCTCAAGCTTTGCCTCACACTGGGTGAGCCCCCCATTGCAGCTGAGCATGAAAGGAGCTAAGGGCATCTAGCCTCCTACCACTGCTGGTTAAGTTAGATACATCTGCCGGGGTGTGGTGGGCCCCAAATCCACTACCTGGAGTTATAAACTCTTGAACTGTGACGCCAAGCTCAGAATCCCCCTGTAACACACAGGATACAAGCCTGGAGGTCAGGTAGAGGGAAATAAGGTAAAGTATAACCTGCTACCACCACAGACAACAGCCAGTGGGTAAAAGTGAGACTTCAGTGACTTTAGACTTTGCTAGGGAGACAGGACCCATCAGGAAGATTATCTCCCTGCCAAGAGCAAGGAAAACATTACCTAGGGTTTGTGGTTTGTCTCTGCATTGTCGTGCTGCCCACGGCTCTGTACCTTATGAACCGTTCCTCTTTCAGGGCTGTGCCAAAAACTATCATCTAGTTCAGGGGCCCTCAAACTTTTTAACCAGGGGGCCGGCGTGCAGGTTAAGTGGCAAGCAGTCATCTGCGGCTGCTTGGTTCCCCCCCCAACCCCTGGCAGGGGGGTCTGTAAATACTGGGGGGCTAGACTGAGGACCCTGGGGGGGCATAGTTTGAAGACCCCTGGTCTAGTTGATAAATTCCTATCAATGTTTGTTTAAAGGTTTTTCTCAAGACGAAATTTTTGTGGTAATCGAGAAGAAAAGCAATTCACTTGATTAAAGATTGGTAAATATAAGTGACAGAAATAGTTTCCTATGAACATTGTGATGTATTCCCAATCAATAACACCATGACAGAATTGCAGCTTAAGGGAAGGAAGTTACTAGTTTTAGGCAAGGCACATAATTAAATACAAGACAAGTCTACAGACTGTCAAGCAGAGAGAGAAGGAGAATAGTCAACCCCAGAATTTGAGGATCGTGCTGTTGTTGTCCCTTCAGTTCATTTGGTGCTGTCTTTCATTTACTTGTGCAACCTCAAAGTAAAGTTTAAGATCTTAATCTCAAACGTTAGGGTTAACAGCCAGTGACATAACAGAGAGCTGTTTATTAAAACGTTAGACCATGCTTTACCTTAATATTTTCCTTCAGTAGCAGCAGATGTTAAAAATCCTTAATGATTTAGCTAAACTTTTAGTAATTTCTAAATGTTTCTCATGTGTAACTGCAAAAAGCACCTGGGCGTTTTACCACCAGCTTGACATGGGGATTGGATAGATCTGACTGTTGGTAATTGGGATTTTAGCCTCTCATCTCTGCATCAACGTTTCAAACTCAGACCAGGTTGGTATTGAATAAAAGTAATTTCCATCAGCTGGCTGTTCAGTGACCTCTATGAAATATTACAAGTTTATAGTGGACAGGTGTCTTTATAATTAAAATACACTTTGCAAGCACAGTTGGCACCCTGGAATTTTCTTATTACGAACATATAATCTGCTCCCCCAGCTCATAAATGGGAAGTATTCAGGAGCACTGAGATGTCATTTAAAAACAAGGAGGATACAGTGTTCTTTGTTAATTCCACAAACAAAGTACCTCTGTTTCTAGAGCAGTTCTGAATCCCCGGAGAAACGCTTTTGTGTGCTGCAAAGATTATTATTCAGGCTAATAAAACTCATGAATTATAAGTAAAAGATAAACTTTTAAACACTGATAAAAACCTAGAGCCCTGTAAGTTATATTGCAAAATCTCACAGCCAGTGCTATGTATGGTGTTCACTGTGAAGAGAATATATATCCAGACAGTATCAAGAAAGCAGAATCACTCAGGATGTCCCACGTATCCAAGAACCTGCATAAATTGAGTCAATATTCCCAGACATCCACACAGAACAAGTATTTTTGGTACCCAAAAATACAAAAAGGGTTTTAATAGGAGAAGGTATACCCAATCTCAACCCGAGGTGGTTTCTCTGACTAGGAATCAAGGCAACAGTTTTATATTTCAGTAGGATTTGGGGGATGGACAAGGGGGCAGCACAATATTTTATGGCTTTTGAATAACCAAGTCCATAATTCAAGCCTCAAACTTTTAACCTGTTTCTCTTAACCCATTCTGAGGTTTTGGCAGAGAATGTGTGAGAAAATGCTCTCCATTGACTTGGCTTTCTTCTTATACTAACTCTAAATTAAGCAAGACAGCACACTTCAGGCTGAGGCCCTATAACAGATGGAGCTTTGTAGAATTGTGGGACGTTCAGAGACTATCATGGAAATCTTCATGGACTTGATAATGACTCATATCTGCATCAATGAAACAAGTAAGGAAAACTTTATATAGAATCGAAACAGGGGAGGAAAATTAAGTACAAGTGAATCCCTAGTAGTGAAAATACATGTGCAAGATGTTTCACCTCTCTGAAAAGAAATATTGGTCCAACCTAGTTCAAAATGTGAAAAGATTTGTAGGACATCCATTGCCAGCCTTGGCACTGTTGTGCTGTAGGAGAGGGGCTATGCATCCACCCCAGAAAGGAGCCCTCATCTCAGTGTGGGAGCACAACACAGAAAAGGTTGGTTAGCTCAAGAATTGAGTAACTTCAGTTTTGTAAGAAGGTGAAAAAGAGGAAAGAACTACACAAAAAAAACCCAGACAAACACAGTGTTTTCTAATGGTCCTACTAGGAAAGTCCTACTAGAAATTTTGTCCTACAAGGAACATTCTTCTTAAAATGTTTTTCTCAGTCACTATCATCCTCTGTAAGTGGTAACTGAAACATAGAGGCAAAATTAATAAGCAGATCTCAGCATTTACCCCTCCAGTCTTCAGTTCATATGCATTTAAATCAGTCTGCTTTTGACATACATTTGACTCAGTGGTAAAAAGGAAGAGGAAAAACAGGAATATGTGGAATCAAAGCAAGCATTCACACACTCATTTTTAACATGTTTCTGTCACGTTGTCCAGAAGAACATCTATAACCTGCTCAAACTGAACCACAAACCCAAAAAGTTAAAAACTGAGGACAGCCACTGTTAACAAATTGCAGATGCATGAAGCTCATCCAGAAAGACCTCACAAATCAGCAATGAGGGGAAGAGAGAGCAAATCATGCAGAAACTATTTAATCAATGAGTAAAGACAATTATAACATCTGTTAATCTTTTGTGTAGGTTATAATTAGATGCTGCAGAGGAGTAGCCTTTAAGGGGGAGGCAGGGAATCCTTTAACATCTGCTAGAAGGGCAAACACTGTACAATAAATGACTTTAAATGCAATCAGCAAAACGAGAGCTGTGCAGAGTTCACAAAAGGCCTGTACAAAAGATTGAGGATAACAAAATATTTTGCCAAAGGTCAACTCCTGCAACACTAGAGCCCGAATAATGACTGCTAGTTTAGAGCCCACATCAAAACCAAATGTGACTGTACCTCTGAAAAACAATTCTTTTCTCATTCGTGTCATTATAGCAAAAGCACACGCTGCTGCTGTATATCACATCAGCTTAATGACTTATTACGGCTGTATCTATCAACCTTGAACAGTTTAGAATAAACAGGTAGGTATGATGTATTTTAAAGACCAGAAATCAGTCTAATTAGACCAACACAGAACTGTGTTGTACTGTAAAAGCAATGTGATTCTGATTTTAAATAATTAGTCATTCAGTACCATCTAAAAAATTCAATTATTTACTCATTTTGCCCTTGAAAACAACCATATGCTTTAAGCTGTTACTCACTGAAAATGTGAGACCAGGAGGGAGTTGTTTTATCCAGTTTAACACGGCCCTCTACTGGCAAAATAACCCCCCAAAATCTTATCATTATGAACCATTTTGTCAGATCACTTCAGAGCAGCATTTTATAGCAAAGTTACACCAAATCTTAGAAGACAGCAGCGTAGATCAGAGCTTTAGAAATTTGCATAAATTAAGCCATCACTTAATCTATCTAGAGTTCCCTTGCTGAGAGCACTACTTCATTTTACCCAGCAGATGCAGCTCTGGCCATCACCAGAGCACTGAAAAAAAAAGAAAAAAAGCCAAGTACTCCTTTCTAGTTGAGTTAAGTAATTTTAGAAGCAAATGCAATCCTTTTACTCATGTCAGATTGTGCTGTGTTACTTAAGGCATGCCACCGATTCTCAACAGAATGAATGCACACATGATTTCAGTTTGCACAATTAGGTAATACTTAGTATAGGCAAAGCAAGCACAATATAATCCAGCTGCAAAAAGAATACCATTCAAAATACAAATATTAACTACCACCAAAAAGCAACTTCACTGCAAAAGAATTCCTGCTTCCTTCTTTTCTCCACCATTACTGAAAATCCATGGTGGTGATTCAACACAGCTTCAATCAAAGTGAAACAGACAATGAAATTTGCCTCTGTTGTTGCATGCAGTAATTAACTCTTCCTATTTGTATTATGTCTGAGCAACAAAGAAACAAAAGGATGCGGTAAACTGTTGAATTTAACAATTTAGATAACGATTAATTATAATAATCAATTAGCACTGTCAAAGAAAATAATTTGTGACATGTATTGGATTCTGCACAGACTTCTTGTGCGCACACACTATCTGAGGCTAGTTTGGGTCTGGAAAACAAATAGTGTTGTCCTGTGGAAAGCTTATCAAACATGCAGTTTAACAGTAGCATTTGTTCTTGCTGTGCGTCAATACTAATAGACCGTATTTCAGCAACATAATTTTTATCCACTGCTTTATAATCCAACCTGCTTTTCAGGGTCTGTATCATTCATAGTCCATAGACAACGTTACTGCCGGTTTCCAGAAGGCACTGCTGCTGTACAAACCACGTTTATCTGATTCACCTGAATGGCAGTCAATGGAATCATAAAAGATTTCCAAGTATTTTTCACACAATAGGTACCTAACTTTTCATCCTCAAAACATCATGACTAATTTATGTAACCATCAGGGAATACCTAATGTAATTCAGGTTTCTGCATGCTCCATGAGTGGTATCACTAGACAGTACAGAACAGAGTATTACAAGTGTTAATGGTTCATGTTCTATTTACATTGTACATTTATCCTGCTTTAGTAATAAAAAGGCATGCTAGATGTTATAACTTTTGATGGTGTTCTGGCAGCTTTGGCACGGATTTTTCTTAAGCATAACTCTGATCTTGCCAGGAGCTGAACACGTGCAGAAGCACACAGGAGCATGGTGCCACATTTGGCCCTGGCTGTGATGTGCTAAGCTCCTCAGCCAACTGTGCTTCCCTTTGGCACCTTTGTTCTGTGGCTTTTTATCCCAGCCTCGGTCCCACTTGTCAGATGATGACAGGCTGGAGTCTGCACTTATTCCATTTCTTTTCAGATGGCGAGAAAGCCCAAATAATTGACATTCTGTTGGCAATTGTCCCCTTTAATGCCATCCCAGAATGTTATCGGATTATGTGCAGTATCCTTGGGCAGATTTCTCAGACCCAGTGAAAATTCAGCCAGGGGATCCCTCTGCTGAAAAGTGAGCTCACTCTATGTCCTAATTTGCTACACTGGAATACACGAAAGAAAATGTAAATGTGAGAAGGGAGATGTAAGAGAGGAGAATTAAAATCAAATGTCTCTGGGCTCATCAGGTTTTGAGAGTCTGCTTCTGCTCTTAAGGTAATTAGCTGAAGATTTCCTCTTGACTGAAGTGGAACTGGAATTGTACCCTACCACTTTACATTTACTGAGGCAGGATTTCTACTTGTTTAAATCTAAGCCTCTAAACACTTAAACACTAACTCAGGCACAAGAACAATAGCAGAGAAGTGCATGAAGTTTTCTAAAAAAGTGGTAAAATTCACATTTGTACAATTAGGACCTGCACTTAAAATTAATTTAAGTGAGAAAGACAAGTGGCACCTGAGCATTTTTTTTTTTTTAATCTGGCTTTGTTCTAATTATCTTGAAGATTTTGTAGGCATTTGCCAACAGGATACCTGAAGACTTTCCAATTGTAAATACCCTTATCAGTTCACAGCAGTAGATCATCATTATTGGCCACAAGGTGAAAGAGGGAAGGAAAGACTGGCCCACAGGAGTCAGCATGATAGGGATCAAACCACCTAACCTTAAACCCATTCCTTCTCCCCAGGGAAAGGCTCTATCACAATTCTCTGTTCTTCACTCTTATGTTCAGTGGAAGCTTCCAAGCTACAAAAAGCTCTTGTAAAGAAGACACAAACTTTTTATTTATGCTATTGCTGAGTAAGGAGGATGAACACTTAAGAATAAAACTATGCTCTTATTTAAGCACCTATTTAAAACCCCAAAAGCCTTTTCCATTCGCATGGCATCAGCACAGAGCTAAATTTAGGGGTTTGGTGTTTTCCCCCAGGAGAATATGCTTCAATTCCAAAGACGGAACAATGGCTCCTAAGTTGCACAATATATTGATGTGCCAAGCCACATTGTAACATCAAAAGAGGAGACAGACAGGTTTTGAAGGGCTGTAGAAACAGTGTCACTTGAGAGGGGCATCTGCAGTCCTAGCCACCCAAACTTTAATAGGAAGCTCTGAAAATCCGTTGCTGTGTAGGACCAGAGGCCTCGTAAACAAAATCAGCAGCACGAAAAACAAACCAAAATCGATAGTGCTAATAATTCAGGAGGAATCCTCCAATTTCTATATGATTGATTTGTACTGACTTACCCTCATGTAGTTGCCATAGTTTTCTGCTTTCGTTCTTGAGAAATGTGCTTTGTCTCCACAAAGACAGATCATTAAATAGAGGTAAACAGTAATAAAAGGGTTCTTCATACACAGTACTGTGATCAGGTTACACCCTGGAAAAAGCCACTACAACTGAAATTGCAGTGATTTAGAATGGGCTTCTGGTGAAGGATTGAAACGAGAAGCAGGAGACTTGGGGTTTGTTACCAGCTTTTGAAGTGGGTAAACTAAGTTTTAATAAATCACATCTACAGGCCAGTTTCTCCCTCTGTAAAATAGGAATAACTCCATGACAATTGCAGCTAGTTGTCCTGAAAATCAGTTAATTGGTGGTCAGAAACATAGTTCTGTCCCACAAACAGCAGGCAGCACAGAGACAGTTTTTTTTCACAGCAGTTAGCACTGTACTAGTATTTCTGCTCTGATGTTTCAGGATTTGTTGGATTTCTAACAAACACTCAAAACAAAAATTACTTTCTCACATAATTGACAACTCATTTTATCCAAAAGGCATCAGATTTCAAAGCACTGTATGATTCTTTCTTTTAAATTTATATACCTCCAGCAGTTGAACAGGGGCTAAAAATTAAAAAAAAAGTCAATTTTTGCTTTAAATCAATGCCTGTATAACAAGCAAAACAATTTTTAAAGAAAACTGTACTAAAAACTATAAGGAAATCATATTAAAAAAAATCACAGCAATTTTGAATATTCAAATAAATCCTGTGAAATGATAGAAGAACAATCTTAAGATAGACTGGTGTTTGTTGAACAAATGTGAAACGACATTTCTCATGAGATTCTAAGAATCTTAGATTTTCATCACTTAATTTAAGAGAGAGCCACTTCAGCGTAATCTCATGCAAACAAAAGCCAGAATCAAGTTTTCATTTGTCTTTTACTCTGCTGCTCAACCATACTCAGATGCATGGCTGTAATTACTCCTAATAACTATATACTTACTGCTCTTTTAATTAAAGCAAAACTACAAATAGCAATGCTGACACACTCCTAAAGAAAATAAGCTTTACAGAGATGATAAAACCACCAAAACAGCAAAAGTCTTACTTGCAGCAGTTCAGTCAAAACATGCCAGCCCTGGAGAACTCAAAAGCGTAAGAAGTCTTTGCAGTGCAGAAATTCTCTTGAGTTTATCCAGTGTTTATTTACCAAGCTTTAAAAGTCTGTGGTTAGAAGAACAGAGTTAGCTTTCTACACCATCCACAGCACTACTGAAGTCCTCCACTAACAGCAGACATAAAGTTTGCTGATAGTTGGGTTTGCTGCTGCTATGTAGTTGCTCAGTACTTGTAAATACAAGCTCTGTGGACAAAGTCCCAAATGACATCACAGGCAGCTGCTTATTGTTGAGTCTTTATTAACCGACTGTCAAAAAAGAAAAGCAAAGGGGAAAGAAAAGCACAAGCTATCTTCCCTGCAGCACAATTTGCATCTTAGTTGGAGTTGCAGTGCTACACATATAAATACTTCTGTTTACCCAACTGCTGTTTTCATAGAATGAATAAACAGTGTTTGCAGGGAAAGCAGAAAAGTAAGAACCTGAACAGCTTCAACACAGAAAGAGCACAGGGAGAAAAAGGAAAATTAACAATGCCAGCAGCACCCCTTTCAGAATTTATCCCTGAATTTTCCTAATTCTTTTGTTTATTTTAAAATATGTAACTAGGGCTGAAAATCTGCATGGATTTTAAAGCACAGAGCAGAGGACTTTAGCAAGCTGAAAGTTTCAACTCATTCCTAATTGCCAAAGTTAGATATTGTGGACTAGGATCTTTGCAAGATTTAAGACATTTCAACTTCAGTTACAATGTGTTTTGAAGAAAATACTTTTACTTTCCAAAGACGAAAATATGAGAAAGCAAGAAACATCATTAAACATAGTTATTTGCTAGGCATTAAGGGCACAAATACTGACCTTTCCTTCCCAGAGGTGGAGGTCCAAGGCTAAATATCACTTTGGAACTGAAACACACACTGAGTTCCCAGCAAGGCATTGGGTACGCACTTGACAGCTAGTTCAGCTACTAATCTGCATCTTATCTTCTGTCACTGAGAGTTCCTGCTGAAAGAGAGGGGCTGGGATTCTGTGCCTTGATTTCTCAGAATTCAGTCCTTTCAAGTCAGGACTTCAAAAGCTGGAAGGATACCACCAAGGTTTGTGACAGACTGAGCTCTGTTATCTGTGCGTGCTTCTACACAAAGCTTCGATATTGGGAAACACCCTAGACTGCACGTTCCACAAACAACAAAACAACCAAAACTTGAGCTCAGTGATGAGCTGAAGCCAAGTTTTTACTGTGTTTTGAATTGCTGCACAAGAGCGCCAGCCCAAATTCTGCCTGTATTTACAGAGAACAAATCAGTCTTGGGTCAGATCCTCAGCTGATGTAAATCAAGCTAGATGCAATAGCACACCTGAACAACAGCAATCAGCACCAGCTGAAATCTTGCTTTTGCCTGCAAGGGTGCCATTAAAAAATATTGTGTGACCCTGACAGAGCACCTGATTTTCTTGTTGTTTGCCCTGAGTGGCAGCAATACCCTGCTGACATAGTGCCACTGAGCTAGCTAGAACCACTCACATAAGCAATCATTACCTCTGCTGCTTGCTGCTTCTAAAACCTAAGTTTGTGCTTTTGAAGGATGTCTGTTATAAATCTCCCTACATTTATTCCTGTGGCTAATCAGCCTGTAGCACACAAGAAACACCATGCTGCGCAACTACGAGTTATATTTACTGCTCTGGCTCAAACATACAGGGCTGCGTTTCTCTTCCATTGCAGTCAGCAAGGTTTTATATCTTGCTCATTAAGAGCTTGCTGGCCTGATCCAGGAAGTCTTCAAAATACTTTGAAGATGAAGTGGGCTATGGGAGTAATAAGGACTAACATATAATATGCAATAACATGAATTTCAAAACATACAGCTTTAATACCAACTTCACAAATGCCATAGAGCAGCTACGCTATTTAAACAAATGTGAACAGGGCTGTGTGCTCGCATATACAACTCCATAGGGCTTCAATTCATTTCAGCAGGAACAAGCCCATCCATAAAGATCAGCAGAAGGGTTAGATTTTGTTTAAACCAAATGTTGCTTTGCAGTGTGCTTTCTCAGACCAAGGAAAAAATTAATTTTTTCACCTGCCGTTAGAAGTATTTATAAAATTGCAAAACACAGGTTACGCTCCAGCTCTCAATAACAAAACTGTGACACTAATGCAGACACATGACATGGAGAAGAAAGGAAGAGTGCATAGATTAATAAAATAAGGAAACCACTGATTTAATCAAAAAAGCCAAATGTTTAATGAAATAAAAAAGCACAAGCCTGAAGGAAAACTGCAGCCTGTTCCCAGGAAGAATTTGTATTATTTACCAAATTTGACATCTTACTAAACTTTCTAGATGTTAATGCATTTCCAGGCTAAGCACACCTAGGTGAGCAGCATAAGGACAGCTTACACGCTGCCCACCTCTGTGGGCAGGCAGTACTGCCGAAGCAGTGACTTAATTGCCTGAAAGCAATTTTTCAGAGACTTCCAGGTAAGTTCTATCTCAGTCCTTTTCAGAACTGCTTGATCTTGTAAAAATAAATGTGCAATGAAACAAGTATTGAAATTTGTGGGTTTAACCAGCCAGTTATTCTTCCCAAGAGAGGAATTCCCATGCGGGTGGACAAACAGATTCTGCATTCTTCAAATTACAGCCCTTATTAAGGGAGTGGCCATTAGCTCACCCTGTCAGTGCATTTATCCATCTGATTTCTATTCTAAGTCATCATAAGATATAACTACTGGTTGTGCAGATACAGCTTATTTTTGGCAGAATTACCATGGCTTTTGTTAGAACAAGAATCACAACAGAATTCAGTCCTTGACTAGCTACAGGTTGAGTGAAAAGAGAGAAGCTGAAGTGATGAGCTGCAGTAGCTGCACCTGGACTGACACGCAGTAGGCTGAACTGAGTCATGCATCTGAGGAAATAATTTTTTATTCATTTTTGATGGGCAACCAGGTAAGAAGAGCCATAACAAACTGATTGAGTACACACAGCTATTAGTAAAGCTTGTCAATTAACCATGGCAGTATAGCCAGGATCTGTTAAAGACCCCGTGTCTCATACTAACACAAAATCCATACTATCTTCAGGTTCACTGTCCACATTTGATTTTTCTTTTTTAGTAACTTAGAAAGTTCCTCCTCACTGAAAAAGCCAAAACTAAGGTCTGATCTTCTCAGAAAATGCAATAAGTGGAAGGGATCAAGTCACTGAAACTGCTCAACGCTTTTCCTGAAGCACTATAGAAGTTCCCGCAGTCACACACGCCCAAGGTGTGTGTTTGCTTCTCACCAGCACAAGAGCAGAAAATGGCTCAGACCCAGATGCCTCCGGATCAACTGCCTCATTATGGACCCATAAAGCTGCAGCACAAGGTGATCAGCCTCACAGCCTGACAAGTTAAAAGGGAGATGGTAAGAGCTAAGAGTATTTCCCCTGAGGGATGTCTAACTGTGCTGCGAGTCCTGTGTGGTTCAGTACAGCTTCAGATGAGCCTGTGGGCCACATAAAAATCTTGTTTTACCTTCTGATACTACTCATGGGGCAAGGACAGACAAGCTGACAGACTGAAGGGCAGTTTAGTCTAGGAGGACTAAATTGCAGAACATGGAAATCCCAACAGATTGCAATATAATATAATATCATACAATCCTAAGCTGTTATATTTTTATCCTACCATAAATACCCAGATCACTAGAGGATAAATTTAAAAAACAGTAAAATAAATCTCAGGCTGCAGAATTTGCCCTCCTTGGAGTCGCACGTGGTTGGAAGTCTTGAGCTCATTCCTAAAATATCACAGAAATTTCTCCCAAATGACACCAGGGTACTGAAGAGCAAAATGCTCTTTGAAATTTACTATTATTCTCAGTTTTACCAACACAGCTAAGTATGTCTTACAAAACACATACCTACAAGCATATGGGATCATCACAAGTTAGCACAGTAAACACTTTCCTGAGCCTGGGGTAGCTGGCAGAGAGGATAAACAAGTAAACCAAGTAAAGATATGCGGAGAGAATAAAAGGAAGTGTGTGTGGGCGGTGTATGAATCTCCTCGGATACTCCCTGTCAAAAAAGGGCCTTCAGTTGAAGTGTTTTGATCAGGCTGGTAAGCTTTTGATCATAAAGATAGTTTGGTTTTTAACCTTACCAGGTGATTTTTCAAAGCTTTTTACCTCCCCTGCATGTCAAGAATAGGGGAAAGGTCTTTAGCAAAGGCAGGTTTTATGGCTGGAACAAACAGTGGCTCTTCTCCTCTGTCACATTTATGAATTTAAGCTTCAGAGAAAGCAGCAAATAACATACAACAACAGCTGCCTTCTCATTGGCCATTCTGCTACATATGGGGTCACGGGATATTATCAGTCTGGTTTGTCCTTTTCAGTTGTGTTTGATGCCTGGCACTGCCACGGTCCCCCCTCCAAGAGCTTTCTGTAATGAGCTGCATGCTGCCTGGTACCTGTCACTCCAGCAGCTAAAAAGATGATATTCTACCTCCTGGAAGACATTTATATAGAAACATTTGCTCTAACTCACACCCTATACTATGGGAAATCCTGTCTTTAAGTGTCAGGACAAAGCCTTGACACCCTATTCTGACACATAAGAAAAAGAATGGCTAAAATGAAATGTTTCATCTAACCTTTCAGATGAGCTGAGAACTAAAACGAGCATATATGATTTTTCCAGCCATAGCAGTGATTTGCAATCAACTCCTAAATCTTTTTCAGTTCCATAATTTTTGCTTCAGTAGAATTCTATGAAAAGCATTCATTGGAAAAAAATGATGAGACGTCTTTAAAGGACACTGGCTTCCACTATGAATTGGCTCATTGTAAAATATGATGTTAAGCAAATCATACAAGGTCTGTTTTTAGTGTTGCCACTTGAAACTGGAAGAGGTAGGCAGAAGCTGGATTTTTGACTTATGAGAGAAGTTAGAAACATTTTACATGCGATTATTAAATATAAGTATATAAGACTGGGTCTCATTAATTCCATGAGTTAAGCCATTATTCTTTCTTTGCCTTTCCTGTTGTTTCTGGAACCAAGCAATTGATTCAGCCACCAGTGACCTTATCCAGAGTTAATTGAAATCAATGGCATTAGTGGATTCTGGAGCAGGCTCAAAACCAATGTGCATTCAAGGGCTTTTGTATATCCTTAATCACATGGGTAAGCCTCTGCAAATTTAAATTCCAGTGGATCCAATCATTAAATCAGTTACACAGTGTTTAAGTTCACATATGGACAGTGGTCCCCTGCTGGTTATTGAAAGTGGTCTCTATTAAGAGGAGAAGGTTATTTACATAATCTGTTTCTGATGAAAATGTGTATTTCTACAGGTGTCAGTGTTCCAGCAAGGTTGGTACCTAATGGGGAGGCTGACTAATTTGCACTCTCCTCCTGCCTTTTCGGACATGTCGCTGTATGTCAGAAAGCAGAGGTATCAGCTTGTGAAACACACATTCCTCTGATGCAAGCATCTGGCTTCTTGGCAGCCAAGTTGTGACAGGTTCTGCAGCAGCTGTGATGGCTCCATGCTCTTTCAGATGGTTAAATAGTCTTGCTTTTTAGCCTAGCTGTTTGTTTTCTGCTGCACTCCTGGATGAAAGCCCACTTGCCCTTTTAATCAATGAACTGGCCGTTGGATTGGAGTAATCGCTTACATTTTTGTACATGTCAGAGCAGAGATTCTTGCCCAGAGACTGCCAGACATACAGCCCTGCACTCTTCATTTGTTTAACCTTGTTTTGGTCTGTCCTGACACCTTTACACACCAAACGAAGGGTCATCTTCCCAAAGTGAGAACAAGCACTAGAATCACTTTCTTCATCCCCCAGTCACAGGATTTCATAGCTCCTGCTTTGTTACAGGAGATGGTAATCAGATCAAAAAGACCAAATAAGGAATACATTTTTTTTAATTTCAGATGGCTTTATAAACTGTCCTCCCATGTGCACACACCAGATGGAGATAGGAATCTGGCTGGAAGCTTTAGACTTGTGCTGTGCAGCACAGAGGTAACAGCACATCAACTTATTAAGAGAAAAAATTATTCAGAGAAGATTACATAAATCAGAATTAAATTTTATTTAAATTGCCTGTAAACGTATTATGCAAATCCACAATATAACAAGCAGTTCCAAGTAGTTCCCCCAAACAAATGAGCACACAGCACTCCTGACACCAAATGTGATTAACACAGTATTAAAAAGGAGTTCTCACAGGGATACCACAAAGATCAAAAGCTGCCATCTACCTCTCAGCCATATGTAAACCCACCTCCACCTTTGCACTCCAAATGATAATCTGTGTCGTTCTGTGATAGATAACCTTCCTTCTTCACCATGTCTTGCTCCTTGTGGAGGAAAAATAAATACTGAACTGACTTGGGCAGGCTATGTTCTCCTTTGCCAGGTTTTTACTCTTCGTTGTTCTTGTTCTTGCCATATGAAGCTCTTGTGGGGTGCAACTACTGTTATTGCTACCTTCACCAGAATAGGGAAACTGCACAAACAGGCCAGTTCCTGCTCCTGCCACAGAGAGATCTTGAAGAGGGAACAAACCTTCCCTGCTATCTACCTTCATGTGTTTTCCCTGCTATCTACCTTCATGTGTTTCATCAATCCCTTGATGGGGACCCAGTAACAACCTCATCAGTCCTGTCATTCACTCTATCTGCCAAAGCACACACACTTCCAGTTAATCAGTACCCACAAGTAGCTCTGGTCACTGGCCAAAATGACACCTGTGAAAACAATACATCAATGTCACCATGGGTCCCAACCATGCCAGGTCACATGCAGCCAGAGAGACCAAAATTGGCACTCCGCGCCATGCTTTCCCAAAGGCTGTAAGAAAACAACTGTCCTAACACTGAGATATATTAGTATCATTTAAAGTTCTCTTTGGGTCTTTCAATTCAATCCTCAAAGCAGGAAAGGGAGGAACCACTACCAGCATATGACTTATTGAATAAGAGTTGCAACAACATGCCTCATTTTAAGACCATGTAATTCCATATTGTGACATGCAATATAAATTGATAAAAGTATCCCATTTCACTGAGCGACTATTATCGACAAGAGTCTATCTGAAATGCATTGACAGTATTCTGGACTATTAACACCCCTAAGATCCACATAAAGTTGATCCATAACACAGGTAAAATACTCAGGGGGTAAGCTGATTGCTTAAAACCCAAGGGGAGCCACCAACAAATTAAAGTCTAGGAATTGCTGCTCTCAATGCTGTCAACAGAGCCCTGCAAAATACCGTGGTATTACCTAAAAGTACTTCAATGCAAGTCCTCAGGACTCTCTCTGCTGTCCTCTTGAAAAATCCTGGGCTGTAGGAAGCAGTAATAAACTGTACACACACCAGGATTTCAACAATATGCTATGGTTACTTTAAATCTGTGAAATATAACAACTCATAACAGCTAGCTAGACACTTTCCAGGGAAGAAGACCACAGTGCGTCTTTGCAAAAAGGATGATGAATCAGCCTGAAATTGTTTTTGTGAGGAGAAAGGTTTCTTAGTCTTCCTCCAAGAAAAAAAAACTTCCATTCTGTTTGTCTGGATAGAAAAAGGCAGGTATATCAAATGAAGGCTGTTCTGGTTTATCACAGTGTCTTCTCTACTACAGTACTGAAGATTTTATTGTGTGCTATAAAGAGAGGAAAAACTCATCTTGTAATCATATAAACACAGTGAACAACACAGAATAAGTATCAATTACTTTTGCAAGTTTCAGTGATAGCCTCAACCCCTGAGGATAATTTCAAATGGTATGATAAAGACTTCAGTTAGATTACAAGCATCAAAAGCAAACTAGCATTCAAAACCAAACAATTCCATCTCTGCTATGTAAGTTACAATAAATTTTCTGAACTGGCAGATCTCCCTCCTAGCTGTTCAGCTGTTCCTTTCCCCACAGGTAAAACAAGTCAATCTGTTTGAGAAGACAATTTGCCACCCAGCTTACTTAATGCCACACACTAAAATAAAAGGACTGAATAATTTTGTTGTCAAAGAGTTGTTTTAATGGGAATCCATGGTTAAAAGAAACAACCACAATAAAGAAATGCAATCAGATGCTGCTGACTTCCATGTTAATTAGATCTAAATAAAATAACTGTCTGACTTTCAGTCATATTTTACATGGAAGTTTTCTCAAATCCTTCAGCAGGTCCCTTCATATATATTATTCACCATTTACTTTAATCCCACAATCCTAATTTTGCTCAGTGATGTTAGTATAAACACAAACATGACTAACGGGCAACAGTAGATCTGTGATAAATTTTTATTACTCTGGAATTAAACACGGTAAAGTCCTGTAGCATACTGACAAGTCAATGTAGCTGCATTTTCCATTCCCTTTGTGCCAACACGTGTGACTATAGAAAGTGCACCAAGTGCAGAAGACAGGTGTTGGGTGATACTCACACAGTGCAGTGCAATGACTTGCAGAGATGTTTGAAGTAGTTTTGAATAAGTTTACTTATGTTCTTGGAAGCAACTTGGCCACATTAGCTCCCCTGCATGGAGCACAACACGGGAAATTCCCCCAGCAGAGCCCTACGCGAGCATGGTTACAGTCCTGCCCCAGTGCAGCGAGCAGGTTCAGAGCCAGCTCAGTCCCTGATGTATGACTACCAGAATTAACAAGTGTCCATTATGCTTTCAGAAAGATAAAGTAGGAAAATGCTTTATCTTCACAGTGTAAGTCACAACTTGCAAAAGCTTTCCTAGTCATGGTGTGAGCTCACTTGATCCATCCTAAAACATCATTCTTAGCTGGAAGAACAGAAGTAGCCCTGAGGTTGAGCACCAGCTTTGAAATGGTGTGTGATAACATGAAGCAGGGTTCACCCCTGCTTTTTGATCAAATTAAGGGCTAAGGCTCAGGCCAGTTAACTGCCTTATTATACCTGCTAAATATCAAGAAACTTAAGTGCACACTGACCAGCACTGCTAGTGCCTGCTCCACGTTCCCTTGATTTCAAATACAACCTTAGCAATTCAGATGAGCAACTCCAACCTGCTTTCAAAGGTTGAATCCCATACACTTAGCTTCCATACACTCATGGATATTAATGAAATATGCTCATCTATTAATAAAAGGGATTAGCTGTCCCTAGTCAGAACCACTTGCTGAACATATTTGGCGCATCGTGAAAGTACAAAGCCTTTACAGTTGTAACCTAGCTATTCTTGCTCTACTTTATGTTCTAGGTTGGTTTGCTGAATGACTTGGATCAAGTCTTGTGTATTGACCAAGAGGTGAGCCATTGCAGACACCTGGCACAGCTTCTCTGACATGTTCCCTGCTCAGCTGCTGCTTCGTTATCCCTTCAACATTACGGGTACAGCAGTTCCCAGCACGCAGAAGTGCATCTTACTCTTTGTGAGTGGGTATTACCAGTTAGTATTGTTTATACGATGAGATAGGTAAATGGACAAAGTCTAAGAATTTTACATAAAGCCCATTCTGCTTATTGTCCACAGTATCAACAACTTCCCTTCAGAGCACTTCCAAACATCCCAAAAGCTTGGACGTGAATAATTTCTACAGTGCTCATTGGCACATGCCTTTAAACAGATGGAAATTATTGTTATGCAGCCTTAGGACATATCAAGATCTTTTTTGTTTCTGTAATGAGGACCAATTAATACTTAGGACTTTCTGCCACTCAAAGGATTTCAAAATATCAGGATTTCAGCCAGAACTGTAATGGTGATGTGTGCTTTCATGATACAATCCAACTATAATTACCTAAACCAGTATCAACATAAGTAACAATAGTCATTCTTATTCTGTAGAAAACCTAGGTATTCCACTGTATTAAAAAAGTATCTACTATAAGAGACTTTTCTCTTTCCCACTGGAGGGTGAGTATTACACCTTAGTGTGGTTTAGAATTAGAGTAATTTCATGGAGCTGTACAGTCTTTGAGCTAGTCTCCATGGAAGTTTTGCTGCAAAATAAGATGCGACAGCACAGCTGTCACTCTGTGCAATCTTACCATGTAGAGGGCATTAGAAATATCTACATGGAGAATTGGTGCAGAATAGCTACCTTGTAGTGATTTACTGCTAATTGTGCAGTAACTTCTCCATGTAGGCAAAGCACTAAAACTAGGTTTCTATTTTTATGTCTTACACATGTCAGAAGCTTTTACATAAAATTATATCCATGAAAATCAGTATTTATAAAACACACCAAAAAAAGAGCTGGAGGACCTGCCCTATGAAGACAGGCTGAGAGAGCTGCGGTTGTTCAGCCTGGAGAAGAGAAGGCTCTGCAAAGACCTTAGAGCAGCCTCCCAGTACCTAACAGGAGCAACAAGAAAGCTGGAGAGGGACTTCTTACAAGGGCACATAGTGATAGGACAAGGGGAAATGGCTTTAAATTCTAAGTGGGTAGATTTAGATTAGCTATTAGAAATAATTTTTTTACTGCGAGGGTGGTGAGACACCGGAACAGGCTGCCCAGAGCAGCTGTGGGTGCCCCATCCCTGGCAGTGCTCACGGCCAAGCTGGATGGGGCTGGGAGCAGCCTGGGCTGGTGGGGGGTGTCCTGGCAGGGGGTTGGAACTTGATGGTCTTTAAGGTCCCTTCCAACCCAAACCATTCTGTGATTCCGTGATTCCATGGTTCTACGATTCTATGATCACAGGTCAAGAACTTAATTATACCTTATTCACCTAGCAGGACCTCCAGGATTATCACTCCCTTCTGAAAAATCAGTTTATGGATGCTTGAAATGTCTATAGTAATTTTTAAAGTTTGTCTTATTCATGAGAAGTTTGCTCTTATTATTTAGCAATTCTGGGCATATGATAAGATGACACAACTTTTTACACTACATTTTTTCTTTTTTCCCCCCTCTACCTTCTGCACTAGGAAATTCTGAATCAAATCTCAGCATCTTTGCTGGATCTAACAGGACTGTTCACTAACTGTGGTTTCCAGCTGCTACCTAACATGCCCGAAAATTTCCACTAAACTCAGAATCCTGGCCACCCTACACTGAACAAATCAAGACTGAATTAGAATACCCAGATGCATTGCAAAACAGAATTTCATAACCAGGACTAAGCTGAACCAATGTATTAAAATATTGTGGAAATGAATGCAAGAAAGCTTGGTATCTTCTTACCTCTCCCTGCTCCTCTCCTCAGAAAGATTCAGTGACCAGATAATTAGCAAGATAAACAGTAAATGCCGCTCTAACTTAATGGAGACTATGTACCAGAATTGGTAAACGCAATGGCAGGAGTTGCTTTAATATTACGTTATAATTTTTAAAAATATAATTACAACTGTCAGAAACTGTGCTAAAAATAGGTTATTGAGCTGCATTTTTTCTAAATGACAGATAGCTGTAGGAACACAGCATTCCCATAGAACTGTTTGTACTAGGGACTGTGTTTCCTCTCCACCCAGCAGAACTTCCAGAAGAACATCATATGAATTTTGCAAATATATCAAGGAGAGAAGAGACACCACAGGCTGTAAAAACTAGAAGATCATAGACATGCAAGTATATGCAGGTGTTATAAGCAAACTACATTTTCTTCCTGCCAAACAGGCCTCTCTAATCTCCAGGTTAGTGAGAATGTCCTCATTGCTCTGATATTTTCCCTGCAGCCACAACAACTTTTTAAATACATATGCAGTCATTTGATTTTATCACCTAGAATGACAAACTCAGCAAGTGACAGTGTCCATCAAGTCCCTTGAATGTTACATATATTTTATATACACATCTTGCAAATTAGTCTACATATTCAGGCTTTCTGTACAGTTATTAAAATACTATAATCAGTTTTCAAAAAAAGAGAAGGAAGTATTTTGATTTTATCTATTCCTATAGCCCTGACTCACGCATAATTCTCCCTAAATTGAGTGGAGAGTTAAGCCTTATGGGGAGCTTAAATAACTTCAGCTCACTGCTCCATAGATCATCCCTACAGAGCTGGGTTTGTTTGGAAATGTTTAGTGTCAGGAGCTGAAACCACAATTGCTTGTTAAACCAAGGAGCTGCTTAGGATGAGATGTCCCATGCTGCATGAAGCTATGGGTGAGGCCAGGCAGTGTGCTGGAGCAGGGCTGTCTGACACCAAGCATTTGTGACCCCCTCACAAGGGAGACTTGTCTTTCAAGCTACCATAGTCAGCACACCTTTAATTTACTCAAAATATGGTTATGGTCATGCTTTATATACTTATAGGAATACCCCTGCTTCCACAGGGAATAGCAGTGTTGTCTGGTGCTATGAACTCATTGCCCCAAACAGCACCAAAGTAGAGAACAAGCAGCACAGCTCCCATGCTGGCCCTCCTGCAGCTGCCACTGCCTGGCTGGGTAGCAAGTAGAGCCTGGCTTCTCCACTAAATGCCAAGAAGCCACCTCGAAATTATTAATATAGCTATATATATTAGATATATAGCTATATATATATCTTATATTAGATATTCATTTTTTTTATGGATACCTATGGAAAACAGCTGCCCTTATGATGGCATATTCTGGAAATATTTTTGAGAAAAACAAGGATGTCAAGAGAGGCACTTCTCAGAGACAGATGTTCATCTGCAATATCTTCCACCCAAGTACATGTGAGTGCTTGAGCTGTCTATCTGGCCACCTCAGCTGCATAATGACTTAATGGAGATCTTTTCTTTCTGCCTGGGAATACACAATGACCAAGTGTCTGTGCCTTACCACAACACCTACCCCTTGCTCTAGAATTTAAACTTTAATTAAAAGTTTCTACATCTTATGCCTGGAAGGAAGATTTATCAAAACATGAGCAGAACATAAACCTTCAACCTATATAAAGCCTGAGACAACAGCTCGGAAATTCTGTTATTCTTCTTAGCACAATGCTGAAATGAAATAACAGCATTTCCTAGAGGCAGCTTCACTGAGAACACCAGCTTTTTAATAAACATTAAAGTGCAGTTGTTGGGGTTTATTTTGCCCGCCTTTCCAAAGCGGCTTAACAGATTTTGCCTTCAGCCCTACCTCTTCCCCCTCAACAACCCTGAATGGAAAACTATACTCTCCTAAAACTTATGTAAATACAATATATTAACAGACTACAACAAATTGGATTGAACAACAATATATTAGATCTATTTAGTAGAGCATTGCTAAAGGCATGCATTTATACATTTGCTTACATAAAATTTCCCTTCTTTCAAAAAAACTTGAGCTGCAACCAAGAGTTTCAGAAAATGCCATGAGACACCAGGGCTGGGCAAGGTCCCTCTACAGGAGGTATGGAGCTGGCTTCATTAGTGTTTGTGTCACAGCCATTCAGAAACTGCCTCTCGTCCATACATTTAACACTGCGATTAAAAGCCTGATCCAAAGCCCATTGATGTCAATGGGAATCCATTACCTTCCATGGGATGCACGTAAGTGTACCGCAAGCTGTACCGCACCAAGTGCCGCCAAAGTGGGAGTGCTCCACAAAGAGCATTCCCGAACAAGAAGCAAAACCACAGGGACAAGTCACACCCTGCTTGTAGCTGATCCCTACCCCGCAGTTCTGTCTAAGATGGCAAATCTCCCACCCTCCAGGGAATGGCAGACAAACATTTTAGTCATGGCACACTGTGGAGGGTATACAACCTCAGGTTTCTTTCAGGACAAAACCACAGAAACAATGAGGCGCAGCAGTCGTTTCACAAATCCGTAGTCACTCATATCGTAGTTTCACATTACACTGGGCCTGGTGCTGCACTGGGAGCAGCCAGAAGCCACAGTCCCTCTCCCCACGCCACGAATGCCCTCCTGCCTCCTCTCCTGTGCCCCATCACACAGCCAAAGGGTCTCAGCTCAGCTCCCAGATGGAAGTCATCCCTGCTGCTCACACAGACATGAAATCTATCTGTCCATAGAGACACACACACAGGCTGAACAGCATCATCCAGTGGCCACACAATCACGGGACACTGTGAAAAGGAGGAAGACAAACACATGGGAATTGGTGGGGTAGAGAAGGACCAGCACACACAACCGCAGCTATCCTAAATTAAAAAGAAATTACATTCAGGTGGGTTTCCAGGAAAAGGGCTGATCTTCCATTGTACATCATTCACCACAGTGAGGTATGCTGTGCTTGCACAAAATACCCCCAAACTCTTGCATATTGGTTTTATTCCCTACTGTAATGAAAGAGATAAAGCTATTAAACTTTCCCCATACAAAAATCAAATTTATCTTCTAGTCTGAGCCAAGTGTATTGACCCTGCAACCCCACCAATATCTTGGGTCACAAATCTATCCAACTATCCAAAACTATCCAGCTTCCAGCCACACACCTAATTAATATACCAGTCTCTTCATGGGATTATATGGGAGAAGAGAGGAAAAAAATGGGGCACACAATGTATCATGCCCTCTCCTACCTTAACTGAATGCCAGAGATTGCCCCTTATTCCCATTTCTCTTTCTTCATTCCTGCTCATGTATGAATGATAGCACCTAGCGGACATACTCCTGGGAACAATGGAACTTAATTCACGGTAGAAATGCTGCACTTTTAAAATGCTGCAAGCTGCTAAGTATCCTTGTAACACACAGGTTCCAGTTTGAGGGATAGGTCCTCTGCCTCTACAGCACTCAGCACCTGTACTCATGCCAGAAAGATTAATTAAGCTCAGCTCTACCTACTCATTATGCCAGAGGAAAAAAAAAAAAAAAAAAAGGACCAAAAAACCAGTGGTACTCACTCCTTCCAGTGTGAATACACTTTCTAATCTTATGTTCCAAATCACACACAATTCATAGGCTGGTTGTATGCAGAGTCTGTTAAATATAGAGCCAGTTCAAGATTAACATAAACTGCTAAAAAGTCAGTCTACAGAAGTAAAAGTTTTGGACACTTGGGAACAACTTCAGTTTGTTGTTAGGGCAGTGCTTTGTGCACCGCACAGACCTCAACAGCTCCCAAAATGTGAGGAAACTCTTCCCATTGATACTAGCACTTATTCACGTAGATATAATCAAAGAAAGCCTCTGACCTGAATTTTGTCAGGACAGAAAAATAAATTCCTACATTGTTGCAGCACTCTCTGAACTATCAAGCTGCAACAAGGTTTTTTACCATCTCATACCAACATACTCTTCATTTCATGCCAGTCCCTCCGCTGCCTTCTCCTCATCTCCCCTAGAGCACATGTTCTCTCCTCTCTGCTTTTTCCTCATCTCTTCCTCGGCTGCTCTCTCTTCCTTAGCTGCCCAACCCCTTACCAGAACCAGCCACACCTGCACCTTGTCTACATCAGCCAACCCGCCGCCCCTGAAGCCAGCCCTCAGCTGTATATTATCAATGTTAACTAACCCAGCTTCATCCCTCTACACTACGTGAGTCACCATTTCTAAGTTTCTTAGTGAACAAGACCACATGCAAAAATTTTACAAACCATTTAACGCAACAACTTCCAGGATGTGGCCAAAGACCCAAATTACTAAAAAACCCAGAAGCCCAGGGAGCACTGCATGACAGGGTAACATTTGTGTTTTGAGCTTTTCCAGTTCTGTTCACCAAGATATACTACTGTAACTACTGAGCACCTTGGTGGATTAAAGACTTAATAAAACCATAAGAAAATGCACAATAGAATATATAGAACACAACATGTCAATCGCATATTGAAAATGGACTATGAAGATCCCAGTGTAAGTGCATGCACTTATACCCAGAGAGCACTTTAAAGAGTTGACCATGATTTATACATGCTGCAGCTGTCACACATGCTATTTCTGACATTGAAGAACCTATGCATACTGTCAGTTGAAGAAATGTCTAGTTATTGGCTATTTTGTAGATCTGTAAATCACATAAATGCTCATATTATTACCATGTGCCCTGACAGTTTGCATCAACAGAGCATCTTGGAAGAACTAGGGTGATGAATTATTGATAGTACCTCACATAGCTGGCAACTATTTATTTGAAATGCTGTGATACAGAACCTGCCTCTTTCCAGTCTCGAGACTGACCCTAATGTAAACTACAACGTACAACAGATCAAAAAATATATAGCCTAGCTCTCAATTCATGATCTCATTTTTATCATTCAGTGGTTCCCATAAAGATTGTTTATTATTGATGTGAAATGCTGGAACCAAAATATCCTGTAGCTGGACGCTGGAAGTCTCAGTAACTGAGTCAGTGTGACTCTTTTGGCCTCCTCTCAATATGCTTTATTTCTTCTATTGAATAAACAAACAATCCCATTCTGTAATGACAAAGCAAGCCAGGATTTTCCCATATTGTTTTGACAGATGTTGTCAGGGACTGATTACAAAAACCTGTATACCTAGTAGATATTTACTGCTGCGATTTTCCATAATGTAACTGAACTACATGCAGAATAAACTAATGCCCTAGGAAGCTGTGCTAATGAAAAGCTTCTGACTATGGAAATTAAACTGCAAAATAACTTTTCCAACTGCAGCAAAATCTATTTCTGAAGGCGCTGGAGGAAAAAACACATTATTTGTAACACTGTACTAACAGGGCATAGAAGACTATGATGGAGATGAAAGAACCAATTATCAAAACACCTCAGTGTCTGGTTTCAGGCACCTTGCAGGAAAAGATCAGATCTTTTTCCAAAGGTCTCATTACTCAAAAGCTCTCAGTGAGAACAGCCAGACCAACCTTCAGCAGATTGCTAATAGCTTAGTACATTCAGTCAGCTTTCAGTCTATTAATAACGTTTTTGTGCTCTGTTTTTACAGGTAGGTGGAAAATGCATCAAAGCTGGTGGGGTTCAATTATGAAAAAGTATTTTAAAGGGTTTTCTGGGTTTTGTGGTGCAGGAGGGTTGGGAAAGGATACTGTTTAACTGACCACATCCATGCATTATTTAAAAAAAAATAAATAAAAGTAGACTGATGTCCCTTTAGAATTATAAGCAGAACCATGAAACAGAATGATTTTCTATTATCAGGTGTTGAGTGTCCTTTGTAACTGCCAAAAGGAAGATAGTAGACACTGCAACATCACAGGGCTTCCTTTTGAATATTATTTTTCAGGTCTGTAGCCCCCAATGGCTCTGACATTTACGTGTTAGATTGGAAATCACAAGTGAGTTACCAAGAGGATCATATTCTTCTGAAACTAAGGGAAAATAAGATCTACAGGATAGGGGGCACCACACGGAGGGTATTTGGACCAGCAGGTTTACACAGCCAAATTAAAACCCTGTAGCTCTGTATGACTGACAAAAGAGATATTTCATTGTCATTGTGTCTATGCAGAATGAAACATTACACAACCCATATGTAAAAGTGTACTTCCCCAATATTTCTCCAGATTCTGCACAGCCACAGAAATAGATCTGCATGTATGCATGCATGCATACAGACAGCAGGTAGGGTTGAAAAAATAAATATAAATAAAAGGACATCAACAACACATTGCACATTTGCAACAACTGAATCCTTGTGTGGTTGGTTGGAGTAAAAACTTAACATGATACATGCCAAAAGGTCTAAAACGTTTCAGTGATCAAAAGTTTTCACTAGTCTCTCTAATAAAATATGTCCTTCAGTGAAAAAAACAGGAGAGATTTTAATTACTTGTGGAAATGTATCATGTGATGGCTTTTCTTATGTTGTTTGTCTTCAGGTGTGTTAGACAAGCCCAAGCCTGAGGATTCTGCAATTTTTCAATTTAGAAGTAACTAAGTGAAACTGACGACTGGAAAAAAAGGTTTAATTCTTCACCAGTGTGAAGGAAAGTTCAAATATATTCATGCAATTCAGTGCAGTTAGCATCCAGGAGGTATTTCTGTGGTAATTAGGATACCTTAGTCTTTCACAAAGATATGGGCCTACGTGACTTAGGCTTTCCTGGATATCAAGGATAAAATTCAAAGCCCATTTTAAAATCTGTATTTTCCAACGATTTACATTACCTTTAGACTATAGACCTGATTTGACAGAAATCTCACAAAAGTGGGAACAACCTTCTTAGTTATCATGTCTCTTTTCTTAAAACTTTAACTTTCTTCATACTAAATACATATAAAAAGTATTTGTTCAATAAACACAGTACCACTGAGTTGAAAGCAATACAACTGCCTGTTCAGGCCAGATGTGTCTGTTGCCATACTCTGTGAAGGACTGTAAACTGCTTATCATCACTCTGTGCCATAAGCAGGATCAATATGTCATTCTTTCCATGCAGAATGGTATGTAAGAAATTACAAAGGGGTCCTATTTAGATAATATTCCTTTTTATTTCATATTCTAATTCCTTTTTATTTCATATTCTAATTGCCCAGGAATGGCAAGGCAGAAAGAACATGTCCCAGTGGAAATTTTAGGAACAGCACTGAGCGAGATGCGCATATAGTAACACTTTACACATGCACTCTGACCTCTCTTGGCACTACAAATCCTTTTCCAATTTCCAAAAGTTTCCAAGAAGAAGCAAAGGGAGTCATCTCTGTCTATCTGATGTCTCAGTGACATTTCACTGAGATGATAGTTCACTGGGATTTGCACATCTAAAATTTCCTCCAGGGAAGCTTGTGAAAATTATCAGTCTAACCTACTTTCAGGACTCAGTGGAGTAATTCTGTTTCAAGCACCAACAGCCGCTGATGTCGATAGGAAGATGCGAGGGAATGCAAAGGGACCTGGCTCTGCTCAGCCCCGGAGGGCCTGGTAAGACCTAAAAGCCACTCACAGAAGTGAAATGCCCCCATGAAGTTATTTAAAATCGAGATTTGATTTAAGGAAAAAGGCAAATTCTTTGGGGGACAATATTATTGAAAACAAACCCCAAAACTATGGCAAATATGCCTACAGATGAGAATCAAGCAAAACCTCTATTAACAAAAAACCCCAAACTTGAAATAACACATTCATCCTCCAATAACTTTGAAATCAGTTATGCTTCCAGCTAAAAGAAGTGTCATTGTGAGAGATACGTGATGACACTCATAATATTTCTAGCTATAGGTTGTATTAGGTATTTGGAAAACCACACTCAGGCTAAGTCTAGCTTGCTCTTCATTACCTGAAATCCAGATCTGAAGCAGTTGTGGCAGAGCAGAGGGCTCTCCCGACACGTTCACGGACCCCCACACTAAATTCTTTAATGATGCCCTCACAGACAGCACAAGTTGGTGTTTTCTTCTCCCTCTCATTTCTTTTCCTTGTCTCACACCAGAGAGTCTCCTGGAGTATCTAATCTACTTTTTAAAACCATGATCTTACTTCACGCCTCCTGAACCCAATTTAAACTTCAAGCTTTATTTGATTGAATGGGGGTGATACTTAGTACCTCTGTGAAAAAAATGAAGACTGTTAAATCTATCAGCAAGTGATTCACCTTTCAGATGAAATGAGCACCAGTAGAAAATAGTGAAATACAACAGACCACAAAAAAAACCAAAATGGGCAGGCATCATCTTTAATTTAAATACCATCATTTACACTGTTCTGGTCACCTTCAGCAATTATTACTTACCAAAAGCAACGTAACCACAACCAGTACGTGAAGGCAAAATGCCAAGAAAGTAAATCAAAAAGGAGAATTTCAGCTAGGCTGACATGTAGAAGCACTTTTCTTGAGCAATGCATGACTGGACTAAGAGATAGGATGAGCTCTGATTGATTTCCTTGCAATTACATGAGTAAAGATGAGAGGTCATAGCATTACTAATTATACCACCATCTTCCCAGTGCGTTATACAGAAATGAGGACTAGCAAAGTCAAGTTGAAGTATCCTTGTAAACAGCATTTACAGCAGATTAACCAGATAGTCAAGCACTGGAACAGGCTGCCCAGGGAAGTGGCTGAGTCACCAGGAATTTAAAAGAGGTGTACATGTGGCACTTAGGGACATGGGTTAGTGGTGGACTTGGCAGTGTTAGGTTAACAGCTGGACTTGATGATCTTAAAGGTCTTTTCCAACCCAAACAATTCTATGGTTCTGTGATTCTACGACACACACAAACTGGGTCACGTGTGCTTCACCCAAAGGTTGGCTGTGTAAGTGCTAATTCCAACCCAACCTTGCTAGTAACAGACCTTTCAGCTTTATGTTACTCAGTGCAATATATTTTACACAGTAAGCCAAGCTGCACCTCTCCCTCTCTTTCCCACACTTCCCAACCATACAAAAGGAACAGTCCCCCCAAATTCACTTACATTATGCCCTAACTAACAGAGCTGACCACGGGGCTACAGGAAAATGCCATTTCCCTCCTATTCTGGGAGCTCCTACAGCCAGCACTGCCCACCAGCTATGCCTGGTATGCAGCTGAGGCATTACACAGAAGCCACACTCATGAATAACCACAAGTTACAACACCAAAAGATGTACAAGTTCATGCATAAAGAGAAAGACTTCACACAGCTGCTGTTCTTATGATCTCCCTAGATAAGTGTAAGGCAGCATGCCCTGCTGCTTCTTCTTGGCCAGTAAATTAAGGTGTGAGTTTTGCCTCACAGCAGTCTAGGAAGACTTTTCAGAAATTTGAATCTTCATTCTG
>JAVJGJ010000061.1:35362107-35404499 GCA_035590215.1 Microhierax caerulescens
CTACAAATATCAAGTAAGAAAGTGCTGCTGGCCACAACTACTGCAATCTAATTGATCCAAATAAGAAATACATGTAACTACCCAAGGCTGTCAATAATTCAAAGAAAAAGTTTTGCTTAGTTGAATCAACACAGCTGATGCCTCTTCCATAAAAATTTCCCATGCTCTATACACAGAGCTCTATGGATTTATTTCATATCCATGTTATGTATATATTTCATTTAAAATTATTTTATGCATAATATTTACCAAATTAATTCAGTAAGAAAGCTTATTGCAGAGGGATTCCCGTTCTGACTGCTGAAACCCCTTGGTCCAATCATTTATGGTAGTAAATAAATGTTATGAAACTTCATGGAGAAACTATTATCCAAATTACTGAACAACAACAGAAAAGTCTTTATTATGTTCCAGGAATGCATTTCTGGCAGAGAAAATAACATTCATATACAATGCCTTTTGATAGATTAGTCAGGGGAAAAAATGACTGCATTGATGTACTGCAAACTGTAGGGATTTTTTTCTTTCCTAAGGAATTACAAGTGACATCAGTTTCCATAACAGCTGAGAAGAGAATATACTTTGTTGAAAGAATTCCAGCTTTTTTTTATTCTGCTAAGTTGTGATACAGAGACAAACTTTCCCATTGTTTATTGTTTGCCAAGATGTGGCTCTGTTGTACATAAAGAAAAAGTGTTTCAAGCTCTCAGATATTTTTCCTCAATAATTATTTTATTGTTTTCTCTCAAGCAAAGCAGCAAAATGACCCTACTGAGATCTGTGACAGCATTTGCCAGGGGCTTGAAGCCTTTACCTCCAGTGCACAAAATCAAATTGCCTATGAGGTCTCAGCAGGCTGTTGTCAGGATAGTTATTCCTGGACCATGTTGGTCCAAGCAATCCATCTCAATGGTCAAAAATGCCGTTCAAAAACTAAGCAGTAAGTACTGGGGTTCTGTAGAGGAATGTAGTTTACAAGATTTTCCCCAAGGTGGTAAGCAAAATATGAAGTGTAGAGGGGGGAGGGAAAAAAAGAGTCAAGATAGTGGGATTCTACAGTAAATCTGTAGGGAAATCCACTTGTTCTCCCCTTCATCACTATATAACAGGCAGAGCTTTGGGCACACTAGTGAAGCTCTCTGATCCGACAAACAAATCTTTGCTCTGAAAAGAACTATCAGACACATGGGATGTGTTGTCTATCCCAGAACAAGAATCTATGTAACATTTCTTCCCATGCAGAAATAAGGATGAACTTCCACTCTGCAAATTAAACTTTTCATATAAATGATTCATTATACCATATTTTTGTTAGCAAGGAAATCAACAGGTTGACTATGCTGCTGACTCAAAATTCAGCAGTTCAATAATTCTTTTAGCCATTTCAATGGGAAAAGGATAAAAATCATGTGTGTGACATTGGTGAGCTACTGCAAATTGCCACATTGCCACACTGCCACCAGTTCCTACCATTATCTATGTCTCCATCACACAAAACCTTTCTTAATACAAATAGACTCATATGAAGAATGGACAGTTTTTCCAGTCCTGTATTCCTACCACTCACCCTGTATGAAGGAAGTTACATTTTGCAGATAAGGAAATCCCAATATCCTTTATACATAATTCTATGACAGTCCAAGAAAAAATCACACTTGATAATTGCAGTCACAGAGGAGGAGTTTCTTATCATACATACTTCACTGTGAAAAAAAGCGCTTTATTTTTAAACCACATATATTAAATACATTTATTTGTCTTCAGCATGTGCTTAAAAAAAAAAAACAAACAACAACCACACACAACAACAAAAAAAAAAACCCAGAAAAAAACGCAGATATATAGGTGCCAGCTCCTTTCTGGTCTAAATTGGCTCCCCTGACACAAGTGGACTGCAAGAGTTTACACCAGTATAATTTGTCCTCTATTTCTTAACTGCATCCAAATATTTAATTCAAGAGTATTTCCCCTTTATTTTTTCCACTGATAATACCTTACATTCAGTGTTTGCAGAATTAATTTTGGCATGGCATACTTTCTCTCATAATGAGTGACCCCAAAAGATTTGTTATGTCAATTATTTCTAGTCCCAGCATGTTTTAGCATCTCTGTATGTAAAAGACAAACATAGTGTGATGCAGCAACTGTCCCATATGTCGAAAGCAGGAGCTCTCGCACTGGTCTTGGTTCAGGGCTAGGAGGATAAATTGGGCCAAGCATCTGCACTCATCTGGTTTTGTGCTGTCATCTTTTCAAATTGCTGTTGGTCTTTCACTCGTAGTGTAATCCTGATCTCACAAAAGTCAGAAGTATTTCTTCCCTCATCCCAGACATCCTTACTGTCATCATCTAAAATCAAAACCAGGACAATCTTTGACAAACTTAGTCCCATTGCAGAGGGTCATTTTTGAGCCCTTAAGACTAAATGCATAGCCTAAGTACTCACTGTGGAGTATCAGCAGGATTTCACAGCAGAATGTGTTATGCAGCTGTCTGCCTAGTGAGCAATGTCACACAAAATGACTTTTTATTCCCTTTTCTTTATTAAGAGGAACTCTTGACAAAAGACAATCTACGCTGTTGACTCAAACTTCAGCAGGTGTTCCACAAGCTGCTGCTCTACAGGAGGCACAGAGCAGCAGCCTTATACAATCAGTATTCATTTCTGAAAGTTCTTCTTTTGCAAAACAAAGATTATAATATTTAAAAAAAAAATAACCTGTGTGACTGTCGAAGACAAGACCATACTCATCTATTGAAGATCTGTGACAAGGACTATCATTGTGATGAACAAAATTAGTTAAGAGCTTCACAACCAGAGGAAGACTGATGTGGTGGTTAAAGCACAAGCACTTAATTAAGATGATTTGGGTCTGCTTTTTTTTAAAAAAAACTTTGCCACTATCACCTCTGTGGCTCTTGGCCAACCACTCGTCTGCATTTCTGCCCCACTCTCTATCTGTCTCACTTTGAAATAGCCTTTTTTCCAACTTTGTTGATTCTGACTCAAAATCTTGGTTCAGGCAGCAGCAGGAGCAGCAGTGAGGTTGGGATGAATTAAATGCCCTGGGGATTAAGACATTAACCAAGCACTCGGAGTACCACCACAGTTCTTGTGCTGACCAGCACCTGCTGCCTGAAGCTACATCCTCTCAGTATTAACAAAGTCCAAAGGAAGCTGCACCTAGATTCTGATGTCTTAAATCATACTGAAGAATGTTATTCTCCAAAGCCACCTCAATCTGTCAATAAAGCATATTCTTGGATGACACCAATTGTCACAGCTGCACTGAGCCACAGCAAGCAAGTTTAATATAGCAGTGACAATAAATCCCATCTTAGGACCCATTCCAATGATAAAAAATTAAGCATTTCCTCATGCTTGCTCTGTTGTCTTCTCCCCTCCCCCACTTTTATTTTGTTTCTCATGTATGAAGGAAATAGTTTTGTAGGGGGAAAAAATCCCTCCAATTAAATGTCTTGGCACATAGATTAGCCTGCTGCCTTGCAGAAAGATCAACAGTTTACCATTAAAGAAAACGTGTCTTTGCTCACAGTATGACCTTGTGAAATTTTTAGTAATCAATGAAAGAAACACCTCATTAACAGATCCTCCATGATGGAGGTTAGCTCAGAAGAAGAGGTGGAAAGCAATCTCAAAGAGCTAATACAAACTTCAGGGCTATAAATTGGGTTCTGGAGAAGTTGTAGTGCATGCCTACTTTGCTAGAAAAGATCTTGTTAGAAGTACCCACATCTTGACTCAAACACAGTCTTTGTGTTGCACAACAAAGCCATGACATTACCCAGAGAAGCCTCCATACTCTTCCCTCTATCTCCTCTAAATGAACAAAGAAGCCATTTACAGATATTTAGTTTCAAAATTACTCAGTTTTGGCACTCCATCACAGTCTCCTGAGGGGACCAACAGGCGTACAGGGGAACTTGCTTCCTGTTCTCATAAAGCTCTGTCCTTGACAGCTAGTCAATAAAATATTCTTTCAGTTTTTACTGTCAATAGTGATATATCATTTTTGCATCATGCACATCAAGCCAGGCACTTTACAGCACCTTATTTCACAGAACAGCTGTAAATGCACATCCCACCTGTACAAAGATAACCCTGCAGCACCAAGTTAGAGTGGGGCTGCACTGTCTGATCACCTCTGCAGCCAAGGTAATCCTTCAAACCTCCCAACTGAGTACTCACCCAGCCCTGCTGGATTTAGATTGCAAAAGAGAGCAGGATTACACTGTTATGTGCAGGTATTTGTAAACCACGAAATTTTATGCTTTAATATTCCTTGTAACATGCATTCATATGTTACAAGAGTGCATAACTTTTCATGCATTTCTAAAAGCTTAAATACACACCACAATATTGAAACTAAGGTGTTAGCAATAAAAATGGCAAAAGAAAAAAGAATCAGCTCTGTGTTTGTCCACAGGGGCATCAAGGAGGTATAAAATAATTTTTTAAAAATTAACCTGCACTAACAAGCATAGCCACAGTTGTTCCTCACATGTTGCAATGTCAGAGAGTGTTGCCAAAGTTAAAAGTGTTGCTTTGAATGTGAACATGGTTCCAGGAATGCATTTTTTCCCCATAGAATCTTATGTGGTGGGTGTTTCCTTTTTAGCTGTATACAGTCTTTCTAGATTGAAAAAAAGAGGAAAACTATAAATATAGGTATTATTTTGATAGCATCTCTGCATATATCCCCTAAGGGCATAGAGGGGATGGAGTGGAAAGAGTAGGAACTACACAGCTACTGTTATTTTCTCTGGAACGGTGATTTGAAAAGAGTAAAGAATTGGCTTTTCCTTTAGGACCAGCCACAAAACAGCCAGCATGGGTGAGAGGCTGGAAAATAGAAGTAAATTACTTTTCTTCCAACAAATGAAGGAAATAAAGGCAGTTTATTCCTTGGAGCAATCACATTTATACAAATTGGTGTCTAGAGACAGCCTAACCCTACAGAAACAAATCTCAGAGTAATGGGTCCAGCTGCCTATCCAGGCAAAGTTCTCCTGGGCTGATGTGACAAAGACAATTCACGTGTGCTACCACAGAAGAAGTCATATAAAAATTACCCTGAAGTCCTGCTTAGTGGTTCCCACCAAAGAAGACAGGAAGGGGACAAACTCCTTAATTTCGGACAGGAAAATTACTTTGGTCCTGGTAGGCAGACTGTATGTCATTAAGGCTCAGGATTCATTTTGTGATCCACAGCTTACGTGCACTGATCACCAAGGCCTTAAAATCTCATTTATGTGAGAAGTCCTCATTTTTCAACTCTAGTTACCACAAGAAGATTAAGGTTCCAGACTACTGCCCTGAACTGCCCAATTCTGGATAACTACAATACCGTTTTCATTAGAACTGCTTTCTAGCAAGGAAAGATTTGTCATCAGGTTCGCTGCATGCATGATAATTTTATTGCTTAGGTGAGACTCTGGGGAGTTGCCTGTTCTGCCACCAACAAACTGTGTAAGCAACTTTGAGAAGGCTAATCTCACTTTATCCGTAGGCTCTCAGACAGATAGTGTAAGAGTTGAAATGATCACTTTAAAGACTACAGATTAAGAGATAGATTCACCATTGTGGTGAAGTTCTGCAGAGAAGGCTGCCAGATCTCTTACAGCTTCCAGATTTTGAAGCACAACCTGAACCAGCATTGCCACTCTGTAATTTGGGCAACTAAAGGATAAATTTATGCTTTGTCCGTGACTATTGATAATTTTTCATTGACTAATCAATATTGATCACACACACCCCTTATCCTTATGACATAAAACTGCAATATGAAGAATAAAGAAGTTTACTAAAGAACTAGCTCCACAAATATTAACAAACACTCACACAGCCCTGCCATTAAAAGGTCTCCTGCAACACGATTTGCCCTGCTTGCCTTCTACTATTTCCCACTGGAAATAATTCCTACCAAAATTATACTCCTTGTGATATACACATCTGGTGTACATTACCCTTTCATTTAGGTTTTCCACTAACCATGTTAGAGGGTGTAACCACTTACATTACTTTAGTATTTCTGTTCTCCCTCCACATATTACACAACTATGTTTGGTAATAATTATCTGTCCTCCCAACAACTTGTCCCTCGACTTTCCTGCATGTGATCCATAGAAAATACCAACCAAATCAAGGGCTGACCAAACAAAAAGGAAAGATTATTTTTAAAAATCCCACAAAATCAAAAATCCCAGCACTGAATCCCCAATGGGCTTTATTTGGTAATAGCAAACATGCCCAAAGCGCAACAGCAATCCATGATGTGGCTTTCTGATACCACCAGCAACGGACATGGAATGTTATTTTCAATATTGTTCTTTGCAAGTAAATTAGTAGTAAGGGAAGAATGAGGAAAGAACTGGTCACCTTGCTGAGGACCGAAACTTACTGTTTGATGAAGCTGAAGAAATGTGTACTATTCCAGTTTCTTCCAGCTGCCTCTCTACAAACACACAGTGTAGTAGTTGCATTTGCTTTCAGTTCACAGGTCACAAGATCATGGGCAAATTATCAGACACAGCTTTGGTGTAAATGATAAAATCTACTCGTAATCAACATCGGCAATTTTCACCTTTAATCTGGAAAACAACCACTATCCTTTTGGCTTCTTTAAAGATATTTTGTTCCAAGTTGTTCCTGCTCTGAACCATCACTCTCCCTTGTAACTCTCAAGTCTCAAAAGATGTCTCCACCACATTGCTGCAGTGATATTTCTCTGGCTAGCACTTGTCAGTGGAAGACTACTAATGATACAGGGGTTTGTATGGAACATCATCCAAACCAGCCCAAGCAGATTCTTTAGAGACTCTCAGCCCAAAAAAGTCCTACCAGAGCTTTCCAGGACCCTGAAATGGTCATGGAAATTTAATGTTCACCATGCTTATTAGAAAGTCTGTCATGTTTACCAATTAGTCTGAAATTATTGGAATCTGAGTGTGGTAAGACTAAGGGGTAAAATGAAGAATTCACCTGCAAAATTTGAAATACAGGCAACATAACTCCAGGTAACAGAAAGGCATACAAAAATCAAGCATACCGTTGCTTATTTCTTTCATTTTTCTGACCCTGCATAATCCACCTAATGGCCTGCTAGATATTCACAGCTGAGGATCCATTTTTTACAGAAACATTTATGTTCTTATGCTACATTCGTGGAAAAGGACCTAGATTTCAGGGTCTTAGTTCTCTTTAATCTCTGCCACTCTTTGAAAGAGCCATAACCCCATTTTCAACCTCTTCTCTCCTGCTTCCCTCAAGATTTCCTCATCCTTACCTGACTTGGGAATATGGTTTGATTACTTCAGGTACCATTTCCGTCATCAGCATAGCTGGGTGTGATTATCACTTGGTCAGAGAGCAGTGTCAGCTCAAGAGAGTTCCAGTGTTTGGCAAATCCCTATAAAAATCTTTAGACTATTGCTCACTGAGAGGCATGATGCTAACATTCAAATCCCAGGTCAATGTGAGCCGTACACTACTGCCTCACATCTGAGGACAGACCAAGTGTGCTGGAGTGATTATGAGTTTAGGAACGAACAGTGAAAGATGCACCAAATGTACTACAAGCTAACACACTCCTTCCACAGTCTCCTATTGTGTACAGCTTCCTTCTGTCCTTGTGTCTTTGTGCCAAAAGGACTGTGGACCTCAGGACCAGCCCCAATGACCATGGCGGAAGACGGGGCAGTGGGAGGAAGTATGGGTCATGCAACTCCTGTCACAGAAGCCAGTGTCAAACATCAAAGTTATCAGGGCTGGCACAGTGCAACAGCTCCCTTAGGTCGATACCTTCACTTGTAGCTGAATGTCATACATGAGTCATTATCAAGGATTTGAAGGCAGTACATCGTAAAAAGCAGAGAACTCTATCCTCACAGCTACTGGTGAATACCACACACTTAGGAAAAATCCCCCTTCTACTCAGGTGGAAGTAGTTTTGCTACTACCTAGGTTGGGTGAGACTTTCATCTTTATCCACTAATTAGCTTGACATCCCTCTGCTGCTGTATGACTTCCCTTAATTATGGGGCCAGGTTCTGTCCCCCAGAGTTCTCTAGAGTGCCAGCAAAATTATAAGAAATAGTAAATCCAACCTAAAATTAATAGATGTTTTAATGTAGAAACCAAAGAGCACTTTGCTTTTCAGGAAACCAGCAGAATAGCCATTCCCTAGTCCTACGGGCAGTATAACCATTACAGACTTCATGCAAGTCTTCTAATAAAGGAGGGTATATGTTCAGATACCCAAAGATTTCAGAGTTTGATCTGCCAAAGACATGAAGTAGTAGTGGCTTTTACTGTAGCAGAATCACTGAGTAATACCACCCAGGGGAAAACTCCAGGAAAGTTCTCATCTGTTTGCCATTATAAATTATGCCGACCCTTCAGTTGGACTTAGGTAATTTTCCCTGTGGAGACACACCGAAGTTGTACAACATTTCAGCAAGTCATTCTGGGGAAAAGCCCAATAGAAACCTGCCCGTGTTTTGGCAGAATTTAAGGGCTAATATCCAAGAAAACAATTCACAAGGCCAGTTTTCCAAAGGATATTTAACCTTGGGGACACCTAAGCAGTTTTAAATGTTCCCAAACTATTTCCTCAACAGCTGTGCAGAAGTGCACTGCAGTTTGGAAAGTTTCATACTTAGCTCCACTTAAGCTCCACAAAGCTCCAGAGGCCAGGCAGCAGTGTGCCTACAGGTCAGTGAGTTCCCTGGAGAGACACTTGCTCGCTGTTTAATTGCAGAGGAAAAGAGGCTCTGATCCACAAACAGGTAAACCTCAGCCCAACGCTGGTACAATGAGATCACGAAGGAAATACAGAAGTGCTAATACACCCTCTTCACCTGTTTGTTTGTATACTTTCTAAGCACCTCTCTTGCTTTCTTTAAGGTAACTGGTATGTTACATAAATCACTGGACCTAGGAGATAGATGCATCACTACACATATGCATAAAGGAACAGTAAATGACATGAAAAGTGTTATTATGCAGGAGGACTTAGATTAATCTTTTGATTTATACTGAGCTAAGCCTGTTTAAGACAGAGGCTTAGTTTGAAGCAAGTTTTGTCATTGTTAGCCCTGAGGTTCCATCAAAACGACTAAGAACCTGCTTTTTGGTGCGTCTACACTCAATTATCAGGTTCCATATTTACCAACTTTAGAAAGGAGTTATTTGGTGGTTTGTAATAAAAATTTACCTATATTGAACTGTTTGTCTGCAGAGCTTAAAAATAGCCTAAACTGGCACTTCATTAGAAGTCAGATAGCATACAAAAGTATTTTCTATTAGTATTCGTAAATTATCTGTCTTAGCTGTTTGGGTCTGTCCCACTTCTTTATGATCAGCTAACTATTCTCTGCACTATTTCTGTACTCCTGCTGCCTTTGGGCTTGTATGAAATCTTTAATGCTGTTATAGACCAGGTGCTGCTAAAACTTACATAATTTTTTATTATTTTATGTATATGATGTATTTCATAAACATACAAACATACCTATTTCCATAATACTGCAATTAAATACACACTGACCCTAATTTTGTAACAGTGGCTGGTGATGAGTGGAACTTACCCAAACAAAGTAGTTTCTATCTCTTTAATAGATTTCCCTCTGTGAATAATTGCCAATGAATAAGGGTATTTGAAAAAGAAAACCAATCCCTCAATTTAGATATTTTTAGTGTTGATTCTCTTGAATTTTCTTGGGTTTAACTGCATTACAGTTATTTTCATAGTATATGTGTACTCATGTTTATGTTTCTTGACAAATACCTTTAAAACTTGATTTTATAATTTAATTGACATTTATTTTGGCAATAAGCTTATTTCTTACAAGCCTCCCCTTGGCACATGCTCTGTGCTACTTACACATAAACAATTAACAAGGAACATTTAACTGAACTCCTACTGCTGCAATATGATCTGTCACTATGAAATTTGCAGGAATCACAGTTGACAAAAGTGAAGCCAAAACTGACTGACTTGCCATGTTATGCTGGAATAGGACACAATTAGGAATTTCAAATTATTACATATCAATTTCATGTGATAAAATATAAAAACAGGTAGAAACTAATTGTTAGTTCTGTAAGACAGTTTTTCTGATCTCATTTATTACTTCCTGATAGAGTTAAGAAAAACCTGAGATAACATAGGAAACACTTTTCATTCACCTAATTTCAACTGTTTGTTTAATACCAAATGGGTAAATCAAGTATTCTCAGATAAAGTGTTACATAGAAAAAACCCACTCTGAACTGTCTATAAAAATCTTTGTTTCCATTTCTAAATCAGCACAATGATCTACTAAACAGATTAGGATAAAATTTTACAAGGGCATCTTGAAAGCAGAAAAATCTGAAATGTCACTTTTGGCAGATGCAGACATGACCATAACATGTCTGGAAAGTACCAGCACTCAAACATAGTTGTGTATCAAAAAGTCTGTAAAGGTTTGTGCATCTATCAGACACAGTATCTGCAGTGACTGCACACAGCTACTTCCTGGGTAATGTCTTTCACCTACTTACATGGTCTGTTCATGAGCTTTTTCCAAAAACATGAGGTTAAATCACAAGCATTAATGGCATCTTTCAGTGTAACTAACTGTAAACCTCTTTTATAATAACATTTAAAACATCAAACAAAAAAAATCTGTCCTTACTTACACAAGGCAAAGCAGAAAAAGAAGGTCATTCATTACACCCCATTCACTATTTTCTGTTTCATTCTGTAAATATTATAGTGCTACTGAGAAAAAATATAATGTCTGAGGTTTTCAGATCTTCCTTCAGAGTTTTAATCATTCGCTTCCCAAGAAGGGGTTTAACAAATACCACACTGTTCTGTCAATATTTGTATGCAGCACCACACAGGGCAAGCTGCCAAACTTGCATGGTTTAAAGAGCCAAGGGTAGAAAACTGACACCCTAACAAACACACTCCCCGCTTTGTCTCTTTTAAGGTGGTGGCAAAAGTGTCATCTTTGCTTCTGAGTGCAGTTTCAGAAGGTTTTTTGTTTGATTGCTTTACTTCTCCAGAAATGCAGTATTTAATAATCACCATTCACCAAACTTCAGGGATTTGTTTCATGCCCAAACGTTTCTTACACAATTCTGAGCCTTTTGCTCTCCACCAGCTGCACTTTAAATGTATTTTAATTGGCTGGAATTTAGAAGGAATCCATTTGGCAGTCATTTACATTTGAAGCACGCCCCTAGCAGCTGAAACAGACCCCAGAAGCAGCCTGATTACTTCATCAAAAGAAACTGCTTGAATACCGTTGACTCCTACATAACTACAGTGTACTCTATTATATAGGTGTGGTGATGTAATTAATAATTCTTTGCTAAATTTTTGCTTATACTGGGAGCAGAATGTGTTACCAACTGATACATTTGCAGAGCAGTCTGCAGATCTACAATACTCAGCATTCGTTTTCAAACACTGTTACAGTGTTGCCAGAAAGAGGCCTTTCTTGTGCTTTTTCTCTATCTGATCTAAACAACGATGTGGCCCCAACACTGGTATTATTGTTTCTATACTTGCAGCATATCAGGAATGTTACCAGATGGATTTCTGTATATAATATTATTTTAAAAGCTTCTAATGTGCTAGTTATTTGAGGATCAAAGTATAAACTAAGTTTAGTACATTACATTAGGAATGGCTCAGTTTTCCATTTCGCTTTATTTTTGGGTTCCTAATGTGTATTGTAAGCCAACTTTGCAGAGCCTTAATTTAATGTAGTAAGTTCACCCTCCTCTGCAGTTTGTAATGCAGAGGTTTAATGGTTGACAGCAGTAGGGAGAGTTACCAACAGATGCTCAGAAAAAAAGAACAAGAAGACATTATGGAGAGAACCACAAGAATTCACACTGTAAAATGCAATGTTTAGGATGAATGTAGCGACATTAACAAGTCAGATCTAAAAACAGAGAGACATTCCAAGTGATTTTGATTGAACGCATGGTATCTGAAAAACCCAGATCTCTGCAATCCATTAAAGCTCCTGTGAAATTGTAACTGCTTGAGAGTTCACTTATCATCAGTGTACCATGGAGGATGAAGGAGCAGAAGAAAAGGGATTATTCTCTAGCTGAAGTACAATGAGAACAGTTTTCTACATTTAAAAGGTGAATAGTTCTTGAAGTGAAGTTATGACAATACTTGCCACCTACGGAGAAAAGCAGCGTTTCAAGTGCATTGTATGAAAAGGAGAAGGATTAATGCCACAGAGAGAGACCATTATACTATAGAAGAGCTGCATATTTTAATAATTTGACTCCATCCAGCTCTGGAAATTTCCATAGTTAACTGGCTTATACTCCTAAGAAGCGGAAAACCCTCAGTGTATTGAGGTCTCAAAGGAACTTACTGGATGTACCACTTTAAAAAATAGCAAACAAAACTGTGGCCAAAGCAGATGATAAATTCTGAGAAGCAAAATAATTTGTCACCTCTTAACTGTCTTATGATACTTTGCTGAGAGTGCCAAGCAGCTGTCCAGACTCTGTCTGCATTGTTATGGTAACCCAGTGTATCACACTCACCTAATGTATTTCATCCTCAAATATATTCATGACTACACAAATATTCTTGCCTTCCTCCATTTGAAGGCACCAAGCTGGGACACTAACCCAGCTCCTCAATGCCTGCCTTCCTCCATTAGGTCATGCATTTATAATTGTCCCACATAGAGACACTTGTGGCTACGGCCCAGATCAGAGCTAGCTCAGGTTAACAGCTGAAAAGCATAAGGAAGCATCTTAGATCTTTGAAAGGCAAAAGAAACAGAAGTGGAGGCTTAACTCCAGACTTCTTTCACCCTCATCCAAGCAGAAATGGAAGATTAGAGAGCTGCTCACCTTTATCTCATCTGTTGCTTACCAAAACAGATGACAAAATTCCCACTGAGTTTAAAAGGTGATATGGATGGGAGAAGAATTGCAGAATTATTTGTGACCTCAGCTATAAATAAAAAGCAAATCCTAGAAATGCATTGTATTTGAATCTTTACTCATGCATCATTTAAAACTTTACACTTTTGCCCACATGACTTTCTGTGTTTGTTTAAGAAAACAAAAAATATTCCTGGTAGAAGTGCTACAGTGTAAATATCTGGGGAAGTATCAATATGAACTGTGTGGTGGATGAAGAGGAGCTCTAGACAGGAGGGCAAAAGGCAGCATGCATAACAGTCTGCTCCTGTCCTCCTGCCTCTGCCAAGTGGCAAGCAGCAAACTTTGGAAAAAGAAAGGTCAGAGCTCTATTCATGCTGTCACTCTGAGAATCCCCTGTGTTGTCATGGGCTGCGTGATGACAGCCATGAAGCCTTGATGTGCCATTGATTGTTATAGGACATTTAAGACAATTGGCCATTATTTAGCTTCAATATCTATCTTCACAATTATTTAAATGTGAGACACTGGCAAATGTTTCCAAAGAAATGGTACCAGTGAGATTTTCAGAAAAGAGGGACTGAATTATTTTCAAGCCTCATGTGAGATTCAAGCCACAGCCACAATAAGTCTCAGAAAAGCTATACACTAAACTGATTTTCTGGTAGCAGTTCTGCAAGAAAATCCTTGCACTGACAAAACTTAAGCATATGAAACATTTACTATTAAGACAGTTAATAGCCCTAAGCACAGTGAAAAGGAAAAGCATTACTTTGAAATTTCAGAAACTATTAAAAAAAGAAGGCAGAGAGAGAAATATGGGTGTTATCAAAGGAAAGATAATCAATCCTTCAAAAGCAGAGACATCAAGCAGTAAAGAATACTTCCACCATGCCTAATGGCAATTCTTTGCTGCCTTTCTTCCCTAAGTGCTGTTGGCATTCAGCTGGACGAAAGGAAAAAAAAACAACATTACAGTAGCACACACAAGCGAAAGCGAACTATGGCAAAGGAGAAACCCCACAGTGAATGAAAAGCTGGTTTTCTTTTATGCAAATGCTATGCATCAATGAACTGGTTTCCAGTCTAACAGAACCATCTTCAGGAGACAGATAAGGCTATAAGCGCAACAGATACCTGGTTAAAAAATGAAGGAGGTGAGGGGGATGAGGATGTAAGTGTGTAGGATTTATTAAAACAGCAGCCTAGCAGAGTGCTAGTGAAATATATGACAAAAGACAAGAGGAATGATGTCTCTGAAGACAACAGTAGAAAGAATATGTCATCTACCCAGTACACCAGAAACCAGGTGGCAGAAGTATTAAAGTAAAGCTTATCGCAGGCTTTAAAAACTAGGTGAGAACACTGGCCACTCAATTATTTTTCCTTAATCCAGAGACCGCTCATGTGAAACGCTGTGAAAGCAAGTAATTGGATGATCAGACTCTCTCTGGTCCTAACTGAGGAGGGCAAGCCAAAGGAAAGCAGAGGACAAATTGCAGCCTTTGTGCTCACAAAATGGGATTACCTCTGTGCATTTTACATCACTTTCTGCCTCCCCATCTTCCTTCAGTACATTTCAAGATTTCCAGATCTGGGCAGACAAATGTAGGATAACAGCAGACTTAAGCTCCACCAGCCTTATAATATTTTCCTGAGCATCACCCACAACTCCGCCATGCTATGGTGTATGGCAAAGGATGTATATTTATGAAAATACGTTTCCTTCTCTGATCTTTTGAAATCTGGTTCTGCATCTCTTGCTCTCTTCCTTGAAGGAACTACATCCAATTCAGCCCTACATATATATTTATAAATAGGGCATATCTTCATGAAGATCATATAAAAAAAACCCTGAAACTCACTGCATGGATGCCAGGTCCTTGGCACAATTATACTCCACTAACCACTCGTGCTGCATTGCACTGCTTACTTATATTGGCATCTCCCCACTGGAAACAGGGCTTAACAAAAGCAAGATGCCCAGTTATTAATGTGCCATGCTTTGGAACAGTAAAGTCAAGGCCTTGTTAAACAAAAGAATGTATACAAAAGATCTCTAATTTTTTTTGGATGGCAGTGACTTGATTACAGGACCTTGATACTGTACAGTAGTGGAATGGGTCAGGAAGGCAATCACTTTCCTTGTGCATTAATACCTCACCTTCCTGAAATCAACAGCAAGGGATTTGGGGATGTTAGAAACCAACCCACTCCTTTGCAGTATGAAGCACTCTGAGAAATGCTTTCATGTCATCAGTCTACTGGGAGTTCAAATCTCATCTGTCTGTACCTCCTCTGAAGGAACAAAATCTCTGATACTGGAACTAGAACACAGGGCATGTTACAGAAATACCAAGAGCTCAGATGACAGACACCGTTCGACAGAACAATTCCCTAAAGCGAAGATGCGTGCATTGTTGGCCTATTATCTGCTACACACATTCCTGTGACAACATATCTGCAGTGCTATTACATTCTACACTCAAACACTGCTAAATATGGAAAATAATTTTCAAAAAACAATACTTCGTTTGTGTCCAAGGCCAAATTCATACCCTCAGCAAATCTGGTTAAGCACAAAGTTGTATTACTCAGCCTTAGTATCAGTTTGGAAGCTTATTCTGAATCAGCATCCATGGACTTCCTACCATTGCTTCTCAGTTTTTCCCTGCAAAATATTATAACTTTCTTGTTGCCTCGTATCACTTGAAAAAGAAAGAGATATTTAAAATATGAGCTTGTATTCAGAATTGCTGGTATCATATGCCTTGCAAATCACGGCTGTCAGAGACAGTAATAATCTGCTCGTGAAGAGAGTAAAACTAAATATGGTTGATATGAAAAACTTCAGACCATTCCTTTGCAAGGGCATGGTCTGAGAGTTCAAGTTTTCAAGGCAGAAGACAGGTGTGTGCAGAAGACACTGAAGGTTGTGGAATAATGCTACCAACAGGCCTGGACAACACTACTGACTGGAGGGCAAAAGTAAACAAGGGTGGAGCAAAAACAATCCAAATTATGCATCTTGCATGGATGCACATTCACCTTCAGGGGAAGCAGTCTGATGCCCTGGAGAGATGCGTCATCCTCAAGTGAACAATAGTCACTTTATGCATTAAGACAAATGTCATTTTCAGTTGCTGCATGCTGGCTTACCTTATAACCAAGCAGATTCACATGTCAAGCTGTGATGACTTGAAAATAAATATAAAATAATCTAGAAAAAAAAATAAATATAAATATATATATATATATATAAACTATCAATGTGTCACTCTTTCCTCATAGATAACATACAACACCCCATTGTAGATATTTAAAAATACTTAGAACATCTACTGCTGTTCTAGGACTTCTCACTGAGAATTAAGTTACAGAAGTCAGGGGAGACACAGGGAAGCCCATGGCTGCTCATTCTCATTCTCTTTATCAGCTTAAATTTCTATTAAGCAAACAGTTAGGTTGAGGAAGACTTATGGATACTCAGTGTAGGAGATTAAGGTCCTCTAGAAAAGCTGTTTTGTTTATGCACATTCCTATCAATCTCTTCATTGTAAGCACTCACAGCTGTTAATAAAACAATGCCTGAAAGTTCATGACAAGGGCATTATTGTCAATAAACATTGGAAATGATGACATTCTTATTAGCTCAATTAAGATGAGACAACCTTCAAAGACTGGTGGGTTTTTAAATTAAACTATGTATTGGAACATCACAGAATGGTAATGCACACTGTTACCAATGAGACTGGTAAAATACTGATTTTTTGTGAAATAAGGCTCTGATCTGAGACACCAGCCATACCAGCAGATCATCAGGACCACTGCTGTTGGTGAATTTCCCTATGAACACAGAATTCTATTCTTTCAGAAGAATGTTCCAGATCATACTTTAGTCACTAAGGGTTTTTTTCACCACTACTTAGCAATTATTATAACAATGCATATATTAAGAACCTTGTTTCACACGTTCTTTTAATAATAGTGCTTGGAACTTTATACAGTATTAGAGGATTCAGCATCTAAACTTTCCCAGAAAGCAGGCAAATAGCGAATGTCATACTCTCATAATGCATTTAGGTACTGTATAGATGGGACATAATTAAAGTGAGACTTAATTAAAGCCTTTCTTCTCCAGAGACAGACAGGTAAAACATAACTTACTGTATTCTTGAGTACAAAAGAGGCTAAAATTGTCTTCATGATTATACAACTGTACACTTTCAGTACAGCAAAGGGGAAACACTGTAACAGTTGGGAGTAAGTTTTGCTTCCACCTGTTCCCATTTCAGTCTGAACTAATTTCTAATCTCTTGAAATAAGGCAATCAGGATCTATTCTGCTTAGTATATAGAAAACTTTCATTTGTAGCACACTGCTAAAAGACTGTATAGGTGATCCCTAAACTGTAGTGCTTTCAGTGGTGCACCACAAAAATCCACCTGGGTGGAACCAGCCACTTCAAAGTGTGTTCTTGGGCAAGTTACTTAACTTTCTTGGTTAACAGCTGGGTTTCTTTGTGGTGGTACTCACCACTTACTATCTGTAAGTATAGCAAGCACATCCAAAAAGGGAGTGTCAGCCACCACATTACTGAACACTATATAAACTTAGTGTTTATTGCTTTGTGTTTGGAGCAAGATCTCAGAGACAATGGCTGGCTTCAGTGCCCAGCATGATGCATGGAGAGAGATATTGAAAAGGAAAAAAAACCCAAAACCAAAACCCAGCAGCATGTACTGAAGTTAGGACTTCAACATGAAGTCACATATTAAACCTCAGTGCCTCTTGTACCTCAAGCACTGATTTGGGGTTGTATAGAAATCTTTCTGCTTACTTCTATTCTAATTTGTGGCTCCAGCTCTTAAAGGTATTTGGCAATAACAGTTCTCTGAAAAGCCTTAGACATTAAAGCTACCAGAGGAAGGAACCTACTACTCCGTGTTTTCCGAAGAGCACCTAAAGGTAAAATGTTTTAAGGAAAGGTGCCACCAGTCAGTATTTTCTACGTGAGCAGCAAGCCAGCAACAGGCACCTACCCCAACAGCATGGCTCTTACTGCAGAGACCCTCCTGGTCAGCTATGATGAATGAGATGTCTGTGCTTCAGGCACAAGTCCCTCTTAAAGGCTAATCTTCCAGCGACGTGTCAAAACAGAGCCCTGCAAAAAGAGTGAACTTCTGCAGACCTCCCCCTCCACTGTAGGTGGGTGAGGGAAGGGCAGTGTGCCTGCTCAGTGCCCTCACCAGGCAAAGCTGTCAACGAGCAATGGCTTTTGTCAAGGGAGTATAACAAAGGCAGCTGGGCTGCATTAATATTGAGAGCTGATTATTTTACATTCACTTTAGGGCTGCTGTAGAATTATCCCCTTGGACTAAAGGGCCTAAAACAAGGCAGAAAACCTCCTTTTGAAAGCTGTCCTGTCTGTATTAAAAGATAAACTTCAATAGTGAAGTTACAGGTGGCCTTAGGCTTGGCTGCAAAGGTCTGCATGGCTGTAATGGGTATTGCACGAATGTGGGTGACTGACCTCTGTGCAAAGGACTTGTGCCTTCAGCAGCCACTGGTGTGGTTGTTGGTTTGAGTTTCAGGGTGATGCAGAGGCAAAACCCAGCTTGCAAAGGCAGAACTGGGCCAGGAATCACAGCCATGAGGTGGAGATGAGAGAAATGATACGTGCCAGTCAGCCACAGATTTACTGTTATTGTCTCTTCTTGCAGTTCCTCGTTCTGCAGAATGGGGATAAATTTTTCCTCAAATGACTGTGGTCAAGAGGCAAGGAATTCATCTATGAAATACTCTGCTGAAAGCAGTTACAGAAGCTGAACGTGGTATTATTACATGAGAAATATCATTCATTGAAAAATCTATTCTAGTCACAATGCTGTACTAAATTTTCCTGAGCATAGGTGATATTTTAGCAGAATTTTCTTTGTTTATAGAGACATAGGAAAGAGAGCGGGACAAAGAGTTATGGCATGACTAGTAAACAAGTCCAAATTTTCTAAGGTCATAAAATTAAAGCAGGACACAGAGCTCTGTACAGTAGCTGTAAGATCTTCCAATTGCTTCACTTTTCCTCCAAAAGCCAATGAAGCTTTCTGAACACAGCAGAGAATGATATGATCAATCCTCCTGCACAAAGTAATTATGTGATTGAATTCTGAACAAACAGAGCACTGTAGGATAGTGGTATTTACAATTATTCAAATTAGTGGACATGAGCATATATAAACACTCCAGGCATAACGAGAGCATTTTGGTCAATGAACCAGCAAATGACAGAAAGAAAAAGGCAAAAGAGTTGACAAAGAAAGGATGTGAATAGAATAACCAGTCTGGGAAGAAGCAGCAAGTTCAGCATCGCAATTTGCCACACCCAAAATTCAGGTTTAAGGATTTTTTTCCTTCTTCACATCACTCCTCCATTTTCTGAAGGCCCTTAGGTGCTATAGTATGGGCAGCTGAATTTTCTGTTCTGTTTCTGTTTCCAAGTTGGCTATAAGCATTCACCAGATCAAACGAGATTTATGCCAGGACAGCTTTTGCCTTGTGCCTTCTTGACCACACAGCCCACAGATGGGTTTTATCTAAGTTCAAAATAATAAACCAGATTACTTAAAGCATCTCCTGATGACAAAGTGCTTTTAAGCATATTCATAGTACAAGACTGAGAAAGGACAGCTGGATGTCTGCAGGAACAAACGTGGGGTTTGTTTATATTTGGAGTTTCCAGAGCCCTAGCAGTGATGCTGTGAGTCAATGCATCCTCTAGCTACCCAGGTCAGTACTATGTGTGTTGAGGTCACGTTAACCCTTCTCCACTTGCAACAGAGATACAAACACACTATGTTCCTGCAAATGATTGCTTACATCAGCTTTCTACTCCAGAAATCCTATTCAAGGGTCTTGTGTTGATACACACTGACAGTGAACAAGGCCCTGCATATTTTGACAGTAGGACAGCACTTAACTTTTAAATATACTGTCCAGCTGTGGACATATTAAATCCAAATAAACTGCATGTCTAAGGCAATTTTATTCCTTGCATGACAAACCTAGGTTGCTTTTATTCTGATCTCTAAATAGACCTCTCCCATTTCTATTTAGCCAAATATTTTGCTGTAAAACTTTAACAAGGGGAATGATGATTCACCTGAATTATAGCTATACATCTGCCGTAACTGTTTGCAGGGATGCTTGGATGCTCAACACACCCATGAGACGGCTTGCAAAATAATCCACAGGAATGTACATTAGAAAAAACCCAGCTATAAACATACAAAGATGAAGGTTTGACTGGGATTTAGTCAGTTAAAACAAATATTTTTACATTGAGCAATTAGAATCACAATTAAAAGGTGTTCTCTTCACTATGTGGTACATGCATATGGTTCACATAGAGAAATTGTTAGCTCTTAGGTCAGTAAGTGCATTCTTTACAATTGCAAACAAAAGGGGCAAATAAAGAGCCCAAGACCAGGTTGGCCTTGTATCACTCATGAAGATTGATTGAGCCAGAGCAATTGCAATAACAAGCATTTCAGTCATGCCTTAGGCCTTGCTAGAAAAGCACTTTTAAAAGGCAACAATAGAGACACTACTGCTGATACAGGAAAACTACAGTGTGTATCATCTGGATCTCCCAGACGCTAGGCTGTGCACCCATGATGGATTGACTTGTCTATACCACAAGAGCACGTGGGGAGCATTTCATTGTTCTGTTCTTCTGCCACTTCTTTGGACTTTGTCCTCACAGTAATTGGGCACTGGGCTGCATGGGGCCTCAACGGCATCACATTACTTCTTCCATGAACTATCATTGCTATGTTCTAGTTTTTACTTTTCTTCAAAAAAAAAAAAAATAATGTACAAGTTCTGCTTTTCATTGCACTGCAGGTAGTTGAAAATGAAGACCCAGATGATAAGCCTTAACAACCCTAGCAGATACAACATATTTGATATCCTATTTTTAATCTACTGTCATATTGTAATTAAAAGGAAAGATTTGCCACCTCCTTCTTCCCAATTAAAAATCTCCAGATGGAAGTTGGCTGGGCATGCCAGATAGTACTCAAAAAAAAAAAGCTATAATGAAATGTAGAGGGAAATTATGTCACTAAGTCAAGTTGTAGGGGAGTTACATTCATCCAGGAAAACAGGAATACCATTTGTCTACAGCTCCAAAGCAGTAGCTGCACGGTGGGAATTTACAGAGATTCAGCAACCTTGTAACAGAGAAAAGGTACAGATTGGATGGAAATTATTATAGAAGAAGGATACATTTATTTAGTCAATGATCAGAGAAATCCCAGGACTACAAACTGCTGTACAATGACGCCACAGCTTTGCAGCACAGGAGCTGTATTGGTCTTGGAGGATCTCCAGGGAGTCTGAGTTGGTTTATTCTCTGTTGTGGGATGGATTCTATCTGCCATGGAGTTGCTGCCATTTCCAGTTTATTTTGACTGTACAAGAAGAAACCAGTGGACATTTGTGGGACACTGTGTCATTTCATAGAAGAAAAAGATCCAGAAAAGCTGACCAAGCCATAGAATAGTAAAGTTTATTTGGGAGAGAGGAGAAAAAAAACCAATGTTTTACAGAAAAGGATCTTGGAGCACTGGAAGACTGCTGTAGCAAAAAACAATGACCTCAGTGGAAACTAGACCTCTGACAGATGAACAAGAGGGAGGATGGGCTCCTCAGAGCTGCATGATGAAGCTGTTCCTTCTGCTCCATCACCTACTCACGTCATCTCCTAGTGCAGAAAGCAGTCTTAGGATTGCTGCTGATTTAAAGATAGATCTGCTAATCTGTGGTTTAATAATTATAAGCAAAGAGTGTACATTTTGTTAAGTTTCAGGCCAAGTTTAGTCATATTTCCCCAGCACAGCAAATCCACCTATCCCTCTGGCAAGAAAATGAAAGATGTAAGAATCAAGAACAAACTTGTACTACTGGAGGACGCACGTTGCATTTTTAAGCTCAGATGCTTAGAAGCTTTATAGTAAAAGCAGCTAATGATGGGCCAAAACACCAAAGGTTTTTTTATTCTCCTTCACCAGCTGTCAGCTTCAGCTGCAGATAAAACAGGATCCTGATTTAAGCTTTGTAGATAAAACCAGCAAAGCATGCAAAGTTTAGATCATTCCCACAAATACTGGTAAATACTTTACACACAAGACCACGGTGCTTCTCAGTGTCCCTTTTTCTTCTGTTTTAAAAACAGAAAACCCATCAAATCCATATTTTTGTGTCTGGGAATTTCAAGTGTCTCCATAAACCTGTGAACTTGGCCCAAGTCAAAGACCTTAAATAGTTGTGGTAAATTGAGACAAGAGTAACTATTGCAGTGTGTGTCTGATGGATGTAAAGCAGCCCCAACTGCACAGAGAGGTGCCACTAAGGATCTTTCCAGTAAGCAGACTGGTATTGTTTCCTTCTATCAACTTCATTACCCGCTTGATTTCCAACAACATGCTGTAATACACCTCAGTCAGCAAAATGCTTCTATTCAGATTGACAGAGCCTGTGAAATCTGTGGAAACAATTATTTTCTAAAAAGGAGAAGTAAGAAAACAAAATTCCCGACTTGCTCAAATCATGAACTTTGCACCAAAACCAAGAAGATAAAATTAATCTGCAGTTATTTTATGGGTCTCTACATTAGGTCTGATAGCTGATTTACTGATCAGCACTGAGGGAGCGTACAGAAGAAAATCACCTCACAGAAATAAGAACATGAAGAGTTTCAAACAATAAAAGGTCTATCAGTCATACGTTTCTCCGAAGTGTCATTCATCTTAATATACCTTCCTGTCCTCTTGCTTCATTTGTGTTTAAAAAGAATCTGATAAGACTAGGTATATTTTTTTATATAAACTAAGCAGTGAAAAAATTATTTGATGTGAGTATTACTTAAGCCTGAATATGTAGTCATTTTTTAAAACTGTGGATTTGGATGAAGACTTTCTTGCATTTTACACATGCTCGTTCCATAAAGGAAATAGAACATAGTTTTAGATGTCCAGTGAAACCACAGTGTACTTTTAAAAATTTACTTCTACATGAATGCTAGTGTTCTTCATATTTGAAAAAGAAACATTAAAAAAAAAAAGACAGGCTATTAAGTGATTTAAATCACAGTAGAGCCTACAGAACTGACTCAACAACCAGCTGTGAAAAGAGCCAGATTCTAGATGAAATGGACTGTAACATATTTACAAAAGCAAGCAAGGAACATAACCTTACACTTTCCCTTAGGCGTCATAAAAGAGATTCAGCTGTGATTTAAGAGACCTGAGGCAGGAAGGTATCACAGAGCACACCATACTCATTTGGTTAAAGAAAAAACACCCCCCCCCCAAAAAAAAATAAAAAACCCAAACCAAATCAAAACAAATTTAGTTACTTAAAACTTTATAGACAAGATTATTTGCAATTAATTATATCTTTCATCTTCTCTTTTTCTCCCATTCCAAAGAGTGTAAAAATCTATTACTATATTGATGTGATTGCATGCCAAGTATTCTTAAGGAAGAAAAAAAAATTTAAAAGTACCCTTTGCAGCACAGGGAAACTAAAGCAACAGCAGCTAAACAGGAGGAAGTCCTGCTTTGCCTCTCTGCCAGTGAAATGAAGTCCAGCCCTGCACCAAAACCCTAACCATCCCCACAAGAGTTTCTCAGTACATTCTGAAAAACTGAGGATAAACTAGAGGGGAATTCAGAATCTATTTAATGATGATTTAACTACTACATTTTAGCATAGTATTCACCACCTTCCTAGTGCCTTACGTGCACACAGAAAGCCATCAACCCAAGGCACTAGCACCTGAGGCTGCGCTCCAGAAAGCACTCAGATGCACAGGCTTCGTTCAGGTTTCACTGAAGACTAGCCTTTCAGCTTTTCCTTTCAGTAAAAATGGCACTGCTTGCTTTTCCGTCTCATCACACAGTTTCTTTTCAGGTGGACCTTGTGTGGCTCTGTTTCATTACATTAACCTAATGTCACCCACTCCATTTCTCCTCCGCTTACACAACGTTTCAGCAGACATGCTACCCAAGGAAACCTCCCCTGTGCTCCCAGTTCATCAAACACCAACACAAGCCTTTTGGTAAACCTGTGGTATACTATCAGTCAGATCCATAATTAGAAGAAATATGTCCCATAATACATTTTCATATTTAGTGAAGAGAAAAAAAAAACCAACTGAGAAGCAAAAAAAAAAAAAAAAAATCAGTCAGGTGCTCTATGAATCATGATGTGGTTTGAAGTCTAAATTCCTTAATAATAATGTTTTTGCTGACACATGCCATTTGTATTTGCCTTCAGAACTGTCTGGGTTAATAATGAGTAATTCCACTTGGAAAATATTTACATAAAAGTATTTATTTTTATGTCACAGACATAGATAGTGTCTCCTTAAAAGGAAAGAGCAGCCAGGAAATGACTAATACTGCAACCAGTTTTCATGTGCTGCCCTGGGATACCCCACCAGAAATCTATACACACGCAAGGGCTGTGATTCCAACCTCAGCTACCACCACTTTGGTCACTACGCTGCATTCTGCCGGTCAGACACAAACTTCGCAAGTTCCCACCACTGTACAGTTTAGATACATGCATATTTACAGGCTGAATTAATACATCAGGTAGAGAACTATTTGTCATATTTCACTAAAGCCATGCTATGCTCTGGCTGTGTTGATAGATTTTAGATATGAGGCAATAAGGACCATGGTGACTCTGAACTCAGAACTATGAGGACAGCAAGGCTTAGGAAGAAGCTGAACTGGACATCAGCCATTAATAATTCAACCACCATCCTCCACCAGGAACAATTAACTTTGGAATCCAAAAATCAAATTTTCAGACTAACTTTTACACCCAGTATCAAAACCATCTGAGAGAGCAGGACAACGAAAGTAAAACAAAAATATGCTTACAGGATACAATTCCTACTAATTATTGTCTGCAATTGCCACTAAACAAGTAATGTCTAATCACACTTTATACAAGTTTGCATTTGCACTAAGGAGTTTGTAAATTATATCATAAGGATAAGATTAGAAAGATGTTTACTGATGCTTTTGTTTTTCAAAGCATCAGAGATGCTTTTGCTTTTACTTTGCATCTTTTGTAGGTAAGAAATATAACAGCTTGTGTTTGTGTTAGGTTTAACAGCTAAAATTTAAATGGTCTACCGTGGTTTCAAAGCTGCCAATTGCAACTGAACATATCCTTCTGAAAACAAAGATGTTGCCTCTGTAAAAAGTCTTCCCCAGGAAAATTTCTCCACTTCATGTTTGCTGTAAAAGGGCTGCCCAGTTCAGGCAGAAACAAGCTCTTCTGAGAGGCTGGGAAAGCGTATTTAAATAACATAAAAAGTGGACTGGAAGGGAACTTCCCATTGATGAAAGCAGGGAGTAAAGACAATGCAAAGTGCTGCTGAGCACCAAGATCAAAAGGTTTCCCCAAGTTAGCAAAATAGAGTATAGGTAAACCACCCACCAGACTGAGATGCAGAACGTGGCTGTGTCTATAACACTTATTTGAAATAGAGGACAGAGAAATAAAACTAAAAGGAATACAATAAAACATTATGCACATCATGTGTTTTTCTTCACAGCTGTATCCAAAGCTGAACATCCCAGGAATTCTGCAGATGTCTCCCTTAAATTCCTAGCAAAAGATAAACATCTGCTGGGGCTGAAACAGAACCAAGTAGATAAATATCTCAGGTTGAAAATACCCAAAGGACTTTGCGTGTCTTCAATATCTTTTTGACTCTTTCACAGTAGGAGACAGTGTCAAATACAGTATGAAGCAAAGCCATTTATACAGACCCACAATTAAGATATGCCTGAGTTTCTAAAAATTGTAGCTTCCAAACACAGCAGGTTCTGTTTGCTTTGCATGACTGAAGGAGAAAATCCAAACATGATACATCACTTTCCCTTTTGAACTTGCACTTTTAAACATTTCCAACAGCCTGTGCAGGAGGCAATCAAGAAACTAATGAGATCACTACATATGGCCTTTGGATGTCGCAGCCATTGTAAGCCCCACAAGCCACACTGCCTGCTGTATATCATTCGTTAATGACATCTGCCTCTTTGGAGGACAATCCGCCCCAGCAGCACCTACACACGGGAGAGCCAGTTGTCTCTGTTGTGGCTGAGGACAAAAGCCTGACGTGGGCACTATTCATGCAGTTCAGTGACAGATTGTGCAACACAGCATGGCTCCTTGCACTGTCTTCTGCTCAAAGTATCATACTGAATGGAGCGGGTCATAAGCAAAGTATTTTCCAAAAAGCTATTATCATTTCTAAAATATGAATGGATAAGAGTGCAAAAGGCTTGCAAACATTTTGCTGTTGTACCTACCTACAAGCCATCCTAAGTTTTCCAGAGTGCCTTCCAGTTACCGAGCCAGCTGGTGCTCGTGTGTAACCTGTCCCATCTAATACCTTGGTTGTCTGTCAGGTTGTAGATTTGATGACTTATCCATGGTTACAAACCACACCGTTATATTGTGCTACTTTTGCAAATGTTTCTAGGCCTGCTCTTAAAAAATGGCCAAAAGTGAGCAGTCCACAGTCTTCTTAGGTGAACTACAGTTAACAAAAGTACAAAAGTACAGCTCTGGTTCTCTAAATCTCTGACAGGTTTGCTCAAAGAGATGGATGAATTTAGCAAAGCTGGAAAGCATTGCTTCCCAGAAAGGTGACAAGAGACAGATGCTAGCCATAGTCCCTTATTTTTTTTCCATGAGAAACACACAAATATGTGATTAAATTTGCCTCTGCCATGAAATAATATGCAAACTCTAGTTTCTCTGCCTTGGAAAAAAAAAATCAATTTTTTTTTTCTAGGGCAAAATACACAAAGACATGCCTAAATATTGCCACAGGCACTTTTAATGAAGATTTAAAAGACATTTGAAATTAAAATCTTGGCAAACGTCCCCTCCTCCCCAAAAAATCGACTGCCAACAGCAAATATTTCTGTTGGCAAACACTTTTCTGCTCTATAAAATTCTTCTCCATTAGGAACCTCCTTCCCCAAAGACCTGGTAAAAAGGGTCTGAGAGAGCTCCATGAATATTGTCAAGTGGAGACTGCACTTTGCCATAGGGCCAGAAGGGACCATTAGATCATATCATCTAACACCTGCATTTAAAAAAAAAACACAACAAAAACAAAAAAAACCAACAGAATTTCACCCACTCATTTCTGTATACAGTCAGTAAAATGTGTTTAGTTAGCAAATATCTTCCAGAAAGACATTCCTCCACCCTTGATCATCAAGAAATGGAGCGTCCATTCAGCAGTTCCCATATTTTTATCTCTATGGAAAAACTATATTACTACTCTTAAGAAGTACTTCCTTGTAAAGAGCTACTACTGTTTTGGTGCTAGTATCTGTGTTTATATTTCTCAAATGCCTCTCTCTGAATGCAGATAGTACATCTCACTGGGATGTATTTGAACATTGGGTGAATGCTACTGTGCAATATTGAGTATGTTAGTAATTTAGGAGCCAATTTGTTAGAAAGTTTACAGTATGCCCATCAGTAACTGTACCATGCTGAATGTATAAAATGGACATCTGTTCTAGTGGTATCGAGCCTAAGAGTGAATTTGGAGATAGGTCTTGATTAATGCTGAACTACATTGATTTACCATCATCTGCAAAGTAAAAGGACTCCACCTGTTAGAGCTTCTGGGTATAGTTTCTATGCTAGCCAGTTAATTTATCTGCTTATGCAGAAGTCTCACATTTCAAATTACACCAAAACAAGTCTCAAATGCAGAAACAGAGAAAACATTTTTCACTACATTTTTGTTTTAACACTATAAAATATTTTAAATTTCTAATTGATTTGTACCTTATTGAATCCATATTAAAAATCATGGCACTGGCATATAACTTTCAAACAAAAATTATGTTAATAGCTTATGTATTTAACATTATAGCACATTACTGAACACTTCGCTAGCACTTCACATTTATAATTCATCACACAATTTTTGCCTACCCTCCCTTGCTGGAACATTTCCCATTTGGGAGAAAAAATCCAGATTGGAGTTATTTGTCCATGAGGTAGTTTAGGTCTGTATTTATCAGCATATGATTTTTTTGGCTCTGTGTTTGTATAACTATATTGATTTCCCGCAGTATAAAGAAGAGAAGACACTTCTACCTTTTTGAGAGAAAGTGTAATGATGACACAAAATGACATCCATTGTCCTCATAAAAAGATAAAAGATAATGAGGTAGAGAATAAAAGGAGAGGCAGAAGTTTAACCTAGAATAAATTCAACAAAAAAGGAGGAATGTGAGCTTTTGAAAAGGTAGGTATTGCACCATAAATTTTGAAGTCAGCACAATTAAACCTTGTGTTTGGGTATACACGTGATAGTACTGCATCATTGTCCAGCCAGGGTTACTGGGAAGAATTGTGCTCAACAGTAACTGTTTGCAGGACTGGCTTTCCCATGGCCAGATCTGACACCTAGGTAACAGCTTTAATATGCAAAATCAGTCTTGCCTTCTGTGAGTGGTTTTGCCGAGAAGAACTAAATGATAACATCTGAAAATAATCTTCCCAAATTGCATTCTTACCTGCACAAGTCCCAGTCACTGGTTTATGCTGTTTGCATACAACAGCTGTAAGTATTTCAAAGCAATCATTGCTAGTACTCTTAAATTTGCATCCTTGCCCATCCAAAGATAACAAAGTGCTTTGCAAACACCAGCTCTTAATCATTTGGGGAAATACATTCATCCTCAAACACCACCCCTTTGAGGCACGTATAGGAAATTGTTTCTCCAGCACTGATGCATGTAAGCTTTCACAAGGAGAAATATAGAAGTAGTTTTATACCACACAGCCCTCTTATCTCTGCATAGCATCATTATAAGCTTTCTCCTGTGTCAAAAACTATGCTAACCATCTGCAATAGGCAGATGGGTTTTCTCTGGGAGAAAAAACAAGGGAAAAAAAAGATTTACTGATTTACTATAATTTATAGAAGCAGCTTCATAATTATAGAAGAGACTTCATCTTTCACAGCCAGGAAAAAAAGCATCATGCTCTGTTTTCAGATGCCTCCACTGGGAGGCATCCCTCAAATGCTAGATAACACTGGCAGACATAAGACTGGAACTCTGGTCTCCTCCAGGAGTGGAAGTGGAATTGAAGCTCAGACTTCAGGATTTATAAAGTTGCTTGAGGAAAGCAAATGCAATTAGAAGGCATATGTTTAAAACGCATCTTAGAATTTGTGAAAAACTGCAGGACTGAGGGACCTACCCAAGGCTAAATATATGCTAAATTATTTTATTGATTTAGGACCACAGCTGGGAGAGAAGACTTTCTCATGGGAGTCAGCTCAGACTCCCAAATGTATGTCAATGGGGAAATTAGAAAGCAGATATCCACTTGCCCCAATTCAGTTTCTATGTTAATTAACCTGCACTGACTTGAGGTTTACAACAAATATCATGTGTAATCATGTGTTAGCTGGGGAAAGAAAGAAGTCACTAGTATAAAATCAGGGAATCAACATTAGGAACACATCTGTGAAAACTTACAGCAAGACACTTCTTACAGGACTCAAAACAGGATAATTTCTGTAGCTCCTACATTAAGAGCTCTGTAGAGTCAGTTCATTGCTTTACACACAGCAAAACAGTAAATCCCAACAAATGGGTACAAGATGAAACAGATCACACTAACTTATTTACATGCACAGCAGTTTAAATCCCAATGGCTATCAAAGCATTTAATAAATTACAGCCTGTGATAAGCAGACAGAAGAGATGGTGAAGTGTGTTGTAGGTTCCTGGACACCACAGGAAATCTCCCACAGCCTTTTTGAGGAAGATAAAATAGCAGGTAGGTGGTTAGAGTTAATTCCCTGCAGTACAGTATCAGCTACTTATCCAAATTAATGAATAATAATGAATAACAATGTTCATTTCAGCCTTGTTACAAACATACATACCTGAATCATCAATATGAAATTGTTTCCAGGTTGCAGAACAGTAATTAATCATCTGATATTGTATAAAAACAGAATAATCTCCTCTCCTTAGCTACACAACTTTTTCCCCCTCTGGCTGGAAGTTTGTGGGTTACATGAGGTTGTATATCCTCTGAGATACAACCACACAAAGAAGGATTTTGTTGTTGGGGGCACAAACCATGAGCACATTTCAGGATCCTGGCATAGGCAGGGAAGGTGTTCTGTTCTGAAGTTCAAGTAATTACAAAAAGCCCCTATCCATGAAGGGCTGTATTCAGCTAAAGAATTAAAATAATATTGTCTTAATTTTGTCTTAACTTGTTACATTTTCTTACACTGCCCTATTAGAAACATTATCGTTCAAGTGAAGTGATCAAAGCCTACTGAGCACAGATCAGCTGTGGATTAAAGATGAATTAAAGTCTTAATTTAATTAAAGGCTAATTAAAGACTGTGCATAAAGAACCCCCCAAACCAAGTGCCTGTCATCTTATCTGAGCATGGCTATTAATGTCATTTCTACAGCTGTACTTGCAAATCTTTATATGCAACATCAATGTTGCAATTCCTCTTCAAGTCTTTTCACAGTGCCAATCCACTGTCTCATTTTTACTGCTTTTCTCCATCTCCAGATTTATCAGACAATTTATTCCTTATGAATCAGAAATAGCTAGCTTTTGTCAGCTGATATTTCTCCAGATGTTTTGTGATCTCACATCTTATTAATGTCTCCAGGATATTGCCTGCCAGTAAGGTTAGGCACATAAACCTGTAACTGTTTGTCTCTTGCCCTTCCAAATGGCTCCCATGCTGGCTAACAGGTCTCGTCAGCAAGGTCAGCCAGAGAAAGCATGCATATAGCCATTCACAAGTCACACAGTGTATTTTTCTTTTGTTCAGTGACCATGGTATTTTCAGCAGTGTATATATAAAAATATATATCTACTGGCACAAAGTCTGCTATTCCAATGGTGAAACAGGAATGAAACGGTTATAAATAAAAAGAGAAAAAAGAAACAGGGGAAGATGTTTCCCACACCTATCATTTAAAATCTCATCATTGAAAGAAAATCTCTCTCTGTCTTACAAATACTCTTTTGTGTCTGGTCTATTTCAAGTTGCTACTAGTCTTCAGGTTATGCCCTGAAAAGAGCCGAAACAGTAGAAAGAGCAAGATGTGACAAGAGAGCTGGCAGGAATCCAGAAAACATAATTTGCACAGTATAGATTTGAGATAGCCTTAATATTGGTGATAACCTGCTGGGAGCTTTGAGATTGAAATCTTAGACATAAATACTATTTATGCAAAGATCTAACAAGTATTTCTCTAAGGGTGGTGTCATTGCCATCTTTACAATTGGCTTAGACCAGGTAATGGTGAAAGAATAATGATAACTAGACGACATTTGTTAAACCTTGTGTCCTTGAACTAGAAGACCTGAAGTACATGTAGAAACAGCATGGATGTAGCAGAAAGTTAAGTATGAATGATCACCTTATAAAAACATGGCTGGCACTAGACAGCTACACAGAATCTTCTAGCTGCTTCTGTGGCTATTCCAAATTCAGGTTTGCCTCCATGTCATGAAATAGTTTTGTTTTGAAATCAAAAATTTGTATAGTTTTAGAGCACAAAACAGCGTGTCTGTGCCTGCGCAGACACCTCCCTCCTCTCCTCTTCTGAATGTTAAAAAACTCCAGACACAGCTATCTCCCTACACATTGATTAAACATCCCTGTTACTGACCATGCAATTTCATTTGGTAGTTCATTCAGTATGCTACAATGGAGACTGTTTATATTATCCTAAAGGATGTCATCAACATTTTTGAAAACTATGTCAAATGGTCATTCAGAATTGGACTTTACATAGATTACCCTTGAGCTTCTGTACACAACAGGCCCTCTCAGCTCTTTTGATTGTCTATCTCTACTGAGATTCTCTGTGTAAGTTTCAGGTTTTAAGGCCTCTTCCTTTCTTTGCATATTCCCAATGTCTAGCTTTAAGTTCTTGCTCACTGAGAGACACTTGCCCCATTCCCCAGTTCTTCCTTTTTCTCTGCCTGGAGGTAAAGCTTCAGACTGTGTCTGTATTTTTAGTTGGAAGTAATTCCAGGCTGTCTCTGGATTGTTGTCTTTGTGCTCCTTGGTGTTTGCAAACACCACCAACACCATAAGCATCACAGAACTCAACCTCAGGTTTATGCCTACATTTTTCTGTCTTAAAACTGAACAAAACTTATTTGTGATAATTCAGTCCACGCTGATGTCAATAGTCAGCCAAAACTGGTACTTCTTGCTGGTTCACTAACTGTTCAACATCAAGACCTAATTCCTATCACGTCCAGAAGTATCTCAGCCCTGCCTTTTATTTTTCTGATCTAGTTCTGGGAAACTAAATTCTTCCTTTATTGTGCAGCTAGTAATTTTACTTATTTTCCCTGCAATCTAATAGATTACTATACTACCTGACACCACATCCAACTCCATTATCATCTCTGGTATAACCCACAGGTGCTTTCTTTCAGAAGTTCCCTCGTTCCTTCCTCTCCTTGTCTCAGACAGACTGGCTGTTCCCTGTTGACACTCCATCACCTACTACTGGTAGCCTTTACCCATCACATCCTATATAGCTCTGTTTTCCTGCACTAGCTGATGTCTCCATCATCCTTCCTCACATTTACATTCTTCCATTTATTAACCTACTCATAAAAGGGTCTGCTGTTTAGATCCTCTTTGTCATTAGATATCTGCAACTTCAAGGCTTATGACCAGGCTCATTCCCCTCAACCTCTCAAAACTCAATTGGAAATCCCAGGACTTTCTTTGGTTGTGTTTCTACTCCATAGATATTTCTGTGCATAAAGCTTATTATGTCCTCTTTCATACTAGCTGCATGATTCCATAAATCTTGTTCCCTGTAGGCTTGCTTGCCTATGTTTTGTTCTCATATTTGATATTTCCTAGTGCTCCGATTTCAGTTTTCCTTATCCTTACCAGAAAAGGAGAGAGGGATGCCCCCTCTTTACTCACACAGGCACTGAAAAGCTCATAGAAACTCACATATAAAAATTTGCTGGCTTGTACTACTTGCTGGACTTCTAGCAAACAGAGTCTGTTGTGTTTTCACAGCTCTCTGCCTCAGACAGCTCTCAAATAAATATAATCTGTGACCACAGGTAAGAACGAACTGCCAAGCCTGTCAGCAAAAAAACTTCTTGTAACGTACCCTGGAGAAAGACTCCACAGACAACCAACTACTACAGGTTGATGACACCATACAACGTAAAATTTCTGCTCCACAGAGAGCCTTTGTGCACTCTCCTTCTTAATGCTTTGCTCCCTGTTTTCCACTGGTCAGTTGAACTGGAACAGCTTTCTGCTCCTCCTACAAAAATGTACTTGGGAAGGATCACGATCCGAGGTGAAATCTTGGAATCAGGTAAGCCAAGTGGCCATTAACATCAAAGGAGTCAAGACTTTGCCCAAAGGTTCCATCCAGTGCGCAAAGGAACCTGCACAGTCAAGTTTCTGCATGCAGAGCTGGATTAACTCTGTAGATTAAGGCACTCTATCATCTTCTGAGTAGTTACACTTTATTTCACCTAATACCAAGTATGAATTTTGTAACTAGCTATTGCATATTAGGCTGCTTCATTTTCATGATTTATGTTGCTAGTCTCTTGGCATCCACCTCAGAATATAAATCAAACCACATATAAAAATCATTGCCAAAAAGAAACAAGATTTATGCACAACTCACGGTAGTCATGTAGCATCTCTAACTGTAAAAGATGTTCTCTAATCAATTTAAGATATATCATCTTTCACATCTCAGAGCTTTAAAAATATACATTATATTGAAAACCTATTTACAGTACTCCTCAAAAGCTGCACTTTAATCCCTTAGTCACTTTCTTCAGCCAAATAATGCAGAAATATATGCAAACTGAAGTCTCCTAGTATTAAGAGTAGAACCACTTTGGGCCTAATTTGTAGCAAAGAGTTATAACTAATGAAATTCAGTGTTCTGGAGGCACAAATGAAAGGTAACTGCTAATGATAACTATTTCCATCATCCCTTATGTGAATCACAATTTTTTTTTTTCTGTTGCTATTGTCATTATGTGAATGCAATTACTTCTAGAATTACAGTTGTCAGTAAAGTCTGGAAAGAAAGAGAGCTGTATATCATAGACATCACTATAAAAAAAAGTCAGTGCTGCTGCTTTCTAAAATTTTTCACAGAAGAGCTGCATATCATAAATGGTAAACTTACCTTCACTAAGAGTTTTGGAGAGTGAGAACATTATTTTTTACATTGCCAAAATAGTAATTACATTTTAAAATTATTGGCAAGATTTTTTCTGTAGTTTTTCTTTTAATGTTTCTTTTAAACTGTTCTAAAACTGAATAAAATTCCACGTGAAATCTGTAAAGAGATTACAAATTTTTAATCTTATGACATTTGTGGAAATACAAAAAAGCACATTTTTCATGCTCAGAAGTCAGGATGAAGTCACAGATATACACAACAGTTTCAGAAAAATCATTTTTCTTGTAAAAAAATAGTAAAGAAATATAGCTTCAAGTATTTTTGTCAGTCCTGTCAACTAATGCATGGTTGGAAACTCACTGTCCCCCTTCTCTAGATACTTCAGTGCTATTAAAAATGTAAATCAGGAAGCATAAAAACCCAAGGAAAATTATCAAGACATGCCTTCCATTTATCATAATCATTATTTAAAATAATAATGATTGCATTTATATAGATCTCTAGCTACTGGATAAAAGATACTGATTCTTTGACAGAGTTTCCACCCAAATCATAAAAAGCCCTCTTTCAGGGTGGGAGAATGGATGGTAGCCATCCTCCCTGCAAAACACTTTCCCAGTTTAGTAGAATGCTACTACATATAATTATAGATCTCTTGGGGTATTTTGTCTGCAGTTTTCAGTTCACAAACCTTTTCTTACCCTACATCAAATTATCAGAGGTCTCTATCCTCCTTAGACTTGACTTGTCTGCCTGGACCAGCGAGCAGCATTCTCTATAGACAGAGACCAGGACAAAGCTGTACCCACAGAAACACGAGCCCCCATCTAGATAATAACTCCAGCTCCCAAGAGCTCCACCACAGTGATACCCTTGACAGCACTAAACCCAGATTGCCCACTTTGAAAAGCCAAGGAAACCCCAGTCCCTGAGTTCAGAGTTAACGTGTCTTCAACTACATGAACTGACCTCTCTCCCCCACAGAGGAGTTTAATGGCAAGAGTTTCAGTCTAACCTAGACACCTTAAAAGCCCAGCTTTCCAGTTCCACCCAAACACCTTGCAAATATGTGCGTGGGTCCCCATACATTTCTTTGTGCAGCTCACTGAAGGCCTGTAGGGTTGAGGAGTGAACAGGAATCTCTCTAGCTGATTTCCAGCTCTTGTTTCTAAGCAAATGTCTGATGGTTTTAAAAATAAGACACTTGTGTTTTATGGCCCTGACCAGGCATTTGATTTTCACAAGGGAAATAATAAAGAAATGATGATAAATTGTCCAATAATTCCTTCAGTAGGAATCCAAAGAAAGAAGACATTGAAGAATTTAAAACTGAAAGTAGAGATGCAATTTAACAGCACAATGGTTTTTAGAAGAGTGCCTGTGAAATGTTACTGTTGACTCTTTAGTTGTTTTTTTTAACTAGGTTACTTCTGCTGAAAATTTGTTCAAAGTGACCATGACAAGTGAAACTCATCCTATGAACATTGCTGCAATTTTCTGTGTCTCAGTGTGGCATGCCTCTGAAAGCAGGTATTACAGTCTTGCAGTGCAAACAAGGATTACAGTCTTGCAGTGCAACTGCAAATATAAACATTTGCTTATTTGTATGTCCTTTAATCACCATGTGAATCTCAGCAGTCTTCTGCAGGACATGCCAAGAGTCATACTCTGACAACTCATCATGCAAGTGACAGGAGAAGAAGAAAAAAGGCACACCCTCTTCTATTTTCTTTCAGGGCACAAAAATTGTCCTAGCTCCTGGCGACCTTGTTAACAATTTACACAGGTGGTAAAGCTGTCTGCACACATGCATACAGAAGAAGCACATACATAGTACCCTATACCCTTGTCTTTCCTTGTAAAGGAAAATAATAGGTAACCCTCACAGCTGAAATGTTATTGTCCTCCTCGATTTTAAAATCATACTACTAAACTCCTGCAGAACTAAATTGTCTTTGCTGAGATCTGGCTGTGCCTCATGATATTTAAGTATAGTGAAAGAAGGACAGTCATAAAACACCATGTGAAATCCTTGGATATACCGATGTCAATGCCAAACCTCCCATTTAACTTCAGAAGGGCCAGATTTTTGGCTTGAATCTCACTGAGATGCTGACACAAAGCCAAGGTCAACTCCAAAAAAATCGTATGTAACTAAAAGTAGTTGATCTACAGCATCAAAAATTAATATGATCAATATCCTCCAGATGAAAGAAGAATGAATCATACCAAAATATCCAATTCAGACAAGACACAGGTGTCAGGAAAGCCTCAGAAAAGTTTATTAATTTTCTTCGCAGCACTCCTTTCCATTCCTTTTACTTTGTAATCGTAAAACACATTTCAGTTCATTCATAGCCAGCTTGAAATACATTCTAATAACAGCTCTTTGCCATGGCTCTGCACAATGCTGGGAAAAGAGAACTAATTAAAAGTAATATTGTAAATACCTTACTTAGACAATAGACAATATGGGCATTAATTTCACCCCATGGTACATGTGCACCCAACAAAGCAAAACCAAATAAAACTAAAATAAGAACCTAAAGAGATCAGAGACATTACTTGTCTGCAAGACAAGACAGTTCAGGGTACAGGGAGTAAGGTACTGGAGCATTAGAGGAAAACCCACACATCCTTCTCAGTCATCCAAACATTTAATTCCTTACATTTTCATCCACATTAACAAAGCGCACAGAACAGATGCGTATGACACTTTCACAAATTCTCCCTTTTAGAACATGTAATGATCCCTCACTGAAATACTGTTTTGTTTTAAACCTGGTTTTGCATCTTCATATAAGGCCATGGGGCTGGGGCACTCACATTCCATGGTAGGTGAAGAGAAATGCAAGCATCCTTTGTGAGCTTTTTGCCAAAAACTCCCTCTGATCTTTTCTATTTTTATATCAATGCAAATTCTCTAGCAATACTTTAAATTGTTACTCACACTTAATGTCTTCATGCAATTCAGCACCAAATATACCTCCATTATGCATTCAGAACCCATTGTTCATTACTGGATGTTATTTACCTCAGAAATAAAGGCACTAGAAAGACTTATCACCTGGTGTGAGCTTTTCTGCAAGGTACTTATCTATGTGCATATAAGCCAGCAGACATTTTTCAGTGTGCCTGATGTGCATCACTGACACTGTGTAGTCTGTTTAGTCTTTTGCAGGTGGAGGGTTATGCCTCCACGCCAGATTTCACTTAAGTATTGTAAAAGCCACCACTGCAGTGATGTCAAGATGACAGGTATAAGGAACTATTAACTCTTGCTTTTGTTTTGGGTCGAAGAGATAGCACTCTTAGTAACAGTCGTGACATTTTATACTTACAGTTTAAAGTGGTAATTCAGTAATTAACATGCCATAACTTTTATTATAAATTATATGTATAGAAGACATAAAAATGAAGCCACTAGTAGAAATACCTATTAAATGATAGATGTTCTTGCTGATTTTTCAGGTCCATTGTATGATGTTATGGTATACTGCAGTGATATAATTTCTGACTCAGAAGCTCTGTGCAGGGGATTTTGGAAGATAGGATAGACTGTAAATGGACTAAAAAAACCCCTGAGACATTTGGGACAACTTCATTGTGAACAAACTTCTATTCATCCAGTGAGTGTAATACAGCTTATACAGAACTTGGCAGACTGCACAAAAAGAGAAATAAAAGGAAACTTTTAGCCTCTGATAAGCCTTATGACAGGGCAGTAAAATCTGAATTGAGTTACACTGAACCATAAAAAAAACGTTTGTATAATACAATATAGGTTTAAATGAATAGACATGGTAAGAAGATGATGAAAGAAACCTCCTTTAATGATAAACCCTCTGACTTTATTTTAGAGTACTATTTTTTATAATTCTCACATTTGCTGATTTTCTTACCTATTCTTGTCATTTATATTATGCATAAGCAGCTAAATTCACATATTTTATATCATTACTGTAATTATTTTGACAAGCTTTAGCTGCACTAGTCATTTTTTAATTCCCTTTTTTATAGGAATACATAGCATCGCCTCAAAACTTGTATCATCCTGCCTTAAAAATTGTGTTACCCCAAACACAATTCTAAACCTGCTGAAATCCAGCAGATGTTTAGTTCATTACTACGTATGGAGTGTGGGAATAGCTTTTACCATAGTTCTATTTCAATGCACTCTCACTACAATATTTGGTATGGCAGGATGATTTTTATAGAAATTGTCAGCTGTAAATATAGAGCTGGAGATATTCAAGCTGCAATCAATAGACTTCAGCACAGCTCAGATATGGATGCAGACATACCACCTGAAACAGTGATGTTGCAATTAAAGGATTAATAATAAAAATAAATACCTGATGGCAGAGATTTATTATATAACCTTTTTTTTGCAACATTGTGACAAGCAGCTGTGAGGACATGAAAGATCTGTTAAAATTTAGTCTCTTTCAAAAAGTGCCACATGATTTGGTCTGCATGAAATAACACCCACACGAAAGGCTACATGAGCTACAAAGTTTTAATCCAAACTAGCAGCCTTTCTGAACCTAGTAACAGCACTAGGTCCAATCCCAAATCTAGCCCAAGATTTGCCTTTATATACCCCAGTAATCCTTTCTAACCCAGAAGTAAACGTGCAGTCTGGATGGACAAGCAACATCCCTAAAATCAGACCACATACCCAGCAATGCATGCCACAACCAAAGAAGCTTAGTAGTCCTAGGTCCCTTTTAGTCCCATCAATAAATTCATCTTACCAGACTCTGCCAGTTCATATTCTGTTCTTAATGCTATCCCAATGCTACTGGTAATTCTTGGAGGCATCTGCCCTGTATCTACCCCAACAACCCCCAGTTCATCAGCCCTTTTGACCTTCAGTTCTGCTCCCTACTCTTAATTCAGATTTCTTTATGCATACTCTAGATCATGTTCTGTACTCTAAGCCCTGATTTATATCAACCACTCATCTTTAAAGGTGATAGAAAATTATTCCTGAAATAAAAGCAAATTCAGTCAAGGTTGGTTGTGGCGTCTCCACTTTCTGTTAAACTGTGTAGTAGCTGCATGGAGTACTATTTTGGAATCATGCTGTTACAGTACCTGGCTGCTATTAGATAAATCTGAAACAGGGCAACCATTATATTCCAAAAAATGACTACCATGTCACCACTGCCTGGTCAGAAAACCTGAGGCGAGGATATCAGTACTCCTGAGACTGGATACAGACTGAACTAATGGCTGTCATTTTCTGTTTGGTTACCTTGACTAGGTTGCTTTCTGTCAAATAGTCCTTAAGGTTAGGAGTTCACTTTGCAAACATATAAACCTAATGTTTTGTTGGAATATTGCTGAGACTCTTTCATCAGACACTGATAAAAGTTTCCCTCCTAGATAACGGATCACACGAATACAGGCTTTCTCGATTCTTTCATTTTAGCTCCAATTTCCCTATTGAAATCTGAGCTTTAAGGATGAGACTAGCCACTTCCCCTTCAACATGTTTTGCTCCATATGTTTGCTTTGATGTCTAAAAATTATAAACCAATACTTCTGATGCATTTTTTAATTTAGTGAGTGACCTTCATACCTGGTTGTCATGTGGAGTTCATACACATATGCTAGTGGAACATCATCCTTTTAAAGACTTCATTGAAAACTCTTCAAAATCTAAAATCATTAACACCTTCTGTCAGTTATGTTTGTATAAACTATTGCCATTACCCAGGAACAGTAACAGGGTGAAGAAGATGTACCTACCACAGTTGAAAAGAGCCTATTCATAGCTTCAAAAACTCCTAACTTACAAACACCTGGCTTTGACCTCAAAGCAGCTTGATATCTAATTTTGGAGAAAAAAAAAGAGGAGAGGAAGGGTTGAAAACCCAGGGACAGATTTTCACCTCGTCATTTGACACTACTTCACTGCTTCCAACAAACTTATTGACTCAGTATCAGCCAGTGAGGTAACTCTCAGTATTTAATTATTAGGGGTTTACTTCCATTTTAGCATGGCCACAGCTTTAAAGAGACAGATACTGAGAGAAACAGACTGAAAAGGAGAGTGTAAAACTGTTTCCATGGCAACATTTGTGATAACAGTAACAGCGTACCTAGCCTAGAGGGATAGGTAAGTGAGACTAAAATATGTATGTAAGAGAAATACTTTCAAGGTCCTTTTCCAGTTTAAATACATAAATTTGAATTTAGGTACTGCCTAAAACCCCTAGATATTATGAATCCTATATGATCAATATAAACAGTAAAAGAACATCTGTTTTAGACTGTACAGAAAGATTTAGGTGAGAAAATGTTTTCTAAGAAAAGCCTAGAATCTTTCCATGGAAGAAATCAAGACATGGCTATATCTTCCCTAGGTAAGTGGTACAGGCTTTGTGTCATTTAAAAGTCCAACCAATGCAACAATGAAATGGACCTCCATACTATTTTGCATTTTGTTTCAGCATGTAAGTGGTTGACTTAGAAGGTCTAAACAATTATTTTGTCATCGTTAGCAAGAAAACAGTTTCTGGCTTCCCATACCAACACCCTTTGCACAGGTACCATGAGAAAGCCCTGCAGCTGAAAGAATTTGAACAGCAAGGAAAAGCCAGTAGTATGGCTGGCAAAACCACAGCAAGCAAGAAAGCTTGAAAAATACAGAGGAAAGAAAGGTATTACTGGAGAGAGTCAGATGACACGAGAAAGGTATTAAAAAGCAGAGAACACTTAGGGGACAAAAATGCTCAGACTAGATCATCAATAACACCAAGATACTGCAACAAGGCTTTAACATCAGTCAGATTCTACTACCTGTGTAGTATCTCCTTCCTCCAGAGGTCAAACCACACTGCTTCTCCTCCATCCAACCCTCTCTCCCACAATCCTCGGGCTATTTAACCACTTAGCGGGAACCAGCTACACCTGCACATTGTCCATGTCAATCAACCCACTGCTGCTGAGGCAAGGCCACAGCTGCACGTTATCAATGCCAATCAACCCACTGCCTTCAGTCCTCTACAGATGGAGACTTGAGAATGGTCAAAATTAATGTACCACAGATTTAATGTGAATATTAGAAGGTGTTTTTTCTTTGAGTCCTAGTTTACAATTTGTTAACTTTACTTTCCCATTTTCTACATTTAGATCTAAATTGAGTCTGTCGCTTGATCCAACATTCATATATTCAAGTTGTTACAGAGTGTCTCTCCCCCTCTAACTGATGCAAATGTTGTGGTGTTGCTAACACTTTTCTCCTCCTACTCTTTTTCCTTTTTGTCTGTTCTCTGACTGCCTACCACTTTTCTGACCTGCTCTGGTTCTTTCTAATTGCTCACATGTTTTCCTTCCTAGGCAAAGGCTAGCTATTTTCACATTTCCATAGACGCTCATAAGGGAGGATTATGCAGTATTGTCTGATTTGCCAGACTGATAGAAAAATAACTGCAGAAATTAAAATAGAGCAGAAAGGACTGATCTGCTTCACAGGTCTTTGAGTAGCTTTTAACGGTGCCTGGAAGGAAAGGATGATAGATTTAATTTTGGTTTGTTTGGATATGTGAATTTAGAACTAAAATCCTGAGAAATAGTCAATTATTTTATTTTATTTTCAATATTTTAACCGCTTTCCCCCTAGCAGCAACCAGAATGGCAGCAGCCATTTCTTCCAAGGATATATATTAAGCAGATTACTCATTTATTATAGAATGAGATATAAAACGCATCAATACTGAGTAATATCTGAATTGTGCTTCTGCTTCTAACCAATCCTGCACTGCCATCTGTCTCAGCTTCCAGCCATCGGTATTCAACCATCTTCCACCTGAAGGACAGACACAGCTGGCTATCTACTCATCAGCCTCAAACAGCCATTCTGCTCCCGTGCCTCTTGCTTGCCCTTGACATTCAGCCCTTGCACACTTGTCTTTACAATACCCATATGTTGCTTTATGCATTTTAGGATTTCAACTACTATGCATGCTCAAAATGCAAGAACTCCAAAAGAGGGTGGAGAATGAAGAGGACTGCTGAGAAACACCTGATTTTGAATTCTGCTAGAAGACTAAACAAAGAAGGTACAACCACATAGTAACTAGGTAAGAAAGACGGGGGGGGGGGGGGGGGGAAAAAAACACGTT
>JAVJGJ010000061.1:35404599-35430540 GCA_035590215.1 Microhierax caerulescens
TCCTCGGGCTATTTAACCACTTAGCGGGAACCAGCTACACCTGCACATTGTCCATGTCAATCAACCCACTGCCGCTGAGGCAAGGCCACAGCTGCACGTTATCAATGCTAATCAACCCACTGCCTTCAGTCCTCTACATCAAGACCATCCTATTCCCATTCCTAGAGAATGTGCTCTATGTATTCCATGCTCAGAGACAGGAACTGTGGTGGTGAGGCCAGTTTTGCCTCAGCCACACTGCAGGATGGCTTAGGAAGAAGACTGTGGACTACAGAAACTTTAGCCCAGTGTATTTATACAAACTAACACAACTCACAAGCTTAAAAGCATGTTGAAAATTATCCCATGAGGAGTTTAGCTGTTCTGCAGTGGGGCTGTGACTACATCTGCACCACCTCACCTCTGCCTAAAAACACCTCTTTCCTCAGACAGCAATTAGAAATCCAATTAGAAACCTCAAATCCTGTGCAAATCTTTGCGGCAACTGAAAAGATCCCCTTTTTTATTTTTTTTTATTTATTTATTTTTTTTATGGAGGAGGAGGAAGACATAATCATCAATTGTCCCCAACCTTGTGTCTTGTAAACCACCTGCTGTTCTCATTACTCTCCTCTCAGGTCCTTTTAACTCTTTCTGGAAGTGTGGTTCCCAGAGCTAAAGGCAGGATTCCAGCTGAGCCTTCACCAGCACCGAGGTGAGCAGAGTGATTACACCTGACACTCCTCCTATGACATTCTGGAATGATATTTGCCTTTTTACAACTGGATCATGTAGTTGACACACAGCTGAGCAGCCGAAGCCTTGTGGTACATATGTATTTGACTTTCAAAAACAGAACTTCACTTTATTTCCAGTTTAGCCTCTGTTCTGATGCCATCCTTCAGAGTGTTTCATTCCCCTCCTTCATTTTGTGTCATAACAAATTTTGTAACTGCATTTACTGCTTCATTATCTAAGTTGTTAAGGGAAGACACTGACCAGAACTGAGTATACAACAGATCTGGTCTGCTCCAAGTCCAGAAGCCCTCCCAGTTCCATAGTAAGCAAGTGCTTAGCACTCAGACAGGTGAACAATTGGCTTTAAAAAAATTGTAAAAAGCTACCGTGTTATGGCAATGCCCTCTAGAGCAGCTTACCTAGCTGGCTTATGATAAATGGCATTTGGGACCATCAAAAAAATCTTTACCTAAAAAGTACTTTAAAACTCTCAGATATATCAAAGATACTGCTTCCACTCTGTCGGTAGTTCAGTTATTCTACCACAATCACATTATTTGTCAAGATAAAAGTCTTGATTGTCAGAGCAGAATCTACAAGGAATCGAAATCTGACTGACTGCTCTAGTTTCCACTAGATCTTCCACATTTTTTCACTGGAAAGGTAATTGCTATGCTCATTTTTCTCCTCTCCCTTGGGACATAACTCATGAAATCTTACAGATAGCCACTAACAGTTGAGAAATCACTCCAGCAAATTCCTTAGGCCCTCTAAACCAAGCCTGGGGTTCATTGAGCACTTTAACTAAAAAACACAAAACTTATTCTTTCCTTGCATTGGCCTGTATGCCTATCCTTTTATTAAAATTAATTTCATTGAGTACTTGATCACAATTAACTGTCTGGTGAAGACAGAAATAAGGAAGGCATTGACTACTCCAGTCCTGTCTGCTTCACCTTTTATTTCCTATCTTCCTTTGTTGGCTTTTTTTTTTTCATTATTCCTAATATATTCATAGAACTCTCAGGTTATCTTTACTCTCTTCTCAAGTGAAACATTCACAAATCATCCCACTAAATAAGACTAACATCATTGAGACTCAGGTAACTGGGTAGTTCTCATTTAAATCCATAAAACCTTTTTTGAGACATGTCCCAAATGGATGCTTGCTTGCTCTCATGCTACTGATAAATATCAGCTGTGGATCAGCTCGATTCAAGCAGATTCCAGAGGAAGAGTAGTTCATCAGCTACCAAATACAATTCCCTTCACAAAGAACCCACTGCAGCAAGTTCAAAGGAGACATTTGCAGTGTGCATCATCACCCTACCTGCATCTTATTGTTAAAAATTTGAAGTTCAGACTCAACCATTCCCTTCCTCACTCTTTGAAACGTGCCGTATTCTCTAGAAACAGTTTAGTAAGTGAAAGTATTTCAACTGCTATTTCAGAGTTTGTCTCTTAAAAACTGCTTAAACAGTTTTTAAAAATCAAAAATTATCTGAAAAGCTTTAAATTACTTATCATTGGCAGGTATTTGGAAATTAGCCTACATTTGTCTGTCCAAGAGTTAAAGAAACATAACATTTTCCTGACTGCTAAGCAGTACTCAAGAGGGAAATGTCAATTTTTAATGCAGGGAAACAAGAAAATAAAATAGTTCTGCTCTTTCTTTCCTTCCTTCCTTCCTTCCCCTTACTCCTCTGGTGACTTCAGTATGATTTGCTAGCAGCTCATCTTCTCCACCCCAGCTGCAGATTCATTGCCCTTTTGAACCCAGCCAACAATCTTATTTGAAGCATGCACAGCACCAAGCGTGACAAACACGACGTAGCAGAACACTAACAGCATTTATCAAGTACTTACAACTCCCTCTGTAAACTTCTATAATCAATATTCTACATTATGTGTCTATTCATATAGAGAACCTGAACAGTAATGCTATTCCTCATAGAAAATGCTCGTACCAGCAGACAGATCCTGCAGATGAGGTTAAAGGGCTATGAACTGGGTCTCAGCTGAAATATGAATGCATTCCAAGATTACTCCTCTATTCTTCACTCTTGAGGTAGGTTTTAAAAGCTAAAAGAAAAAAATGCACTGCTAGGTAAGAATATGTAAATTCATACAAATTTGATAAGATTTTAACATACTAACACATACTTAGACATTCTTTAGCAATTAGGTATTGTGCAGCCAAGAATACAAGCACTGCAGTTTCTTCAAGAGGCCTCTTTTTGCCTCAGTTTGTGCCTCACTCTCTCCTGACTCCACCATGCCTAACAAGCAGTAATTACTACTCTATTGTACATTTGAGGGCTTTATTCTACTAACAGGAAGTCCTATTTAGCATTCCAGAACCAGAAACGAACCTCAAAATTAACTAAAAAGTAGGTAGGACATTAAATTTGCACCAGTAAGTAGTATTCCAAAGCGTTATGAAAGGTATTAAGAGAAAGTCCTGTGCGATGACACGCAGTGTTATATTGAGTTATGTTACATCAGTCTATATAGCTGCACTACCTCAGAATCATCTCACAAGAGCCTGAGTTGGCAGCACAGCTATGTCAGCATGATGCCCTGCTTGTACTATTTATCCCAACCCAAACCATCATACCAAACTGCAGTTAATGCAGCTGCATTGCTTCTGGGACCAAGCTAGCTCAAAACCTACATTGTGACATGTAGACTTACACAGAGCAGTGGCAAAAGTGCAGTTTGAATGGATAAACTGTGCCATTTTTCAATTAAGTGACTTAATGGATGCAGCACTTCAAATCTGTTCCCATGGCAATGTAGAAACAGCAATGGAAATACAGGCAGTTTCCTCTTATACTTGCAGTACAAGGAAGAGAACAAAACCCTTTTCTCCATGTGAATGAACAAAAGCAGAAGCATTTTCCAGTGCAAACATGTAAAGCCAAAATCTTTCCCATGTCCTGACCACAGTAAAATTCATGAATAAACAGAAAAGACTTGCCATTAAGGTCAAAAAACTTGGGTTTTGCTTTGTCAGACCAACAGGGGTTAGGACTGATCCAGAGAACATCCTGCTCCTATTCCTCCTGAGCTAAAAATCAAAGCACTGTTGGAAGAAGAGTCCCAGATGTTCTTTCAAGAGCGTGAATAAAGGGAGAGACAGCCTGTAAGGTAGCCTCAGCTTCACGGGTCAGTCATCATTTTCCAACATGTTTGGAAACAGACAGCCAGCACACTAGAGGAAGCAGAGATACACTACACCAAAGCTGATCACCCAAATACCTTCAATCCTGAGGTCAAACAAAACACAGGCAGTTAGCACATCATCGACACAAAAAAATCCAGCAGATTCCAAGACAAACAAAATTCAAACCAATTAGTCTAGTTGCCTCTGCTGCCTTAGGAGTCCGTACGCTCCCATCACTCCCAAAGAGAAAATATATCTTCGGCTGCTAACCTCATTAACTGACAGGATTTCCTCTGGAAAACGATATCCCTTGCACCACATTGTCCTACTGTCTTTAATCATCTCAGTCTAGTCTGACAATCTTTGGGAAAGCTTGCTTTTAGGCAGGCCCTTAGATCAGGTGCTGAGGAGGCAGCAAGACTGCACCATTGCTCTGTGACTGAAGTGAATGCTATGGATCAGTGTACCCAGCTGTCCAGATATGTAATCTCATTGCCTATGAGATAGACTGTTACTTATATTTGCATTCCAGTTGTACCTAAAGACACCAATTAGCAGCAACAACTCCGTTCTGACAGACTTGTACTTATCTCTACCTACAACTCTCATGCACACAGTGCACACACTACAGTAGTACAACAGCTGTGCTGCATACTAAGAACTAAACTTGAAGAAAATCCTTTTGCTAACTTTCTAAGCTCAAACACCTGAAAAACTAATTCAAAGATTACCTTGCTAAATGAAGTACTTGTAGCAGTAGTGGTAGTTTGTAGAAAGATTCCTTAACTGTTTCAAATGAAACTGCAGATCCTGAATTTAATCAGAAATCTGGCCAAAGAACACAGATATTTTATGCCATTTTCCTTAAGGAAATACAGAGGTTCAAAAAGAAAAAAGATGGAAGCTCAGAATAAGCTTCCTGACTTTTATTGCTATGTAAAACATTGTTATCATGCTACATGCCATCCACCACCCATTGCCTATCTTCAAGGCCTAGGTCAAGTTCTCCTGTTTCTCTTGTAGAGTCCAGGTAACCAGTTTCTTTGGGTTGTTTTTTTTTTTCTTATGGATTTGTCATTAAGAGGTTAATTTAAGCCTTGCTACAATGATCATTTCAGATCTAGAGTTGGCAGTAAATCTGAATCAAGACATAGCCTAAGCCTAGAAAAGGAAAGTGAGTGCAGAGATCTTTGAAACCAGCCCCCTAGTACAAATACCATTCTGCTTACATTGTCTACTTTACAGAAAAATCCTTTGTCTGCCTTCCTTATTTTCTTCTCCTGAGCATTAGTCATGAAGCAACAAGATGCAATAATATACATCCTTTTAATGAACACACAGTAGTGTCACTGTGCCCTGAAATCCAGGACACTGCCTGAGCAGCTGCTTTCCACCTCATACTGCATGACACAAAGCTGAGCACTAAAAAATGAAGGGCTCCAACAGAGGAGATGCAGGTCTCCCGCTACCCTGCCTTTTAATTAAATAATAAACAGGATTAAATGGAACTTAATTTAATTCCATGGGAAACTCACACCCACTCCATGGGAGCACATCACTTGCTAGCCATCAGCACTGTACGGATGTCTCTTTTTATTAATAAATGCTGCTCCATCCCAGACGCTGTGTTTGTGTGTCTGTCTCCTTGTCACTCTCGACATGTAGCTTTTCTAATCTCTTGCCTACAAACCCTCAAAAATCCATCACTGGGGTATTCTGAAAGAATTAGTATTGGATGTCTTTGCCCATGTAAACTGCAATATATTCAAACATTCACAATATGTTCTTGAATTTAACCCAGCGAATGTGGCTGGGTATTTTTTGTTAATATTAATGAGACATTTATACAGCTTCTCTTTGCTGACTGTACTGTGACAGCCCATACTCCTCGGTTGCAAGGACTAGTCTTTATACCCACCATGAACTCCGAGTGATGAAAATTTGGGATATTCACTTTTGCAATGGTTTCCTAACTGTATGAGATGAATGTGGTTTGGAGACACGTTGGATTTGGTTTCTCACAGAAGGCACTGATACCTTATGCCACTTCATCCCTGGTGTAACGTTACCTGAGTCAGTGGAACCTAGCTAGTCCCAGTACGATTTATATATACTCTACAGACTACTGCAGCAATTCCAGAACAAGAGTATCACAGTGACCTTGACATGCCTTCTGTTCCCTGTTGTTTTTAGTACTTTTAATGACTACATCTTTCTTGAGCAAACATCAAGATGTGGTCCCTTAGATTACCCACACAGATGATGGCTTCTAAATTAATTTTAAAATCGCAGCAAACAGATTTAAGAGTTATTATGAACAATTCAGAGATGGTGCCTGCTGAAAGCCTGATTATGCTCCCAGCCATCATTTTTCAGACATGGGGAAATCTGTTAAAGTAAATCTCCAATTAGGATGCTTGTGTTCTTTCAAATTAATGTTTCATTTCAATTTTGTTTCCTAGTTCCTCCTGTCATTTTCTGAGGAATACATGTGCTGAAATCGTTCCTTTGATGAGGCGCAGGCAAGAAGCTTAGCATGCTTTGATGTGGAAAAGGAAAATGGGTCCTTTTTGTTTTAAGGAATGATCACGACTGCTGTACTTAATGCAGTGGAAGCCCAAATTTTTTTTCAACCAGTAAAGAAGGCTGGAAGAAGCAGCTTATTCAAAGAGTTATGAGCAACCAAGTAAGGATGAGACCTTCCCAAATTGCCCAAGCTTCTGTTTACCTTTTTCTTCAAAGCCTCATGAAGCAGTGGACTGGGAAACCAAACTATATTTGGACAGGGAACTCTGCAGGACAAATCCATGCCAGCTAGACATTAAAGAGCTACAAACCTCTAGCATATCACTAGTGCAACCCTTGCATCTCTTAATCAGCAAGTAGCAGGACTGAATCACAGTGACAAGTCCACCTGTAGTGGCTGTATTTGTTACTCCTGCTGCCTCTTACCCCCAAAGACAGGAGGAAATGACTGATGACTCCAGAGCACTTGCACTTGACATATCCCAATTATGCAGACAGAGGGACCAGACTCTGACTACAGATGACACACAGTTACACAAAGCTGTAAATGTACTTTGGTGTGTGAACAGAAGAGGCCCAACTGCATGACCACAGTCTTCCCCTATAAATACCTGTCCCTTGATTTCATCTTTTAGAAAAATCAGAGGCAAGGCTCAAAATTGCCCCAGAAAAGTCAAGAACAAAAGTGGTTTTCATGTCAGCATAAGAAAGGTCAAGTCTACTCTCTGCTGATGGGGAAGACACCCTGCTATTGCAAACTGGAAATGTGAATACTTCAAGTGACATTAACATGCTGAAAATTGTGAAACTACTGTGTCTGTCTTGCTAACTTCTCTAGCTGTCAATCTAGGGTCAAAGGAGGTAGTTGCTATGAGACTTTGTACTTTCTGACCTTGCTGCTTCTAGAAACATTAGCAATTACATCACATTGCTGTATCTGGTTTTCACATACAGCACAATGCTTCAAAGTGAAAGTCACATTAAAGATGGATTAGATTAGATGTGCTAAGTGCCTACTGCAAAGTGCAGCATGCCTTCAACTCCCATGGACTTCTGTGAGAAAGAAAAGTACCAAGCACTTTGCAAGGGTTGGTCAGTTATGACAGGTATGTCTCCTCTTACTTTTTCAGCACTTTCCCATATGCATTCTGTATCAGTAAAAAGGATAATTTCTCCTGTAGTTCTTACAAGCTAGATCATATATAACACATAAAACATTCATTCCTCGCATACCTTGTTCAGTAAAAACTACATTGTTAATTTTAGAATTAGAAATACCCAGTTCTGCTAAGTTTTACGGTTCCTTTGCACTGATTGCATTAAGCAGAGAGAAGGCTGCCACTCCGCTTTATGCTACTAGTGAATTTTTGATGCTTTTTTGAGCAAGTTTCTTCCAGGTCAGTTCCACATACAAAGTAAGCTGAGAATTAATAATGTTAATAAAAATGCACATTAATCAACCAATTCACTTTTAAAAGACACTCCTAGTAAGCAAAAGGTGTCATAATGAATGATATATTGTCACCCTGACTCCACAAGCCATCTGCAGCTCATCATGAAGCTATAAAGCAAAGCCTTCAAAGAGAAACTAACAATCTTTAGATCCAAAAATACAGAAAGAATGAAAGGAAAAAACACATTCCCTCCACTGTGAGTCAGCTCCCCTGCAAAAAGAGGAACCTGGAGCAGTTACATTTGGGGAGCTGTCATGTTCCTATTTCTATATTCTTTTCCATTTCTTTGATCTAAAAAATCTCAGCCACTGGGGGCTAAACCAATCCAGGAGATTTACATGGCTTCTCTGCTCACTCTTGGGTACTTAGCACATTCTCTACTGCAGGCACTTTTTAACAATTCATTTTAATTTCAATCTGGAAAACACAGACACTATTATGGAACAGACATTAGCAGGGGAGACTGCCTCTCTTAAACCCCCACTGACCTCCAGATTAAGAAACTGAGACTGTTCCTGCCTGTGCCATGGATCCATGCAGATGTGGTGAGTTCCTCACTCTTGCACAAGTGCACACCACTTTTATACACTATGCTTCATTGCTGAAGAGGGTCTAGATTTGTAATACTGTGTTTTGACCAGCCAAACTTTTTTTTGAAAACAATAACTCCTTTTCTGAGAGGAAGTGTCACTACCTCTAGCCAAAGATGGATTCACTGTCATTGTAACATCTGTAAGTCCTCTGCAGCAGGAACAATATGGAGAGCTGCAGAAGGAGAGAGCTTACACCACTAACAGAGGGCTAAAATCTGAGCTCTTTGCCTTGCATTAAATGTCACTTTCTGGTAAAACACTCCTAGGCAAATTAGCAACAGAGGATAGTAGGTGTTGTTGGCAGCCATACAGCAAACTCAACTACACAGCCATACACTGTCCCTCCTTGCCAGGCAACCCATGAAGGAACACCCTAAATCCAGAGAAGCCACCAAATGACATGCCTGCACCAATTATTTATGTGCTGGTAGTTCCATAATGCAGAGCCATGCAAAGGGAAAGTGTTGGCAGAAGTAAGCCTAAATGTATGTGCCATAGAAACATAAAGCCTGTATTTTAGCTATCTGGGATCAGAAAATCTGTCCAATATACTATAAGACAAAGTTCTGAGAGCAACAAGTTCTGATACACACCTGCCATTTTGCTGTCTCCTACATGTATACAGAGACCCCTAGCTGCAATTTTGTTTAGGACAAGCAGATAACATCTAATAACGTTTTAATTGAATGGTCAGGTTTCATTTTTAGCAACTGCTACATGAAGCTGCAAGACTGTATAATGCCATTGCCCTATACAGAACACTTGGCAAGGTCTCAAGGATTTCCAGTGGCACAAGTCTGCCAATCATCTATGCAGTTTTCCACTGCAACTTCTTGGTGGAAAGGTAGCTAAAATGTATGTTATTCCCTACAGAAGTAATCAGAACAGTCTGTGTCTAAGCAGTATATCTACCTCAAAACACTGTGAAAACTGATGTATCATCAGACATTATTTGATTCTTATGAGACACACTGAGAAGCCCTTTAAATTCAGTTACACAACCTTTTATGCTCAAACAAAGTGCTGACTCCCCGTTGTTTTCGAGTTACTCAGCTCACAGGCAGTCCCTAAGATGGGATGCATGTAGCTCTGGAAGCACAACAGGAACAGATCTGAGATTGACTGCTCAAGGCAGACTGCGGAACACCTATATGTATGCTTGCCCTCAGAGCCAACCTCCCGCGTACAGAGCTGCCAGACCAGCTGAGCTGTGCCGGCATCTAACTACACATGCCAGATGCCTACTACAATGCCAGAAGTGCCTGGGCATACATGTTCTGACCACCCTCCTCCTGGGGGTGGCCCTGAGGCCAGACACAACAAATGACAGATGTAGCCAGAGCTAGGCACAGGCTGGGCCACTTCTGTTTTGGCGGCAGTTTACTTGTCCCCTTGTTGCTCCCACTTAACAATGTTCACACCTCACAGTACCACTACTAAGATTCCTCCTTTTCTCTGTGCTCTTGGAACAGTATTGTTGTTCTCCTCCCTTGACACAAATAGGTACTGTTACTGATTCAGCAAGGAAGTGAAAGCCATAATTGCCCTTATACTTTCATTTGTAAACTGATTTATGTGAACCCCAGGAAATGCATGATCCCACAGAAGCGATACATGTTTCCTTATTTCTCTGGCTAAAACAAAACAAAAAAAAAAGATGTAAAATCACTTATAGCTTCATAGGATCAGCACATTCAGCAGGAGAACTGCTTGTATCAGCTGACATGCCTAACAGGAATGAGCTTTTGGCCAGGTGATAAGTTATGTTGAACCCTACTGGATCAATGTGAAAGGGGAAAAGCTCAGCTTGTTTTAGTACTCCATCCTCTAACTATACACAGCAAGATGCCAAGATGGCCTACATATGCTATATGAAGGAAATTCAAACTATTTCTACATTATATTGCATTTTCCTGTTCATCTTCCTTTCTCTCCGTTATGCTTAAGATACTAGGATTTTAGTAAATAAAACCTGAGGGAAATAAAAAAGGCTGAGACCTCATTATATCTTGTTTCCAAATCTTCTGCTATTTCAGTTAAATTCAGTCAATTTTCACTGGTAAAATATCTTTTGGAGAAGATCAATAGAATATCAGCTGAAGTATTAACTCTCTGTTTGAATGCAAATATTGATGAGCAAAGCTCTTAAGCAAAAAAATACTGGAAAATATGTACAAAAGGCAAATGAGATTGTGCTTGAGCATGCTACTGAAGCGGAAGAGCTATGAAAGCTAGATAGGGGAACTGGAGACTACAGTCCTGTTCCTGTTGCTCACATAAAGATGATCATATTCTCTTTTTTTTTCCTATTTTGAGGAAAAATCTCAATATTAAAGCAACTTCTAACATGTTCCCCCTGGAAAACAAGCTCTGTAGGGAGGGCAGGAACACCTGGACAAGGCAGCACATCAGCTGTTCTACATTTATCCCAGGTGCCTGCCTTCACCTGTGGTAATCACAGAGGAGCTCTGTGAACAACTTTCCGTTTAGAGACACACAGCTGTGTACCACGCTGCAATGTATCGACTCATGTATAAAGATAACTGGGCAAGCAGGAAAAGAAGAATAATGCATTGTAAGGCCCAAAAGCTGTGCTGCATTCTTCCCCATTGCTCTAGTTAGGGGAAGGGGAATATTTACCTTTCACAGATCAGCTCTGAGCTAATCCTAAATGAACTAGTGCTAGGACCTGAACTGCTGCAGCTGCAGCTGGTTTGTGCTTAAGCTGATGAGCACAGCTGAGAGCATCAGCACCATGCTCCTGCAGCCACACAGCTTCCAGATGCCTGCCCAGTAACCAGCTGGTCTACGCAGATGTGCCAACCCACTCCAGCTCATTAGTATTTTATGGGCATATCCAATATAGTCTTGCTATATATCGTTTCACCAAAATATTTAGAAACACATTACAGTACAATACAATACCAAAGAGCTCTGTTTTGGACATTCATGGCTGGGAAATGTTCTCTGGAAAACAAACGAGCAAACACCACAGTGAAGACTAACTCACTTTGTTCACCTGCATCCCAAAGTAATTTTTCCGACCCAGAGTTTGTCATACAATACTTCAGGCTGAAAAACAACCCTATGCACATAGGAAGAACCTAATCCAATGATCTCCAATAAAGGTCTCTAACTATGTCAGTAAGCAAGCAGCTAACTCCTCACTCTGCCCATTGAAAACAAATGAATTTACTATAAGTGAACACATTTGAAAAATGAATGTCCTATTAAGGACAATGGTAAGAAACCTTTGCATTTCAAAGGAGATAAATTTGTCTTCCTAAACTCTACAGTGTCATAAGGGGGATTTCCTGCTAGCTCTGTCGTTAACAAGAAGTCACTCATCTGACACAACTGTCTATAAAAGAGAGAGATCATGAAAGTGCCTGAGTTGCTGCAAAGAAAGCATTTTGAGTTCTGCGGAAGAAAAGTGCTATGGCATAAAAGTAGATATGCAGGACAGTGGTTATTCATCATCCTTGTCTTCTAATATGACAGCTTTCCAGACACCTAAGCAATTTCTGATAATAGCTTCAACAGTTTTGATTAATACCTACAGGGTGGGATTATTGCTTTCCTTGTTAAAAAATAATTGTGTAAATATTTTTTTATATTTTAAAACCATCTATAAGTGTGTGATTGAGTTTTATGTTAGAATACCTCTTAAAACAAAGCCTTTCTTAGTTTCAGACCAGCATCCATCAGATCAAAGAAAGTGAATTTGCACATTTAGGCCAATACATAACTAACTATGCAACTTTAAGAAAGCATGGACTGATAAATAAGGATTAAAAAGCTGTTACATTCTTTAATGTAGAAGTTAAGTGTAAAAATCACATGTAAGCAGAGTGACATGAGGTCTTGGGAAGCAGCTGACAGTTGCTAGGAATTCACTGTACAGCTTATGAATTTTGATCTTCCCTTTACAACCAACCAAGCTATCAACAAAGGCCAAGTATTTGCCATTCTCTTTCTCCCTGCTTTAGGCCACAAATCTTAATGTTATCTCAATATGCATTATGAATTCATTACTTCGTTAGGAATAACTAGGCAGGGAAACATGAAATAGGCACTTTAAAGACTACAGAATTTCTCACACTGTGAGAAAGAATGCCAGGGAATTTTAAGGAGCTCATTTACAGTGGTATAAAGTAAGGGCCACTCCAGAAAAGCAACTTATTAACACCTGATCCATAAAATATCAAAATGTTTTTTAAAAAATTAAGATTACAGTTATTTATGTCACTGCCATTTTTCAGCGTTGCATTGATTCTGTACTCCTTTTTAACTCCCGCCGCACCAGCCAGAGCTCATCTAAGGACCATCAGCCGGCTCTAGGCATGTGCAGGTCAGCCAGTCCTGCCACAGCGGCAGGCAGGCAGGGCAGGGCAAGGCAGGGTAGAGTAGGATCGGGTAAGGCAAGGCAACGCAGGGCAGGGCAGCGTGTGGCAGGGCAGGGTAGAGTAGGGCAGGGCAAGGCAGGGCAGGGTAGAGTAGGATAGGGTAAGGAAAGGCAGGGCAGGGCAAGGTAAGGCAGGGCAAGGCCAGGCAGGGCAGGGCAAGGCAGGGCAGGGCAGGGCAGGGCAGGGTAAGGCAGGGCAAGGCAGGGCAGGGTAAAGCAGGGCAGGGCAGGGCAGGGCAGGGTAAGGCAGGGCAAGGCAGGGCAGGGCAGGGTAAGGCAGGGCAAGGCAGGGCAGGGTAAAGTAGGGCAGGGCAAAGCAGGGCAGGGCAAGGTAAGGCAGGGCCGCCCGGGCCGGCCCCAGGGCAGCTGGCGGTGCTCGCCGGCTCCGCCCGCGGCCGGCACCCAGAGACCCGCTCACCGTTGCCAGCCCTTTGCTGCCACCTGGCGGGTAGCAGCCGCCACGCCCCGGCCGGCGCGGCCCTGGCCCCGTGTTCGGGGAATCGCTGCCTCGGAGCGGGCCCCCCTCGGCGTTGCGGGGTACGGCGGCGTGACAGAGCAGCGCGGGGAGGGGTGCACAGAGCAGGGGCGATTTACAGATGAGAAAACATGGGGCTTAATCCAGCTGGGAGAATGGCACTGAAATCACTCGGGTACAAATGCATCGACCATGAATCTCTCTTTTCCTTTGTCTAGATTATTTAACAAGTGAAGGATGGGCACTATGGGCTATTTTTCACCCAGCCAGCCCCTTTCCTCATCCATGCAAATCAGCACACAGGGGATTTTATGCCCATTTATCATTTAGAAGGGAGCTAGAAGAGTATAAATTTGTCTCAGTCCTTCACGCTTCTCCTGTTCACAACTGGTCATAATTTTCATTTATTGTTTGTGCTATCCTTTAAAACTAATCACACTTTTGTTTTTCTGGCTTTCCATTCTGCTGTCTTCTGTTAGTGCATGAGAAATTGCAGCACTTTTCCAAGAAGTGACTGGGGAAGCAACGCAGAGGAATAATGCGGTGAGGACCCTCTGGCCGACCGGTAGCCCAGAGCCTCTTCATGAGCCCTGTGCAAGGAACCAAGAGCTTCGACAGTGCCGGGTCAGGGCAAGGGAAAGGAGTTTTGACATCCTTTCTATTTCCTTAGGTTTGTAAACCATACCAAAGAAGTAAAGGATTTCCCTAAAGACTGAAAGACTAAGAAAGAAATGTAATAGGCCGCTACTGTGGGTTTGGTATTGAAAGGGTTAAAATAACTGAAATCAGGAAAAGGGGGTAAATGTATTACTAACACCAGCAGAACCTTGAGAATTTACTACTGGAGTAATTTTCTGGTTTCTAACAGAAGAATTGTATTTTATTAGAAGAAAACTGTTCCAAACAACTCCCCCTGCCCCGATCATCCTCAACTACATTGTTTCAGATCAGCCCCACATCATAGGAAGCTCCCCTGGCACTGCCAACACGCCACACTCCAGGACTGGTACTTTCAGCCTCCCCCCTCCTCTCTGGGCCATATTCCTGCAAAATTGTGACTCCCAGTTTGCCTGAAAAAGAAATATGTGTGGATACAGTGGCTGGGAATTTGGTGGGAAATCTTTCATCTCTTTCAGGGAACCCCAGATTAGGTGGGTATGCAGAGACTGATGCCAGACCAGAGCCTTGGTCAGTCTGTCCTTGCATTCCTGCCACTTGGCGAATGTGCACCAGCCGTCCCACAGCCTGATGGGCACCATGGTCGATACCCTCATCTAAGGCATCTTTGATGTTATAGGAATCTGGTGAGTAATTTTTTGTAGGCTGACCCACTAGGACAAATGGCAGCAGTGGCCTCTTAATGGCAATGCTGCTAAGACAAGGCACAGATCATGACTGAAATGAAGCCTTTTGCAACCTTCAAAAGAGGAAAAAAATACCCAAGCATATTACTTTCAAGAAAAATCCAATGCTGTGCAGGTACATAAGAGAACAGAGACAAACAAAGAGTTTAAACTTTTTAAAATTCCATTCATGGAAGAGAAGAATGGGTTAAAATAGAGGTTCTTTCCCATGCATCTCACTGAGTGAGAAGGGATTTGGAACAAAGCAAATGCTCTCTGGAAAGATTTTAAAAGGCATTTTCTGTCAGAAAAGAGGTTTGCTGTGTTCCATCTTCTATGGCTGCTAATGCACACATATAGGAAGTACTTGGATAAAACTGTGTCAAAACAGCAATGCCAGAACAAAAGCAGGCTCTCTGCAGAAGAAATAAATAGCACCTGCAGTGTTAGATAAGTCTTTTATCTAAACTTCTTACTGATGTTTCTGCTGTGAAGCAAGTGGCCAATCAAGCTGGAAGGTGGCATCACATCATTACCCAAGACAGCAATGTTTAACCTTAATTAAATGACTCAGCTGAGGTTTCCCATTAGAGGTGAAAACAGCCATCTTGGTCTGAGTTCAGGTGGCTTTGTAACCAAGAAACAAAAAGGTGATGAGAGTCCCCTATAGCAAAGTTTCTGTTCATTTTTGGCACTTCATCAGAGATACCTTCAAAATTAGTCAAAACAAGCTTCTGAAGAATCACCAGACTCATACAGCTGGGCCAGCTGGTCATGTTTCACTGTGAAGTCTACTACTGTTCATTTCAGGACTGTAGTTACCACTTCTGCCATATAAATTTTGTACTTTTCTTACTGTTCTGAAAATTCTTAACAATAAAAAAAGGCAGATACAGAAATGCTGGAAGTACAAGACAGCTGCTAAGAGCAAAGAGACATATGCAACAGGACATGAGCTTCCATGTGTTAGCATTTTGTGAACCTTGTTTGAGATATTTAGAAAACCCAGCTGCAGAGTTTGGAGGTACATGGTGCTTTCCCTGCCAGAAAAAGTGGTATTCACTGCAAAGGCAGTACTACAAAAAAAAAAAAAGTGATTTTTTCAAATGCCAGATTTGTCAAATAATATGTAATTTCTGAAACCTCATCTGAAAGGAATAACTAGAGGTGTGCCAGATCATGCTCCGAGGATCCCAGTAATTCACCATAAGGAACAGTATGGATCACAATCATTTTAGTTCCTGCAGTTCCATGGGTTAGCAGAAAATTAAGTAGAAAGTCCTCTGTACTTAAAAAATCCTTTTTACTTATTTTACCCATACTGCCCTTTGCTGCATCTCAGCTCTTTACATACTTTAAGAACACAATGTGTCTGAGCAGCAGCACAGAACAATACCTTCTCCAGAAGTCAGCACACTCTTGGAGACAGAGGACAAAGGGAATTCTAAAACGGGAGTACCCATTATAATGCAGCACCTCATTTACAGCCTTTAAGAGGTGCGCACACCCTTGCTGGAGTACAGGGAAACAATCTTTGTCACAGGCCTTTGATAGTTTCACAGTTCTTTGATTGGCTTGCAAAAAGAGGCACCTGGTTCTATAACCTGTCCCTGAGGGCTGGCCATAATTCACTTCTACTTTGCAGCTTCCTTCTTTGCAGGAAAGATCTTAGATGAAAGTTACAGTCCACTAAAGTTATCTTGAAGTTTTGTTATGAATGTTAGCTGGCCAAAAAATGTCCCTATTTGCAACACTTCTGTACTGGGACTAGTCCTGCTGCTGAGCCAACAGGCTTACTTGTGAGTGAACCATCTGGTAAGCCAGAATAGATGCAGAAGCAACCGAAAGGTATTTGAAGAAATTACAGACTTTGATCTGAGCCCGGTTCCTGACTCATACTGCAGACAGGCTAACACACGTTACCATCAAACACATTGGTATGCTGATATATACGTGTGATGGAGCTCCCAATCACTACACCTTTTGTGTAATCATGCTAGTATACCCTAGTGATAGTCTAGAGATACATTTGAAATGTAGGAAACAGACTAATGATATATATTTGGCATAAAGAGAAGCTAGATCAAAGCTGGGTGTCAAAACTGAAAGCTTTTCATGATCGGAGGGTAGAAGCATCAGGACAGCCTGAACAGCACAGAATTTTGAGTCATGTACGTCCTCCCCTGAAGCTTAGGCAGTAAGTCCTTCTAGTGAGAGCTGTTTCTTGCCACAAAACAAACCTGATATCCAAAACCTTCCAAATTAGTGTTTCACAAAGCTCTAAGAAGCCCATCGACACAGCAGCATTACAGAAAACTGAGGCCCACAGAGGTCATAGCCAAGCCTGGGCTAGGATAGGAAAAGTCTGATACCCTCTGTGCTCTTTTTCTTACTAGAGAGTTGACAGAGTGATGTCACCTAGACTTAAAGGGAGGCTCTAGGTGCAGAACTTAACATCTATGGAGGAATTTTGACATTGCAAGATATAATTTCATTGCACAGAAGTTAAGACTTCAGAATTCTGACAAATGTTTTGTTTCATTGAAACAAATATTTTTAGCATTCCCAATATTTTATAGAAAGTATCTGTATTCAAATAGCTGGATAACTTTATTTTTGCATGTTTCCAAGCTTAGTAACATCAAAAGAATTTCATAGACAAGTTCACAAGAAGAATATACCTTGACTATTGAAATCAACTTTTTTCAGTGGCAAAAATTACAATGGCATGAATGTTCAACCAGCTCTAGGTCACAGCAATTATAAAAACATTACAGAAGAGGAATTTTCCAAGCTGCCATAAATGTTTTAGAAAAGATTTCCTTCACTGCATATTTGTGCCTTCCTCAGCTATCCAGGAAACATGTCCAAATCATGCATATGCACATTTTCTGGCATTCATTTACTCTGAAGCAACAACATGCTCTACCTGTCCCTGCACATCACCAACTCATTGTTCCAACACAAAGCAATGCCAGCGAAGCAGGATGCAGAACTGTTCACTGTGACAGCTGTGTGATTGTAGCTAATCTTTTGATTCTCAGCTCTTTATTACCAGAGAAAAGGACAAATGGGAAAACCTGTAGGTAGTCTGTTGTCTCCATAGTTTGTTGCAGGAGTCCAGAAAACAGTGCTCCTTCAGTGCAAATCAGTACATTGCTGGTAACTCACACTCTGCAAGGGATGCTCTATCTGAGGAAATGAGTTCTCTGGTTTAAATCAGCACTAGTTACAGAGGTACCAGTCTGCTGGGTGCACCTTCCCCAGAAGCTATTGACAGAGATACCTACACCACTGGCCTAACATAAGAAATTTAGGCTCAACTACCTGTTTAATCAAAAGTTCTTTCATGACTTTTTACCATTCCACCAGTTCCTCAGCACTTTGATTCCTTTACTGTAAAAGGTCACTCTTGCGGTAGAAGAGGTGTTTAGGTAACCAGAACACATGAAATTGGAATACAAATGGATGAGACGGACATAGCATACAAGGAGTGATAACCCTCTGACATGCATTTCTGCGTAATACAGCCTGTTGTTTCTTTTCCTCTCAGATTTTACCAGCAAGGAAACCTTCTACTACATCCAGCATTTCCTAGTAAAGTAGGTCACATGGCAGTAAAATGAGCACCCCTTGCCTGGCAGCCCATCCTTCGTATACACTGCAGTTGCATCCAGCCCTGTCTGCAAACATATTTTCCCCAGCGAACAGCGGCAGACTATAGGCTTAGCAAAGAAATGGTTCTCCTCCTTTAGCTTTCACCCCCATGCACCACTGTGTTCTGATACTATCATAAGCGGGAAATAAACAGGCCTTTTTTAAGCCACCCACGTCTGCTGCAATGCGTTACCAATAGCCTCAGTTAAATGAGCTTCAGTTTCTGAATCAGGTTTGCTAGCCAACTCTCCATAAACTCCAAACACTCCAGCACAGACCAGTAATGCGAAGTCAGGGCAGCCTTCATGACTGGCCTTTCCATTGGTTTAATGTCACAGTCATAACAGTACCATAGCCATAAGATTGGCCTGGTCACCACCTAGCTTTGTATATCGGTTTCAACATTTCAGATGAAAAAGATGTCCAAAAATGCCAGATACTGTGTAGAAAATTAGTTTTGGAGATATTTCACAGCTTCGGCTTTTGTTATCTAATGCACCCAATATTTGAGTTTGATTCTGGTGCTCTGAAATGTAGGTATAATAGGTATTAGATCTTGTTAGTAGGGGTAGTTTACTCTTCCATCATTTAAAACTATTGGAATGGAAAGCAAACAGGAATCTCCTCGGAAAGAAAAGTTCACAGCAACACTGTTAGAACAGGGGGACCCAGGAAAGCTCATTTCCTCCTTCCTCCCACTCACAAGTGGTTCCTAAAACAGATTTTCCTTCCCGTGAACATCTGGAGCTCTAACGAATGTTGCTTTAACAGAACTTAGCACTTCTTTAACCTTCTGTTCAGCGCTTTTGTTCATGCATTACAGGGAGATCATAAACCTCTGCTATATGCTCCAAATACTACCATCCTACTTTAGAAAATGGAAAACTTCAGAAAAGGTCTGTCTGACCACCCAAACTCAAATGGGTTCTTGCCCACAACATCTACGATTTTCTACTCTTGGACACTAAAAAACAGTTAGTTTTTGCTATTATAAAACAGAAAGCTTCCAAATGCAATAATACTTAAGAGCTCATACAGAAAAAAAAATATCCCCACCGTTATGGACAGATCTCTCTGAAGGACTACAAATAAAGAGAGAACTTCTAGTTTTCAAAAACGTGAGCTGAAGAATCAATCTGGAAAGACCACCTTGTCCCTGGCTCTGAATTTGACTGGCCACTTCAAATAGAAGTGTCTGACAGAAAAATCCCAGTCCTGTAAAAAATTGCCAATTCTGGAGTACATTCTGCTTGTTTCAAATTCCATATTGCAGTTATGAGTGAAACACATATTAAAAGCTTACATACATATTAAAGTGTTAAGAGGTTCGCTTCAACAATGAGAACATTCCATTCTCTTGCATAAGTAGCATTTTTCTTTTAATCTTCTTTAATTAATATCCTTCAGCTAATTTTTAATTCGCCTGTATATTATGACCAATGGGCAGATGATTCATAAACTGATACAGCATTTCAAAAACCCTTTAATCAGTAGTTTGCATTCTTAATTATTTTGAAACTTCTGTATTTGTCAAAACCCACAGTGAATTATCTTAATTTGTATTATGCCTGAAGGTTCCAGTGAAGAGTCCATAGTAAGTAAATGAAGTTTTGATGGAGCCTGAGAAGTTGTGAGTACGTCCTTCTCCTTTGCCCGCTTTGTACTTTCATGTTTCCCAAACATAGCTGTCTAAAGAAGCGTGGATTTGGCATGATGCCTGTGGAATGAACTGTTGTGGATAACCCTAGGTGGTTAAAAATGTAATTGCATAGAATCTATAGTCTATAAAAGATTTTACCTGCTTAAATGAAAAACTCCAATACAGAACGTCTTACTCAACAATCAGAAACACAAAGTACCTTTTTTCATGCAATAACTTGTTGAGTATCTAGGATTCTGTGCAAAGCAAATGCTTGGGACTGACCTGCCCTATGCATCTCAGCATTGAGCTTGTGGATCTGAGCAAAGGGCAAGACAGCAAGAAACAACTTCCATTTGTTTCTTGCCTCCACTCCCAATACTGCACACACAATTTACATTAAACAGTCATTAGATAAAAACAAATAAGCCTCTGAGTAAAATCTAGATGCAGGAGCTTGCAATTCCAGCCAAGTACTTTGAACACCAGATGCCACAATGATTTTCATCTCTCTCTGATCTCCTCTTGGCCCCAGGAATACTGCACAGTGACCCACTTCTTAAACATGGAAAACCAGACTGGGCATGAGATTTCTCCCTCCATTTATAGCCTAACACTGAGAGACTCTTTGGTGAAAAAGAAATGGGAAATTACAGCCATTCAAGTCACCAGCAGTTCTCTTCAGGTCCCATAAACTCTCTAAACGGGAAAGATCTCAGATACGGATAGCACTTAGCATTTCCTATGGGCTATTTCAAGTCCCTCTGCATTCAGCACACAGCTGAGATACCATACTGAATTACACTTTTATTTTGGTTTGGCTGTTGTCCCTATTTCATAACACTTCTTGCTCTTAAACACACAGTATGCCTCGTGATCACTACACTGCTTCCATAGCTTCAAAAGTTTGTAAGCCAGCCCTTGTGAGCTGTGTTATTATCCACAGTGCATGACGATATCCAAGGGGAAGTAGCCTGAGCAGATCTGTACGTTGCAACTGACCTGAAAATCCAAACTATAAAATCTAGTTCTAATAAGGAATGAATTGTCATTGCACAATTTAAAAGCACTTCCAGGACAATGGTTCTGTTTTCAGGTGCATCCACTTCTCTTAAAATGGAGCAATCATGAGTTGCTTCAATTAATTTTAAAATTTCAATATAGGCAAAAATAGATCTACAATTACATTTTTGTCTCTGAAATGTAAACTTTGAGAAACTGAGGAAACTAGTTAGCAAGCTTCTCCAGAGTAACTCGGGTGTGTAAATAATAAAAAAACCTGAAATTGGATCTCAAAAGAGAGTCAATACAAATAGACACCTCAATGTAAAATACAAGTAGAAAGCTTGTACAGGAGTAGAAAGGGCATTCATTGACAAAAAGCATTTTTCAGATCTGAAAGGAACAGAAATAGACCCAGAAGGGTCTTACAAAGAAAACAGAACCCTGGCTCTTATGCTCAGGAGGTAGAGAAAGGCTGAAGAGGGAAGAAGTGAGGCCTTCATCTAGTCACAATGTGGTGGAGTCAAATGACAATTTAGGTTTGGACTAGCAAATACAGCTTTTCCTCTGTTTTCAGTAGGGATGATTACATTCAAGAGAATAAAAGCAGAGCGTCTGATGGGAGTGAAGCATTTACTACATTCTATGAATCACCAAAATGTGGACAATCACAACAAAACTCAAAATAAAGGGGTAAATAGTCTCCATCCAAAGGTGTAAAAAAATCACCGGTACATTGGATAGAATATTTGACAGCAATATGCTATGACCCAGAATTGGTATTTTGCAAGACTTCAGTACCATTACTGCAGAATGAGTAAATCTAGGACAGAGAGGTAAATGAAAACTGTGATAAAACGCCACAGGGTTTTATCAAGCTAGATTGTGGCAGTCTATAGTGTCTCTCTTCAATAAGATAACTGTTTTTTTTAGACAAGCTCAATGCATTGGAACTAATCTCTATAGACTTAAACCAAGAATTGCTTTCACTGCCTCAAGGGAGATTAATTATTAAAGTGGGAAAATGGAGATGAAAAGAATAACTATTAGGTAGGTAAGAAGAAGGTGTTATAACTGTTTATACTATTGGGAGGAAAAGGGGTGTCTTTCTAAAATCAGTGCCCATCCCAGTTTTGCTTAGTATTTTAATAAAAATGCTGGTCCAAGGAAAAGATGGTCCAAGAAGGTGCATAGTACTGAAGCTTTAGGTAACACAGAGCAGGAAGGTAACGCCAACTACTGAGAACAAGTTTTCATGCAAAAAGGATTGCTCAGCCCTATGATGCAGAGTCACAGAGACAGAAAGAAATTCAACAATGCAAAGACCTGTATTTATAAGCAAGCATTTTATTGCTGGAGAGCAGGCCTTATTACATGAATGTGACAGTACAGAAAAAAAGCAAAAGCTGTGTGGTTAATGGTAAGCTAACAATATGGTGCCAAGCCAGTTACCTCCAGCACTCACCAGGACTGCTCATGGGTGACACTCCTCTATTTACTTCTGGAAAAGAGTCAAAATCTACACAAAGTTGCTAGGTTTAAGTCCTCAGATCTATCCCTGTTAAAGTGCAAAAGGAATAAACAATATCAAAAGTCTGCAAACTGGAATACCAGTTGACGAGGAGAGACATGGACTGAAATCTTGATTGGAAAAAACCCTAATTTTCATATTGGGACAAATTCAAACTTTAGGAGTGCCTCAGTTTAAGCCCAGATCTCAAACTCAAGAACAATCAGATCTGATACTGGAACCAAGGTTTGTATCTGTGACACTGTTTCATCTCATAAAATAAAAAGCAACATAAAATAGGCCATAAAGTACATGCTGCTCCATTCCTGCAATGCACAAACAGTTTACTTTATTGATTAGGCTCATAAAAGGCAAGATTCGTCTTCCACTGCTACCTGAGGGACAGGCAAGATGAGTTAGTGAGCAGAAATGCAACTTCGAGAAACTGAGGAAACTAGTTAGCAATGTTCTCCAGAGTAATTCAGGTATGTAAATAATGAAAAAAAATCTGAAATCAGATCTCAAAAGAAAGGAAAACTCATCAAAATAGACATCTCAATGTAAAATACAACCATGCAGAGAGCTTTATGGGAATGGAAAGGGCAATCATTGACATAAAAAAAAATTCTTCAGATCTGAAAGGTACAGAAATAGATCCAGAAGGGTTTTGATGGACTTACAAAGAAATCAGAATCTGTTCTCCTCCTTCTTATTGAATGAGAAGGTTGCTTATAACTTAGCTGTGTCTTGATCCACATTTTCCTTGTCCTGTGAAAAGCCTTTCTGAAAGAAGTATCTGTATTTCAGATAGTAATATTGGGAACCTATTCTCCCAGTCCACTCACTCTAATTTTCTTCATCCTTTCCATGAGATTTGGTTTTGAGTTTAGAAATTAAGAATCTCTGTCATATTTACCAAAACAAGAGATGAGCAGGTTTGTACTTCCAAGCATCCCAGTATAAACAAAAAGTAAGCAGTAGGATTATTAGAAATGCTCAGGGATTTTTCTCTGCTCCTTAAATGTATTTATACAAGACAGGTACTACAAGCAATGAATGCAGAATGCAGAGACTTCAGTAAAGACTATGAAAAACCTGAAGCAGTTCTTGCCCAATTTGCTACATCCATTCTGCAAGGCATCCAGCTGTGGACAGCAAGAGAAGGAAGAAGGCACCAAAAGTCCAGAAACTGAAAAACTACAGTGTCTTTGCCAAGTCCTTGGCTTCAGATTATGGACTTTTTACTACAGTGGAGGTAAAGTAGAGAACGGAACGGACGGAAACACCATCTGAAGTACATCCCTGCATTTAACTAACTAGTCACTAGATGTCACTGTAAACTGTGTCGAACACAACAAAGGAAAAAATATACCTGACACTAAACGTGGTCAACACCACTCAGGGCCTCGCAGCTATGACAGTACATTCTTCGTAGAGAACGAGGAAATCTCGAAGCCTTAGTTGAGACGGTAACAATTTTGCAGAATCAGATATTAAAAATTAAAAATTTTTGCAGAATTAAAAAATTTGGTCACTCAATGTCCCAGGTGCTGAATGCAGTTCTCAACCTTCCTGGAGTTTCAGCACTCTTCACGCCAAGCATTAACGGCAAACAAAACGGTCAGTCAAAGGTACTTATATGCATTGTAGTAAAATGTGTGAGTTTCACTCTACACCTACAAAATGTGTACCTTGGACCTTTGCCAAGGTTATCTCATTCTAAGCACCACAAAAGCCACTGCGGAAACTGGATCTTCTTAAATATTTAAACTGTCTCCTAACAGAAACGCTCAGTAGCAGCTACATCATCATCTGAGACATAGGCACTTCACAGAAAGTTATGGCAATTAAACTTCTTTCCTCTCTGAGTGATAATTCTGGATAACCCTCTTGTAAAAGTGAATTTTTAATGCCATTGTATTTACAGTTCTAGTTACTGCTTTTCACTCTGCATTACTAGCTGGAAATTTTATTTTCTTGATTATGAATGTGACTCCCATGGTACTCCCTTTCTAGCAACAAATTTCTTGTGGGCCTGATCCAACTGGAAAAAGTAGTAATGGAGGGGTTTTCACTTCAATATACCAAACAGGAAGCTTCTTGTGGTTTTGCTGGGATTTTTTCCGTAATAAAAGAAGGATCAAATCTTGGTTTTTTAATCTATTATTTTATATGAAACATTATTTGATGGCTTGCTGCTATAAATACATAACAGATGAAAATTCAGCCTGTTGTAGCTCTATTCCCCACAGAACATTTAACCACTGTCTACATAACACTGGAGCTCCTTTTCTGTCTTTTTTTTTTTTTTTCCTACTTCCAATGAATTTATAATATACTATCCTTTCCTCTACTTCTCTCTTCATACCTTCACTCCTCCCCTTTCCACAGAGGCTGTGAATTTATTTTTTCTTCTTTCTCACAAACCTGTTCCTCCTATTTTCCCACCTGCAGTGGAAGAGGGTCAGTTCCTGTGCATTTGTTTCTCCATCCCATCTCAGGCATGTCATCTACTTGATGTAACAGCTGCTAGTTTCTATGCCTGTCTTTCATTCTTGTTGAGTGCTTATCCAACCACTCAGTTTCCAGTAATTCTCTTAACAGTTGCTGATGTTTGGACAGTTCCAGCATCTAGACCCATTAGTACTGATAATCCTTTCACAGCAGCAAGAATCAGAGGTAAATCTGTAACCTTGCAGGAATCAACAGTAAAATCCCCAGTGGTCTCAAGAAGATTAGGATTCTTTTCAGATTTACACCACTAGAGAAAAAAGGAAGTAGGGCTTCCATTTCTGGATTCATCTGTCTAAATTATTAGACAAAGTAATCTGCAATAATTTGGGGTTAGTTGTGATTTATCAGCTGATTCATAGTGGATTTGATGAATGAATGATTTTGTGATTCCTGCTCTGTAGCTGTATTTTTGACAGGTCTCATGACGTTATAAAACCCACACTGCTTATTTGTTCCCATAATTAGAGATCATGATTCTCTATATAAATCTGAACATATCTTTTAATGATTTGTACTTTAAGTACTTTCACGTGATTTAAAATTGTAATGCACATTTTCAATTTCTTTGTCCCTGCTCTTTCCTAAGTCACTTCAAAATACCATTAAAAGTCACTTGAGCTTGCAGTAGCTGTACCAAGCAGAACTGTGGGAAAAGTGCTATTATTTCCCTAAAAAAAAAATGAATTAAATTTATATTATAGGACCATTTTACCTTTGGTGAACTTGAATTCCCACCTATGAATAAAATACCCTAGATGTCTGCCCACACGAGAGCTTCAGGACTGATCCCAGAACCTGAAAAAATAACTTACAACTCACACAGTGTTTCTTAGTTCTTATCTCTGTATTATACATGCAAAAAACATTTTAAAAATAGATTTTAGACGACCTCACAAATAAACTGAACTGCAGACCTTTCTACTGAGTTCAGCAGGTTGTG
>JAVJGJ010000061.1:35441775-35459646 GCA_035590215.1 Microhierax caerulescens
CCCCCCCCCCCCCCCCCCCCCCCCCCCCCCCCCCCCCCCCCCCCCCCCCCCCCCCCCCCCCCCCCCCCCCAATTAAGAGAAAACTGGGACCTAACAGAAGCATACTATTACAAACAGCTTTTTAGGGTACAGTACAGTTATTGCTTTCAGAATTGTTGGCATGCACAGAATCTACTTTACCACAGCTTCTTAGGTGACATACCCTGCCATGCAGCACATGCTGTTGGGAGTAACAGAGGGTGAAGTGAAGTGGAGACACCATGGCCATGCTTTGTTGTACTCCCTGCAGGGTTGGGAACTTGATGGTACCACACAGATGATGAGATGTCTTCTGCTGAGCCAGCAATTGTGGTGGAATTGCTTTCCTCAGATGAGATGATATTGTAATACCAACGCACACCTCCATCCCAAAGTTACCCCCCTCCAAGGTACTACCACACCTCACAGGGCACAAGATAATAGTAACAAAAATATGTACAACTAGAGCCACCAAAGTTCCACCTAAATGTAAAGAAAATGGACTGGTATTGGACTGAAATAAGTCCAAAACGGAGGGAATTGTTGTCTAAACTCCCAAATTATCAAACTCTGATTTAGTGTTCAACTATCTGTTAAACAAATATGTGCACAAAGATTAGGTCAAGCTGATTGTCTAAAGTTCTTACAAATTAAGGGACTTCTAATCAAGGGTGTCAGTCTTGGGAAGGATAAGAAACAAAGAAACAAAGGCAGAAAGAAGCCTTCAAGTGAGGAAAGTTCTGGCCACAAGAGGAGACAAGCTGACAAGGTGTTGCAATTCACTGACATAAACAGAAAATTAGTTAAAAATAAGACAAAGACAATTTTGGTAGTGGGAGATCATGAGCTCTGACTCAAATAGCCCCCCACAAAAGAGGGCAAACGCCTGCTTGAGGAGCATGTGTAATCAGTAAAATACTTCAGTAGTGCTGAGAATGCGTACTCATTTGCATAAGAAGCAAGAAACTTGTAACCATTCCTGTGTATGATAATGAATATGCAATATAGAAGTATGAAAAGTAAGCAAAAGAGGGGAGAAGTTAGGGAAGACTCCACTGTAACTTCTGGGATCAGTCGATGGGTTGAACCTGTCTTCTTCCCTATAGGGATACCTACTGGGTAAGAACTTTATTCTAATCTATCTAACTCACGATAGCTATTATTAGGCCTATTGTTTTAAGCCATTTTTTTGCAGTCAATGTATTATCACTGGCAATCTTTGAACCTTACTCTGTCACAAACTTACATTTTCTGTAGTAAAAATCCTCAGCTGAAGTTCATTTTGTAGAAATCTCTAGAGATTTGAGTAGTTGTTATAAGGGATTTGACTCAGTGACACTGTCAGTGGAGGTCCCTGAGTACATCAGTCGAACCACTCTCCACGGTGGACTGTCAAAACACGGGTAGCAGACAGACTGGTTCGACACAAGGGTCTCATCTTTCTCAGGAAACTGACAGGCTGATGAAATATAATGGCTTTAAGGACGACACCCCCCCACCACCACCACCACCCCCTTTTTAACATGACAATGGCCAACTATGCCACTCAGGTAGAAGGTGCTAATGATATTAATATGATTTTAGAGCACTCCTAAGAGCTCAGGATGTTGTTTCATATCTTGATTTAGCCAAAGGGCTGCAGTGTAGAGGAACAAAGTAGGGATACCAAATAAACAACAGTTCAAGGTTTGATCCAAACTGTAAGAATGAAGATAAAACTTGCATCAGTGCTACCTTTAAGTGTAACTGATTCATTAGCAGAACCAGATTAATTTTAAAAATAAAATTACCATAGTAAGTAATATTCCAGCACATACATCTTTATACACAGAGCCTAAAAAATACAGAGGGCCTGCTGCCATCATGTTTGACCAAGGTGTCTATTTATATAGTACAGTTTAAGAGAATAACGCAATCTTCCTGCAACTTAATTTTTTTTCCATTTTTACACTCTTCTTTTATACTCTTTCCCATTTATTTTACTCTTTCTTGAACCACTTGTTTCTATAAATTGCTCAGTTCAGGCACCTAACTTTCTGCACTGGAACTGTTGTTTTATGTTTAAAGGGAAAGAATCCAGGTCACTGATGCACAGCAATACTTGGAGGAATATTCACACTCTGTTCTACAACCCCCACTGGAGGAATACTCACTAACTGTCTTCACCACCTTCCTCTGCAGGTATACTTCCTTCAACATGTCCCATCCAGGAGCACTCCCCTGTCCCTATTCCCTTGGCACAGTGAATTATCTGCCTCAGGAAGCCAATGAACCAATTTATACAAAGGAATTGGCTTCTGCAGAACAATGACTGACTGCTATTTCAACAAAGTATCTGTCCTATTACAGAATGTGTTACAAAGTGAGTCCAAGAGAAAGGCATGAAACTGGAGTGCTGGTGCACAAATGCCAATTATGTGCTGTGGTGTAAAGAATTTGTTTCTTGTTCTTACCTAGTCTAATTTCATAGATATCTTTTGTCTCACTATTGTTCTAAAGACACAGATATATATACCTAAATGAACAAGGATTTGCATGTGTGTAAGTCTATATGATTTTTAATAATAGGCACTTCTAACTGGAATAAGCTCACACTACAGACTCTGCACCAAATTCAGACGTGTACTTAAGAGACACTTCTAGCATAAGTAGTTAAAAAATACAGAAACCATTCACAGACTTTAATTTGTGAAAATTCACATAATTTAGAAAATGTGAAAACTCCATTTACAATTTGGACCACCTCTCATTTTAACTGAGCTTTAAACTGGCTTTACTTCTTGATTTTTCCTCTGTTTTTATATTTATTAAAATACTTCATAGCATGTCTATAACATTTTATGGTACATACTCAAACAGCATATTGACTCATTTACAGAGGTCTGAGCTGCACAGACCTCCGTAATACAAGAAAGCACTAAACCAATGTATTTGTTGACATAACGAGGCAGGAAAATCAAACAAAAGAGACACCACTGCTGTAGCTGATTTTACTTTCAAAACAGTCCATCAGACGTCTTTTGGCAAATTACTTACACAGTTATTTAATTCAATAGATAGCTCAGGGAATTGTTTCTGTGGCTTCTAATAGAATTCAGAATTTCTTTATTTGACTTCTTTTATTGGCATTGGTTGCACCAGACATCTGGGAACAAGTTAAAGAAAACCCAACAACAAAAAAGAAGCTTTCTGACACTGAGGTCAGAGAATAAAAAGCTACATTGAGAGATCAAACCTACCACAATGAAGAAGGTGTATCCGGCAAGGAAAGGGGGACCAGTTCTTTTTCCCCAGGGCAATACCATTTTCCTATGTGACTACATACAAAGAGCTCAAATTATTCATGCAAACATTTCCATTAGGGTCATTGGGAGTGCAGTGAGCAGGATGTGTAATAGCATTTCCTTGAAATCAGCAGGGACCAGGAACTCTGTTGTGCTAGATATAGTTTATACACACTGAAAGGTCTTTTGGGCTTTCACTGTCTAAACTATAAAAAACTAAGAGGAAGAGAGAAACACAGGCACACTGCAATTAACATCTTCATGTACCTTCAAGTATATAAACGTTAGTTTGTCATTGCATAAATGTTTACTATTTTGCTGGCTAGGGCCAAACTGACAAAGGTCACATACATATTCTTTCTGTGGAAGAATTAAGCATTGAATTCCATTATTCTAAAATCCAAGGTACATCAATATTCAGCCCCAGACAGTTAATCCTGTTATGCCAAATACAGGCAATAACACTATGCACATTTACTTCTGTAACAGCAGTTTAACTGTATCTTTGTGGAGTAATAAAAATTACTATGAATAATAAAAAAGATCTAACAATACATGAAAAGATTTTTTTCTTAATTTAAATGGTGGAAAAATCCGAGAAAGAATAAAAGTAATCAGATCAGATTCCTCAATAGCACCTGCTATATACTATTCCTGTACCTAAATAATTTATAATGTGTACACCTATTCATTTTAAAATCAATGTAAAACTGCTTCATTTACTATCATTTTAAATGTACTTGCCTGTAAGGAACTTGATAATATTGTCTATGAAAGAAGAGAGCTATTGGGTTTTTTTCTTAATCAAGCCAAAGATCTGCTAGAACAATTTAAAGCCAAATCCTCCTCTTAAGCAGTATTTTCAGTACAAAGTCTTTCAAGAACAGGCAGTTGCATGTTGCATTTATGAAGTCTCTGAAGTCATGGTTGGACAACGTGACAGGACATAGCATGAACTGTTTTACTGAGGCAACTACAATGCAAAAGGAAATAACAGACTGTCACATCAAACAGGAGGGAACTGATGCAAACCTCCTGAGACAAATTAGAACCTCTTTGGTCTCTGAAAAGTCAGTAGCAAAGCAATGCCCTAAATAAGATTCACTATTCACCAGTGTTTGTATTTGCAATGTTTTTCAGGCATTTATTTCTGTTTTCTTTATTCCTCCTCAAATCATATAGTTAGCAGGAGCTGCTAGTCCTTAAGGAATGTGGTATCTGATGCTGGATTTATTTTGTTCTGTTTATAACAAAAAACTTACTTCAAAAGTAGAATCAGCAACAACAGTGATGCCTTTTCTTCTGTTAATACTACAGCCCTTGTAGAACTCTGTTTTAAGAGCTGACAGGACCTTACAGCACACAGCATCTCACAGAGCTGAGCTCTTCAAATAGACGTCACCTACGCATATATTTACGCAATTACATTCAAATTACAAAGACCCTTAACAGTTCTTAAATAAAGAAAACCAGCTGTGTCCACCAGACACCACCTACATAAACAACTTCCATACATATCTACATGCATCTGCTTCAGGAAATGCATTAAGAACCTGCCAATCAATTTTTCTGGATTCTAAATATTTTTCTATGGAGTACTGAGAAATTTTTACCAATTACGTAACTGCAGCTAATCTGTGAATTACTCCCATCCCAAACTGTCTCCCAGTTTAAGTTATGTCTCCCTAAAAGAGCTGCCTTACCTTTATTTCATACAGCAGTGCTTTCTCACATAGCTAAATAAATAAAAATAAATAACTGAACTCTAGTGCTTATGGTAAATTGTTCTACGTAGATTGCTGCCATATATTGCTTCATTTCCACAACAGCGGTTCACTGCATTCTGACAACTGAAAACTGTTCCTTTAGAAATCTCTTTCCACATGTTTTAGTCTTCACTCACCAATAGCTTCATTTTTTCAGTATAGACACTGACAGGTCACATATATCAGAACATAAAGAGTTGTCATAGCAGATCAGACTCCTGGTCCATCAAGCCTGGTAGTCTATCTTTACTATATCTCAGAGGAAGGTGCAAATCCTCATAATGCGACAAGCAATTATGCAACGGTACCCATAAGGGCAACATTTCTTTTCCACTTTGACAATCAGCTTATACCCCGTTTCCTATGCTGTGCATGACAGACTCTCTTCCCTTATGATTGATACTCAACAGGACACTGTCGTAGCTAATAGGCTCAAAATCTAATTTGGCAAAAAAGAACAAGACTAAAAAGCAAGGTTAGCAGTAAAACTGTTCTTCAAAATGAAGACTAAAACAGAGGAAAAGCTGGATTATGTGGCACTAACTTTGTTGAAGTTTCATGTGCAAGCTATCCAATGATTTCAGATTTACACATAACGAATAAGGAAGATACAGCAAGTTTTAAGATAATGTGTTACGAGCCATTTGAAACAGCCATGGAGAGTCCATGATCTGGGTGCACCAGCTTTCATACAGTAAATTCTGAATACTAGCCTTTAATGCCAACAGTCACTGCTATAAAAGTACTGCTTTTATTCATCTTTTCTGGTGGTATTTTGTGTATCAGCTTCCCTGAGGACTGTTCAAGAGTAGCAGTGATGTTTTACGGAAATTAAGCCTGTAAACCCATTATCCTGTGATTCTAGCATTTCTGGACCTACTGCTCAACAATCTGCTGAGCCTGGAATAACTCAATTTATGTGATTTTGAGTCTACCTGGTAATTATTTTCCATAATTTATAACAGGTTATGCAGAATGTCCCACAGAGATCAGCAAACCATCTGAATTCTCTCTAGCTCTGACAAAAATCATTGACATGTCAGGTGACTGTGATTTCAGATTTCTTTTCTATTAATGGGTAGTCATATTTCCATTCTTTGGAATCCTTATTTTTATCCAAAATCTGACATCTTCTCCCTCTTCACTTCTCCCACTACAGAGTGTCATGGGCTAGAATTGTGGTCACTTGACAAGTTCTTTCTGAAGGAAGAACAGTTTGAACCTTGCTTTATGTCTGCCACAATCATCTGCAGTTATACCTATCTGAGCTGATGGGATGGGTCTGGTAATTACTACACTATTGGTACCACCCTTGATTTTCAACCCCAGCTTTAGCAGGCAAGGGCAAGAATAGATTTACTAAAGTAAACATTTCATCTGCTTGATATGACAGACTGATGTAACTCAACCTGCAGTATTTTTAGGCAATGACTAACAGTAAATTAGCCAGCATATGAAAAATACCTTCTTTCCATCCTTTCTCTCATTGATCTACCTCCCTGTAATACACATAAAAAGATGGCATCTTTAAACACTGGCTCTCCTGACTGAATATTTGCCTTTGTCACTTGTTAATAACATGAGCTCAAAATGACTAAACCCCCAACTTTTCAAACCACTAACTTGTATATTATTTAGCCAGATTTACTTACACTGCAGACATGTCCTAAATCAGCTGCTACTCTCCTAAACTACATAGGTAACCTAAAAATGTATCACGTGATTACACACCATAAATTGATGATAACCCACTGCCACCCCTAGACAGACACATTTTCGAACTTGCTACAATCTAAATGATTCCCTCCAGGGCCTCTGCCACATGCAATTGTGAGGCTGCTAAGGGTCAATGGGTTCTAACCTGAAACTCTCAGTCACACTTCTCCAACCTGGGTCGATGAAGTCTGTATTAAGAGCTTTTGTCCAATGAGCCTTCTCTAACAACAAATAACAAAAGATACTCAGAAGTTTGATGCTGAAATAGCATCTCTGCTGTAAATCTGGTCAATATACAGTTCCACACATTTAGATGAAGCTACTCAATCTTTCCTTGTACCTCATGCTTGTTAGGCATATATATCTATGGAGATACAATTGCCATTAAGAAATATATTCTAGAATGTCTAAGGAAAACAGGAAGGAAAGTCATTTGAAGCCAGGGACCTAATTAGGAATACATTAAAATTCCAGGCTCTCAATTGTACTAGGAAACTCAAAAGCTTGACTGCATCTGCTTAACATTGGGATATATCTCCAGGGATAACCAAGTACGTCTAAATGCTTCCTATCTGCAGGGACCGATGTAAGTTAAAGACTGAAGTGACATGAGAGCTGGATTTGGAGACTGTCCTCTTGAATACTGTGTGAAGTTGTTACTTTTTTTATAACAATGGAAAAAAGCAAGGAGAAAGAAAAAGATACAGGCTTAATTGAGTGTTTGGACAATCCACAAAACACCTGAATTCCAGAAGAAAAAGTATCTGCTCATTTTCTAGCAGATTTTTCATGTAGAAATAACCTTGATTAAACTGGACAAGCTGCTGTAAGTTCATTGCATCATGTTCCACGTTTAGTCCCAGTTCTTTTCTGGCTGCAGTTCAAATTTGTTTTTGTCATGTTTACAAAACCTTGAATAGCCTGGGATTTTAATATGTTAGAAAATGATTTCTTTAAGCTTCACTGTAGTCTTCCACTGATGACTGGTTTTATTGGCCATCTACAATATAGAATTTGTTCCAAATGTGGCAGATCCCAGTAACAGCAGAAGTTATGGCAGAAGACTGCACACAGAAGGAAATTACTTAATAAAGTTAGAGGGTAAAGACAATGAAAAGAATAATTTCAGAATTTTTTTCCTTTTTTAGAAATAGTTTTTCATATTAAGTCTAGTTTTTGGAAGAAGAAATCAGTATCCATTACTTAAATCAAAACCTCCTTGAATTCATGTGTGTTGACTGATAGTACCTCCTGAGACCTTTTCTGTTAATACTTCTTATTAAATAAGAGAGATATGCCATTCACTCTCTTTTGTGATCCTGAAAAATTAGAATTTTACAGCAGCAGAAAGCAAACATAACTGACCCATCTTTGACTTTTCTGCTGTGCCTCACAATATCTAAACATTGCTAGAAAGCAGACCTGGGTGAAAAGATAAAGATGTATTGTTATTTTTCATATTTGGAGGTTTAGGTGGTTTTATTTTTGTTGGTTTGGGGTTTTTTTGGTTGTTTTTGTTTTGTTTGTTTTGTTTTTTTAAAAAAAAATGACCACACTTCTGAATAAGGAAAAACTTTCCCATGTTCAAGTTAGACTGCTTTCCATTTAAATGGCTTGTCTGACAAGAAATATTTTCCCTTTAGGAAGCCTACACTTTCTGACTTCCCAGTGCAAGACTTCTCTCATAGCACATGTAAATGCTTCTATTATGTCTTTTGCTCCAGTATTGTCGGTTGGCATATGCATACAGTCAAATGATTTGGTGCATGGCCAGTGACTGCAATTACCATTATGTAGCTCACTATTTTAAGAATTCCTTTCTCATAAGAATTCCTCTTCAAATATCTTTTTATTATGCATAACATATCCCTGTTCAAGGAAAGTATCTCAGAGAAAGCAGTCTGTCTGGTAAGTTGAAGATATTTTCCAGTCAGTGTAGCCTATTTCCATAATGGGCTTTCATTGTATTATATATCTGCAAAACCCGAACAGTCCTTCATTAAAAGATCTTCAGCTGAATGGAGTAAAAATAAAGTAAAATTTAGTAAAATTTAGTTAAAAAGATTTGGGAGGAGAAGGTAAAAGATGAAAGGCAGTAGTATGACAGAAAAGATGTAATAGTTCTAGTAAGTAATGAAGGCATTTAATTTGATAAATTCTTGTGTCAGTTCAGGAACTCCATACTTTGTCAATTCTAAATATGTTAAACGAATACTGACTTTGGGGTAAACTTTGCATAGGCAAGCATCAAACTCAAAAACTTAAAAAAAATAAAGGTGCTTTTCCTCTTTTTGCAATAGGAATCGTATTCACAGACACTCTATTTCCTGACATGGCCAGTAAGAAGATGAGAAGACTTAGAGGTCACTGAAAATCTAGATGGATGAGCATTCCTTTGAGACTTCTGCAGTGATTGAAAGATCGCAAATGTAGTCTTTGTTGTAGAAATTTGGTGGGACTACAGACTGCAAAATGTCAGCAGTTCCAGACAACTGCAAGCACCTAAAAGGTTCTTACCAAAGGTAGATCAAAATTATCCAGATAGTACTTTAAATCACTTCTAGGAAGACATAATTTAGGGTAACCTACATAATTCAGTTATTATTTAGCAACTAAAATTCCACTATAACTTTAATTCACCATCAAACAATGCAAACACATGCTCAGTATTGTCCAGGCCTTAGCCAAGCTGATATTCTTTTTTATTAATGACACAGAATAAATAACAATATAAATACACATTAGCCTGGAATTCACTGACCACAGGTCTCTCAACCTTTTAAATTTTTGAATTAGATCAAAGGGGACCTACTAGATCTGCTCAACCAGCAGAAAACCTACAGGTAAGCTCTCATATGTGGTAATTCTACAGTCAACAACCCTGTCTTTATTGCCCATCTCAGAAATAACAGACAAGAGCTATTGTAAATAATTTCTTGGTGCTGGAAAATATTTCAGGATTTCAGACATGGGGGGTATACTACATTGAATTAGTACCCTACATAACATTTCCTCCATTTGAGGGGCTGAGAGGTAAAGAGTGTTCAAAGCTAATAATCTGAATCTCAGAATTCAAGTTTGTTTCTAATAATAACAGAAGCTTCACCTGCCTCCTGTTGAAGCAAGAGACTCTTCTGTCACAGTTCATAAATTGCTGAAAACAGTTTCCTTTTTGTGAAGTTTTATAATCAGTCCTTTTTAGCTTTATAAAGCAGTTTACAGTTTACCATCTTCTATAAATCAAATGCCTCCCACTTTCAAATTTTAATTGCCAAAACAGTGACAACAGCTCTCTTTTTAAGTAGACAGAAAGTAAATTAAATCTGGTTTTAACACCTTGGTTTAACAGTTCCCATAAGTGAAATGTCACCTGGCTACTTGAGATAGAAAAGATGCCAATTTCAAGTGATTGCCTACATGATGTGTTTTTTTCACCCTTGTGTGATACTGTAGCAGTATCTTAGCAGTAGCTTAGCAGTAATGGAGTAAACTTGACAAGGTACATTTCTGAGTCTGTATATCCTTTTGAGTTTCAAATGAACAAGTTAATAAAATACTTTAAAGAAAAAACAACAATTAAGGGTCACTTAGGACCAATTACCAGTATGTACAACAGTACTATCCAGACTATGAAGTCTGTAAAATGCTCTGCAGATTTATAGGAAATAGGGTGTTTTCTAGATATGTCATTGCTTTAAGCTGTAGGCCTGATACTGAAATCGCAATTGATGCCCTAGCTCAAACTGTAAAACCAGATTAAAAAATAAGGATTATTTGGCTCCTAGTATTTGTTTTGGGTATCAAAGAACATCAGAAATATAGATACATTTAACTAAGTTAAGGCTGAAAAGGAATTAACTTCGTTATTTCATTTTGGCATTGACATGGAGTCCTTTGTTACGCTAGTGATGATGTGGAGAAGATCCAGCTAAATACTCTGCATCCCAAATGCACAGTTCTGTTACAGTGGCCTCAAACACACTATAACACTAATGGTGTGCATTAGTTAAAAATGAAGAATTTGACTCTTCACTACCAAGATTTTGTTCATGAGACACAGTTCTGTGAGATGCAATGCAACAGCAGCAAATGACTGGGGTTATTGGGGGTAAAGAGGATATATAGATATAGAAATATAGTTCATCTGGGAGATGAACTTATGGAAGAGTAATATTTTCAGAATTTTTTTTTTAAACTGTTGTTTTGAAGTCATTCCAGTTCACTGTTCAAAATGTGCCAGGAGCTGCACAGGAACCCGCAAAAGCCACAAAGAGGAATTGAGTCTACAGGTTGTTAGGCCTTGTTGAATTGGAGGTGCCTTGAAGAGATTGAATTTCACCATAAAGGAAAGGCATTATATCCTGTTCATGTCACTCCTGTTGAAGAGAGGGAGTCAGGCCTTAGAAAAGAAGCACGTCCCCAGATGAGTAAGCAAATAAAAGGAAGGAATAAGGACATAATAACAGCTGCACTGAGTCAGATGAGGGACCAGCTCAGTATCTCAAAGAAAAAACATGAGGACACAATTTAGTGAGCACTGTAAGAAACAGGACAAATACAGAATAATGCCTCCCAGGAAATATTTTCCCAGCTTACTAACAGCCAGTGGCTTAAAGGCTTCTTTACAGTTGTTATCTATTTAACAGCCATTAAAGGATCTCTTATCCTTGAGCTATGCTAACTTTTTTTTTAAATCCATTTATATTTTTGGTGTCCAGAAACCCCTGCAGATTCTACAACTTAGATTTTGCCTGGACAAGTATTTGTTTGAAATCCACTATACAAAATTTCATTGGGTGCCACAGGTTTTTGGGCTTTGACAAACACTGAAAAATTCATCCTTGTGTGATTTATGATTTCATAATCTTCTTTTAGTCAATCTTTTATCACCTTTTTCCCAAGTTCTCCTCTTCTCTAATTTCTAGTCAGCTTCTTTTCTTCTCACATGATGCAATTCAAAGTCTCTGATCACTCTTATCCTTTTTGCTTTACTGTACCTTTTTTGAAGTAGGGAAAGAACTGCCAGATTCAAATCTGAGTGTCCCATAGTTCTATACAGATATAAGGATGTTTTGTTTTGTTCACAAATCCTTTCTTAACTCCCAGCATCCCGGTTTTTTGATCATTGTTAAAAGTTGAGTTGATATTTTCAGAGACTCTTCAAAGTAATTTCACAATCTCATTCCTGGTTAGTAACATCAAAAGTCCATTTAGTTATATAAGCAGTCACTTTTCATATTTTAATGTAATTTTGCATTTATCATGTGAAGGAATATCAACACTAGATTATACCTGCTGTTTTATTTTCCTGTCACATAGTGTCACAGCATCCTTCTGCAACATTTTGCAATCAGATTTATATTTTATTACTCTCAGCATTTTTATATCACCTGCAATTGTCACCTCAATATTCTGCCCTTTCTAGACCATTTACAAACATGCTGAAAAGCAATGTTGCAAAACAAGGTCCTGAGAGATTCCAAAGATAAACTCCCTCCACAGCAACAAATGATCCCATATCCAGACTTCTATTTATGTTTTCTTTTTCTAATCCTATCTTTTAAGCATCTTATCACACATTCCATGATGATCTCATATCTTCAATGACAGTAAATGTTTGGCTCAAAATTTTGTGAAAAAGTGTATGGATCTCTGGAATAGGGACTACTATCCAGATCAGAGAGATGGTTACTAGCTCCTTCAAGTAACAAACAAACCTGTAAGCTTATTGTTTACCTCTGTAGAAGAGGATCACACACAGATATTAACCTGTTACACATATGCTATCTAGGTAAATCCTAAGTATATTTCCTGCTGATTCGTTGTGGCAGAAGTCAGACTAAGCCATCCATTTCCAATTTTCAGTTACCACTACAGACCTCTCTTAAATTTGGGTGCTTCTGATAATTTTGAAAAGATACTGAATAGACAATGTAGCAGAGACCACCACTCAGAAATTTCCTACCCAAGTTCTTTCAAAAATCTAGGACAGATACCATCTTCCTTCAAAACTCTTGGACAGATACCATCAAGCCTTGGTACTGTTATTTTTATTGATGCAATCTAAAAACTCTTCTATTGATTCTTCAGTTTGAGACAATAGCTTCATAAAGATTACATTGGAGGGGAAATGTACAAAATTACTGCTTCAATACTCTAGACTAATACAAATAACCCAACTAGATTTTCTACTGTGTCCTTACTGCCTTTGTTCTTTCTTAGCTTTTCTCCTTTTCTACATTAGTCATTTATCTGCCACGCAGTCTCTTTGGCAATCTCCATGAGTGGCCAGTGACTTGTTTCCTCAGGAATATCTTTAATTTCCCCAGGTCCAATGAAACCTCTAAAATAAATCATGATGCAATTTCCGTTTGCATTCAAATGAGAAGACAGAGTATCTCTTGCACCTTGAGCAGTCATTCAAACCTCTGCAAGGTGGATGTAAACTATAACTGTTCTCACTAATCACTACAAAGGGAAAAAGACAATGGAGAATCAGCTCTACTGTGCCTATGAAATTTTACAATTACATGCCAGTTTGCACTGAAATGCTACTGTGATGTCTGAAAAGAAATCTCAATTAAATTCCCTGCAGATGGGGAGCTCCTTAGTACACTTATTGCAGACATTAAATACCTATTAAAAATATCTGGTTCGGTACCTAAAAACAAGGGTTTATTTCCTGTTTGATAACTCAGTGCAAAGTCAATGGAAATGTTTGTACAATTTATGTTTACAATGTCTGTGGTAATGCGAAGATCTGTTGGAATATAGATCCATGTTTTCTGGTGATGGAAAATTTTATAGCCCAGTTGTTACATTTATGTATAGTGAACAGAATAAAACCTTCAAAGGCAAGAGTCAAATAATAATTTATGGGTTTGCTCTTTTGTACTGGGCAGAGTTTATAATACCTTTTAAAAATCTGACTTTTTCCTATTTATAAAAACTTGGTGGAAAGGATTCTGTTAAAGCCTAACCGCAAAGTCTTACTCATGTTAAAAAACAGTGGGGGTTTACCTGAATATGGGGAAAGGACAGGAATATTTTCTATTTCTCACCCTTCTGATATTTAATTAGAGTTAAACCAAGGTTATCCTACAGCAACTTCAAATTGTGAATAACGAGCAAAAGAGAGGGAAAAGGTGACCCTTCAAGATTTTACTTTGTGATCTGAATATTATTAGGGTTGAATACAACAGTTCTTCCAAATTACATTGCACCGTAGTTCAAAACACATAGATGAGGGCTTGTGAAATCAGAGCAATCAAACAAAAAAGCAAGATACGTTCTTGAACAAGAACGCGTAAGTTCTGTGATCTCCAGCACAGAGGCTGGAGTCAGTTATCATTTTGCAGTAAATCCATTTGTATCTATTGATACAAATTGATCTGAGGGAGACGTCAAACAGAAAGCTTATGTTGGAAGCCTCAAGACACAGTTATTGTGTTTGGTAATGAAGAGACAAAGATACTTTTCAGGAAGGTCTTTTTTATCTTACCCCTGGTTTAAATTTCAGGTTTTCCTTCTTCTTTTTCCTCTTCTCCTTCTTCATTTTATTGAAGTTGTGTTCAACATTAATAATACCACCAAAAAGTCCACTTAGTATCTGCAAAGCTAACAACTAACCCTTTATTCAGAAGAGCATATGGGGGTTTATAAAAGCAGGTAAGAAAACCTGCACAGAGGGATGGAACCTTCCAAAGACCAAGCAACAGGGCTTTGAAGGAGATGCAGAATATAATGCAGATGCACTCTAGTTGCTATTCTAAGAGCTTTATTGCTGTGGTGACCCAAGAAGTACAGCATGATATAACACTGTGTCTATCTACCTGAGACAAGAAAGGACTATCAAATGAAACAAAGGCAGGAATGCCACATGCAGTCCACCTCAGAAAAAAGAAAAGAAAAAAAAAAAAAAAAAGCTTTGAGGTACTGTCTGTGAATAATCACAGAATTCTTCTATGTTCTAGATACATTTCTAGATACAAAGAATAAAGTGTGACAGTACTTTATTCTTTGAACAAACAAGAGGTGGAAAATTCAACAAGTACACTACTTTAAAGGTGACATTAAGCAATTCTGGAGTTAGCACTGGTGACCTCTGTGCATTTACATTTTAGGCTATCATCCACTGCTGGTCCATAATCAGAATTCTCCAAAACTCAGTATAGAGAAGTGCAAAAGGATTGGTCTCACAACATAAACATTCCTTAACAGTCCCACTGCAGACAGTGTCTTCTAAGGATTACTTCTGTCCTTTTATGTTATAGTAAGGAAGCAAAAGTTAATATAGATATGACTTTTTAACCTAGTCTCTACTAATCCAAAGCTGTGCTGACTGGCACAAAATCACACAAGGGAGTTTTTGTTATCCACTCAGGGCAGGGCTATACCTGCACCTTCCGGATACAAAATCAAGCAGGAAAACAGTATCAGTAGGTGACATATTGAATATGTCTACGAGAATGTAACTGTTCTCCTCATTAATAGGACAGACTTCAGAGTAAACCACAAGTTCTCCGTTAGGAACAAGTATAGCCAAGACCCTCAAACCCAGCCTTATACAATGTTCAGGTGTTTTCACACATCCAACAGACCTAACCAACTTACCATCTTTAATTACCTAATGTTGGCTCACGGGATGTATGTGTCTGTGAGCAGCGCATCGATAAACGCGGTGCCAAATTGCAGTGTAGCACTACCACACGTTTCCTACCTGTACCCAGGGGTGATGGGATCAGCACACAGAGGTCCTGAAGTTAGAGAGTGTGTGACTGAGACGAAAGTGGGCAAGACCAGACACAGCATCAGGGTCCTGATTGCATGAACAGGCCTTAATGTCCTAATCAGCCTCCACCCAAACACAGAATAAGTAAGCAGATGGGTGAAGCTTTAACTCTGTGAACTTCATACTGAATGTGGGACAGGCTTGAGCACTCTAAATCTGAGTAATTTGTGGCCTATTTGTTACATACTAAAATGAGGAATAAACATTTAAGTGCCTGGCTGATCTCATATTCTTCTAACATTTTAATACCGCAGGGGTCGATGCTCTTTCTTCTTTCAGTCTGTTGTTCCCTGTTCTCCAAGAGCCCAACCTTTCCCCAGAGAACACTTCTTGGGAAGGGAGCCCACTCCCCCATGGAATTCTTGTTTCCTTAACCAATGCATGTAGTTTGCTCATATCTACCACACTCTTTCATTTAGCTATGTCAAATATACATACTATAAAATATGTAGTGTAACTTCCTATTCCTGAATGGAGAACCTGGTTGGTACGCTTCGATTTGAAAACTGTTAGCTAAAAAGGTCTACTGTTCCCTTCAGAAAGAGCTCTGCTAGACCACTTGTTATTTTCTGATATGTAATATTTCTGTAAGAGAACATATCAAACTTAAAAGTGACTGCAGTGTATTAGGTCAGCTCTTGAATATGAGCTACCTAAATTAAAAGCATAATAATTGGAAAAGAATGAAAGCGCTGTAGATGCTGTTACTTCACCTGCTTTGTTTCTTTGTGACAAAAACCTGTTCTACAAATCATAGCAGATCTTTTTAAAAAAAGTTACTCATCTTACACAGAGGTCCAAGGCTTTGATCATTCAGCACCTAGTAAAGTTTTCAAATCCCTAACCTCTCATTAAATGCCAGTAAGCATTTCCAAGCAGGAACACAGCATAACACTGGGTGAAAAGCTAAACTCCAAATTGCACAGCATAAATGTAGATACTTGTGGGTACAAACAAGTGTCCTTCAGCGTGCACTGCGAGCAGCACAATTTTATGTCCTGTATGGAGAAATCCAAAATGAATAGCACTGAACACTAGCAGAGATTTTTGTGAACTGTCACCAAAACCATACCTATTTATTTGACTTTGTTGGGTTTTTTTTGTGTCACCATTTTCTGATGATTCATGGCATGTGAAGAATATTGTAACAGATATTGATCTAAGTTTTGCAGCTTATTACAAGCTATACCTATTCTTCCTTTAACTTATATTAGGTTGTAAAGGTAACCAGAAACACATTTTTTTACTTTGATCTTGATTTACTCCTCATGAAAGAAACCTCTTACCTTTCAAGACCAGAGTTAAGACTGGCCACCAGATGTCACCCATCTCCTATTAGCTCCCCCAAACCTGTGTACGCAGGCTTGAGAAAACATACCATTCTCCAGAAGCTGTGCTAAATAGACTCGTCTCACCACTACAAAATATAGTCATCTTCTCATTACAGAAATACATTATCTTCCTTTGCTGTAATGTCTCCCAAGGACTGAAGCTCAGTAGCTTGTAGAGCGTGTTTTAAAGACAACCTAATAGTACATGAATACCCTGCAACTCCTGGCACAAATACCTGTGTCTAAAGCCTAGAAAAATGTTAGCTGATGTAATGCATCTACCTAGTGCTGCCAAAACTGCAACTGCTACCAAAGACAAGATCCGCGCCTAACCTCAGGCATTTGTGGAGGCTGTGAAGATCTTAACGGACAAGGCCAGGGCAGGGAAGGCAGGAGAGGGCTCCCTGGGCAGCGGTTTCGAGGCGCAGGGTCAGCCCCTGCTCTCCTGGCCCCTCTGGCCGACGGGCTGCCCTGCATCGTGAGGTGGCAGTGTCGGCTCCCAGGGCCGAATCTCCCCGCCAGCCCCTCGGCGGGCTCCGCTAGGCCTGAGCGCCGCCCGCCGCTCCGCGGGGCCACCGGCCACTCGCCGGCACGGCCACAGGCAGATGTGAGGGGAAAAGGGCCTCCTCAAAGGAAGGCGAGGTCGGGGGTGCGGCGGCGCCCGCCGCCACCATCCCTCAGGAGCACCGGGCTGAGGGGCACCGAGGCGTCGCCTCACTGGCGGGCTCGTAGGCGTTTCCCGCCGGAGCCACCCTCGCACACTTACCACAGCGTGTGCGGCGGCTGCGCACCGGTGGCCCTGCCCGCTTGCGGGCGCTTTCTCCTCGCGGCCGCGGCCGCTCGCCCCCTCAGCGCCGCGCCGCACCGCACCTCGCGCCCCCCGCCCGTTTCCCGCCTCTGCGGGCGCCGTGCGCGCGCTCCGCAGCCGGGCCGGCACTTTGCACACGCTCCCTCGCTCTGCCTCG
>JAVJGJ010000061.1:35460525-35495440 GCA_035590215.1 Microhierax caerulescens
GTCTGTTGAAATCGGCTCCTTACGATCTGATTTACGAGCTCCCGGCTCCACCCGATGCCGGTTTTGCTTCCTCTTCAGACTTTGTAAACCTCTAGGAAGCCAATTTGAGAGCAGGGCTCCTGAAAACTGGCATCTCGGTGCCAACTGTGCTTTGGTCTGCCATGTCTGCTACTTTTTCGCCAGAGGTGCGTTGAGCTTTAGGTTGGAAATAACCGTGCTCTTCAATTGCCAAGTTCGGTATTTCTTACGCATCAGCATCATCTTGTGGTTTGATCGTAGGGATTTTTTTTGTGTGTGCGTGAAGAAGTGTCTGACCTGATGTGATCACGTAGGTGTGTGGACCTGCATTATACAAGAATTTTGGGGGCTTGTTTTCAGTCTCCCTCCAGTTTTGTTTTACCAGCTACTTAAGGTAAACTTGCATTTTCATATATTTAAGGGGGAAATAAATGTCACTCAGTTTTGAGGAGTGAAATCATGGTAGAGGCATTTCTCACTGTTAACATTAGGGAGTGTAGGTTCCATGTTTTCCAGATACGGTATAGTATCAGTCTTACCTTTTGACTGCTTATTTCCCTTGCTGGCACCGTGGTCAGTAAACTTGGGAGAATGTATTCTTAATTCTTGCATTAGGTCTTGATACATCAGTCTCTCTTGGTAACTGCAGCAAGAACAGAACACTCTTTAAATGAAGGCTCACTCTTGGGATTCATGTTATTTTAGTATACAGTCTTATTTGTCTAAAAACCTGTCACCTTGTCCCCGTGAAATAGTATGATAGGTTTTTCAACAGCATGACTCATAATCCTAAACACAGGGATAGATTTTGACTTAGTGTAGTGCAAGTGCTTGATCTCAGCAAACAGCCTTGTGTATAGAAAATGCAAGTAGGTTGCAGGGCATGTCTGGTACTGTATCTGTTCATCTTTGTCCTCAGGAGGACAGCATTTGAAGCTGTTTGCAGACTAGGGTATGTCTTTACTCCCAAATCAACGAGGTGATCTCAGTTCTTTCAAAATACTTTTGCCTTTTCATAAAAGACTGAAAAGCTTTCAAAAAAAGGAGGAACCAGTTAGTTCTTGTTATTTATTATTGAAACCATTTTGCCTGGGGACACAGAGTCCAATTTAGTCTGAATGGGTGATTTACCTTTTTCCTGCTTCATCTCTATGTAATGACTCTGACTGTTCATGAGAAACTCTGCTTACTGCAACACCCACAGTTCACATAATTACTGGTGGCTGTACCAAGCATAAGAGTAGGAAAAAAACCTGCTTTTTTTTTTTTCTCTGGTGGTTTTGTTACGTGTAAGGTAACTTTCACTGCTGCTTCCTGCTCTTTACCTGTATGAGGTGATGCATGGAATAGTCTACTCTTAAAATGGCCCATGGAGCAGTATGTTTAGCAAAAGGAATATCTGTTCCTCATAATTTAACGTATAGACTGTTTTCTGTTACTGTTATGTAGAATATGGTTTTATTTTGTGCAAGCAGAATAAGGATTAAATGAGAACATATGCTTCTTCTTTTCTGGGTGATAAATCCATCCTCCTGTCTGGGAGGAAGGCAGCTTGTACAGCCTGGACTGAAAAGATGCTGAAAGACAAAGTGACTGAATATAAGAAGATCAGGTTGTTTAAGCTCCCAAAACTAAACTGCCTAAAACTTAAGAAGCAGCCAGCAACACTGGGGGCAAATCATCTACAGTCCTTAATCTGCTTCATGAAACAGAATCTGGCAAAATAATGAAGTGTTCTAAATTCCTAAAATGACTTAGAATAATGACAGTTGCTTTCCCAATTTTGTCATCTCCCCCCAACCAGATTCCCTTCCTTTCTCTTGTTTAAAAAAGCTCTGTGCTTGAGGTAATACGTAGAATTTTATTAGCACCACTCATTTCCCTTCAAGTTTGATTTTTTTTTCTTTTTTGTTCACCCTACTTTTGCTTCTGTTTAATAAAATAGCTTAGTATGCAGGTTTCTTCCTTATCTCTGCTCTAAAATTTTAATAGAACTTCAGGCAGGAGTAGTTGGCGTTAACTGCTCTTCACTGATAAAGTAAGTTGATTATTAGCTATGTCGTGTTTTGAAGGCTTATGTGGATGCAGTGTTCATGTTTTGAGCATACCTCAGTATCTAAAGTATCTAAAGAAGACTGTCAGTGTTTCATGAGAGAATGGCAGAATTATTTCAGTTTTATTGATAGGAAGAACAGTGATAGGGAAGATTTGGTGGCAGATATTATTTATGGTTGTTTGCCAACAGATGGTCTGACTTAGTGTATGCTTAGTCTCTTAAATAGATGGTGGAAAGAAATACAGTACGATGAATATAAAAAATGCAGGTTCTGATAGCATTTTCATTTGTCACATTATTCCCAAAGTGTCTGCAGAACTCTTGCTTAGTCCGGTTTGGAACCAGAGCAGTACTCCAGCAGCAACTCTTGGTAACGAACATCGGAAGCATCTGCTGAAGGAAATTAGCATGCTGCAAAGTGCTAATCAGCTGGGAATCTGATGAGTGGAAACTCTTTCAGGAATCAAGCAGTCTTGCTATTACTGCATCTTCAATTTCAAAAAATTAGTAACTGATTTGAGTTATTATTTATTTATTTATTCCTTTTTGTATTCCTTTCTAGTTCTGCCGAGTTGGTATTTATGCATCTCTGCATTTCATATACCACGTATGCACATGAACTTTAAATAAAAAAATACCCAACATGAAAACCTAAAAAATCTTTTCTCTTCCATACTTCAGAAGAGAAAGTGGAATTTTTGCCTCTGTGTATGCATGCACATTCAAAGCCCTTTTTTTCCTCTTTCAGCTTCCTGTTACGGGCATATGTTATTGAAGTTGTAAAGGCTTCATTATCTGCTTCTTCATTTCTTGAGAAGCCTGGACCTATAATATAATGAAGTACAACTTCTGTGAGGAGTAATCCTCATTTAGGTCATGTTTTGATAGTGGCTTGATTTCCATCACTTCTGATCCCATCTGTTTTGACTATTTCTTGGGTTTTTTCATGTAAGTTAATAACTAGCATATTGTAATTCATGGCCACAAAAAGAAGGTAACTGGAGCTTTGTACGAACTTACATTAGCTCATTGAAGGGTTTCAGATATTGACATAGGATGTCCTAATTGGATGACATTTGAGGAGGAGCTACCATAGTGATGGAGAATTTGTGACAAATGCTGACAGAGATGTGAGGCAGTGGCTTTTTGTAACAGTGCAAAAGGGTGGATAGCCTTATACTTCTATTCAAGCTGGAACACCTCAGTTGTCCTGAGATGAATTTGTGGGGTTTTGTTCTTGTCTTCCAACAAGGGGAAGTCTTGTCTGCTTTAATCAGGTGAATCTTTCAAGCCCAAGTTCTAGGCGTGCTCTCAGGCCAAGATGTAGCTCCTTTGAGGAACTTCTGCTAAGATTGTGGTATTTTCATGTCTGTGGCAGTTTGCCTACTAGGGAGACACTGGTGAAAGAACAGAGAGGAGAAAATCAGTTGGGGGGGCAGGGATTTCCTCTTACAGTACGTTAAGTAGCAAAGTCCTTTTCATGAGGAAGGCTTAAGTCAATGCTGTGATTCATTTGATTTATTATTTATGGCTTGTTTAAGTTAAGAATCCTGTGATCCTGGCCCTTTGAGTCTCACAAGGTCCTCTTACTCCTGTGAGCTAACCATATTTCTTCATACATCACACAGGCACTCCAAACGGTTTAACCTTGATTATTAGTCTAACCTACTGACGTTTGTCTTGAGGATTTTTTATGTCCTGATAAAAGCCTGTAATCTTTGAAAGCTATTCACCACCTCTTTTGACCTTGTCCTTTAGACAAAGAGATTTATATTGGTTACAAGGAGCAGGCAGAACCTGGTTTTACTTTTATCAGCTGTTGCTGATATCAGCATGCGTCATGTAGTTTGTTGCGTTTCTTTGTATATAAATTTTGCCTTATAATGTATTCCTTGTGGTTATATTTCACTATAATAGTTTTATAATTAAAACCCTTTCTTCACTCTTGTTAGAGTCAGGTAATAAAGTTTGTTGCTGCTTCCTTTCCATTGTCTGTTAAGATTGTGTTTCTCCCTTCCCTAGGAAACAGACAAGTCATACATGCATTGTGACTAGTACAAAATTTTATATAACCTGTATTGAGGTCATAGCAAAGCATTTTAAGATAGCTATGAATCAAGTAGTAGATTGCACATGGAGAAAAATTTCTTCAACGAAAGGTTTGCCAAGCAAACAGGCTGCCAGGGAAGTGGTGGAGTTACCATCCCTGGAGGTATTTAAAAGACATGTAGATTTGGTGCTTAGGGACATGGTTTAGCGGTGGGCTTGGTAGGTTAGGTTCACAGTTGAACTCTATGATCTTAAAGGCCTTTTCCAACCTAATGATTACGTGATTATAAGTCATCATAAAAGGGACAAGCTGCAGTGAATTACCATTCCTGCCTAGGTTTTATTTTGTGATATGGATTTCCTGCCCCCTCCCCCCGGCCCTGGCCCCCTTCCCTTGCTCCTTCAGTGCTTGTTCCTTTTCTGCAGGGAACTAATACAGTTCAATGCAGCTTCAGTGCATTTTTTGGAAGTTTCACTTGAACTCTGCAGAACATGACTGTAGTATGCATGTGATATACCTGGAATATATTTTCAAGTATTAAGGACCCATGTAACTAAACTTGTTTTTTCTCCTGCTATTATGACCTTTTCTGTAAAATAAAGCGTAAAGTATGTTTTGATTGAAAGTGGGCTATCTGAAATGCTTCAGTAGTCACATAAAACTTGTCTGTGTAGGATACATGAGTTAAGAAAAATGCACATAACTCCTTCATTCAGTGAATCTGAACACTGATACGGTATTCATAGCAAAAATCTTTGAACAGATCATCTACCTCCTAACAAGGTTTTAAGTAACTGCTATGAGCTTTTCTTGATAGGTTCTGGTTAAGTACAGTTTGTGCAATGATGTAATTTTCTGTGCTGTAGATCAATAAGAGTGGAGTGAAGATACTAGCTTTAAGTTACTGTTGAGAAAGTTTGATGCTTTACCGTTAGACCTCTATATCAGATATACTAATTCATCACTTTTCAGAGAAAGCTTATTTAAAAAAAAAAAGTAAAAAACCAACTACACTACCCGCCCCACCCCCACCCCCCAAACACAAACACAAAAAGAAACCAAAAACCAAACCCTAGAATAAACATAATAAACATAAGGAATGTTTCTAACCTGGTAGTTATCCAGGTTTGTTTATTCATTCTATACCAAAACTTTGTAACATGATTGTTCTGAATGCTAAGTTAAACTGTTTGCATGACCCAACCGTAGAATGAAAGTCCCACACTGTTTCAGTGCGCTGTAGTGTGAAGGCTATTTCTGCCTAAAAGAAATGCTTCCAGTACTAATGTCTCTAAAATATTACTCCAGATAACATGAACCATGAACTAGTTTGCTTCTCCTGATGTTGAATTGCCCATTTCTGTCTAGATGTAATTAAAGCTTGCTGGTTTTAATAATTAAAATAGCAAAAAATACACAAAACAGAATCTGTGTAGAAGCATTAAGCAAACAGTGGCAACCAGGTCTTCATCATCTTCAGATTCTCAGGATGAGTTTTCCTTCTGTCTTGCTTTTGGTATGAATTGTATGTCTAAATGGGCCCCTTTTTCCTAAAAGAAATATAGGGAGGGTATTGTCTTGCTGTGTCTTTGTTCGTTTGTTTACCTGATCTTGGATTTTCTGAGCCACCTGGCAAAGGAGCTTCCTCCCTGACAAAAAGATAAACTAAGCAAATGGATACATTTAATGGCTAGGAAAAAATCTGAAAAGCCCTTAACATAGACATTTTCACACCTATTTGGCAAACCCCTGCAGTAAAGTTAGAGCTTGACTTTGAGCTTGACTAGAGACTACAGTGTTCTCTGTAGGTACTAATACATTGTATGTGGATACAAACATTTCTACGTACTTCACATGCACAAAAATTAAAAATCAAGACACAGTTCCAAAATCCTCCAGCATCTCGACTTTTGTAATACTGTCATAATGCTGACAAAAATGCATTTGGCAAATGATAGACATATAGCAGATTCAGAGGTGATTTTGGCAGGGAGAGGAGCTGCAAAATGAATGGTTATTCCTTGGGTAGCAGTAAGATGCTTAAAAACAAGTGAGCAAGCAAAGTAAGGCACCAATGAAATGCTGGGTTGTGGAGGATAGGAGCAGCAAAATGACTATTTGTCAGTGTGTGTGTGCTGATGGAATTTAAGATAGGAAATGTTAAAATGCATACCTCTATTGCAGGGATTGTGGAAAAAAAAGTTTCAGAGAGATCATGAAAACATGGAAAAAACGTTTGGAGGACTAAACAAAATGAATTGTTTGAGAGTGGCTTTTGAAGAACTCAAACTGTCTGGAAGTCAAACTAAATTTAGGAATTGAGCATTAAATTTGAATAGATGTATAGCCAAATCAAAATATCTGATGGTTTTCTTTCTCCTTATAGTTAATTTAGAATTGTCACTGCTGTATTTTGGTAGGATCTTGTCAGTGAAATCAGTATTTGTGTTTCCTGATCTAACAGAACAGGAAAAGGATGTGGAACATTCTGTATGGGGGGGGGGAAGACAAAAAGATTTCTCAATCTTTACCACTCAGACTTCAACCTATGTTGTACAGGATATTTGGCTAGAATACTAAAGCTACATTATTCCAATCAGTTCCTTAAAAATTTGTTTGTTTTTGTAAGTTCTTGTAAAAATGAACAGTTTCCTTCCCTGTATTTCTCTCCATAAAATGCAGTTTCTTAATCAGCACTATTGATCTTCCAAGAACATGGTGAAATGCAGTATCGTTCTCTTTATGCTTAGTATATATTTGTGTTATGTAGCTACTTTTACTAGACTGAAAAGGCATATAGGAAGAAAATGCTGCAAATACTTCCAGTGTTTTTTCTACTCAAGCTAACAGCTATTTTATGACAGATAAAATCAACCAGTTCTGAATACTTAGTCTGATTTTAAGAGCTGTAATCAAGTTTAATGAATATGTTATGGTTATACTTTAAAATGAAATATTAGATTATTATTTTGAGTGGATATTTTCTGGGATACAAGCTGAGTTTACTTATAAATCAGTTCTAAAAAGATCTTTTTCTTTGTTTTGATGTCGTGAATTCTCTTGAAAGAGAAAGATAAACTGTACTCCTTATCTATAAGACAGTAATCTGTAGTTCTTGTTGGAATACTTTCCCAGATTTTTTCAGTAGCTGGGCAGTCATATGTTCAAGAAATTGGATAATCAGTAAAATAAAACTTTCTGACTTTTATAATGATGTGAGAAATGAAACTGAATTGCATGAGTGTTTGGCAAAGCGATTTGACATATGTCTGAATCTGGATCTCAGTGGTTTGAGACTTCTGGGGAAGTTTATTGATCTCACTTTATGGCCACAGACATTAAATCTTTGTGAAATCTTTCATTCAGTTTCTTAAGTGATTCTTCTTGGGTTCCAGTTTGATAACCTTATAGGACTACATGTGATTCCTTTGAGGAACTTTCATCTAAACTGTATTAACAAAATTTACACCAAGGTAAGTTAAAGAATATTTGAGGGAGGAAGGAAGAGCTTCAGCTGGACAGTGGTTAATGTTTTGGTTTCTTTGCTGGAGTCCATTACAAATTGCTGCTAACTAGCAGCTGAGGTGAAGTGTAATACCCAACGGAAGTTTGGAATTTTAGTTCACTAATTGATCCGTGCTGGCTTCTGAGTGTCCAGTGAGCAAGGAGTTGGTGCAACGCTGTTCATACATTACCAGCAGTGGGGCAATGTGCCACCTGCCTATAGTAAAAAGAATGGATTTTTGTAATGATGTAATGAGAGTTTAACTGCAGTGGGTAAAGTTCAGTACTGGTGTAAAAGGCATATTGCAGTTCACTTAAGCTCTTTTTGAGTTGATGCTGTTTAAACCTCTGGCTCTATATATTGAAAGTAGTACAATGAGGCCCAAGTGTACACTTAAACTTTCCTTTGAGGGCTGTACTGGCTGATACAGAGCAAAAGCTTGTAACAGGTTTAGCTTCTGTTCAGCTTCTGTTGAAGTCTTTGTACCTTGATTCATTTCCTGACGACGTAGTTTTTACATGTACTGGTTGCATAGCTTATGCACTGTGTAATGTTACAGAAGAATGCCGGTATTGATTAAGATACTTAAAATGTGTATAAGAACACTTATATACTGATATATTGGCATGCATGTGGACTGATCTAGAGCAAAGAAGATGGTGACTCTTATAAAAGGAAAAAAAGATTCCTTTTAAAAAAGCGGAGCTTGAAAAATAGTGTTATAATTTAAATATATGGGGAAAACTGTTCTACATAGATTTTGCATTTCTTAGACCTAAAAAAGAGGTTTAGGTGGAGATCTGAAGAATCTTAATTTCTCATAATTTGGGGTTAAACCAAACAAAAGTAAATTAGCAGGGGGCTTTTTTGCCTACTTTTGAAGACAGGGTTTCTGCATCTCATGTATTTGCACAACTGATTTTTTTCCCGTCTGCCATTACTACGCTGCTTTGTTAGAACTGTCTTGGTCTCTATTCAAACTGTTCCTGTCTCAATTCTTGTTCTACCCTGAAGTATTGTTCCCATTGGATATGGCAAACTTTAATTCTGTTGTCCAACTGATAATCTGGTACTTCAGGATATGGTGTTCAAAATACTCTGTGTAGCTTGGTGGCTTTATAACACTACTTTATAATTTGTAGTACCTTATGCTAATCAAATGTTCTGTGTGCTGATAAGAGGAGAATTAACACCAGCATTTGGTGGTGCTTCTGTATGGGAACATCATTGGTCTTCCTGGTCTTCACCAAGGTTGTAATTAGATAAAATTTGTGCCCTCATGCCAACCTCTACCATTTCCTATCACTGCATTTACATGGCAGTGGGGTGAACTGGCTGACAAACTCTGGTGGCTGGAAGTGGCTTTCTGACATTTGGCAGCTCATGTTTCAAATGACATCCCCTAGCTGTCTTCACCTTTTAGCCATATAGGCTGGGGAAGGGGAGGTTGGAAAGGGATAAAAATGCTGCTTTCAATGACAGTGCTGGCTTGGGGTGTTTGGCTATCAGCCTAATTTAAAAGATTATGTTCTTATTACTTCTTAAAATGTTAGTTTAACAGAGGGTTAATAATACATCACGTGACCCCAGTTTTATCTAGCAAATTAATGTGTTGTGGGTTTTTTGGGTGGTTTTTTTTTGTATGTTTGTTTGTTGGTTTTGTTTTTGGGTGAGTTTTTTTGGGGGGTGGTGGTGTTTGTGTTGTTTTTTTGTTTTGGGTTTTTTCCCCCAAAAAGACTTACTCTCTATAAATACTATCTATATACATTTTTATGTTTGTTTATTCAAATTTAAAAAACCCACAACCAAATCAAATCATCCTTCTCAGCTTATAAATTCCTGATATGCAACTCAGATTTCATGGTATTGATTTTGAATATGTATTATGAAAGGATGTTTTTAATGAAGGTGTACTCTTGCCCTTTTACAAGTTAGAGTATTTTTAAATATGCCACCTACCTACCTTATTCTTTAAATAACTAGAATTTGACATTTCATTAAACAGGCTGCTGATGCAGCATTTTAGTTTGGCAGGAAATACTCCAGGCACCTTACAGTGCTCAACATGTTCACCTTCCCTGTACTATGGGTTTCAAGCCTACTGCTCAGGATAAAAATGTTTGTCCAGGCTGCAAAAATGCAGGATTAAGACAGTTTTGTTATTTATTTTGTACTGACCAGCCCTGTCATCCTTGTGTTTGACAAATGGAGGAAGAAATCTGTCAAATGTTATTAATATACTTTTTTTTTTTTTGTTAATATATTTTCACTTGGCTTGTGATAAATAGAAGTGTGATCTGGACAACTGCTGACAATTGTTCAGTGTATTACAGTGTTAAGGTCATTATTTCCTTATTAAAAAAATGTTTAGAATATCACATGAAGTACACCAGTGTTTGAGTTGTAAAACGGATATTAAAAAAAAGTGGTGAAGTGTTAGAAATTCTCCCTGAAACCTGTTACCCAGTATTCTGGTTTTGGTCATACTTTTCTTACCATCTTTGCATGTGTCTGTTTCCTTTCTTCCTTATTTTGTATAATGTGAAGCATGTTCTCTTGGTCACTGCTACTTATTGCAATTACCGCTGCTTCTGCTGTTTCACATCAGAAAAGACTGAAGAGCTCATCATGTTCTGCTCTCTTTTCATTTGGCCTTCAGGAGCTATGCAGGCAGCGTATGTATTTTCTGTTCTGCTCAGCACTGGAAACAGCCTTCCACTAGACTGTGAAGATTTTAGTGAATATAATCTCATATTCAGCAGAAGTGTTAAAATTCAGCCATCTCTCAATTCTAAATATGCTTATTTTGGGTTTGGGGTTTTTTTGTTGTTGTTGGTCAAGCTGAATTTCATTTATGTGTGAGGAGTGTCCTCTGGTGTGCTTGGAAAAAAGCAAAATCTTCTTAATCCAGACTTCTGAATGGCTTTTGCCTTTTTTCTTCAAACATCTCATCTTCAAGCATGAGATTTCACCATATGACTTGACATTTTTCACGCACATTACACTTAAGCTTTACCTCATGCATTTGTTCTCATCCCCCAAAGTGTACTTCTGAGATTCTTTCTCATGTTTGTGTAACCTGTTTCTTTATTAAATTATTTAGGAAATGCCCTTATTTACTGAACATGTTGGCATCTAGAATTGCGCTAAAACAGAACTCCTCATCCCACCCACCCACCCAACAAACCTGATGGATTTTTTCCCTGTACGATTAAGTTGAAGTTGAGGAAGTCTCTGAATGGTGCATGTGCAGCTGTGCTGAATCTTTGTTACAATCGGCTAATAATAGATACAAGATGAGCTAGAACCTTTCTGTTGGATTGCTCACCACCTAATTGTCAAAACAGATGATTTCAAGCAAGGACTGCGTGCCTTCAGAAGGCCAGTCGATCTTGCATCTTTTTCTCTGTCACATGAATAACTCTTTTCACACAGATCCTCTTCCTTGTCTTTTTTTCTGATGTGGCTTTTTCAACTAACCTCAAGCAGCTGTCTGTAATGATTGAGGCCATTTTTACTGAAGGTCTGACTCTCTGCCCATGTTGCACAAGCTTTGTATCAACTGAAAATACAAGTAGCACATTGAAGAGATGAGTAATGATCAGGTGTCTAGTAGTTTGTCAGGACTTGCAGATTTTTTTCCCTGGGAGTTATTTATACAATAATTGGCTTCCGTATTTTTTCTAATATATTAAATATGGTATTGCAGTAACATATTTGGCTTCATTATTTTAAGTGTTTGTATAGGAATCTCTTCTAAGGCTATTATTATAGTCCCCCAAAAAGCAAGTCAGGATAAACTAATGAAAATATTATGGAGAAAATTTAAGTCTGCTACTTTAAATTGTCTTGGTGGTGTGTTAGAACGTAGGAAGGCTGAGCGGAGCAAGCCATCAAATAGATATGAATTTAGACAACTTTTAAAGCATTGTCTTCTGAAATTTCTGGTAAATCTATACTGGCTATTGTGTTTTCATAATTAGTCTGCTTTTGTAAGCTGGCTTTTTTGAGTCCCTCTTTGAACTTTCACTGTATACAGATTTTTTCGTGTCTAATGTGGAAATGTGAATGTCAAGTAGCTAGATACAACCACAAAGCTGTGAAACCAAGTTGGATTTGCTTTTTAACTTTTAAACTAAATGAAGGAAAAATCCTTCAAATTCTAAAGAATCTTACAGGATGATAGGTAGAGAAAGATCTGGTGGTAGTGGTGATGAAGTTATTCTTAAGGAGTCATTAAATTAACTGGTTGGGTACTGCTCTTTAAGGTAAAGCAGTCTGGAGTATGAAGAGCAGGAACAATGCAGTTAATGGGAGGAACGTTGGCAGTTTAATGAAACCTTACCTATGCAAAAAACAACTCAGTTGCTCAACTTTGGTTTTCCCCCCTCTAATTAGAGATACTGTTAGACTCTGCATGCAGGTGGCTCAAATGCAGGTTTATCTGCTTTCTGCAGTGGAACACAGGTGTAAGTCAGTAGGCTAAGATACAATACAGTGGTAGGATAGTCTGTGTTGGATCCTCATGGCTGCAGTTTACACAGTGAATAGACTGCTCTGGTTGTTGACATGTGCTAAGATAATGCCTGAAACAGTTTTCTGCAGGTTATCTGTCAAATCCTGACTGTTGTAAAGAGAAATAAATGTAGTCCAATGATGATACAGAATTTGAAAGAGAAAGGCTTTTTGTACCAGTTTATCTTCTAAAGATACATTTGCCAGCACATTTCCCCAGTGAGTAGAAAGGAATGAGTATTTTCATAATGTTAGAAAATCTCTTCCTCTGTGTCTCTGCCTGTCTTTTTCTCTTTATTAGCTAGAGCTAAACAGTAAAGAAATCCATTCAGCTGTGGTAGTATCAGCATAGTGGTCTCTCTTTTCCTCTCTGCTAGTACTACAATACTGTTTCAAGACCGTTGAAATTCTACTCGGAGCTGTAAGTGACCTTTTTGGTAGCCCTGTATGCGTTTATATTAGCTGCTGGACTGTAATTGTCAAATGGATTGTCTGAAAGTGGATTTTTTTGTTGTTGTTGGTACATATTTATATATCAGTATTTATATCTTAAGAGCTGTGGGTTTATTTCACATCTTGTGCCTTTACATAGCTAACATTAACTTGGTTCTAGGAAGATACTGCCTGATGCAGACCACGAGAATGGATGCTGAACCTGCCCTGGAGGTTCAGAAGAAAATCAGCAAGTAGAAATCATTTCACCGGGCTTGCACCTTGGATACAAAGTCTATTCTTTAAGAGCTCTTCATCTAATTAGACATTAGGTAGAGTGTATGATATACTGTAACCAAATGTCATCCTTACTACTAATGGATGTTCCTTTTGAGCCAAGCTTTCTATCTCTGTATTTGTCCTGAGAAGTCTCCTATCTTTCCCATGTTAGTGTGAAATAGTTTTCACTGTAACCATTCTGGAGATGGACAGTATTGCCTGTTGGATTTCCTTTCTGATTCTGGGAACCATTTGGATTTAGGACACTAATGAGTTTTGCAGTAGGGCATGTTCTACTCTAGATGTTGGCTGCAGTTTAGGATGCAACTATAATGAAAAGATGTGATTTAGATTATAACCACAGCAGCTGATCTTTAGCTGTCAGTGGCACCAATTGTCATAACTGGAGGTATTTTTTAAAGCTTTTTTTTTTAATGTGTGTGTTGTGGGAAGGAAGAAGGAGGCCGTGATGCTTACATTTAAATTGCTTATAATGCATTTGTATTGTTAAAGCACTAGAGAACTAACTTAGTAACTAAGCTAATGTGTTTGAATGGCCCATGGAAGTCTGACTTCACTGCCTTGTAAATCTTGTCCTTGTGATTCAGGTATTTGACAAATATATGGATACTTCATTGTATGTGTGGAGTGTTTTCCAAGTATATTAATCTCTGTCTAGTGTATGAAGGAGCTTTTAGTTGGTACACTGCAAGATTTTCTGCTAGAAGGGACCTGTTTTTTTCCCCTCTTCTTCTATCCATACAACTGAACAACATCTAGACTGGCTTCTGCTGCAGTGGCAAGGAGATTTGTTAATGTTAAGTTTTATGTGCCCTTCTAGAAAATACTTATTGAAGTGTATCTGGTTTTGCCTTTTTTTTGAAAACCATTTGATTTAATGGCAAGATGTCAGTTTATATGTGTTACCTATGAACTGACTTGTGGTCCCAGCCGTGGAGGGAGATAAGCTCAATGTATATGGTTGAGAACATGCTAATGAGCATGCATGGTGGAATTCTAGGACTGGTGAAAATTTAAGAAGGTGACAGGTTACCCTGTTACGTATCTTCAGATTTTATAAACCTTGTACAGTTCAGACAATTGCAAAATTACCTCACCAGCTTTGTCTTTTTTTTATTATTATTATTTTATTTTAAAAGATGGAGGGGACTGAATTACTTGAACTACAGAAAGCTCAGAGAGCTATGGTAGGCAGGTGAGGAAAATAACCTTCTGATGTGGTTCAGAATGAAAAACATAAGATTAAATCCATGGCAAGGCAAATATAATCTCATTTTATAGTTATATAAGACTGTGTAAAGTGGGTCATCAGTGTTGGGGAAAACACGCCTTCATTTTTTAGGCTTTTTTAGGCTTTTTTTTTTTTAACATACCAAATAAGGTGGGGTTTTTTCTCTTCCCCTTCCCATACCAGAAGGAATACTTTCCTCTAAGGACACGGATAGGATGAAGCTAAATATATCATTTGTCTGTTCTCCACCGTGTTGCTTCTGTGGTAATCACTTGTTTGAGATTTACCTTCAGAGATCCTGTCTGACATATGGTGATGTGCATAATGAATATATACAAACATATAGCAATTTAAAATTCATTCTTTATTGCATTTGGTTTTGGTTTACAAATTGCTATAACAATTAAAGGGATTTTGTAAACATTGATCTGTGCACTTATGGGAAATTTCACCTTAATTCTTTATCATTTGTGTGAGATGGAGAAAAAAAAGCATAAGACCCTGCTTGAGAGTTGGAGTTCTTTTGGTTTCTAGTTTCAAATGACATATAGGGAGGTTTAAGTTTCTCTTCTTTGAAAGTACCACCCTTTTCAGGGGAGGAAAGGAAGTTGATAGAGTTTGAGGGCAGAGACCTGTATTAGGCTATTACGGATTTTTGGTTAATGTGTGTTTGTTGGGGTGGTTTTTTCTGAAGCTCCAGCTAGAAGAATTTGAAGAAGGCCACACTGGGGAAAGAAGAGTGTGAGTGCATGCCTCTGTAGGAGAACGAGGCCTGAGAGGTAACAGCTAAAGAGAGATTTTAGGCGGAAAGGGAATGGCTTTTTCAGCAGCCCTTTAGAACTGAGAGATACAAAGGGAAGTGCATGTAAGTGTCCTCTAGACATCTGAAAATGTAGACATCAAAAAGTTCATTGTCCTTCAAACTCTTTTTTGAATTATGTCTTAGATAATTGGGGAAAGAACTGAAATGTTCACCATCCCATTCATAGTGTGAACCATGCAATGGTGAGGAAAAATAACATGCTGCTGTAAATAATGTTCAAACTGTAGCTCTTCCTTTGATGCTCCTGGCTCTGTCAGAATTGGTATAATTGGTTGCCAAGAATGGGAGTTTTGTCCAAAAAATCCAGCTTGCAGCTTCTGATGATTGAGATAATTTACTTTGACTTTCCATTCAGCAGCTAAGTTCTGTTAATCCAGCTTCTAGTTCATCCTGTATTTAAATTCTTTATAGGAGTTGCCACTAAATTTTTTCAGTTTGTGGTGAAAACTGCATGTTGGCAAATAAACAAGTAGCCATTAAAATAAACATCAAAAGAGCATCCATTCAAGCTTTATGCAGAGCCTTTGATCAAGTACTTGATAGTAAGCCCTGATGTTGGTATGCTGAACCAGAGGATTCTGTTTCTACCAACAGAATGATGGTAGAAAAGATTCCTGCAATCTTGATGGAAGGGCCAGTTTATACTGTCTGAACTATGTTAATCAAAATAGCCAAACCAGCTTTGTATTTGAAATAGCAAATTACCCAACTTGGACTGAAATGTCTAGGGATCACTCAGGTTAATTCTATGTGAGGAGGCAGTGACTTCTGGTGTAAGTCTGCTCGCACAGATGGATCCAGAATAGCTCATGTCTTCCTGGCCTCAGCCTGTCACACTCTGAAGTTTAAGCTGTGAATACTGAATTGCATGTTGTATGTGATTCACATTTATCAAATCACAAAACTGTTTTCTCCTTCACTCTTTCCACTATTTTGACTTCACTGCAATAGCTTCTGTTACCAAAAATGGCTCCTCGTTAGCACGAGCACTTTTTGTTTTCCAAATTCTTCATCATCAGGAAGAGTCTAAGAATTTGCTTATGCTATATTGGGAAGTAAGAAGAAAAGAGGTGAAGATTTGAATGAGTTACAGACACTAATGGTTCCTTAATATTAGCTGTGCTGTAGAATATTGGGAGGTGTGGAGAAAGGGAAAAGAAGGGATAAAAGCACAGGCTAATTTGAGTTCAAGAAGTTCAGGTTGTTCCATAGTCAATACAGAGCATGAGGCTTTTGGGGCTGCTGCTTGGAATCACTCCAAGCATAAGGGGGAGAAGGGCTAAACTAAACAGCTCCTTGCTACTAAAAGATACAATTTCTCCTTTTTGTTTTCACTAGCTGTGATACACACCTGACCCATCTGTTAGACAGCTTCTTTTACAAAACAAGTAGAAAGCTAACATAAGAAAAAGGCTTCATTTGTTTTCACGGTATGAATCAGCTTGTTGAGGGATCTGTTGATTTGGCACCTCTAGCACAAAGGAGGGTGTGAGAGTAAGTGGCTCAGCACAGGATGAGGAGTGTGGACTGAGATAAACTGGCTCCCCGGCTGTGAGCTGTTGGCTTGGCTCAGCTGTCTTCTGTGTCTGGACCCTCTCATGTGGGTCTCGAGGCCTCTGAGGGCCCCAGCTCTCTTCACTGACTATGGAGGGACACAATGAACTGCAACTTCCCCTTGTGCTGTGGTGGCAATGGTGGCTGATGTTGTCATTTTTGAACATTACCTTTTCCTTCCCTTTCTTTCACCCTCTGTAGTCTCGATTTTATTTTATTTTTTTATTATTATTATTATTTGAAAACAGGAGATATGCTAGTCTTAGCAAATCTGTATTCCTTGTTAGGTATAAAGTCGGTAACTAAGTGATGGGTGGGTTTCTGTGGCATAAAAAAGGCTAACTTTTAACTTCTCATTCATTTCAGTAGTGTTACTGCTATCTGTGTTATTAGATACATCTGGACTACTGATGCTGCAGAATTTTGTTGTAAGCAATTCCTTAAAAGGAAGGAGTATCCAGAATTTTTGCTTTAAGGCTATGCTCAGTAAGAATGCACTTAAGATATACTGCTGAGTGACAGTGTCCTGTCACACCTGTAGCAGTGTCAAGAGTTCAGTGCCAAGCTTAGTGAAGCTGCCTTTCACTTTTATCACATCTGGGTTCTTTGCATTTTGGCAAGCAGTCAAAAACTGATTTAGCTGTTTACAGGAATTAAGCATTGCACTCAGACATCGTAACTCAAAAGACTGTGTCCAGTATATGGTGTGAAATTAATAAAAAGGAATGAAAATTAATGACCTGCTGTGGTGCCATCCATCAGGATATCGCTCAGCAGGTGTGAAATTAACTTGCCTTGACTGTGGATTAAATTTAATGGCATGACGTAAAACTACAGAAACTGTTTCTGCTATTACTAGGGAGCAAGCAAGTGTTTTTAAGGATTCCAGCTTAATGAACTGCTTACGCCATACAGTGGATAGCCCCATGACCATTTAACAGCATGAGTTTAGATTATGTTCCCTAAGAAGATCAAGTATTACCGTATCAGTAAAAATTGTTAAAGGCAGGGCACAGAAATACGGTTTTAATTTCTATAATTACTGTGCACCAGATGGTGTACATACACTTTTCCAACATAAGTACTTCAGCTCAAATGTAAGCAGTTGTGATCTTTATTTACAATTCATTGATTTTTAACTTAGGTGACCAAAATTTCTTTGTTGTGGCCTATTATGGTGACCTTCAAAGAAATATGTAAGTAAAACTTCACTACTGTTTGCTGTAGTGACAAAAAAGCCTTTACCCGCCCTCCCCCCTCCCCATCTTAATTATGAGGATAACAAAGCTACCTACTAATGTTAACTACCCAATAAACATTAACTACCTGCTAACTTTATTTTGGAATAAGTATCTAATATTAGATTATGTACTTAAAGCATTTGGTAAATCCTAGTTAATTTAAACATTGGTTCTGAAAGAGCAGTACTACAAAGATGCAAAATACATTATAGGTTATTAAAAGCTCAAGAGAAATGAGGAGGATGAAGAAAATGTATTTCCCAATTTGAGTCGAAAGATCTTTATATTCTGCCAACTATTTTCATCTTCTGTTCCACTGTATTTCCTTATGTGTATGTGCTTTTTCCTCTATAGTTGCCCTGATTGTTTGGGTTTTTTTTCAATTTTTTTAAATGGATCACTTATCACGCTTCTGGAAGCTCCCCATGACTTCTGAGTTCTTAGTAGATTTTTGCTGAATATACCTTGAATATGCGCCTCTAAAATGTTCGGAGTCATCTCAGTCCTTTATAGCACTCTTGATGTTTTTGCCCTTGGCAGAAAATAGTTGTGTGTGGTTTTTCTCATCTCCTGCCCTAAGCCTTCCTCTTAAATTCTGATATTCATTTCCAAGAACTAAGGAAGTTGCATGTTTGTGATTAGGAGGAAGACTTAGTTGTAACTTGCACAGTAGTTTTCTTTGAAGTAGGGCTGACACGCGTCCGTTAATATATTTTCAGGATAAGATGTCCATGGCATATCGGCACATACTTGATTAGTTGGTCTTTGTAAATGGATTCATTTGACCTCTTATTAAGGAGTATTTGTGCTTTGTAAAAGAAGTACTTTTTTGTTTAAGTGTTGCTGATCAAAAAGCTGTTAGAGTAATGAAGGTCTGATTAATGCTTCACAGTTGTGGTAACACCGTTCTTTGGAGTTTATGTCAAAAGGCAGTTCTGACATTAAAGATTAGTAAAATTGTGTTTATTCATAAAAAATATAATGTAATTGCTGAGAAATGTTAGGATTGTTTTAGAGTTACCTACTCAGTTGCCATGCTGCTGGCAGTACTTTCTTCATGGGTAAACCCATAAGCAGTAGATCTAGGATCACAGGATCTGCACTGTTCTGGAGCTTAAATGAAATGCTCTGTAGTCCTGAAAAATATTCATTTGGGTACAGCTGACAAGATACAGTTTGGGTAAAGCTGACAAGATAGAGGTTCCTTCTTTCTCTGAAGAGAAACATAGTCTTGGTACCCATTTCAAAATGAGGAGGTAAGTCATAGAGGCCTAATGCTTTATAATGCTACAAGCATTAATAATGTGGGTCAAGCTTTTAACAGTGAACAACAGTTAGATGATTACTAGAACAGTCATATTTCAGCTGGAGCTTTGGGCTGCTTCCTTTTCCTGCATTAAAAAATTAATATTTTAATATGACTGTCTAAACAAACTTGCTCTTAAGGCTTAGATTGTAAAATGATGCTCTTGCAATCTTGCCTATACAGAATTCAACTCTGGGACAGCAGGTTCGGTTGCCTGCCTGCAATTTGAGTTTTACATTACTGTGTTTATTTAATTGCACTCCTGCCTGATTCTTGTTGATGGCTTTTATAGTTGCCTAAGCTTTTACATTAATTTGTAGCCCTGGGGGGAGGCGCAGAGAGAAGAGGGAAAGAGGTAAGTTTAACACTGTGTGGAATTTCTCTCTTCTGTGAAGAGTGAAAAGAGAAAGGCCAAGCCAGGAGTGCTGTGGAAGCAAGAGCATTGAACTGTCCTGGCAAGTTTTTTTGTCAGTCCATTTTGCCAGGAGGAAGGCCTTGCACATCTTCTTTCCATGACAGGCTATGGAAATTGGGTCACACAGCTCTTTGTTGTACCTTGCATTCAAACTGAGTTTGTGTTGGCTATTTTTGCCATTTGCTTTGTCCTCTCATATCTATAATATCTCACCATAAGGAAGCATGAAGGTGATTATAGTGTCTTCACAGCAATCTTTGTTTTTTATGCAGCACTATTAGATTGTGGTATGAAGAGAACTCTGATTTCTCTACATTGCCTGTAACAAGAATATGCAGAATTGGTCTGTCAGCATGCTCAGGGTTAAGCAGTGTGATGTTACATGCCTAGAAGTATGGGTTCCCGAGAAGATATATGGATTTCTCTTGATCCAGAATGACTGAGGACTGCAGCTGAAATTAGCAGAGATGGTCCATTGTAAGCAAGTTGACCCAAGGGAGAAAAAAAAAGGAACAAACAAAACCCCTGCTTATTCAGTGTGATTTGCACAACAGATACTGACCCAAGTAGGAGAAGGGGAACTGTCTCTTCTGGTTGCATCCTATGTTTACAGATAATTTGTTCGTGTTCCAGGTTATGCTGACAATACTTTAGTTTCTGATGACCTCAGAGCACATGAGGAAAGAGAGCTTGTGTCTGCTAGCAAGGATGAGGTGGTAGCCACTGTTTAAATCATCAGGTAGGGTTTTGTTTTGTGGGTTTGGGTTTGTCTTTTTTTGTGGTTCTGTATTGAGTGAAGATTTTGTTTGGCTTTTCTTATGACATTTTCTGTATTTTCTCAAACTGTAGTCAATAAATGTCCCTTCCCAAAGGAATTGCCAATCTGTAGACTTGTGATTGTTATTGTAACTCAGCCAAGGAGAGAGAGAAACTTGTTATGTAACAAGTCAAAAATGATGATATTTAATAAGAGGTTCATTTTGCATGGCAAAAAAAAATATTGTTTAATTAGCAGTCAAACCACTTATTTTGCCCTCTAGTTTATTATGTGTTAAGTAGTTTTATGCCACTGATTCATATAGCTCATTACAACTCATAAATGTCACCATAAAATTAGTCAAAATAAGAGCGTTAAAGTGTCTTGCTGACGTTAGTTATCCAGTTGGTTTGGTTTTGGTGACAAGTTTGTAGATAAAGTGTGAATTTTATAGTTGAAGATGTTGTAGAACATGGATAGCATGCTGCTTCTCATTATGGAAAGAGACAGCCTGTATCTAAAAGCTGTAGCTGAGGCTTTTTTCTGGTCATAACTAGTACCTGCCTCTCGTCAGCAGTGTCAGTCCATGTACTGCACCAAGTTTAAAAGCAATGGATGCAGTGGTGATAACTGTTAGTAAGTCGGTGATGCCACTTCTGGGAACACAGTACCAATTATGTGCTTTCATTGACTCTTTGTGTTTTTCGCCCAAATGGCAGTCAGTCAAGATTTGGACCATAACAGTGTAAGCTGAAGTGGCCACTTCTTTAATAGTGCATCTGATGCTTTCCAGATGCAAATTCTTGTAATGTGCTCAAATACTTTACATGTAGGTAAGGTTCTGGAGTCTGCATTTTAGAAGACTCTTGACATTGTGAAAAGGAAACTCGGCTATAGTACAGAAAGTGATTTGCATCAATCATTTAATCAGTTAATCAAACACTTGATAATTATCACTTGTTATTAAAATAAAATTTTATGACGGTGCTATAATAAAAAGCTCAGTACTTTACAATAGCAGGTTGTAAAAATAATAAACAGATAATGTCTGTTGGTAGGTGACACTGGAAGATTTTATGTAGGGTATATGTTTTTGTAAATTCTGGTTAACAGGAAAACTCTTTGAGGCTGAACTTTCAGACTGATTTATTTTGACAGATTCAGGGTCCAGATCTCTTGATACATACAGTAGTGTCAGCTCCAGTTTCCACAGCCCTACAGATGTCAGTGATTTTTGTATGGCTTCACATCGATAGATTTCAAAGATTTGGGGATGTTATATGCTGCTTATTGTATTTTATATCTAGTAAATAGGGTATGGGAACATACAGGGATAGTCGGACAGTGGCTGAGTCACATAATACATCTCAAGTTCTAGTGTGCAGCTCATCTGTGAAATGAGGCTATAGATGTACAGAATTTAAAAAGGAACAGCTTCTCTGGTCTTACTGGGGTTAATGTAGGTAGGCTATGTCAAGTTGCTAGAAATTAGGCACAGAATTTGGTCAAGAAAGAAATTGTATTGTCAGATTGCAGTGTCAGAAGTACTGCTACCTGATCCCAGATAATTTTAAGGAAACTCTAAAGTGGTCTGGTAGGTTTGTTTGCTTGACAGGGGGTACATTTAGAGATGTATGTTGTAAGTGACTGAAGATAAACTTTTCAATATGCCTTTTTTTAAACTGTAACATTAAACTGGAATGTCACTTCTAGTTAGTCTCTGTTCAAAGATAGATCTCTGTTTTCAATAATTCATGTGGAAACTATGAAAGATTTAAAATGTGACAGCTCTGAAATAAGATTGATGCTACTCTAGTGTGATCTGATTTGGATTCTGACCTAATTTCTTTTAGTTAGTGATTGGTATAGGACTCTGTGGGGTACATGGGCTTAGGACTTTTGGAGATTATTGGCTGATATTTTTAGGTTACGAGCTAATCCTGTTTAGGAATAGGATTTTCATCTGAAAACTGACAGGTCCTTAAATTCTTCCTGTTTTGCTTTAGAATGACAACTGGGAAGTGTACAAAAAAAGCAAAGGATTGTTTGCCTATTTCAAACTGTCTCCTGCTGTGGCTCCCTTCTACATGACGATTTTCTGTGTGCATGGGTTTAAAAATTGCTATTTTTCTTTAATGCTTAAACAAAAGGAAAATCTTCAATTGAAGTGGTTAATTTTGCATGCACTCTAAAAGAGGTGTTGAAGAGCATTGTGTACACATTGCCCCAAAAATGTTTTGAGCCTTTCCTTTTGGATTTTTCTTATGTTTTCTTGTAGCTGTTTGCAAAATATTCAGACTATAGATAAACTAAGAAATGCAAATTCACAGTTCATTTGCTTACTCAACAACTGTGTTTCATATATAAACGCTATCTTCCAGATGTTTTCTCCTTGGTAGCAGTTGCTTTCCTGTGTTTGTATGTCAGAGAGAACCTAGTTCTTCAATTCCACATTTAGTGTGGGGTTACCATCTGCTTTGTGTGTTAACTTGGAAGGTAAGCATTTTGTCACCTGTTTCTACAGGTTGAGCCCAGAATGCGTACCAGTCCTGTGTATGAGGTCACCTTTGTGAATTTTTATTAAACTTTACAAAAGGTGTAAAGAAGCAGAAAGATAAAGGCCATTGCAGCTTTAATGTTGGATTATAGCTCCTGTAGCTGTTCCGTTTCCTTTTTGTTGTACATCTCTTGATGGGAAGAGAAGCCAAAGCAAGGTGGAGAAATGAGAATTTGCACTAGAAATGTAATGTGTATGAGTAATACTATGTGGTATTGAAAATACTGCTCAGAGTGTGGTTGTACTTGATGGTTTGGCATGCAAATTATGAACAGGTTTAGCCCTTTTTAGTGAAAGGGCATATATTGGACCAAGCTTGATGTAAATTTCTGTGGGGCCTCCCCATGCCAAGACTTACTGCATCAAAAGAGGCCTTACATTACATACTTTGTATACTGAAATCTCCTCTATTGCTGTTACACAGCAAATTCCCATGATGGCTTGGTGAGGTCATCATCTCACTGGTAATGGGGACTGAAATGAAAGGGAGGGGGGAGTAGGAGGATGTCACATTTACATGGGCGATGTTATGCCTTACATGACATCCCTGCATCCTAGCGCACAGTAATAATCATACTCTTGTCTCCTGAAAGCAGAAAAGGCTGCTTTTCTGTGGGCAGTGTTAACAGTGAGAGAGCGACTAACTCCCAAGAGTTCTCCCACACAAGTCAAGACAGATTTTGCAGTGCTGCAGATTGGTGTGGTTTTTATCCCCCATCCCCCACTTCCATACCAACTCTTAATGTGTTATTTATGGTGCTTTCAGGGAAGAAACTGATTCAGCTATCCCTCATCAAACAGTTATTGGGATGGATGGAGCATTAGCTCTCACTAAGGTTTTCTGCACTTCTTTCGGTCCTTCAGAACTGCCTTAACAACTGTCCATATCTGCTTCCTTATCATCTTCCTTTTCCTTCCTCTTTCCTCTCCAGTTTGTGTATATCACTTGTGGGTTTTTATTTGCTCCTGCTATGTAGAAATAAATAATACTAAATATTTGCAGAATTTGATTGATTTGTGGAAGTTTCCTAAATCTGAAAAAGCTGAAGCTATAAAAAATTGGCAGACTGATTTAATTATCTGTATGCAGCTGATCTGACTATTGCATAAACCACACAGAGCTTCAGCTTTCTGCTCTTTACTTACCGGGTTTAGATATACTGGCAGTGTTCACATGGGAAGAAGCTGTGCTGCCCAGGTACCAGAGTTGTTTGGATTTTTAAAAATTTTTTTTAATCGCACAACTCAGATTGTGAGGCATGAAAAGGAGGCTGTTTATGGGAATAATTTTGATTACTTTGAGTATATAAAGCACATTCGTTACACTTGGGAGGCTTCTATCTGTTTTAAGAGCTGCTAGTCAAGTTCTCCTCATTTCCAGCATATTCCTGAAGAGTCCATATTTGTATGGATACTTAGGAACAGACATTTTAAAGTAGAATTTTGAAGTTCTTACAAGTCAACACAGGAAAACCAGAATCCTTCTCTGAGGATGAAAGTACTACTGAAAAAAAGACAATGGGAAGATGGCTGTTTAGAAAGGGAAATAAGGCAACAGAATATAGTACACCTAAGCTTAAATATGAGAATTGACCAAATTTGTCTTTTAATTACTTAGGATGAAAGTAGATGCTTTTCACATGCTTTAATGATACTGTGCCATGTATTCTGGGACTGTCTGGAAACAGAATGGGCTTTGTAGTAACCTACATAAAATTTCATTGATAAAATACTGTAATTGTAGAAAGCTCTTGAGTGATGTCTATAACTATCCTTTCTTTCATACTGGAGATGCAGTTCTTTCAATGCAGTTTTGAAAGACTCGTGTCATTTACTTGGCTTAATGCAGCCAATGTTTATGGCCAGAATATATTTACTTGCATCTGACACTTGATAAAAGTTGGGTTGATGAAGGGATGCTTGTTGCCTGAAAAAAAAAAATTGCAAGATTTTAATGGCTTTTTCTGGTAAATGGTGCAAGAATTGTGGTATTGGCTCTAAAATTCTTTATCTGTATGGGTTGTCAGTAAAAGCCAACTGTGTATAAACCAGATAAGATGCTTGGTATAGATTTGAAGCATGAAACTTATTAATTCACTGAAGTTTTAGTAAGCCTTTAAAAGTCCATACAGTATATGAGCTTGGTACATTGGACTATGTCTCCAATGTGTATATTCTCGCTTAGTTGATGTTTGCTGCTGGTATTACATAGTCTAGTTACATACAGGCTAATATTGATGCTGTTCTTAAGTATTTACAGTCGTGTTAAAAAATTATCACTTATAGCAAATCAAGGTTTCTGATGTGGGCTTATGGTGAGCAGCATTAAAATACCTATTGTTTTTTAAAGTACTTTCACAGTTAAAGACACAGTTGAAGCTGTAAATTGTCCTCCAACCCTGAATCATTTTATGCTTAGCATTTCACACTATAGTGTATTTCAGTAACATTTCAGTGTAAGAGTAGTATTTGTTTTTTCACAGTTGAATGCTGTGCTAGCAGAAATATTAATAAATTGCTTCCATGATGTTAGTGGGTACTTCTAGAACATCCATGTTCATGTATGCCATGGTGTGGCTGGTTTGAAGTGTTGAGGTTCGAGTGGTTTTCAAGTCTGTCAAAGTGAGTTGCCTTACTTTTGACTGGAGGGGTTATACCTGTTAAGGGACTGGAGCATCTGGCATGGGAGGAGAGGCTGAAAGAAGAGGCTGAAAGTTCAGCCTTGAAGAAGGGAAGCTTTGGAGGAATCTTATTAATGCTTCTAAATCTCAGGTTGGAGAGTGTAAAGAAAACAGGGCCAGACTTCACAGTGGTGCCCCATGACATGACAGATGCTTTAAGATAATTTTTTTAGAGTTAAATTGTAATGTAAAAGCTATCATAAAGAACACCAGTCCTCTAAATAGCTTTTATGTATTCCAAATACATACCAGCATGTCTGAGTCTGTGAGTACCATCACAAACTTAATAGTATTTTTGTGAATTGATGGATTAAATAATGAAATTAATCCCTCACAAAGCCAGATAACAACTCTATGGCACTGAAAAAAACCATGATCTAAATCTCCAACCAGAACACAGATAAAAATCCTTGTTATGTTTTCATATTAAATCTTAGATATAATGAATGTGTGTTGCATGAGATTTATGTAATGATTAAGTGGCTCAGTGTATCATTAAACTAAGGCAATTAAATGCTTAAAAGGGGCAAGGGGAGAGAAAGGCTAAACTGCCATTTTAAAAAAGACAAAATCCTTCACTGTCAAAAGTTGTCTTGCTTTTATGTAAATTACTACTTAACAGGTGTTTGAAAACAAGCACTCTTGCTTGGTGAGAAACACTTTGTCCATGTTCAGCCAAATGAGTGAGTTTTAAAAAAGTTGAGAAGAGTTAATTTATTTTCTTTCTAATCTAATAAAAAAAATAGTCTTGCTCAGTCACTATAATAATGGGTCATTAGCAGGCATTGCAAGTGGGAGTTTAAGGATATTGGAGGGGTCAGGCTAATGCTGAAAACATACATGTAAAGAAAGAGATGCTGCTTTTGGGTCATACTTTTTCCTCTGTTGTTGAGAAGTAGAATATAGCTAATGATCTTTTATAAAAAGAGAATGAAGTGCATTCAGTGGTGGGTTTTTCTTCTCAAATGTTACCAGTGTAATCACTCAGTGTATTGTGTTTTATTTTCTTAACTGAAACTGCTATTTTCATTACTTAACAAAAAAAGAAACAAAAATGCGTGAGTGGAGATGATTTTTATAATAGACTTTATTTTCTCAGTACTGTAAACAAATGCACTTTTTAAAGTTGAGTAGCATTATTAAGATGGATTTCTGAATGATGGAAATTATTCCTTCTTAAATTGCTGCAAGCCATGATGATTTTTCTTTTTTTTTTCTTCTTTTTTTCTTTTATTTTTGCTTTAAACTTTTAAAAAATGCTATAAACCTTTTCCTTAGACCAGCTTCTAACTATTTTGGACCGCATCTATTACTTGGTACCAGTTATACTCCTCTTTCTTTCTTCCTGTACCTGAACACCCAGCATTGGTAATTCTTTATTCAAGATCAAATGAATTATTGGACAAAGAACAGATTAATTTTTCATGCTACAACAGAACTGAACTGTGCATATACTTAATTATTTGTAAGTAGTCCAGCAATAAACCTGTTTACCTTAAACAGTGTTTTGCACTTCTGGGTAGCTTACTAGTTTTTTTTAATACCCTTTGATGGAATGTACTGAAGTAGTTGTGGATAGCTTTCATCTTAGTGGGTTATGGGTAGCTGATCTGCTAATTTAATGAACCAGAAGAGTAAGACTGGCCTACTGCGGTCACAGGTATATTGGTTGGAGTGCAACAGAGCGCCTGTGAGCTCTGACTCCTCATACTAACCTTTAAGTCTGACTGCCCTGTTCATCAGGATTGATGGTAGTAAGGGATAATGGTATTTTGCGATTGCTTACCAAGGGTGTATGGCTAGCTAATACTCTGATCAGACAGACTACATTCCTATCCAAACAATGTGGGTAGCACTGTGTCCTCTTGATGTCTTTGGGAGCTCTTGCAACTTCTTCAAAGTGAAAGTAGCCTCTTTCACTTAACATGCAAGCAGTCAAGCCATCTCTTCACTTCTGATTCTCTGACGTCTGTAAAGAAAGCTAATCTTGGTGCAGTTCCTCTGGAGGCTCACTGTAGCGTGCATCCAACCCTGAGTAGTCCTGTTGGAGAACTCACCAGAAAAATCATAGAATCCCTTAGATTGGAAAAGGCCCTTAAGACCATCAAGTCCAAGCCCTAACCTAACACTGCCAAATCCACCACTAAACCATGTCCCTGAAGTGTCGCATCTACACTTCATTTTGAATACCTCCAGGGATGGTGCCTGAGCAGCCTGGTCCAATGCTTGACAACCCTTTTGGTAATAACCCATTAACCTGCTTCTACTGTTAACTAAATATGCTTCAGTTTGCAAAGGGTAAAGTATTTTTTCAAGTTAGTCTTCTAATCTTGTTCTTCTTATCTTGACGGCCACTGGTGTCACATCCCTTGGGGCTGTCATTGTCACTGTGTGGTGTCAGCTGTGCAATGCTAATGAGTTTCAAGAAAACACAACAGCAGTCTCTGCCTGGTGCAGCCCTTGCAAGGTCTTTATCAATCTTGTCCTGTTTTCAAGGCCATGTTCCTCAATAATGTTAATTGTAGAAATAGCTACATATTCTCCTGCAGAGGCAGCTTACTAGCATTTTGGTGAAAAGTCCTGGCTGTAATATCTGTATTTTAGTGACTTTATTAAGAGTCTGCAAGACTTGAGGAAGTTACAACACTGTTAGGTCTTCAGGTTTGAGTGAGTGACTCAGACAAACTTTTACTGAACTAGTGGTGACAAAAATTTGCAGTGTTCCTGAAGTATGCTGTCCCATCTGCCCATGGGTTAAATGAGTCCTGTCCTAAAAGGTCAGTCTGTCCTGCCTGTGAGCCACATTTTTAATCCATCTGTTAATATGAATGTTCTGAAGGTGATGCCAAGAAGGAATTTACTAAATATATACACTTTTAATGGCAATAGATAGTCCTTGAACTGATAAAGTTTTTCTGAATACCAAAATTAAACAGCTTTTGACCACCCTCTGAAAGGACAAGTGGTGGAAAATGACTTCCCGTGACTTCCATCACATGCATTTCCTTTCTCCTCTGATTCTTATTCATTCATTTGGGATATTAGAACTATTTTTGCATTCATACATACATATATATATATTAGTTTGTTATGGAAGTTTTTATATTCATAACATATAAAATATGTAACTATAAAAATTTCCTAAATACATGTAGAAAACCAATACAATATAAAAAGCAGAGCAGTAGACAATGCTTTCTTGCTATGAGAATGATTTGGTATATGTAAAGCTTAAAATGTGGATCCCCTCATGATCTGCTTAAACATGGGAAAACTGAGTAGTAGTTGAAAAGGTGACTTTCAGTAATAGTTCTTAAATCTCAAGAAAGGTTTTCTTACTGTTATGAATTCTTGAGCCACAACTGTGATTTAAATTGACTTTCCAAATGTAGCAAGTATAATGTACTAAATCCTAAATGTTATTTTTTTATATGTACCTTTTTACCTTTGGTACAGTAAGAAGGGGTGGGGAGAATGGGGGGCAGAAAAAGCTGCTGTTGAAAAATTCACACCTCACTGCTACTCTTTTATAAATTGCTGATGGTATTCCCCTCTCCACATGTGAGCCTGAGGTCCAGGCTTGTGGTTTGAACTATAAACAGAGATGAGATAATTTTACACAGGAATAACTGTGCACAGATGGAGATAATCAGAAGTGACTTCACTGTGTAGGCTTTGTTAGAGGTGCCAAAAGCCCACAATACCAAGTTGATGTTGATGAGGACTACAGGTGTGAAGTATGCTCAGACCATCCTTAGAATCTAATTTGTAGTCGGCGTTCAGACACCTACAGGAGTACTCGGGAGTGTCTCATTAAGTGCAGTGGGAGTTGTGTAGTTGGGTGTGTTCACAAATCTCTTAGACATCTCTTTGCATCTTTATTGAGATTTCATTAAAATTCTTGATTTTCCCTGTGCTGTTGACAGTTGCCATAACTAAAGGCAATTTTTTTTTTTAGGGCTTGCCTTACACTTCTCAGTTAATTATAAAAAATCCTAGTATTGTGGGCTAAAGGGCAGAAACAACAAAAACTTTCAAGGACAGTACTTTGCATAACACAAAGGATTTCTGTGGGATTGTTTAACCTATTTGATACATTAAAATTCAGGAAAAGGACCTTCTGAGTTTTAAAAATTTTTAATGACAAATCAAAAAAGGAGCCCTTTTTAAAAAGTTTTTGTTTTTTTTTAAAAAACAAAAACAAACCACTTCTGTAGTTACACCTCTGAGACATCTATTCTTTGAAGCTTAGAAGACAAAAATACTTTAGAATTTGTTAACGAATTCTGAGTGTTTTTTATTGATAGTCATCTGGCATGACTGACAAAAACCCCCTTATGTTTTTTTTTGTGTTACTTCCATTTAAGGCACATTTCTGTAGTAAAAGGAAATGTTGGTGTTGGCAGAGATTCATAATTTGTTCTCATTCTGTAATAGCCATAGTGATTAAATGTGGATAGTGATGTAGGTTTTTTTATTTAATTAAAAACTGTAAATGAGTTGGGTTTTTTTCCAATGACATATTGTTGCATGTAATTCCTATATTGCACAGTAAGCCTCTATTAAGCTAATAAACTTCATGTTCTTGAAACCATTTTGATCTCCATTCACAGTCTTTCCTAGCGGCAGTATCAGTCTCCTTCCGAATTCAAATGTAAGGACATTTTTTTAAAAAAAAAAAAAAAAAAAAAAAGCATCAGTGTTGCAGAGTTTTCACATACTTTCTGTGAGGTATGGCCATTTTCATCCTGTCGCATAAATGTTTTAACAGGCAAACACCCCTTCCCTCTTTCTATTCTCAGTTTAGTGTAATGTGATTTTTCTCTGGCTTTCACAAGTGTGGCCTTGCTGTGCTGATAGGTCTCTTAAGTTCTGTATTTTCCTGATGTGCTAGTGTGACTGTGTTCCCCTTACCCATCTTTCCTTCCACTCCTAGTCTCCCCACTGAAATGTAATCTTCTTTACTTTCACAGTGTCCCCATCCTATTCAGCAATGAGGGCTTGCTTCCTACCTCCACTTGTGCCATGTGCTTGCCCACGTAAGGCGTTCCTGTCAGATGGACTCTGTAAAGTGTCTTTTTTGCTTTCTCCCTTGTTCCTCCCTAACAGGGGTAGGAATTCTCCCTTTAATCTCCACAAAACGACTTCACTGTTCTCTTCAGATCGCTTTTGAGCACTCAACTCTGCTGTGATGTCTCCATGAAAAAAAGGAAATAAGACTCCCAGTCTTGTTAGCACTACTTCCTAAGGTTTGTTACTTTGCGTTTCCAGTCTATCTGCTCATTCTTATCATGTTTTTGCATGGCTTGGCTGCTGGGCAGAAGACATATCTTTGGTACTGTCATATGACAAGGCAAAGTCTCCTAATCTATATGTAGGATTTACTTTAATGGAAATAGTAGTCTGGAGGGCAAGGTATAACTCAAAATCCCACGTGTACAACATAACATGTTCACTTTTGTACTCCAGTGAAATTCAACCACTTGTCTAGGATATAGCTGTTGTGGTTATTTCTTTTTTTGTTTGTTTGCTTTTCTTTTGTTTTGTTTTTCTTTTGTTCTACAAGCTATAATGTATTGTACAGTTTGATAGATTTAGGTACCTAGAATTTATCTTTGCAGACAGAAAAACACACAGAAGAACTGCAACTTGTAAAAAAATAAGCCAGGATTGTGGAGTTTTTGTGGTTCACAGGAATGACATTTTATTTGTGTATTTTTTTTTTGCATGTATGTGTTACTTGAGTTTTGTACCATGTCCTTTCATCTTGTATATTGATTCAAAACCTCTTAACTGTTTAGCCTTTAATAGTACTGTTAGATGAACTAGTTTCTCCTTCCTCCTGCTTTATGGGAAGCTTAGGTCAGATGGAGATGAATGGATTATCTGTTTTACTGGAATTTGTAACCAGCCTTATCTTCTGACAGAGTTTATTATTCTTTTAGTTTCTTTTAATTCTGTTTTTGTGTAAGTGGTACATAAGATTACACAATCCCTTGAAACTTAGGGGTTGCTGCTTTTTCTTCCTTGCCTCAATTCAGTCTTTTTTTCCTTTTGGATTTGGTTTTGTTTTGTTTTATCCATTCCCGCTTAATTGCTTTTCCTGAAAAATTACACAACAGGTATTTAATTTAATACTCTTTCCAAACCTGATCTTCTGAAACTTTGATGTCATATTGAAATAAAAAAATCAGTGGAGGAGAAAGAATAGGAAATGTTAGTGAATATATTTTTATTTAAAATAAATTTAATTCAGTGGGTGACTTTTTTCATAGTTATGCAACACTAAGTTTAAAAATGCATTCTTGTCAAGGTTCTTAAATAAAAATTGTAGGATGCCTTGACAGATATCTCTTTTTCAAAGGGAAAAATAATTTGCTTTTGTTCTTTGAAAATGGGTTTCTTGGAGTTTTCTGTGGTGTGGGGAGGTTTCTTGTTAGTGGCTTCACTGACACTTCTCTAAGGCTTGCTGGTTTGCATGTGTCATCTCCCTGATGTTTATTTGCTTGCAGTGTTTGCAGTGTCACTTGAGTTTTGCTCATGAAACTTTTTAGGCATTTATCCTTTACCCACTGCTTATGTTAGATCTTTGTTATTCTTGATTCCTGTTTGCTTGTTGAGAATTGCCTCAGAGATGACTGGCCTTCAGTGGAGAATGAAATGTTTTTAAGGAAGTTTTACATATAGTATGTTGTAATTCTCAAAACCCAATAATAAGAGTTACCGTTATTCTTCTAGACTGGTACTATATCAGATTTTGTCCTTTGCTTTGAGAGCATGTATAAAAAAACCCCCAAAATTCAAGTAATAATTCTCCCTATCCCCTCAAAAGACTAAAATGTCAGCTGAAGTGGGCAAAGGTGTACCTATCTATTTCTGCATTACCATGTAGAGGGGAAAAAAAAAAGCTTCTTGAAAAGTGAGATTTCATCCTGTTTAAACTAGAAAATACCCAGGAACTAGGCCATAATATGATGGAGGCACAGTGCATTTAGTAGTATAAAACAACTGAAGGGTTACTATATACAAACTGGTAGGTAGATGACATTGGTAGGAGACTTCAAGGCATCAGGGACAAATGTTTCTACTAGTGCTATTCATAATGTTTGGCTTTAATGCTTTACATGCTTCCCCATCCCTTCTGTGGCACCTTACTGCAGTGGGGAGTGGGAATGGGGGTGTGGGGGAAGGTGGTCTAACACTAGAGGGTTTCTTCTGTGTGGGCCAGCAGGGAAGCAGTCATGAGAGAGCATGGGGGTGTGCTAGGAAAATGCAGATGATACATGCTGGTTGGTGGTGTCACCATGTTACTTGAAAGTTCATGAAATGAATGGAGGAAGAACACTGCACCTCTCCCATCACTAAACCTTTTAGCTGAAGGGGATTTTTCTGTTTCTTCCCTGGCTGCAGAACCTGAGTGGAGGTGTAAGGGTTTTTTTGAGTACTGTTATTCTCCTTTGCATTTTAAATCTAACATACATGGTCCTCCTCCTAGTATTGGGAAATAGAAGCCAATCGGACTTGCCAGTCCAGATTTTTCTGCTGTACTGCAAACTGAATGAGGCTAGTAATGGACATTTTGGATTTTTACATTACTTAGGTTGAGAACTAGGTATGAAAACATTTATTTGGGTATATGTGCAGTCCCTTGCTCTGTCATTAACTGGAAGAACTATTAGAAGTGTAACTCTACCTGTGTTGGAGCCTGATAAGCCATACCTTCTTGACTTCAGTGACCTCTGGTTTGCAGTCATAAACCGCAATGAGCTACTGCAGTCAGTGCATTGAGTACTGTGCAGGTTGCAAGCTAGCTGAAAGCATTGACTATGTCTGTTGGGAAAAGCCTTTGTTTAATGACAGAGGTATGTTTGGCTGGTTATCTTTTCTCTTGGTCAAGCTGTAGAAGCTTTCTCTGTTTCATATTAGATTTGTTGAGGAAGATAATGGAGTGACAAGATGGGTTTTGCTTCTCAGTGCTTAGTGTTGGCTCCTTTGCAAGCCAAAGCAGAACTCTGGTTGAGGCTTTACAAGTAGCTGACCTGACAAATTGGGACCTCATGCTTTCAGCCAAACTCACAAAACTTGTTGCATCTATAAAATAAGTATTTGGTGGGTTATTCTTCTGTTGAATTTGGAGTTTGAAGCAAAGGAGAAAAGGGAATGGATGAGATACTTTAAGTCATAATTGGTAGAGAAGTCTGAAAAATCTGATGTGCACCAAAATCATTCTGTTCGCTAGCAGTATGTGCTGCTTGGTTTGTGCTTACATAAAAATGCAGAAAGGATGTTATGCAAGTGTTTCTTTGCTTGACACTCTACACAAGCCACCTGTTAAAGCATAACGATATGGATGGTTCCCAGTGCGAGATATGAAAGCTTTGCTGCTTGTAATGAAATACGTTTACTCACCTTCAGAAAGCAGGTTTTGTTGTTAGCAAAGTAGAATTTGAAAGCCTGATAAAGTAAATTCATACAGACTCTGAAAGTAGTACATAGGCTGGAAGATCATGTTGTGCTAGTAAGGAAAACAGCAGCCAGCTGACTCATTCTATAGAAAACTTTATTTCCTAAACTACAGCTGTGGACAAGCGTGGGTTTAAAAACATGTTCCTTTTTGTCTATCTTTGGATTTAAAAGCATCAGAAACCCCCTTTTGACACTTTTGTCCAGTAATGAATATGAGAACACTTGACAGCCTAAACTCAGTATCAATAAACATAATTATGCGTTTTCAGGCCATTAAGGTGAATTTATTCTCAAAATATACATGGAAAAACTAATGGAAATTGCTGAAGTCTATGAAGGGTGGTTAGTTCTGTATTCTGTCACCTGTGGTTAGATATGTGGGTGTATAGCATTTCTGAGTATCTCTGCTTACGTAACTCTGTGCAAACTGTGTAGAAGAGGGTGACTGTTTTGGAACATCTGAAAATACTACTTATGGTTTTGAAAAATGTAAGTTTAAAGGAACTCTGAGTTGTCACTGACCATGTGGAAGGAGGTAATGTTCACCAATTTATTTAAATATTGAACATGACCCTATACCTTGGAGTTCATGAGCTGTAAATGCTTGATATGTAATTTATACCAAATATTTTCATAATCCTGCAGTCTTGAATATGTTCTTCTAGTGTCTGTGGTTTTATTTCTATTACTGTCTTCAGCATCCTCTTACAGCCTGTGCATCAACCTTAGCATAAACCCGTAATGTCTTATGCGAAGGTAATACTATGTTTTGCCCCTGATAACTACTGAGAGCTGTAGAAATTATTATACTTGTGAATGTATATACATGTAGTGGAACAGATCTTATTTACACACAAGGGCCAGATCCTTATGGTCTAAGTCAGTGCAAGAATTTAGCAGATAAATTGCATAGAGATCTGACCAACCCTGTGAGAATGTCTCTTTTTTTTTTTTTTTTTTTTTTTTTTTTTAAATTTTTAAAATTTAAAATATTAAAAGTTATAATGA
>JAVJGJ010000061.1:35500612-35514143 GCA_035590215.1 Microhierax caerulescens
ACATAAGAGCATGTCATATAGCCTTTGTCGGTAGTCATGAGGAGGGGAATAGAAAAAGGTGTGTACTTGTATCCACACTAGAAATATGATAAAACTTACTGGTCATGAATCCTATTTTTAAAATTTATTAAAAGTAATGAAGTAACTTAGAGTTTTGTTAAGTTACAGGGGATTCTTGAAGGAAATAACTCTCTTGAAGGAGTCATGAAAGCGTGATTCCTGCATACCTTTTTCACTGGCTTGTGGATGTTGTAGGTGATGACTGAGGTGCTCAGTCTCTGTAAGCTACTTTTTTGCAAAATAATAAGTAACTGTTTCCTACTCTCTTGATCAGCATAGTGACATCCCAAATGTTCTTTCTCAGTGAGAAAATGCTATTTTGGGCATTTTGTTTTAATGCAACAACAAGATAAAGGTTATTAATATACCCTGTACTTTGCCTGTAAATGGCTGTAAAATGTAAATTTCATCTATTTGTTCAAGGTTAGGAATATTTCTGGTTTTCTGAAGCTTAGGGAAGTCTGATTCCTAGTCCTAAAATTAATTCAATTTTTTTTATCTTTAAGCACTTCATTAAAAGAGTATCAGGTTAGTTTGTGATTATGGCCTTAAATGCATTGCCTGGAGTGTTTTTAATCAATAAACAGTATTTGAACCATAAAGACTTAAATCCATAAGGATTTTTCCTTACAAATTTCCCTGTAATCCTTTCTTCCCTTGTCCTCAGTGTAAACATTCTTCCCTTGTTTACTTTTTTCTCCCTGAAATATCAGGATAAGCAGAGAACATGAATAAAATCTGATGGTTTAATTTCTGTAGGATTAAACTACTGAAAATGATGTGCCAGGTAGGAAACTGGAAACACTTCAGAGTGCTCTGTGAAACCACAGACTCACATGGGAAAATTTAGGTGGGGTTGCCACCCAAACTGTTTCTAAGTGTAAAAATTATTTTTGAAAGAGAAGGCAGGCTGCTTGCTCAAGATGAACATTTACTTGTTTTTATGGCATCTTATCAAAGGCTGCTTTTTTCTCCTTCAACTTTCATCCCACCACCTCCTGCCAAGTTCTACTACATGCACACGCATGAAAGCAAACGTGCCCCCCCAACCTAAAAAAAAACCCAAACCTGGAGTATTTATACTCTTGCTCTCCCTCAGTCCATCTGTCCTGCTTCTACTGTTGTGACCCAGTGTTGTTCTGCTTTTCTCACTTCATGGGATTGCATCCCAAATTGCCACTTCAGGCAGAGTATGTGGTACCATTTCAGCTGTAGATGGGTGGTGAGAGAGAAGACGTAGTGACATCTGTCAGCTAGGAGAAAAGAATGGGTTGGCAGAAACATTGCTAAAAAAGTTGAGCAGCAGAAGGAAGAGCAAAAGCAAGACTCCATAATTCAGCTAAGAAAATAGGTGTATGCATTTATTTTATATACTAAAGAACTTAAATTATAAAATGTACAGTTAGCAAAAGTGTGCAGAAACATCTGTTACCAGATGAGTCTGGTATAGTTGCATAATTTTTCAGCTACCTTTTCTTCCTGAGGTGCTGGGAATGGAGACTGCTCGTGAGGTATCTAAGGAATGTGTACACCTTCAGCCAGTTGGAAGCCTCACCTAGACCTTGGACTTGCAGATGTAGGTTAATACTACTGGCTTTGCTAACATGTTTCTGCTCCTTCCAGAACCTGCTATCGTGAATCTTGTCTTTCATAGGACTGCACAACTGAGTGATGAAAGCTGATTTTAAGATTAACAGAGATGTTTTGAGGTGCCTTAAAATTTATGACTTGAATACATTGTTTACTGATTAGTTGTTGAAATAAATGAAGTCTTCCAGATTTGGTTATAAACTAACTCTGATCTGATCATATTTTCCCTCTCTTCAGAGTAACCACCAGGTTGGTGTTTTGGATTAATGTGTGATCTTTAGTTTCTTTTGAAATCTTGTAAAATGTTATGTTGCTCGATTTATCTCTTGGAAGAAAAAGTAGTAGTAGCTAATGTAAGTTCTCAGAGGCTTGCAAGGCTGTGATTTTCTTCCTTCATTACGTTGACCCAGTCTGGCTAGGACAGTAGGTTACAGCCCTTCTCACCCTAAGCAAGGTGTCAAGTCAGCCTTTGACTGTCTTACTGTCCGCTCTCTGCTTTATGCATTTGACATAGTCGGTGACTAAATGGCAGCTAAACTGCTTCTGAGCTCTCAGTGTTGACAACTGAGGATCCTGAGTTTTGTTTAGATGCGTGGACAGTTTTATGTCAGTAGAACATATTTCCTGAATTTGTTGGTTATTTAATTGCCATGTCAGTACTGGAGTCAAAAATGTACAAAAATGTGCAAAGGTACTTGACGTGGTATGAGTATGCATCCTGTTGAAATGCAAGTATTCCTATCAGCAATCAGGCTTCTTTTTTCTTTCCCTCTGCTGTAGTTTATCCTTTCTTATCTTATGCCAACACAGCATATGACTATTCTTTGATTTCACTTGACTGTAGTAAGTAGTAAGCCATCCCTTGCTTCGTTGTTAATGCTGTATTTTGAAAGAAGGAAAGGTAGATTCAGCCTCCAAAAGGACTAAAGAAAGCTGACATCTTGCAATACATAAAAGTGGGTTGGGGTGTCTTCAGCACGGATTGCACTCCTTGAGAGCACAGATTGGCCAACTGGGCTGGGACATCTGCAGAGATGTTCCTGCAGGAATGAAGAACTGCAGTACCAGGAAATCCATTAATTTGTATTCAGTTGGGCTGTAGTGCACATCTGTTTAGGCAATGCAGCTGCAGTAGGAGACAGTGGTTAACATCAGCCTGGAATTCTAGTTTATGTATATGCTGAAGCATGTCTGTTTTAAACTATTAAAACCTTGCAGTCCCAGTTTGCACCGTTTACTCCTAGAAACAAGGTTTTAGAGGATTGCCTATCCCTTTTAAGATGCATTACATCAGCTTCGGCATGAAGCACAACTCCTGGCATCCTTTAGTAGAGAAGTGCAGGGATATAGCAGGTGTTTTTACTCACCGCTGTGCTTTCTGGCTGTAGCTCCTGGTGTGTTGGCAGCCCACTGGATTGACACTTGAATTATCATTAGCTTTTATGTTAACACATCCTTCATAAGAACAGAGGGAATTCATATCTTGACATTTGTCCTTGGTTGGTCTGTAACAAGTTGTACAGAATCAAATAGTTGCATACAGAAGTGCAGCATGCTGTCTTCAGAAAACAATCTGGAAAATAGATCAGTGTTTCAGTTAGGATCCTGATGTGTGGGTTTTTAAGAGCACCCCTTTGAGCTGTTTTTGATACAATAACAAATTCTGCAGGGTCAGGCATCGCGGCGTGATGCTGCAACTGAATGCGCATTGTTTATGTATGGATACATGTAAGAAGAAAATGAGAGATGGCTGTGACCAAGTTTAGAAGGCTGATAAAACAGTTGTAAATCAGCTTTAAACTTTACAGGAAAACTTCACTAGATTGATATTCATTAACAATACACATTACTAATGGCTAGTTCTTACTCATTCCTGGTCATTATTCATATGAATATGCGTATTCAAAGCAATTAGTCTGTAACAATCTCATTATAAATTAATTGTGAGCAGATAGTACCCCAGAGCTGGTGCCATGTATTTAGCACTAATAGCTATGGACCTTGAGGGTGAGATGTTCAAGGCTGTCACAGGTGCCTTTTCTTGTGCTTCACAGTTCTGTTCCTTCTTTTCAGCTTTTGCTGCTATTGAAAGAAAAGCAGGGTTTTTTTCCAAATCTCAAGGTTGCACTTACTTCATCAGTGACTAATAATTGAGCATCACTGAGTTGCTTACAATTCTGGGGCCCCTGCTTTCCAGCTGTACCTCCGTTTTCAAGGCCTTTGTTCTTATATCTAAGCTGTATGCCATAACAAGAGGCACCTGGTATCCAGCTCTAGCTCACACAACAAGTTCTCCTGGTAATTCCACAAGCAGGAGAGGTCAGAATTGGGGCCTTGCACATTTGGCATGGGAACTCAGCTGGCATAAGAGCTCAGGCCTGTTACTACCAATGGCGATACTATTTTTCCCGAGCCATTTGGTACAAAAATGCATGTGTATTGTTTCCTAGTCATGCCGTATAAGTTTGCTTGTGTTTGAGTTTATAACAAGCAAATAATTCAATATTACTTAGTCTGTTGCTACTTTTATGGGTGTAACAGCTTTTCCTTTGGCTACAGACAGTTACGGTTTTATAACTGTGGAGCTAGTGATGAACAGTGCATTCAACTGATGAAACAGTTCAATCCTGACTATCTTGAGGATAGTGCTTCTCCAAGTTTACCCTGAGTAAGTACCATTTCTTATATAGGTACAGATTGGACGGAGAGCATCAAGCTTTGTATACGTATGTAGTTACAAAAGACTTTGCTTAATCTGTTTTAGGTGATTATTTCTCCCTTTTAAACAGTGAAGAGGAATATGTGTCACCAAAATCTGTTCACATGAAGATTAACTATTTATACTCTATTTTAAGCATTAAAAAAACCAAACACCCAAACCCCCAAAAAAACCCAAACCAAACTTCAGATGCTGAGAAATGTGTGGGTTGCATCCCTGATGTACAGATCACTAGCATTGTGATACTTTCCTGTTAAGATTCTAAATAACTTGAGGGTTTTTTTGTTGTGATGACGTAGGAGTGGTAGTGTTATCCTCTGTAACTAGTGAATTGACCAGCTCTTAAACAGGATTTTATTAAATATAAGAGAGCAGGAAAAGATGTGCTTTTAATGAAGCTGTTTAATAGTCTTAGGACTTTTAATATTTCAAAATGCTTGTGCCTACGTAAATGGTGTAAGGTCAGCCCTTTTTAAAAGCATGCTAATCATTTTTAAGGGGTAGAGGCAGTTCTGGTTTAATTGTCGTTTATTTTTCACAAACAAGTGTAAATGTGTAAATGGTCTGTTTAAAAAAATAAACAAAACACCAGTGTGTTGGTTCAGTTGTGAGGTTTTGGCTGGTTAGTGTTGAATTTAAGGAAGAACGTAACAAAACTGTTCTTTATTAAGGGATTTCTTGCCTTTTGTACCTTTTCCCTTCCACCCTGTTTTTCACACTTGGAGTTTAGTTTTGGTACATTAGCTGTTCTCGGTAAATCAGGAGCAATTATCTTCCTAATGGTTTCACTGACAACCTCACAACTATGACATATCCAGTTTCCAGAGGGATGCTGGAATTATTTCAAGAGTTTTCTTAAGAGTGCGGCCACCCCTTTTTAAGGCTTTAGTAAAAATAAATAAATAAAGCTACCTGTCAATCTTTATAGGCACTTACAAGCATGTGTTTCCATGTCCTCTTTAGATATGACTCCTATTGAGCATTTTAGAGACTAGACTAGGAAAAGGCCTTAATAGTTAACAGGATCACTCCTTTGAGAACATTTATAAGGCAAGGGGAAGGGAATAAAGGAAATACTGAACCACTTTGAGTTTGCAGATGGCTGCCTGGTATGGGCAGAGAGATAACTAGTCAGCAGGCACTATCAAAGTCTATAAGTGATTACAGCAGAAAAATGTATATTGGTTCAAATGCTGCTCATTTCAGTTATTAATTTCCTGTCAAAACAGAAATACCACAGAAATGTTTCTGTGTCACTCTCTTAATGCGTTCCATGTAACCCCATGATATCTTCTGACCAGTGTCTACTTAGGTACCAAATAATGAGTCATTATATGTATGTGGTAATCATTAACCATGGAATAGGTGTGTTGCAGTCCTTGTTCTCTGTCAAATCTAGGATTAAACATATGCCAAAGTCAGTGTGGATGTGCATCTGGCTATGGGAGTGCAGGAAGCACAGAGATCGTCCTCCTGTGCATTTTACAAACCTCCATGGCCACCAGTAGTGCTGTAAAGTTAATTAGTTAAGTACATGTCGTTGGACATTCATCAAGTTGCTGGCCCCTGGAATTATTTAAATGACAATAAAAGTAGGACTAATTTGTGGTGTTTGGAGTTTTTTGGTGGTTTGGGGTTTTTTTTTTGCTTTTAGCGGTTGAAATAGTGAGTGCTGTTCTTCCATCTGTCAATGAATTTTAATCCTTTCTTATAGCAAAACTTCAATATTTGCTGTCTGCCTTCTTGCAGTTCTTGAGTGGATTTAAGGTTGTTTTTTTTCTGTTGATAAACAGAATAGAAAAGTCAACAGCTATATATAAGTAGATCATTCTCATGAGTTATACTGGTTTTTGTAATCATCCTTGTTTCTGTTTTAGAAGTTTATGAAGAAGACTGCAAAATACTTGCATTTTTTATGGGTGTTTTTAATGTTAATTATGTTCTGCCCCCCCCCCCCCCCGAACAACTAGTCATAAAAAATCGTTAGCACTTGTCTGTTCAAACATAGAGGTGATAGGTTTACCATCTTATTTGGTGTTCTCCACTTCACAAACAACTGATAATTGGCAAAGAAGTACTGACTGTTACAACCACAGATCTTACTGCTGTAGAGGACACTGTCAATTCTTACTTGAAATTAAATCATTGAGGGAGTTAATCTTGAATATTACAGATTTCTTTTTAAAGTTTTGATATTCTTTTAAACTATGGATTTTTCTATATTTTATCGCACCGGATATTGCAAGAGAATAGTAAAACTTCCCATTTTTAATGAAATAACAATACTCTACTTTTTAGTCAGCCCAAGAGTGTCCCAAGGCTATAGTTAAATAAACTGAAAGAAGTAAAACTTCTCTCTGCCATTTCTTGGAAAATTGACTCAAGTTTATGGAGAGCAGCATTAAATAGAGTCCTTCATTTTCTCTGTTGGGACCATTCATTTTCTTTATTGAGATATTTTAAGTGTAGAAAAAAAGTCAGCTTGAGGGCTTTATAATCTTTTTCACTGTACTTGCAATTAATTTTTCTGTGCTATTCCTCCTTAAGCAAAAGATGACTACAGATCGGGTTTTTAGCAGTGTAAATACGTGGCACAGGCACTGCCTTGTCTGCCTTTGGTTTACGATTTAATGCACATTCAGTTTTACAGTCAATAATAATCAATAATGCTAAATGCACACACAAGACATTGAAAGATAAGTGGTCCAAAGGTATTTCTGTCCCTCTGCAGAACTGCTAGTTCAACTGAAAGCAGATCTAAAGGGAATTTTAACAAACAGGGAGCACTGCTAGCAGGCATCTGTGTAATTATCCTATTAAAACACAGTAACATCTGCATTATCTGTGCAAGTGCAGAATGGAAGGGAACACTATGTTCTCTAATCCCGTCTGGGAGCATTATGAAGTTAAAAGGATAACATTTTACCAAATCTGTGTTTTAACATGGTAGGTTACACTTAATTACCTTTCTTCTCCTTGGGTTTTATGCTAAGGACCCTGCCTCTAGCCCTCATCACAGAGCTTTTCTTGCCTTTGGATTGTTTATGCCAAGTTTTATCTTTGAGTTTACCATGAAAAGATATTCCTACTTGTGTCATGAAGGCCATTATTACAATTTTTTTTCACTAGTGTGTGAAAAGCTCCAAGAATATTAATTTTATATATGAAAGACATGTAGCATTCAGAAGTATGTGTTTTGAATTTAGTTGCAAAGAGCAAACTCACTGGACTATGTTTTATGAATAAGGAGTAACTATGCATGGCAGGGGCCACACAGGAGCAAGAAGAGATTATTCCAGCCTTCCGACTGCTAGCGAGTGTAAGCCAGGAGAGTGTATTGGCTTAAATAATGTAGACTTCTTTTTTCCTCATTACCCCTGAGGGAGTCAGATTTCCTGATCACCTATCTAGCCATATGCTGTAGCTCTTGCCAGGAACTCCGAGCAGTGTCACTGCCAGCTGAAATTACTTGTTTTCTGGGAACTGAATTATGTTGAGAATTGTCTTCAATTGCTGTGCTGGCAGCATCACAAAGTTTTGTGTGTACACACACAAAAAATATGTAAAAGCAGCGGTACCGTGAAATTCAACTCAGAAACTGTTTCAAGCATGGAATTTGATCTAAATACTGAGAGGTGTTCTACACGTGCTCAGGTGCATCACGCCCCCTTTGTGCTCTTTCCAGTTTCTTTGTGCTCTGGCTACTGCAGTACAATGTTGATCCATACAAATAAAACATTTACAAAGCAAGCATATTGTCTGCTCCTATTTTGTACCAGTTAGAGTGAAGACCTAGTATAGGTAGTAAAAACTTCTAATACATTGTGGTAAAAATGCTTCTTTTCTTTCCTCTTGTAACAGGATGGAACTGAAATACGTTATGTTGACTAAGGAGTTGGAATAAGACTGAGTCCTGCTCTGTGATATTTACATACCTGGACCATGAACTTGTTGTTTGGCTTCATGCTTTAGGAACCTTTGTAGTAACCGTGTGAAGCTGTTGGGAATCATGGCATTCTCTCCATGGAAGCTGTCCTCTCAGAAACTTGGCTTTTTTCTGGTGACTTTTGGTTTCATTTGGGGAATGATGCTTCTGCATTTTACTATTCAGCAGCAAACACAACATGAAAGCAGTTCAGTCCTGCGTGAGCAAATTTTGGATCTCAGCAAAAGATATATCAAAGCATTAGCTGAAGAAAATAAAAATGTAGTTGATGGGCCTTACGTTGGGACAGTGACAGCATATGGTAAGTGTGTGCTCTAGATTACATGATCATCTGATGAAGGGTTTTTCTAAGTTGTCCAAACATTTTACTTCATAATGCTGTTCAATTGACAATACTTTGCACTGTGGATTTTCTGCAGAGAAGGAGAAAAGTCTTCTCTTGTAAGTGTGAAATGGGACAGATTTTTCCATTTCAAGTCACTTGGAAATGAAGTTGTCTGCTAATTTTTACATCTGTCTAGTGGCTATATCTAGTATGCCTCAGGTTATTTGTTAGAATTTTATTTTAAAAAAAAATATAAAATTCTTGCTGTTTTTGAGAAACTTGGGAGGCTTTTTAGTTCGTGTGTCAGTGATCCAAGTAGTCACTTGTGGAGGAAGAACTTGCCTTACTGATAAAGTGGAGACCTGCTATGTTTATTCTTCTATCCCATTTCACTTACTTGTTCAGTCAATTTACTTAATGTTTGAGTTTCTTTATCTGGCATAAGCTTAAATTAAGTTTATTTATATCACAGAGTAGATAACTTTTTGTGAGTTTCTGTGCTTTGTTCAACAGTAAGTTTTAATGCTTACTCTCTTCCATTTCGCACAACAGGAGTTAAGTTTGTGTGCATGTGTGAGACAAAGCATGCAGAAAAGAATGAAGCATATTAGTAGAAAATATAATGAAAACAAAGATATAATCCAATTTCAGATTAGGCGTGGCTCCTTTTCAATCTAATAAGGTCACATGATACACCTTACTTGTTTAGCATTTTTTTAAGCTCTTTCCTACTTACCTATGCACTTTCAGGCTATCTGGAAAGTTAGTGGCAAATTAGGCATCTAGACTTGTTTCCTTTTATTTACCTTAATATTCAGCTTTGAAGAAATTGCATAGATGCTTTTTATAGGCTTAGACAAAGAAAGAAAGACTAGGATGCAACACATAATAGCTGCGCCTTTTTCTCTAGCTTTCTCTAAATATGCTTCACTTTTTTGTGTATGTAATGAAAATATTCTGCTGGGAGGTTCTCTCCATGTCTTGTTTCTGTTACCACTTTTTTCCTCTAAAAAACCAATTTTTTTTTTTTTTTTTGAGTTTGTGTGAAGGTGCTTGCCCAGAAGTCAGAGATTATCATCCCAAATGTAGGCAACATGCTTAAACAACAAGCCATGCTTATTCTGTAACTTCTACTGATTTGTGACTGTATGTTGAACTGTACTGGTATGGTAATTTTACAAAGTAACACAAGCTAAATGGAGTGGTACTAGATTAATATTTAGATTGAAGACCTCCAAACAAGTACAAGTCCCTAGAGGTTGTGTGCATAGGCTTAAAACAAAACCCTACCTCCTATATAGCCATCATCAGTATTCTGTTACCTTGTAAGGGTGCTTGATGGTAGGTGAATTGAAAAAGAATTAAAAAACAACCTAAAAATCCCCAAACAGTATGTCTCCAGAAACTGAAGGGCAGCAGCATTAATATGTGCCCTAGTAGGTCTAAAGGTACAGGATATCCTTAAGCTAAGTTCCCCCTGCAGCTTGTTGCCTGTGACTTGTTTTGTTCCAAATCCTGCTGAGGAATAAGTTGATGTGCCTTCCAACAGTGGTCAGGTTCCCTAGGAGAAGTTAAACTGCATTTAAAAGTAGGTGAAATAACTTTGTAACATTTCTGTGAAGGTCAAACTAAGTTTTGTGTAGAAATGTCAAGTTCCATGGCTAAGAAGAATTTTCAAGATTTTAAAAATTGTAAAGTTTAAAGGCAATTTTGGACAGATGTTTTCAATTAAGAAATTCGGAAAGATGCAAAATAAAGATAATGTATTTATTTAAAATGTTAGTGGGAAAGATTCTGTGGTGAGTGAATAACACCATACCAAATAATACTTCATGAAACTGAATAAGGTAATTACTTAATAAGTTAGCTTGTCCTCTTTGGTGTACCGAATGATTTTTTGATAGTAAATGATCAAGTTAGCTGCTTAGGGATAAACATGTTAATGATAAGTAGTAGAAGTTGGTTCAATATTCTATGAAAATTAGTACCCTTGCTATTTAGCCTTTTTATTTCTTTGAATCTTATTCTCTGATTGCTATTAACGAGCACAATCATGATTTCCATGTTCAAGAATAAGTTTTAAGTTTGCTTGATTTGGTAGCTTTTACCCACTCAAAAGGTTTGCAGTCATTCCTCAGTTGTGTTCACTTTCTCACTTTTTCTTTCTACCACATACTCACCTGTCAGATAGGTTGATCCGATGCTTTCCTTTTTAAAAGTTGTAGTCCAATATACATAGAGTATTAGATTTTTATAGCAGTAAACAGTTGTTTTGCAAGAATTACTAAGAAGTTGTGCTTCTGCCCTCCCCTTCTCAAACTAGCCTCCAGTTGATTTTTTGTTCTGGTAAGCAGTCTCTCATTTCAGTGTTTCAGTATTGGTATTAAAAATAACATCATTTAGCCATTTTTCTCTTCCAGGTCAGTGTATGCCTTTACGTATGCTATCTTTCCTCCTCATTGTTTCCTGAATATTTTTATTTTACTACTTTTTTCTCCTAGATTTTTTTCATGCTTCTGTACCATGGTTTTATTCATGTTAAATCCCTTCCCCACTCTTCCCTTTTCTTCTGCACACTATAGCATTAAGTGACGTCTGGGCCCCTTTAAAAATAGTCCACATCATTAGCTTAAGATTCCATCTTCTGATCTTTAAAGGACAAAGGAAACAGCAGTTATAAAGAAAAATATCTACTTTATGGCTCCATGGAATAAATATAACTCTCCTGTCATTTGGAAAAAAAGAATCATAAGCTTTCTAAAAGTATTAACCTTGTCTTGTTTACTCTCTCATTTGCACAAGAATTGGGCTAGTCATGAAAAAAAAATAAAGGGAGCACAAAGTAAGTGTGGCAAAAATACAGCTGATGTAGGGGCAGAGCAATTTCCTCAGATGTATGGAGAAGTTTTCTACTACAGATCAGAAAGTTATTTGATTATGAAGACGTGGAAAGCAGAAAATGTATTACACGTACGTACATGTAATTATTTCACATAAATGAGAAAATAATATAAATTCATCATACAAATTTTTTTAGTTCTGAGACAAGGGTTAACGAACAAAGAACAATACTTTCTTTCATCTTTTTTGGCTGGTTGCCACTATAATTATACAGTTTAGTCTGATAGGGGTCTATTTTTTCCCCCTCTTGTCCACAGTTCTTTTAGTGTGCCCAACTGTCTGTATTACTTCAAGAAATCTGAACAAAAGAAAAGGCAAAGAAAAAATACCAGAGAACTCTTTCTCAGTTGTCATTTGATATGCAAACTCCTGTTATTGTTTGTTGCTTTCCACATGAAGGAAGAGCTGTATAAAACGAAATAGAGGTAGAGGTAATCACCAACAGACAGAAGAAAAGAGTTGGATGATTTATGATGTTTTGTGTATATGACAGAAAGGTTGAACTTAACATTTGGGTTTTTAACCAAAAAGTGTAGAACCTGGTTGTGGTGGAGGAGATGCAGGAGAAGGATTTTGTACTGGTTCAAAGCTGTCCTTTTTGGGAAGGGGATTTTTCTTTCCTGGTGACTGAGCATCTAACAGACTGTTCCTCTGATAGTGCTTGAATATGGATTTAGGGTTAGATTCATTATTATTTAAGCAGCTTCTTCTTATTAACTGAACAAGTACAAAACACACAGGGTGGGTTTTTTCCCCCTGTTTGTGTACCCATAAAGGTGCATACTTCATCTTGAATATAGGATATGTTTATGAATTGCAGTGTGTACACAGAAGACAAGTTCCACACTTGTATCTGAGGCTGAACAAAGTAGGGAACATTAGTGCACAGACCTGCTAATAACAAAGATTTGCACTGAGAAAGTGTCTATATATTCCAGTCTTATTCTTGTACCTATTTTTTGATTCTGTTTGACAGTGTGCATTGCATTATTAAGCAATTTTAACTTTTTGTTTTCATTTGTAGATTTGAAGAAGACACTTGCTGTCTTGTTGGATAATATCTTGCAGCGCATTGGGAAGCTAGAGTCCAAGGTGGAAAATCTTGTACTTAATGGAACAGGAGCAAACTCTACCAACAATACTACTACTCCTGCTCCCAGCTTAGGAGCAGTTGAAAAGCTTAATGTAGCAGGTGGGTATGGTGATTATTGAGAATCTTTATGGGCTGTGTAATCTGTATTTATCTCTCTTGGTCATAACATGATTTTTCAGTATTAGATACTTGGAATGTATTAGAAAACAGAATTCAAAGTCTATCCTGTATCAATGGCAATCTTACATCCAGTGGTCTTTTACAAGCTCAGGAAGAACTTCTTCTCTGGTAACTTGAACACATTGGCGGAGAATTTTATTTTCTTCAAAGGGGTATAATCTACCTTGTTCATGGTAGATGTTTCATACTTTAAATGGTTACATTTAGAACAATGAACCTGGGCAGATGTTTTCTCTGTAAGCCTCATTACTTGGCTTGGTATGAATCTTCCCTCATTTCTACCATATACCATTTTATTGGTTATTAACTGAAAGAAAACATTTATTATGTTTGTTACTGGTTATGATTTAAAAACATCCTTCCCTACTCTGGTTAACAGCTCTTATGATTTGACACACAGAGATTACCTGCCTGGTACCTTCAGCTTAAGTAAATATGTTTATAAAATGTCATTTGAAGTCATTAATTTTGTCTTCAGTGAATGGACTGTTTGCTACACTTACAACTTGTCAAACTGTTTGAGTTGTCCTGTGGTGCTAGATCAGGGGTCCTCAAAATTTTTAACCAGAGAGCCAGCACACGGATGAAGTGGCAGGCAGTCATCTGTGGCTGCTTGGTTTCCCCACCCCCACCCCCACCCCGAACCCCCGGGGGCGGGGAGCAGGTGGGGTGGGTAAATACCGGGGACGGATTGGGGAGCCTGGGGAGCCGTATCCA
>JAVJGJ010000061.1:35514243-35566682 GCA_035590215.1 Microhierax caerulescens
TCAAGATGTTTCCCAACTCAATGCCGGACACAAAGCAGAAAGAACACAATAAAATCAAAGAAAACCCTTGACAGGAACCCCCCACCCCGAACCCCCGGTGGAGGGGAGCAGGTGGGTTCTGTAAATACCGGGGACGGATTGGGGACCCTGGGGAGCCGTATCCATCCAGCCCATGGGCCGTAGTTTGAGGACCCCTGTGCTAGAATATGTCTCTGGCCTCTTCAGCTGCATGTCTCAATTTCTTTAGTGTTCCCAGCTGTGTATAAATCTTGTTTATACTGCCTGGTCTACTGCCCTGCATTTTGCTCTGCCACTGAGTCTAAACGGATACTGGCTGTCCTGACCTATAGGAAGGTCTGAATCTACTCTGCTAGTGCATCTTTGCAGTGCCACAAAGAGAGCAGAGCAGAAGAGTTAGGGCAACTTGGTAAATAGGTTGATAGCTGTGCTCCCGAGTCTTGCCTGTACTTGGGTTTCCTGTAGAAATAAATACTTCTGTTGGGAGGGTGTTACCTTCTTAAGTTTGTCAGAACAGAGAAGAAAATGCTACCTTTGGTAAGGTAGTGCCACTGGAAGGAAATCTGATCTGGGAGGGCAGCTGTACGAGTGATTACCTGACTACAGTATACCAGCAGAGCTGCTGTCTCAGCTGCTCTGTCCTAACTGCATTTTTCTGTATCAGGACACTAAAGGCATGCTATCTCTTGGTGAGACAGACCTTTGTGCCTCTCTTGCCACATAATAAAAATATTCCTGTAGTCATTTACAACTCTTTGCATGTGTGGTTTGCTACTGCTTGCCTTGTGGTACCTCCCCCCCCCCCTCCCTCCTTCCTTTGTGTCTCTTATCTTGGTTAGCCTGAGGGCAGATTACAAACAAGTAACTAAGGAGGTATAACACCTGCAGGCTACTTACAGGGTAAGCCATGTTGCTACCACAAGGCATACAAAACAAGATTTTCAGTGGAAGATCTTCCACTTCAATGGAAGGCAAGCTAGCAAAGTATTGCTGTAGTTTCTGGGGTATATATAAAAAGAAATATAATATACATCCTGTGTATTTTCTTTTTGTAGCTGGACAAAAGAGAGACTTGATGCTGTTATTTTAGTAGATTTGCAGATAACTGGAAGAAACATACTCATGTTGTTGCTCATGTCGTTATAGGCAAGATATCACTGGTCTGACTAGGTAACATTTCTCATCAGTTCTCAGGGTGAATTACATTTTGTTTGTTATTCTTGGAGTTTGCTAGATTCATAATTTTAGTACTCACGAGCAATGTTTAAGGAGCTTGGTGTAGGAGTTTTCAGTTTGCGGTGTTTACATAGCTGTTTGCTGCCTGAGGCTTGCTATGTGGCAAAGAACGTTTTCTGTTGTATTAGGGCTTCATTTTTTTACTGACTCTTGGTACACTAAGTTTAAAATAGCTGAAGCAACTATATTAAACACCAGCAACAGAAGAACCTTTAGGACACTGTTCCTTAAAGGTTTGATTAATGTATTGTTCTGGTGACTGTTTGGATAATGTTACTGTTCAGATGTCTCCAGGCTGGGTAGAACCAATAGGTAGAATAGAACTTAAAGCTAATCCTTGTGTTAAAGTGCCTACTATTCATCCCTTTGAAGCAATCAGTGGAAATTCATCTGATCAGAGGCAGCCAAATGGAAATGAAAAACTTGTTTCTACTTCCATCTCCATAGCAGTTTCCTGACAGCAAATCTGGAAGCCATGTGATTCTAGTAAAATCATAATAAAAGTATCTTCTTTGCTAGGAAGGATTTGTTTAGAAAAAAAGTGAGTAAATATTGTGATGACAATACCAGCTACGGTGTTGGTTTTGTTTGTAATATTTCAACAGCATCATTTTTTATTGTGCTAGAGCAATTAGAGATAATCTGAAATTTGTTGTAGAGAAGGCATTTTGTTACTCAGTAGTTTGTCATTTTACTGGAACTGAAGCATGTATGTGTACAAATACACATACTTCTATTGTTTTCTTTATAATAGTTTATTCACCTGTCACACTACAAAGTTATTTCAGAAAGCAAACACATTAGGATTATCTTTCCTCTTTTCAGCTGTAATATTTTAATGCTGACTTTAGACAAATTCATGTTAGCTATTGTTAGTGATTTCACTCTTCCTGTCTGGACAATTGTAGGATTTACGGAGCATCCTAACAACACCATGTTTTTCTGCAAATCTTTTTTTGCTCAGTCTCTGCTTAAAACTCTGAAGTAAATCAAGTACTTTATAGCCTCATTCATCAGTGCAACAGTGCAGTGTCATTAGCAGGCTTTCCTAAAAAAGTCCTGCTGGCAGTGGAGCTGCTTTGTGCATTTCTTATGTTTTGATTGAGCTGTCATAGTACACTGAGACCTGATTCTTTAATCAGTGTAACAATGTCCCTTTACCTATGCAAGGCTTTTCTGAAATAAATGAAGCTTCATGCAGGCTTAAGCTGTACCTTATCGTCTATTGACACTGCTCATAAACCTGGGCAGTAAATAGTGGAGTCACTAATCATCCTGAAATCTGCCTTTTTGTCCTCACTGACTTGTGTAAAGTTTACTGTGTCCTATATACTACCTGAATAGATACAAATGATAAGGCATAATAGAATGACAGGAAGGTGATTATATTGTAAATATTTGTCTTCACTTCTGATTTTGACTGGACACAAACTTAGGAGCAGAACACTGACTACCACTACTTGTCAGTCTATGCTATGAGCTTTTCTTCATTGTGTATTTTAATTATACATTCTCTTTAATCTGCAGACTAGGAAGAACAGAGATGGTGATGATAATCAACATTTCTCCTCCCAAAGCCACTCTGCAAACAGAGTTTTCTTTTATTAGGTACATTGCTGTATTCAGAAAGCAGTCCTAAGAACAGTATTCGTATGCTACAGGTAGAGTCATGATAATCATAGAATCCTCGTTTAGTTCTGGGGTCAAGTTGCTGAAATCAGTCCAGGTTATGGTTTTATCTGACTTTAATAAATGATATGTGACCATGACTCAGATTTACGGACCGCAAAATTATTTTCTGTGAGATTAAGGACACTGACAATTGGACCAGATATGGATTTAAAAAAAAAATAAATAATTCCACTCCCGCCTACCTTTTCTGTGTAGGCAACAAGAATAATACTATAAAAAGGGAATATTGATAGTATTAGAATGTATGGATGTTTTCTTCAGTTCATATATACATTTGGTTTAGCTTAGCTCAGATACAAGTTTCAATGTGATCATGTAAGTATGAGAAGTGGTTGTCAGTTGCAAAGTGGTTGAAAAATCAATTTGTTTAAAATGCTGGTATTTCAAGTCACAGGGTATTTAATATTTGCTTAGTGTATGTCTTGATGGCAAAATATCTGTTGGTCCAGGAAGGTTCGTTCTTATAATTAAGAAACTTGCAAGGTTACTTCTAATGCACTACATTTGAGCTAAACCCATTGTCAGTTACCACAGTCTCTTGATACTGCAACATGAATCTATTATTGTTCTTTCTAATGAAGAAAAAAAATATATGTACTTCTTGATATTTTTAATAGTCTTTTGGGAATATAGATATTCAGACTTTTAAGAGTGGTCACTGCAGCTTCATGGGCAAATAAATTAAGTCCTTTATCTTCCCCTAAGGAACAGATCTGTCTGTGCTAGGACAGCAGTTGCCTGTAACTCAGTGACACTGTTAATAAAGGAATACACAGCCTTTGCAGTCTTAGAGGTGTAAAGGCAGATGAAAAATTTCCTCTGAACTATATGGATGAGAAAAGACCTAATAATAATAATAATGAGTTTTGTAGCTCCTTTGAAAACAATTGTAACTACTCTTTCTCATCAGCACATCATTTGGAGTGCTACCATATTCTTCTAAAACTTTAATCAGCAACTTCTGTGGATGTTACTGATGAATAAATAATAGCAGCAGTAGCAGAAAGATGAAGTAGGACAGTTTCTTGAGGAAAGAAAAAAAACATTAGGGAAATACCTGGCTATTCAAAGTTGGTTTGATTTTTTTTTTTTTTTTTTTTTAAAATGATCAACAAAACAGAATATAGTCTTGACTATGGAAAGTGTTAGGCAGCGTGAGCCACAAAGTCTGCGGAGGTCCAGATAAGCGTTGGACCAGGAGGTGTTATAACCTGGAGTATTCTGCTAAGATAATCCATTATAAATTACTTCATGAAGGACTGAGCAGTACCTTCTCCAAAAGAGCTGGCCAGCAAAGGAAAAAGGAGGCACTGCATAGGAAATAATCAAACTCTTAGCAGTTTGGAAAAAATACCTATCTTTGTTTTGGGATTATTAATACAGCCAGAGTTGAATAATCTCTGGCCAAACAGTAGCTGTCATGACTATTTATACCTTATAACAGCCTAATAGAAATGTTTGTGGCTTCATAAAAACAGTTCTGAACAACTTCTAGCATATGCTTTGACCACTGTAGCCGGAATGAACAATGTATGTGATGGATATTACTTAGTACAGAGCCCATGATTTTTTCATTCAGTAGGGTAGCCTCTCCGTTATCATACTGAAACCTACAATATGCTTGTTGTTTGAGATCACATAGCGTAAGTAAAACATATTCTTTGACAAAGATTTATAATTGTGCTTTGGGCAGACATGCAGACATCTTAAGAATATGACTCAGTATTTAAAATTTAGAAGCTGTTTGGAAATAGTTATCACTTTACAAAGGTCTCTTCATCAGTTTTGCTCCTTACTTGGTGAGACAGAGAAAAGTGGTGTGGGGTTTTTTTGGTTTGTTGTTGTTGTTGGTTTTTTGTTGGTTGTTTTTTTTTAAAAAAAAAATGTTCCACTGCTGGCTGTCAAGCAATGCTGTAGAACAGACAGCAGTGGTGAAATCTGCAATGGAAAATATCACTGTGTGGTGGTGTACAGACCTTTTGGCTGATAAAAGGATATGAAGAAAATCCATCTGGGTTATGTTCGTTCATAATAAGAAGGTGATAGGAGTGGGTAGGAGGAAATGTTGAGGGTTTAGCAGGGACTGTAACTCAGCTGTGTCTGAAGTAGGTGAGCTCAAGCTTTTGGTTCATTTCTGAACTCCTGTTCAGAGACTAGAAATATCTCTCTTCCTTTTCAGACTCTCAGACAACTAGCATTGTTAACGTATATGTAGACTGTATGTATATTCATATCCTTCATGTGTTTAGGTTTAATGTTTGTAGCGTGGTACCACACCTGGTTTCTTCCTCTGAAGTTAGTTTTGCAGAATCTTTCATCGAGGGAAGCACAGGAGCAAAACTGCTTCTGTGCTCTTTTGAGTTGCGTGGAAGGATAATAGAGCATAAACTCTTAGTGCCACAAATACCTTAAATGCTAATCACAACGGAGCTGAGGATGGGACTGCTGCTAGAGGGTTGAGGCTGCACAGATTGTGTTAAAAAGCAAAGCAGTGGAGCACCTTGGGTAGCTTGAGTGAAAGCTTAGGTGTTACTTTCCCCCAACTCCTTTAGATCCATGTGTAAACTAATAAGCGTACTTTCCTTTTTCTTCTTCCTTCTTAATAAAAGTGGGAACAGTTGGGTTGTTTTGATACGGACAGTTTTCAGCTCCTTTTTCAGGGCCTCAATTTCATTTATGAAAGAATAAATTGTTAATAAAGTTGCTTATAAGGCTTCAACTGATTGGTTTCAGAAGCAATAAAGTCCTCTTCCCTTCCTTCTCTCTCTCCTCTGTATTTACCCAAGTTGTCTCTGAAAAGCTTTTAAGACATTTGGTAGCCATCCTTTCTGCATTTGTGGGAAGTAATATATTCTTGTACATGCAGGAAAGCATTAATCTAAACCTTGGATGCCTAGCAGATAAATTTTCATCAGGCTTTAGAACTGGAAGCTTTAAGCGATTGCTGCGAATAACACCCTAGGTAAATCTAAAGTTGCTGTTTTGGAGGTGATGAAATGGAAATGGGGAAATAGGAAATGACGGCACTTTAAAGCAGAGCTTGTCTGCATGGCTGCTTCTGTTGTAGCTTGGTTGCATGTGATGAGCACAAGATCGGTTTGGTTTATGCAGCTTGTTTTTTAACACTTGTGCTTTTCTAAGATAACCATGAAAGAAATCCTTGATTTTTGTGGGATAGTATTGCACAGGCATATTTTATCAGATAGGGCAATCTGCTTGCTTAAACATGATCAAAGAATCAGTCCTCTGTTTTCTTCATGTGATTTTTTTTTTTTCTTTTTTTTGGGGGGAGGGGGTGGTAAGCAAGGGATATGTGGGGTTTGTGTTCTGTGGGTTGGGTTTAGTTTGAGCTTTGTTTTGGGGTGGTGGCATTTTTTTTATTCTTCTAAATTGTGAACTCTTGCTATGTTCTGGGAGCTATGGGAAAAACTTGATCTAAGCAAACTGAAAGGAACTGTTCCAATTCCTCAGGCTTTAAAACAGTACTAAATAATAGTGGTATTAATTCTAAATATGCATGTTGCAAAACAAGTTTTTTAAAACAAAAATGTTGATTTAAAGCAAGGGCCAAGGTACTCTGAGCCCATTATCATTTTACCATGCTTGTCCAGTAAAAAATTATTTTTTTTTCTTTAGGTATAAACATCTTAACACCTCAGATTAGTATAACTGCACCAAAACCTGTGGTAGCCTGGTAGTTTACCAAGTGTTCTTTTGCCTTGAGAAATGTCACTTAGGAAGATTTTAGTTGTGTGCCTTTGATCCCATAAAAAGGAGAAATTGAAGGAGGTTCACTTTAAATCCTCCTCCACACCCCACTTGTTCATAGCTGGTACTTGGAGAGCTCAGTTCTAAGACTAAGAACACTGCAGTATCAGGTTGCTATTTGTAGCACTGCTCAGTGAGGGAGAATATTTTTGGTGTATCTGTTCAGTAGCTTTTTTGCCTTATGTATGAACTTGTTCTGCTGTATTGGCTGTTGAGTTCTCTTTTAACAACTTTAGCATTAACAACTTTAGCCTTAACAACTTTAAAGTCACTCATTAGGATGCAGACTTCAGTATTTACTTGTCATTTAAGACATGATGGCTTGGATGCCTGTCAGATACCTGGCATCCTTTGTGAATATGTAGTGAGGCAGGCTGACAAGTCAGCTTTGGCAGTGCTGCAAGCAGGCTTTTTTTTCCCTTTTTTTTTTTTACATTTCTATGGTGAGAAGGACCTTTGTCGAGGTATCTGCATGTCTCTCTTCCTAAAGACTTGGGGCTAACACACCGAAGCCTTTTAGATGGGCAAGAAAACTCAGGTAACTTCGTGATCACTTGGTTTGTTTCCACGGCTCTCGTTCCTATGAGCTGTTACACGTGTAGCAGCCTTGTTAGTTTTAGCAGTCTGCAACCCTAGTTCACCCCATAGTTCTGTAGTTGTAGAGGCAAACTAGATTAAAAAAAAGATAAGTTATTGCATATTATTTTGAATTTCCAAAGTTGTTTTCTTTTCTTAAGAGGACTACAGTAGGCTTTTCTTCTTTTAATGTAGTACATACATGTTCTGTATGGTCATGCCTTAAAAAATCAAAACTAGTTGTCCCCACAGAACGTCAGTGTGTACTGGATGTAATGGTATGTAGGCTGCACTGGTTCTAGTAGCCAGGATTATGGCTTTCTCAGGGTGATGCTTTGCTTTGACTTGTACTTACAATGCCTTATTCATTGTGTTCTTTTTCCACATTGTATATAGTATCAAGCAGTTTTTCCCATTTTGTTGTCCCTTTTGCCTCCCACAAAGGCAGTAGTGTGGAGCTGGGGAGAATTCTGTGTTTTTAAGCCTTGCTGTTGCAGCACAGTGTAATAACTGTGCAGAGGACCACACGTGAATATTTTCCACTGCAGTGCTATGTTGTATTGGTAATGCTGAAGGGGGCTGTTAGTGGTCCCCAGGGCTGCATTTTAATTAACCACTTGACTACTACTTGAATTCTCCTAACACTGCATTGATTTCAGTTGCATTAATGGAACACAGCAGCACAGCTGGTGTGAGGATGGACTAGCAGTAGAAAGATTAATTTTCTTTAAATCATACCAATGCTTTGCTACTGAACTTTCTAAAATGTTAGTGGAAAGCATTTTGTGCTCTGCATTCAAAATCTTGGAATCTTTAGCTCATTTCATTGAATATGTTGATGGTGCTTTCAGCTCACACTGTAAATTCTCTCTTTAAAGGAATCTTACCAGCTGGAGATGAAAAATGTGAATTAAATTGAGAATGTGTTAATTAATGGGAGAAGGGAAAGGAGACCTTACAGAAACCAGCCTTAACTACAGTGTTACATCTAACCATAGATACCAGATTTCAGAACTGAAATAGAAACAAGAGAAGGGTTCCATGATTTAAAGTAAGAATAGTACTTTTATTTATTGATTAAAGCCAGAAAAAATACAATTGGTGAATAGACTTGATTGGGTATGATTACACTGTCCTCATACTAAGGAGGTTCCTGGTTTTGAGATCTGCTGATGGGGAAACGCTGAGCTGAGCTATGTCATCAAAAGATATTCTAATATACTTTTTTGCCCTAGACTAAAAATCTGGGGTTTAACCTGAAAGTTTCAAAGTATGTATGTTTTTTCATTCTTTCAAGAATGAGGAGTTGGTCCTTAGCAGGCTCTAGATGGGCTGCTGGTGTCACAATTTGCCATTTCAGCAATATGATGGCTTTTTCATTTGCATTAACCAGTCTTGCCATTTTAAAACTTTTGTGGCAAATAGAATACCTATTAAACAACAATCACTGCTGAGTAACTAATTATAGATGTTATTAAACTTACCGTCTTAGTGGATTATTTCTAGACTTCCTAACTGTCTGAAGGAGAAAAATTGAAGAAGAGGTTTTTTAGCCTGTTATAAAGCACGTTATTTGAAGGATGTGCAGTACAGGAAGGGGACCAAATATGAATGTAGCACTCACTGTTGCTTATTTTTACTGTTTTGTTAAGAGTAACTAGGAAGCAAACAAGAAAACCCCCACTTCCCTGTCATAGATTATGCTTTTAACCACATAATTCTCTCTTGAGTGTTGTAGACCTTCACTACAAGAAACAAAACTTGTGGACATGGAATTTAATTGCAACAGATGATGAAGGCTTGTAGCTTGTACCTGCGAACGGTGTTTGAAGGGAGCGATGTCAACTGGCCTGGGACTTTAGCCAGTATAGTTGCTTGTATAAAGTAACAAGGGAGAAGTATCTTTTCCCATGCAAGGTTAAGTGGCTTAGCTTAAATCTGCCACATCATTCATGCTAATGTGCCAGACTTCGCACTGAAGTAACTGATGATTGTTCACAAGTTCAATTTCACCTGCTGTGTACTAGCGATCTGTGATGCAGAGCTGTATATCTTTAAACAGCCACAGACAGTTGCAAAGTGAACATATGGCCCCTTTCTAAATGTGGGAGTGGAGAGTTTGTTGATTATATATTGAATGTCCCAGGACCTCACAAACAGAACACTATTTAAAGAGTTTTTTTTTAAATCTAGAGTTTCTTGGTGTTTTAACAGTGTTTTCCCTTTTTTCCAGTATAATCCAACAACTATGTGCACTTAAGTTTATAATATGTTCACATTCGTATTTTCAATTTGTCAATGCGTTGACTTTTAATGTAACATTATAAGAGATGAATGTTTAATACTTACATCTTTGCATAACAGCAGTCAAGAGGAGTTAAGCTACACATGACTTCAAAAACACTTAGGTGTGTGTAGAATAGAAATTAATATCATGGCTCACACAAAGCTTAAGGGGAAAAAAGCATGTGTATTAACTACTGTTGCTTTGTACTGACTTGGCAGTTGCTGTGTTTCTAACTTTTTTGGCTGTAAGTTCTAAGTTGTGGCTGGGAAAAGAGATCTCAAAACTTGCATTTTAGATTACCTAAATCCTAATTAAGGATAAAAATCCTTGTGGCTTCTCAAATACTATTTTCCAACAAAAGTAACTTTAATGTCTGGCTTAATAATGTGTTTGTTCCCTTCAGGGAAGAACTATCTGACATGCATTTGGTAACAGCATAATACTGCTATCCAGACCTTTATAACAACAGCCTTCGTAAGATATTGGGGTTGTTTCATCATCTCCAAACGATGAAAAACTCTGAAGTCTTGACTTATATTTTATTACTTTTTGTTTTGAAAGATCCAGGTCTGTAGATCAGCATCCCCACGGTTCCACTTGCTCCATCTCCCTTGTCTTTGTGACCCATTCAGAAGTGTAAATTGCTGGTATCTGGTTGTGTGGTCTCAACTGTCCATGGGATATGCAAGATCTATTCACATCTGGATTCCTGTTTATGAAGAGCCAGCTTCTAGTTAGTGTGAATGATCGAAGCCCGTGCATGAAAAAGGGAGTGAGTTAATTCGGCAGTGAGGGCTCTCACTGAGCTAGAGACATGCTAGGGAATACTGTCCAGTTATTGCTGCTGCTGGTCCAGCTGTGCAGCATAGTTTGAGGGCAAGCTGAACTGTTAATTTGTAGCTATAAATATGTATTTAAAGAGGCTGGTTACAGCTTCCATGACTTTAGATACTTTATGAGGATGTTTTGATGTTTATAACTGTGGTTCAGAACAGCTAGTTTAATAAGGATAGGGAAAGAAGCCCTTTTGTTGCCCAGAGGCTGCTAGCTCTTACCAACAGGCTCCAGCACTCGTGCCTGGTTAGTAGTGAGCAGCTAGTGGAGCAGAAATGTGTAATTCTTTGTACAGGTTCTGATCATTAAGGAAGAAAAAAGTTGGGAGGAATGTTTCTCAACCTTGAACTCACACTGGCTATGGCCAAGAAGAATGGGTATGGCTTTAGTGCAAGCAGTAGTTGATTGGAACCATCAAAATTATTCACAGGTGAATTCAGACTTTTGCATTTCATTCTCAAGCTTATGTGTGGAAACCAGTATGTTCCCATACTGACTTGCCCATTTCTTCAGGAAGTGTGTTGCTTTGGACAATCTCCTTGATGTAGATTTATTTCCAGTCCGATTACATCAGCTAGCTTCCTATTTGCAGACACAAAGGAAAGATTGGTTGCCTAGGGAGTACTCAGGTGGAGCAGAGTTGCATTTCTCTGTTGCTTGTCCTGTTCTTTCACATTCATTTCCTCTGTGTGCATATTTTGCTACGTTTTGTTCTGCCCTGGATAATATTTTATATAAATTGTTTAATGGGACAGTTTATATTTAAGCCTTACAGTATTGCTTTCACTATGATGATTATACCTGATTATTAGCTCTGAAAGTTGATCTAAGTGTTTGGGATAGATCTACGGTAAGGCTGAATGGGAAGATGGAGTGGGGAGCTGGTGAGTGTGTGAAGCATCTTCAGAGTCTGCAATGGTGGAAAAAAGATGTTAACATATTGGAGGAAGGTGAATCCTAGGGGTGTTTACTGTCACTGGCAAGGAGGGGGAAAGAGGTCAGATAGTCTTGGAAGTACTTCTAGAGACATTAATACTTCACCAAGCATTTCCACATGATTAGAGGTGATAAAGGTGGGCTTCGGTGTTCTGTGTTCCCTATACATATAGATTATCCTGGAGAGAGCATTTTGCTGTTTGTGTGTAAATCATCCCAGTGGAAGAGCAAGAGTGGGACTGCTCTGGAAAAGCCCTAGTGCAGCTGAGCACAGGAGAGACCCAAAGACTGAGAAAATCTGTAGCTTGTGCTGACATGAATCCTTGTTCATTGCTTTTTGCTTCTTGGAATGGGCAGGAACAGGAAGAGCTGGGAGGGTTGACTTTCTGCTTGGAAAGTATCTGTATGCAGTACTGCCACTGATCTGAGCTGTTGAAGTGTATGGCTGGTGCAGTATGTAACTATTGGAAGAAGCTGATTGTTTTATTCTTGCAAGTAGGTCATGCAAATACAGGGATCCTGTGAAACCTTGTGAACAATGGACAGGAGCAAACATCATTGCCCATCTACAGAAACACACTTGCATGCAGAAGATGTGTTTATGCATGACAAAAGCAAACATCTCTAGATTACAGTGTGTGTGTTTACCAAAAATGAGACTATTGTCTGTGTTTTGTGTTTTTTCTCTACCCTACCTTTCTTTGACAGGTCACAAGATACCCATGAAAACATACAATATGGTGTAAGCGATAGACGAGGCACACTAGGTATTTGTGCTGTAAAATAAAGAATTATACCTTGTGCTTATGTATTATCCTGTACTTAAAAGGACTTCAGAAGAAGACAGGGTTTGCTTTTAAATGACAAAGTTCATGGATCCTTCATGTTGGCAAGCTGCCTTTTCCAGTCAACAGAAAGGTCAGAAGAGCAGCTTTTGAGTACTTCCCTACTTTTAACAGATAAGGAACTGACGAGGTAGCAAAGTCTAAGGAGGAATGACCTTGCAGAGGAAGATCGTTTAGCCCAGAGCAAAGCAGTGCAAAGGCTTTATGTTACATTCATAAGTGGCTTTGCTAGGCTGTGCCAGTGGCATTTCCTGCAGCTGCAACCCGTGGGGGGCTGTCATTCCTACCTCTGCTTTGCTTCCTCTGTAGTGCCAATCAAAACATTGTTTCCGATTTCAATTAATACTTTTGGGCAAGCGCTGTTTTAACTGATTCTGTATCAGTGATTCAACCAAGAGTCAGATGAGTGGTAGCGCTGGTATGGTGATCAGTGAGTGGTGACTGAGGAGGAATACCCTGTAAGAAAGCACTGTTGTAGAGGAAAAGCTATGTGGAAATGCATGTTGAATACCATTAATAATATCTGTTCTTTAAGGGTTTAATAATTGTCTCTTACCTTTCTGAAAATTGCTAATTACAGGTTGGTAATTAGTACAGTAACTATGTATATAGTTAACTATAAAGGGGAGGAAAAAAGTTTGAACGTGGCAAGTCTAACTTGTTCAATTGCAACTGAAATTGATAGGAAGACTTGTTTGATTGAATGCGTTCACCCAGACATGTAGAATTTTCAACCCAAAGTTCAGTATGACACTGAAGGTTAAATTTTCCCTGTGGTTGAACTACATCTCTGATGTATCAGAGATTACAGGTGTCTTTTATGTTTTAGGAAGATTTGAATTTCACCTTTTTTTTTTTTTTTTTGCCTTATGAAAAGCTCTGTACTTATTTTCTATTCAAGCTTATGAGTTTGTAAGAAAAAAAGAAAAAAGCCCACAGTTTAGATCATAAAGCTCTTCTAATGGCATTATATTAATTAGTGAAAATTACCATAATTTTAACCGTGCCTCTCTTGGGTTTAAGGTAGGTTTGTTACTGTTTGATCCCAAGTACTGATTTTAGCATGATTCACATGGAAGGTCTGATTCCTGAACTGTAGTGAAACAAAAAGTCCCATTGTTACCTAGCTGTACTGACTGAACTGAAAACATCCTTTGAAATTGTTGATATCTGTATGCAAGCTGGTGAAAGGTCTAGAGAACAAGTCTTACAAGGAGTGGTTGAGGGAACTGGGGTTGTTTAGCCTGGAGAAAAGGAGTCTGAGGGGAGACCTTATTGCCCCTGAAAAGAAGGTTGTAGCTGGGTGGGGGTCCGTCTCTTCTCCCAAGTAACAAGTGACAGGACAAGAAGAAACGGCCTCAAGTTGTGCCAGGGAAGGTTTAGATTGGATATTGGGAAAAATTTCTTCACTGAAAGGGTTGTTAGGCTGACCAGGGGAAGTGGCTGAGTCACTATAAATGGAGTTATTTAGAAGGCTTGTCGATGTGGCACTTAGGGACATAGTTTAGTGGTGGTCTTGGCAGCACTAGGTTAACAGTTGGACTAAATGATCTTAAAGGTCTTTTCCAACCTAAAAGATTCTATGGTTCTGTATTCTTACTTGGAACAGAAATCAGAGCTGTAGATATTAGTGGTCTAGTCTGCAAGAATCCTACAAGGATAACAAGATAGGGAGAATAGTTTGAAAGTGCTCATTGATTTGAAATTACAAAGTCATCTTAAAAACTGCTTTGCTTCAGTGTTATTGTCGTTGGCAGTACAGCTCAGTTTGTCAAATTACTACTGCTGCAGAGATTGCCAAATAAGTGTCATCTTCCTGGCATGATTCTTCTTTCTCTATCTGCTCCATTTTGCAATGCTTCACCACATTTCAAGTTTTATCTTTAAAAGAAACTATTTACCAAAAAATGGAAAATATTCAGGTAAATCAGGAGGTGTTTTTTGTATATAATACAATGTTCTAACTTTACCCACTGATCTTGTCACTACTGTATTTTAATGCTGCAGCCTTTTTTCTTTTTTTCTGAGATCTCAACAATTAGCATGTGCTGGGTGAAGTTGTGCACTGTAACTGCCATAGCATGAACTGTTCCTAGGTTGATGGATGGCTGGGTTTAATGATCTTGATTCTTGCCCATGGGAAAAGCCAGAAATAATGCAAATATAATTTAGATAATTCTGGGATGAACTACCTAAATTGAAAACCTTATCGTCTGCTGCCTTTGGCAAGAATCTCTCCGCCATGTTAATAATTTTTCTTCCCTTAAAGGCCTGCATTGGAGGTTTCTTCTAAGTTCTTAGAAGAAAGTCCCATTTTGGAGTTGATGTGGTAATGTCATTTAAAACTGCTCCTTTTTCCATGGCTCCATGGGCTAGAAGTGTTGCTCTGTATTACACTGTTTAATGTGTTTCAAAAATCTAGAATGATAAAATATTAAAATAGGCAAAAAAGAAAAAAAATCTTGGGAGACCATAGGAAATATTTTTCATGAGGTGTGATGTAGTGCTACACAGTTGTAAAAAACAGATCATACTGCAACATTTATTGATTGAGTCATATCTTATGCCAAGTTTCAGATCATAGGTATTAGATAAAGTGGTAACAGAAATAAAAAAACCCAAGTTTTTATGTTTAAAAACAATATACATCTTAAAAATGCTTAACAATTGGAAACAAGTTTTCATTGCCATTTAGTAATTTTAAGGACACTTTGATTAGGAAGATATTTTGTGATTAGCATAATTTTTAAGTCATCATAGTCCAGTTTTTGTAATTGAGCACTTTTACTGCAAGTCAGAGTTGAAATCTGTGCAACTGTTTTCTTCTATAGTCAAAAAAGAGCACACTGAGTTTTAATGTTATAACAAATATTACACAATAGGACTCTCCAATCAATCTGGATGATACATCCATTAAAATTAAAGGAAGGATTCATTAGGCTATCTGTCAGAACTGTAAAATGTAGTTCAGTTATGGTCTATGTTTCTCTTCAGATCTCATAAATGGAGCCCAAGAGCAGTGTGAATTGCCTCCTATGGATGGTTTTCCTCACTGTGAAGGGAAAATAAAGGTAAGTGAACTGCTTTTAATCTTACTATATGTGTTCTGTTAAAACCTGAATGTGCGTTGCAAGAGGTCACTACTCAGACAATGGTGTGAAACAGGAACAGTTGGGTCAAAAAAGAGGGTATGTAGGAGTGTGTATCACTACAGCATGGCTCACCTCAAGCCTTTAATACTACTGCTGCAGAGAAATAAAATCACATCCTATTAAGATGGGAATAAAATGGTATTTTATATTAAAATGTTATATTTAATAAAATGCCTCATTATTTGAATGCTGTCTTGTTATTCAGAAACTTTATTCTCCTTTTTGCAAAGCCCTGGTTTCTTCCCTGGTATGAGTCATTTGGCATTCCCCTACCCCAGGTCTGGGATTCTCTGTGTACCTTATTCCAGCCCTTTCTCTGTTTCAGCAAGACATTTGTTTATACTTCTTTCCCCTTTTTGGCAACAGCTCTGTCTGGTTTCTCCGTTCCCCTTTTCTGTTAAAAGCATTCTGCCTCTTCTGCTCACAGGCTAGAGACTGCACTAAGTGTGCAATCAGAACTTTGGGGTTCAGTGTTGATCCTATATAAATCCTATATTTTACTAATAATGCAGCGGGAAAGGCCAAATAATGAAAGCCGTCAGGCTTTGGTGGGAAAGGAAAAATCAAATTTTTTTTTTTAAAAAAACAAACAAACACAAAAAACAAATCCAAAACCAAAACAAACAAAAAAACCCACGCAAAACCCCCACACCCAAGACCTGGAAAAGACTTGCAGAGATGGAGGTTTTTGAGTTCAGTTGTTTTTTTTCCTCCAAGATACATTTAAAATGTAAGGATACTGTTTCAGTAGTGGGGACAAAAGTAAAGTAGCTAGACACTTAGATATCATTATTCAGTATTACAATTACTTTCTGGAAGAGGAATAACTACCAAAGTATGTGTGAACTTACGTTGCCTTTTTCTCTAAATAAAATTCTTAGACAATCGTATTTAAAAGAAATATCTGTAAGTTTTAAATCTCTGGTCTGTTTTGATCCATATTGACAAACTGGCTGCATAGTGGCTATGTAATACATTATTTGAACATTAAAATATTATTGAACATATTATATATAACATATATATATGAACAAAATATTGAACATATAAAACATTAAAATAAAATAAAAACAAAATTAAAAATTTAAATTTATTACTTGCTTCTGCAGAAATGGCAGATTCTTGGCAAAATCAGGCAGATTTCAATCTTGGTAACTGAAATGATCTGTTAAATTCCAGAGTGAGTGTAACACAGGGGTGATGGGGGGGAGTGCAAAGCAGTCGGCTCCAGCCGCACCCATGTTTCTGGATCCTGATTATATTCTCTTTTTGATATTTGTCTCTGCTTGCCTGGCTACCAGTTTATACAAACAATGCTCGCATTTGGTATGTAGTTACTTCCCCAACATAGCTGAATGCAGAGATGCGGTATGCTGCAAAATACTAATAAAATTCTTTTTTTGTACTTAGTGATTTTTATCTAGTTGAGTATAGCTGCTTGCAGTTTTTCCCTGTCATTCCTGAATTCAGTGTGAAATAGCATAGAGTTATTTACATGGTACTTAAACCTAACAGGCTGTGTTTTTGTTCTGTTACAGTGGATGAAAGATATGTGGCGATCGGATCCCTGTTATGCAAGCTACGGTGTAGATGGGTCCACATGCTCCTTTTTTATTTACCTCAGTGAGGTCAGTAATCTTTTAATCTGCAGAAAGGGAACATCGTAGTGCCATATATTTGGTAACTGCAAGCTTTTCTCAAAAGAAATCTTAACTTTCTTCAGAAAAATTCCATAAAGAGGAAAAAGCTATTAGAACAGAATTATTATGAAGTGTGTTGCTATTACTCGTAAGTCTTCCGGGGGGTTCTAGCCTGGAAAATTCTAACATTTATAATTGAGGTGATGTAAGCAGCAACTCTCCAGGGAATCCATCCTAGGTATCCTGTTAAATGGAAGTGTGAAGCTCAGACAAAGATCCTTGCCTCTGAACACTTTTTCGGTTCCTTTCAATATAGATCCTTGCCTCTGAACACTTTTTCGGTTCCTTTCAATATAGCTACTGAGGTAGTAACAGGGGAGGCATTTTAGGAGAAGCATTGGGGAAGTGGAACCAGGTTGTATATCCTCCTATGCAGCGTGGCTGCTTCTGTGGAGTCGCCACTGCTTGGAGACTGTTCATAAATTGTGGAGTCTGTTAAGAGAAAATAAAAATATCTGAAAGTCATGTTTTTGAGTGAAGTTGGAGATATATTGGCTAAATCTTTTGGTACCTGTGGGAACGAAAAACCCAGTGCTGTACACAGCTGAGTAAGACGTCTGCCCTGGCTGGCATTCTTTGTATAGACTTTCTCTTCCCTGGGTAATACTTGTTTTCCAAAAATGAATTTTGTCAGTCAGTTATGAGCTCTATTACTGGCTTGTTGTTTGTGTGCCAGGAACAGTCAGGTGTATTTGACCTCATCTTTCTTATTAGGTAACTTTTGGTAACTTTTACACCAACTGACCTTGGAAGTAGCACTGATACCTATTGGCTTACTGCTTGTAAAGAATTGCAAGAGCCAATGTGGCTGCAGAATCGCAAACTTAATACTGATTTTAAAGTTTCTGCAGGATTGGAGGGTGGGGCTTGGTTTTTAAATTACATATCTGGAGATTGTCTCCTTCTCTGGAGACATTCAAAACCCACCTGGACATGATCCTGTGCAACCTGCTGTAGGAGAACCTGCTTTTAGCGAGGGGGTGGACTAGATATCTCCAGAAGTCCCTTCTAACCCTGACCATTCTGTGATAAAACCAGTAAGTCTGTTTTATAAGTAACCTGGTTGTAATGAAAGCAAGTTCTGTTAATTTATTCAGTTGACTGTCACTGAACTTCTGGAGGCATTGCTTGAAGCAGCAGTAATAGTTAAATGTATATCCAAAACATGCATCTGAAGAAATAAAAAAGGCTGGGTTGAATCACAAGTTTGACTCATTCCATTGCTAGTACCAAGTGTTTTATTTATGGGCTATAAAGCTGGGGAAGGAAAAGACACAGCATGACTATATTATTTATCCTGTTATTTATCACAGAATCTGGAGACAGGGTTTCATAATCATCTAAAACTGATCTAAGTTTCTACTAAAAGGTTATGCTTTACCATGAGTAGGTAACTTTGCACATTAGTATTCTGTCAACAAGCAGGTGCTTCATGGTTTTTATGCAGATGTATCTTAAAAATGAAGATACATGTCAGTGAATGTGAGAATCTAATATTCTTAAATGACATTTGTTATCTTGTATTTCTGTTAAATCACAGTATTTTCTGTGACAGTCTTCTGTGATCATCAGTCTTGAAAACTCAGTCGATGCAGTTAGTTTTTTCATAATTGATCTTTCAGCTCATCCTGATGGCAGAATTCAAGGAGATGTGCAGAGGCCAAAGGGTTGTCTAGGGGTCTGAAATTTTTCTTTAAGCAACTATATTGGATTTGGGCAACTTCTCATTTCATGATGGAACAACAGTATAATTAGTCTACATGTATATTGGGTAACTTCAGGTCTTGTCCTTTTTTTAAGAAGTGTTTTCCCATGACGGAATGTAAAACTAATATTGGGTTGAGCGCATGTTATTAACCTTGAGTTTAAATTTGGTGTTCTTAATCCTATGATTAATTCCATGATTAATGCCCAGCAGCAGAGGTTGAAAGCTTAAATGTTTGCGAATGCAAGCATGAAATGAAATTTTAACAACACTACAATGATGTGGATTTATGAGGTGTGTTGGCTGCTCAGGATAACTTGGAAATGCTGTTGCGAGAGTAATTTGTCAAAGTGGACAGTGATAAAGAGTTGACAGTTTATAGTATGGTTGCACAGCTGAATGATAAATGTGTCTACAGAGCTCTCAAGTCAAAACTGCTGATTTAAAATATTAAAATGCACTAGGGTACTGGAAGGATATTACTGTTGAGATTTTTCTTTCTTACTCTGAGGTTACAGTATAGGAGTAAGATGGTTGCATACACATACTTTGTTTGAAAAGGCAATATATGCATCAAATTATGCACAACCTTGGTTTGAAAAGACAGACCATGCATACTTTTGCTCTTTAAACTCTACAATCTAGTAACAGGCACTTGTACTCTTCCCATGCTCTTTTGGGATCTACTTTTTTCTTCCAAAGCAGTTCAGTTAGGATATTATGTTACGCTCACCTAGCATCTTCATAATACTATTTTAAACTTGTAAACAAAGGAGCACCAAATACTACATTTTGGTGCCTAAAATGGGTCAGAACCACAGAGACGCAAAGTAACTTGCCCACAGTTTATGCAGAAGTTTAGAAACAAAGCTTCTTTGGGTATCTGTCATGTGCCCTTGTTATGTTTCCACCATGTCTGTCTGCAACACAGAAACAGCACATTCAAAATCCAGGCTGCCCTGAGTCTTTTCTTCTTAAGAACCTGCACAAGTGCGTTAGCACTTCTGCCTCCCCTGGTTTGCTTTGGATGGCACTCCTGCAGGAACCTAAGTTACAGTTCAGTTAGCTACTTCCCTTCCTTTGCCTTGGCTGCTTGAGCAGGGTTGGGGGCAAGTGCTGTAGCAGAAGGAAAGCCAGAAGCAATCCAGCAAATTCAGGCTTATGGTTTGTTTTGTTGTTTTTTTTTTTATTTAAAGCTGTCCCATGTACAGACATGCAGATAAAGCTGCTAGAATTTTCGCACTTCTATCTTGCTGTTTTGCTGCAGGCACCAGATCACTCCTGGTGGATGATACGCAGCTGTGCAGTGCTTGTAACATGAATTGTGCTGGAGCTTTGAAGGCTGGAGAAGACACAAATGGCCTGAATAGCAAAACTAGACTTACTTCCTCTTAAATAACCGAGCAAGACAGATATTAGAAGTAGGAAAAATTGAAAAGCAAGTTAAGCTAACTCTAAGGTTTCTAGATAGTTGGGACTTGTTTCCTTTTAACCATGATAGAAACTTGCCCATTGAGAAGAGTTATTTTCTTTTAAACTTAGCATTTAGTTATGAAAAAGCCAGTTGTTTAACACTGTAAAATCACTGGCACAGTTATACATTTCATGGATGGCATTGCCTCTGGGGAGAAATGTGGAAAAAATTAATTTCTAGACAGTACAAAACTATATTTCACTGCAGAATGTCAGTTTGCAGCTGAAGAATGAAGCTTTTAAAAATATCTTCTAGAAAATGAATTTTTCACACTGTTTCCCAGCTTAAAAAAAAAAAAAAGTCTGGAGGGGTCTTATCACTCCTTCATCTAGATATGTGCTTTCTCTGAGAAGACTGACTTGCACAGGAGTGGGAGTGCTGCTGTGCCTGCTGGTCAGCCAGAAGCTGTGATGCAAGTTACCACTGCCCAGGGGTTATTACATAGATGCTTACCTGCTGGAGCTGGGCAGATCTCATTAAAATCCCAGACTTTGGATCTCCAGTTTGCCTTTCAGGTGTGAATGTAATTTTTGGTACCCATCTTGGAAGTGGATCCAATGCTTCAAAAGACTAAAGACTTTTGTAGCTTTTGCACGTATACCACTAGAGAGAATTCGTTCTTTCAGTCCCTCAGACTTGATGGAAACAGAATGCATCATTTGATTGCAGGAGTATTTTTCTTTACAGTTCCTTTTACTTTGAGGGATAAAGCAGAAAAATACGAACTGAAGGTGATTTTGAATCTGGCTTTCTTTCCAGAATGCAAGCTGTAGTCTGTGGCACATTTTAGTGAAAACACCTGGGAATCATAATTAAAGTTCCTCAAATCCTTGTGGTATTGCTAGTTTACTGCAGTTTGCTCACATCTGTGTGGAAGTCTCCTTTCCACAGCTTTTGCTGTACTTGTAAGCTAATATCTGACATTAGGTGAGTTAATATTTTGCATTTCTTCAATGTAATGTAACATCAAACCAGCTTCTTTGAATTCTACGCAATTTCTCAAAAAAAATTGACAGAAATGGTATTGTCTGAAACATAAAGCACAAAAAGCTGGAACTATTTAGTCATCTCACATGTGTTCCTGAGAAATTGAAATGCTAATGATAGCCAACACTTTGTCCCCAATCATCTGTTACTGTATTGGCCTGGCTTTGGGCTATTTGGGCTCAGTTATCTTTTCTATTTATGTCACTTTAAACTGGGATTTTTCTGTCTTGTTGGAAAAGGTGTAGATGCCAGTGTAAAAGAGGAATCAAATTTAGTGCACATTACTGAAGTTAGATAAGAGACCATTTGTTGACTGATGTCTATGTATAAAATGCCATGTTGCAGTGTCACTGGGGCTGCAGGTACCTAACAGTCGACGTTTGAGTTTGCCGTTGGAAACAACCAAATCTGAAGTTACCTGTGCACTCCTCCATTTCATTAAACAGGCATGCAGGCATCTGGAACACTGCAGATTTTGTAGAACCTTCAAAATGACTACCTATGACTGAAGAAAAGCTAAACAAAATATAACAAAATATAACAAAAGCTAAACAAAATATAACAGCTTCTAGAGGAGTTGAGAAAGTCACCTTCCCAATGGGAGTTCTTTCACATCAAATTTTCAAATGGATTTTCTAAGCGAACATTATGAATTCTCTGCCTGCCTTCATACTGACCAATAAATTTAAAGGTACACATTCTTTCACCAGATATTGCAGCACTTGTTTTTTTTTTTATTTCCCACTGTGGGACTGGCATAAGATATTTAACAGCAGCACTTCACCATGAATAGAGGTACACTAAGCAATAATGCTGTTCATCTGATGTGCAAAGAAAGTTGCTTTAGTTTCCCTGTAGATGGGTTGCACCTGCCTTTTGGAAGGATCCAAAATGAAGGTTGTCCCAGGTGTTTAGAGAGAGCACCCTTCAGCTTCTACTTTATTAAACTCCTACTGTGACTCCTTAAAAGCATAAAGGACTTCCTGAAATTTATGATGTGGAGGGCTCTGGCAGAGTATGCTTTCATTCAGTTTGGAAGATGTTCAGACTACACCAGTGCCATAGATGTTCGCCAGGTTCTTATAATTGTTTGAATTACTTCCTCAGTAATATAGTCAGGTGCTGCAGTCTTGACAGCCCCTCAGTTTCATTGTGTTTCTGAGGAAGAGTTGCTGGAAAAGATACCTGCAAAGCTTATATAAAACATACTCTTCAAATTTCTTAGGTTTGTTTGGGTTTTGGTTTTGGGTTTCTTCATGTTAACTCACCAGTAAGCTACATGAGCATAAAGTTACAGTGAGCGTGGATTGTCTGTGATAAGAAACTCTTGAATTCAGTTTAAGCAGAATTTAGGCATCCACACTGTAAAGCAGTTTGGAACGCTGACTTTTCGCTTATATCAAGAATCATGTAGTGCTTAAATTTTGAACTTCTAAATTACCATGCAACCTAATGTTATGGAGCTAGACAGTGCTGTGTCTGCTGCAGTTCAAAAACAAGCAGGGAACACTTGACTTCTCAGGTGCACCTAGTTTCTTGAGCATGATCTAATACTACCTAACACATTTAATTGGTATTGAATTCGGCACTAGGTACAGGAGGCACCGCTGGTGTAATATTTTAATAATATTAAAAAATTATGGCAATACAAAGATCAATACAGTGTTTTAGTGTTTATGGACTCATAGTGTTTCAGACTCATCCAAAAAATGGTTAGTCTTCAAATCTGCAGTTGCTGCTTTCCAACAATCTTCTTTAACTGATAACCTGTAGTCTGATACTACATCCTTCCTATTAAACCATGTTCGTGACAGTGTAATGGTTGCTGCAGAGAGAATAAGCTAGAGAAAGACTTGTAACTCAGTGACAGGAAGGTTGTCCTGGAAAGGGAAAGACAAGTCCTTGTTCCTTCTTCAGAGACAACTGAGTTTTGTCTAAAATGATCAAATTAAATGCATAAACAAGAAGGATCCAAACAAACAATACTGTCCTCCTCCTTGCTCAGACTTAGGGCTTATTGCGTGTGGATATTCTGTACCTAAACAAATACAAAGCTGAAGTATTTGCGTATCTTTAAAGTGGATCTAGATGAAGTCTCCATCAGTGATATCAAAATCCTTTCTGTCATCATTGCTGATGACAGAAGTTGCATATAAATGGAACAATACCAGATTTGTAAATGCATACTGCAGCCTTAGCACATGCTACGTCATTTCCCTGTTTATAATCATTACATATATGTCTATACACACATTTGTATGTTTACCCCACACTTTCTTTCTCCCTATTGTACATGTTATTTAATAACAGATATTCCTGGCCCAGGACAAGTTATGCTTTAAATGCCATTGCATTTTCTGCAAACTTTTTGGTTATGAGTTAACCAAAGCAGGGTCCCCACCTCCATCGCCCTGTAGGAGCTTCCAGAAAATGTGTTGCAAAACACAAGTTCTCTTCACGTTCCCTGCCCTATCATGTCGCTGTTGAGACAGACACGACACACAAAGGATTGTGCACAAAAGCCAAAAGGCCAAAGGGCCCCGTTTATTGTTCTAGCAAGCGTTTTTATACATTTCTTAAGGATAGGTGTCTATACATGGTTGGTTCACTCACAGACCATCAGTTCACGATTGAGTGGCCTTTTCTTTGCTACATCTTTGACACAGTTCTACTTGCGCATCTGGCAGTTCCTTATCTTGTTGGCTCAGCTCTTCTCAGGACTTTCCCAGGCTCTTCAAGGATACACGGGTATCTGTTCAAGGCTAACGTTAAGCTCGCATTCCGATCCCTCGGACCAGCTGAGGTTTCCCACACACAATCTCTGTCTCATCCTTGGTCCTTTCAGTGAAAGTTGAAAGGCTTTCATTAAGCAATGTGGGAGCAAGGGGAGAAAAGTAAGTTCAAGGCACCAAGTGTTTCACAGAGGTTGCATCACTGCTGGTGCTGATTTGTCACACGAGGGAGATTGAAGGTCTCCCCTCAAGTCAATATGAGCAGTTGTAGACATTCCTTACCTTTTGTTCTCCCACATCTATATTTGGAAGTTAGTACTCACAGAACTAAAACCCAACTTGTACTTATCTTACATCAATAAGTCTGAGAAAAATGGATTGTTTTCACTGGTATTTGCTGGGAAAAAGGTCATTTCATGAGCATCCTCCTGCATTTCTCAGTAACTATAGCACCCGCCTTTGCTTTCAAAGAAGTTCCCATGGCAGTGGTTAATAGTCTGAATCTGAGACAAGTAAGTGCAGAACTGGTTCAGAAATTATGACTAGAGTTGCTGTTGTGGGCCATATTTGGGTCATGCAAAGTGACTAGGAAAATTACTTAGCTACTTGGTTAAGTAATATTTGGGTTTCATATTTAGTTATAGGTATCCTTGTGGGGTTCTGTATGAGAAACCCTGAAGCAGTTAGCTGAAGTGACAATACTTGATTCTTTGAAAAACAAACAAAATAAACCCTACGTATTTTCTAGGTCATCTAAAGTTCTCATGAAACTGTAGGTCCAGCCAAGAGTTGCAATTAGTAGTTTCTAGGCTTAAAGGTGAAAGTCTGCATGTTCTGGACAGGAGGTATTGAAGTGTCCAGTTTGAATATTGCTGCACTGGGGGCAAGAGAGGAAACCCAGTAATGAAACAGCAAGGGAAAGAGCAGAAAGTGGTTGTCTTGAAAAAGACCAATAGTATAGTTACTTAAATTATTTGCAGTGGAAGTAGAATGTGTACTGCGCTACTGTGTGTCATTATGTGGGGCTAAATAGAGAGGAACACAAAGGTTATTTTGCTACTCATCTGGATTAGTGCAAACTGTTGCTTTTAATTCTGACCCAAAATACTGAGTACTGTTTTGTACAGATTTTTAAACAGTCTTTACTGAGGCTTTGTACCACTGTAGACCTTAATTTTACATAGTGCAATGCAAAAACAGTTAACTGGAAGCTTTTTACCTGAAATACATGTAAAAATGTAATTGCTGTGTTTTTTTGAGGAAAGCAGCAATAAAACTGAGGAGCCCACTAGATGACTTATATAAGTAACATTATATCAGCAGTTTTAAAATTTTGTAGTAGAAGCCTGTCAGCTTTATTGTTTCCTTTTCCAATGGTTCTACAAAGGCTGTCACTGAAATCTTCAATATCTTGTGTAGCTGCATAGGTTGAAAGCCCTCTCCCTTTCACCAAAACATATATAGACTGTTGGTCATCTGTTGTTCTCACTGAACGGGGAAGCAAGAACCCAGAGATGGAGAGAAATATCTCTGTTCCCTCTGAAAACCTTGGTTTTCTTGGAGTTGTGATATTTCTGGAGTACTGGATACCTCTAAATACAGGTGTTAATGACTCGTGTAGATTTCCCTGCTGTAGTTTTTCACTTCTTCCTTCTTCGCTCTGTATCTACCTGATACTGTCTATTGCAATCTAAAAATGTCTTCAGTGCATGAGCTTCAGTGTTGAGTGTTTGTGCGTTCTGCCCTCTGCCATCACTCTAATCTTATTTGATTTTCTTCTCAGTTTCTCTTGGAACCATGACTTATTAATTCTAGTTGATTCTTTAATTACCTGTAAAATTACCTCATGTTCTGAACAACAGAATTTGTATTAGCATTTTGTTTGGGTTTACTTTCATAATGTTTCCATCTTAGGGGCATATTTATCCCTGATCTTTTTTTGCCCAAGAATACCTAAAATTAATTATGAAAGTAATCCTAGTTTGGCTGGTTTATCAGTCAGTATTTGCCTCTCCATCCCCGCTTTCCCTTGTGTCGATACATTAACTTAGTACATTTTTTTTTCTTTTTTCCCCTTTCCATTGTATGTCAGACTCATTGCTTCATCTTTGCTTTCTTGGTGCTCTTGTTAATTATTATCCCCCCCATCTAACAGCTTTCTGTGAGCTATTGGCTCATAAACAAGAAGAATTTTTCCTTTTTCTGTAAGAGAATGCCTATGCATTCTTCCCAGTGCATTTATCAGTCCTGAAAATAACAAAACAACTGACATTGGAAAATAAGTGTTTAAAAATCTTCTAGTGAGGTAAGTTGGTCTTTCCAATGAAAAAAGGAATTGACTGAATATTAATAAGGAAAAATGAGTGCTAGACCAACTGTATACACTGATATTACTTTGAACCTAAGTGTTTTTTTGTGATTAGAATTATTGTAATTTGATATAGACTACAGAGAGTATTTCTAAAAGCACAGTATTTGTTTTTCAGTAAGTGAGGCATGCAGCTAAGTGTCCTTGGCAGCTCTGAAAAACCTCCAATTCCTTTAGGATGCCTGATGGTGCAATGTGAAATACATGAAGCCAGAAAAGGGACATGCACAGTAGTCCTTGAAATGTCGTGTCTTAATTTAGATGAATTTTAATGCTAGAAATAATTCAAAATTATTTGTACTATTAAAAAAAAAAAAAAGACAGAGATTGGGACTGTGTATGATTTGTAATATGGAGCTTGCAATTCTTTTCTACCAGTGATTGCACAATTTATCTTAGTGAAAGTTAGGATTGTTAATTGCTATAATTTCTGGTATGTTTCCAGAGTTGGAGACCACTGAAGAATTGGATGTTTTCAGATTGGGTTGATAAGTCACTACTTTCAAATGGTGTATTAAATACGTTGAGAAGATTAAGTCATAGCATTCAAATTAATGCTTTTATATAATTTGTCTGAGGAACCTAAGCTTGATACATTTCTTCTCTTTAACGGGGTTATGATGTCTCTTATTTTTCATGTGAATGACCTTCTAGGCAATCATCTGGTTTGATCTTAAGTTTTTAATTTCTGATGCTTCAGGCTTACTGCAGCACAATTAAGCTAAAATTGTGCTTTGGCAGGTCTGTGAAGAACCATAAGAGCAGCTCTGACTTCTGATTCTTTGGGAGTTGTGAACCTAATTGGTAGTGATGGGGTATCTTAGGTGGCCTATGAATTTTTGCATTTCTCCCTTTTCACAGTACCGTTATGTTTTTGTTTTCATGGGTTTGCCTTTAACAGTGAGATTCCTTCTTCCCCAGAGCAAATGGTCTGATTTCTTAAGGCACACAAATAATAAAGATTTTACAGGATAAGCAAGATTCCTAGGAAGAGCATAGGAGCTTTCAGTGACTTGCATCCATTTGCTGTTTCCTCCCTAACTACTAGCTGTTGTACTTTTTTTTTTCTAGTGGACAATGGTGAAGTATAACATTTGCACTGATAATGTTTCTGTAAGAATTACAGCTATTAGTAACTGGATATTGTTACGTATAATTATATTTATTTATACCCTTCAAATAGGGTGGTTTTGTTTTATTCTTCTTTCAATTTTTAGTCTAGATAGCTACAAGGTAGGACTTTGATCATTGGGTTTTTTCAGGCTTGGCCTTTTAATAAAGGTATTCTTGTGAGATAGGAAAAGTTCCAAAATATGTATTGTTTTAAGGTCAAGAAGCATAAAAAACTTGGTGCTTTTTACAAACGTTTAGGAACTGCTCAGGGAAACTGTATTTAGAGCATTTAACAGCTGACCTCTATCTTGAAAGGGTTTTATCTCCTGTATTCATTATCATGAATGAATATCAAAATGCAGCTTTTGGTTGCAAATTTGCAAGGTTAAAATAGCTTTGAATTGCAAAAAACCTTTGTAATCTTTTCTTGCAAAAAGCAGTTTTACCTTGCAGTGACTTACTAGACAGTAGATGCCTTACTTAAACCATAGAAAGGTGTAATATAAAGGCAATGAGAGACTTTGGTAGACCAGTAAGTAGAACAGAATTTATTTTCATGTGGTTGTTTTACAGGTTGAAAATTGGTGTCCTCGTTTACCTTGGAGAGCAAAAAATCCTAATGAAGAAACTGATCAAAAAACAGTGGTAAGAACAATGTTAAAACATGAGAAGCAATTCAGTAATTGTGATTCATGCAGAAGATCCTGGAATTTTGTGCCACATAAATGCTAATAAGACTAGAATTTACCATTTTTATTCCTCATCTCCTTAGAACTGTAGGGAAACATCCTTGACTATATAGTAGCTCACCATGTTTTTTCTCCAGTCATTGTATTGTACTGCAGTCTTGGTGGTAGATTTTCCATTAAAAACATTTTTGTGTTTAAATATCAGAAATATTGTACACAGATATTGAGAGAAATTACAAGCAACCATATGTGAAACTGACCATTTTTATTGTCCCATAAATTTGGCCTTATATATAAAAATGCCTTAATGGTAGAGGCTTACATAATTTAGGTTTTGTAGTAACATTTTGATTGCTCCTAATTTTTTTCCTTTAAAAGCTCTACAGCATGCAGAGCTGTTTCTGAACTGTTATAGCCTAATTATGTAGCACTTAGGTATTTTAATGTAATTGCTGGGCTGTATATGAATGTTGCTTACATAACTTAGATATAGGCTGTCTCGTTTTGTAAACCCAATTGTTCTTAGATCAGTCTAGTTTTAAAATGAATATTTCCTTTAAGATTTATATTTTAGTAATGTTTCTTCCTTTGTGGTATAACAGGAAACCTTCTTGTATTTTTTTGTAAGATTTTGTAATATTCATGGTAAACATGAACCTTCAGCATAGTGTTCTGATTTTATATTGTGTTTTAGAGATACTTTAACCCCGTTTTGAAACACATGAGCAAAACCAAATCTTACATTGCAGAAATAAATACGTTGTGAAACATTGCAAACATATTCTGGCGGTACCAAATACTACTAATAGAAATAACAGTAATTTATGTGGCTTGGAAATGTCTGTTAAAAGATATCTTATGTATTTGAACTAAAATCTGGAGTTTAGCATTAGGCATGTATCTTCTTTAATTACTTTAAATGTGCAGTGTAAAGCACAGAATTCACATTTGGGAAGTTTTGTCACTTCTGAAACGTACACTATTTGAAGAATAACTAATGTGTTGGGTTTTATTTAATGCTTTAATTGAAGGCTGAAATTCGTATCGACTTTGATAATCTCTACAAAATGATGTCAAGACATGAGGAATTCAGATGGATGATGTTACGCATCAGGCGAATGGCTGATACCTGGATTGAAGCAATTAAATCACTTGCAGAAAAACAAAATTTGGAGAAGAGAAAACGAAAAAAGGTAAAAAAAAACGTTTTTCATTCCTGCCACTTACAGTCATATAGGCTCTTTTAAGCTGCTTCTTCCAGAAGTAACTTCAGAGTGGAAAGAACAAATATGTACAGAAGGCTCATGTTTATACTTGTGCCTCATTTCAGGAGGTATTTTGCTGTTTGAAATTACTGTTACAATGGATGTTTGCTTTACAAAGAATTTCACATACTTCCCATGAGTCAGTCTTTGAGTGAGTTTTGTAACCTCTTTAAAATTGGATAAAATAGAGAGATTATGTAGAAGTCTCTCTCACCCTCTCTCTCTCAGAAAAAGGGAGAAAATGTGAATTCACTGCCAAGCTGATGACATTGGAGTTTTTTACATGGTTGTAGAAAACAATTGTACATCATCTTTGTCCAAACTGAGACTTTAAATGGTGTGTTTCTGTTTTGGATTCAAGTACACTTAAAGTTGACCACAACTTTGGATTGGATCAATGTAGACTCTCTGTAATGAGTTCAATTTTAAAACCCTTTGATTCTTGAAGTGAAAAGTTCTGTTATATTTTACTTAATTTTTTTATTATTTTTTACCTCAACTAGTCAAGATAGAGCTGAAAGTTTTAAACACAACAACAGGCTTCCTTTCCTGCCTTGTTCTTCCTAGAGCTGGTCTGGAGTGGCAGCAGGCCATGCACAGTCATGTTTCTACCCTCTCGCATCTGGCTGGCTGCAGCTCAGCTCCTTGCTTGACATTCTCAGTCTTCACATGAGGTCTAGGCTCCATGTTGTGGCTGTAATGTTTGTCTCATACTACTCATGTCCTTGGGTAGGCTCAGCCTCTGTCAGGGAGCAGCTCCTCTCTTTCAAGCAGCCCTCCAGCCTGTTTTATTACAGGATTGTAACACCTGAGAATACATAAACTCAAAAATAAACAAAAGTGGTACTGTCCTGCACAAGCAGTTTTGATGGCATACCCTAGGGCTTATTCTTCACTTCCAAAAGTCCTTTGAGGTTGCTCTGTAGCACATATGATGACTTCATTTTAACGTGTCCAGTTCAGCTCTGGGAGCTGCAAGAGTGGAACAAAATGGGTTTTGAATGTTTCTTTATAAGGAGTGAGGGAAAAGGGTTTTGGTGTTTGGGAGTTTTTATGCTTGGCACCGTATGTACCCACATTCAAATAACAGTCCAGGGTATGTAACGAAGCGTTTGGAACTCAACATCTGTGCTTCATTAGAAAGGCAAGCACAGATTTGAAGGAACTGCAGAGAAAACTTTCCTCTGGTGGCAATGGAGAGGTCCGGTTCGGAAAGCATCCTAGTACTTTTATGCCGTCTTTCAAAGTTCTGAATGGCTTGTTCACAGTGTCATACCCTTCCTTAACTACACTGTCTTGTATGAGCAAGTATTTCCTGCTTTTCCAATCAAAGTAAGTTAGTTAGAGCCACAACTTTCTGTGCAGAATTGCAGGTTGTTTTGTGAATAACACCTGTTCTGGGGGTTTGTTTAACTACTGGTCTGGTGGCAGATAATAGCACAAGACAATATAGTAATGTTCTTATCATTATTGTTCTGGAGATCCTTTACAAAATTAAATTATGGGGGTGGGAGTATTGGATATTTTTGGTTGATTTTTTTGGCCATAGTGGGAATTTAATAGATAGAAAAAATGCTGTGAGTATAAGAGTTGCATGTTTAATGTTGATAACTCTGACATATGACTTTCCTTTCCAGATTCTTGTTCATCTGGGGCTTTTGACGAAAGAATCTGGGTTCAAGATTGCAGAAAATGCATTTAGCGGTGGCCCACTTGGTGAATTAGTCCAGTGGAGTGATTTAATTACATCTCTCTACTTACTGGGCCATGACATCAGGATTTCAGCTTCACTGGCAGAGCTCAAGGAGTAAGGAGATTACTTTCACTTTTGAAACTGGAATACAAAAAAGATGAATTGTGAACTCTTGAAGCTGCTATTAACAGTATATAATTTCTTGAAGCATAAAATGGAAGTGGTAATTCACTAAACAGACGATAAGATTATTTTCATGAGCTAAGTGTATGTGCTATGAAAAGGATAATGTGTTTTCATTGTAGCTTCAGGCTCCTGAGACTTCATAAATGAATGTTGTAAAATTTAAACTAAGCAGCTTACTCTTTAACGTTCCAGGTGCTTTAACCAGCTGCAATAGAAAATGTTACAGACTAGCCTAATTCTGTGTCTTCCTCTTCAGTTTCTGCTATACTTCACTCAGTATCTCATATTAAAACAAAGGTTTAATTCCTTTAAACACATTGCTTTCAATGTGGTTACTTGCTTATGTTAGGTCAAGTTGCTACTTCACTCACCTGTCTTGTTTTGCATGCTAGTTCAGCATGAGGCATAAAACATCTGTTTTAAGCTTGAGCACATACGATACGCTTTTTCTGTAGTTTTTGGGGTTTTTTAATAACAAACATGACAGCATCATTTTATAGAGAGCTCTAGCATAAAGCTGTCAATAGAAATCAGAAATTATTTCAGATCATTTCAAAGTATGCTATTTTTAAATATTCCAACCACATTAGATGAGGTGTTTAGTGGAAACAACAACACAACTAGATGAGGTGTTTAGTGGAAATTAGCACTTTACTGATGAATAAATAGTTCTTTAATAAATGCTGAGCATCTTTAGCATTTTAATGTTCTTACATGGTTCCTGATTTGGAAAAAATAAGAGTAAAGCTTTTTTGGAAAGGCAGATTATTGGTACGAATAGTATTACAGCATCTATTCAAGGTATTTGAAAAGTAATACTTCTCCATATTCCTTCTTTCTTTGTTTAGGATTATGAAGAAGGTTGTAGGTAACAGATCTGGCTGCCCTACCCAGGGGGATAAAGTTGTAGAACTCATTTACATTGATATTGTGGGACTCACTCAGTTTAAGAAAACCCTTGGTCCATCATGGGTGCATTACCAGTAAGTATAACACTTTTTTGAACTCTTGGCTGCTTTGTTAAAGAGGTTTTGTTAAATAAGACCTGTCAAAATACTGAGGTATTTTCATTATTCATGTGAGGTATTCACATTATTCATGTGAATGTATTTAAAAGTAAGAATGTGGTTCTCTGCTATCTTTCACTCTTGGGAATAAAGGGTCTATTACCTGTTTGTTGCATACCATCTTTATCCCCCTCAGCAAGTTTGGGATTCTTAGGTGCAAGCATTTTTAATCTTAATGATTTACATTGTCTTGTTGAGTCATCATCTTTGCCTGCCTTTCCTTCTGTCCCCTCTTTAGAGACACCCCCACCCCCCCCCCACCCCCCCATTTTGTTCTGTAAATTAGTAAATGAGCTGAGAGATATTGGATTTTGCTGGTTAGTTGGAATACCAAAGGCATGCTTTGCTTGTCAGTGTTTGTAGCCATACTGGACTGATGATTATGGAGATTTATCTGTTCTGATTGTGTTGCCCAAAAGCCACAGTGCAGTTTTTTCACTTCCATCCCTGAAGATGCTGGGCAGACAATTGTCAGGGTGGGTCTAAAGAATAACCTGCAGTTGTTGTTTCTACTGTAACCTATAAAACATCTTTTGATTAGAAATGGAAGATGGTGGTCACGATAAATTACTTTGTACAGCCCTCTTAATGTCTGCAGTTTTAAACCCCATTTCTTTTTGTCAATAATGTTATATCAGCAAGCCTCCCATGTGTTGTACAAATACATACCAGCATAAATAAAACCAGATCTAAATTACTGACTTTGATTTTTCTATACCTAATTGAATTAGCTGTGTTTCATGATCCATAAAGTCCAGTAAATCCTATTTGAAGGAAGGTATTGAAAGGTGTTCACTGCAGGCAGAAAATTGTTTTCTCTCAACCTCAGGATTCTCTAGAGCATTGGCTCTTTTCAGCATAATTTTAAATGAGAGTACTGTGATCAGTGTTGCAGATTAGATTACTCTTAATCTCTTTTTTGAAGCAGAGGAGTAAACGGATTTTCTGGTTTTTAGGAGCCGGCTAATAAAGATAATCCCATTTTCCACTGAGCTACAGTTGATTGTCTGTCTGCCAGATGTAATTGTCACTAGGCGATCACATATAGTATTGTGGTCATGATATAAACCCATACTTATAAATTTAAAATGTTTCTTCCCTTTTGCTTTGAATTTCCTATTTAGTATATTCCATAATGAAGATACAGAAATATACCATGATACTGAGATTATTAGATTAACTTTTCAATTTATCTTGTTTATTTTGTGAATCATTAGATCTCTAAGTTGTCAATTTCTTTTTCATTGATTCCTAATTTGTGATAATGACTTTTTCTGTTTTAGGAGAGCAGAATTAAATTTAACTCTAAAAAAATATCTTAGGTAGTATAGGAGGTTTTGTTAGACTTTTGAAGAAAAACATTTCTTAATGCCTCTATTCTGCAATATTGGATTAGAGGGGGACCTTATGTAGTCCATAGGCTTGCTAAAAAAGTAGATCAGATTTATTTGTCTTTATGAGAGTTTTTTGCCTAATCTTTTACCGAAGACTGGGAAAGATGCCCCAGCCATTGTTTTACATTGTTAAGTTTTTCTTTAAAGTGTTTTTCTAGGCCTGATTTCTTGCAAACTGCCCATTAATGCTTATTCTAATGTGATCCTGGGGAATAAATTACTTCCTTCCCCTCTCTGCCAGCCTCTAGAATGTCTTACATACTGCTTTTCCTTCATTTGCTTTTCTTGAAAATTAATTCAGGGGTTTGGATCATCATTTCTATTTCAGATTTTGTAGACCTTTCATCAAACTTGTTGCATTTGTTGGCAACCTCTGTCATCACTTGATACTTTCTCTCAAGTTCAGTGTGCAAAACTGGATCCAGAGTCTAGCAGAGACTACCAGAATTGATTAGAGCAGAAAAATTAATTCATAGCTTTGTACATGCTATCTCCTGTTTCAGAATCCTCTTGCAGTAATTTTTTTTCTCAGCATCATGAGTTAGTTATCTCATAAATTTTGTTATCAAAATATTTTTAAGTTAGAACTAGTAAGTTCAGTCATAATTATATGGGTTTAATTCATTCCAGTAAAATAAACATTATCACAAATAAAGCTGCCTTATAGCTCTTGTTCTTTAAAAACTTTTCTTTCTCACTCAGTTGTATTTAATGTCAATATGAATAATGCTTTATCTTTAAAGAAGTGTTTTGCTTTCTGCCATATAGTTTTTCAGCAGACGTATGCAGGTCAGCTCAGTCAGGTTTATGCAGACCAGACTCAAATACAAATACACTAAAACTTGTTTATTCACTTCTGATCGGAATAGAGTGGTAGAATAAACCTCTGCCTTCAGAACAGTCTCTTGATAAGTGCTGTATATAATCTTTGTGAGTGAACTTGAGCCCTGAGGAAACGTTTGGTAATTGCAAATCAGGTTTCTAGAATTGCTAGCTTAAAAGAATGACCCTGCTGCTCTGAGGCGTGAGTATTTCTGAACAACTGAAATACTGGTTTGTACATCTGAGATCTGTAGCACCAATGATTCTTGTTAGTACGTGCTTTATCTGTGGTATAATTGCTACTGTAAATAGCATGAATATAGCAAAACAGTTTTCATCTTTGAGTGCACCTTATTTTTCAGGCAGAGCAGAAGAATGCCTGGACATGCCATTTTTCGTTCTGAAGTCTGGATATTTCAATGCAGTTTATGTGCAATGAAGCAACATAAAAATTAGTGGCTTAATATAGTTTGAGAAGTGCAGCTCATTGCCTTTCTTAGCACCTGCATCCTCCATACAGCACATAAGAATCTGGTATTTTTTTCGTTTTTCTGCAGTCTCTCTAGCAATGACTCATTCCCATATGCCAAGAACCCAACTGGCTTTATTCTTGAAATAAATTAACATGACAGCTATCCTGAAAAATGAGCAACATTCCTGCTTCTTACATGTTCTCTAGAATTCATCTGTTTTAGGAGGGTTATTTTCTGATGAAGTTTTTACATTTTTTTACGTTTTAAATGCAAGTATTGAGTGGCCAGAAAGTTAATGTGTACGTCTGCAAGGATTTCCATAGGCAGATATGAGCTGCTCATGATCTGAGCAGACTGGACACAAGCCAAAACAACCTGGAGTCCATGTATCTGAACCATGCCTGAGCTCAGTGTACATACAGAGCTTCCAAACTAGAACTGGTTGGGTTTTGACCAGCTTGCTCCCAGGAAGATGACAGCAGCCACTGTCATATATGTACCCTGTATTTAACAGTTTATCCTGGCATAAGGACTAGTTGCTGACAGCTATGGGTGCTGTTGGACCCTAGCATTGCTTGTTTAAACAAATGTGAATTATACGTAAGTAGAGAATAATTACAGCCTCAAGTGGGAGAAGGATATGAAAAAATGTGTAAAAATACTTCCACTGGGACAGCTCAGTTAAGATTGTGGTTGCACTCAATATTTGTGGGAAAACACTGACTTAAAAAACAGTGATAATCCTGGGTTACTTTTGTCTAATTTTTTTCTATAAGTCCAAAAATTGTCACTTCTAATAGGCTAAAAACACCCATATTGAAGTCTTCTTTCTTCTATAAGCAGTCTGCTACCCACCAATCCTCTTTTTAATTAGTCAGTAAATAAACTAATCAGTCTGACACCAATTCCAAGGCATACTGTAATTTTCTGCAACTTCACTGCTAAAGCTAGGTGACATTTTAGGAAGGAAGGGGGAATGAAGTGAAAAACTGAAGTTAAAATCACACAAAATTAACATTTTTATTTAAAATATATCACTGATTTAAAAAAAAACAAAAATACTGTTTTGCCATTTTCAAAATTAATTATTTCACTTTAGAAATGGTAAAACATTGTATGCAAGATCAGACTTTTTGTTTTAAAGTAGTTTAATTGAAAGAGATTTAAACCACCAAGTGAAACAAATGGAGAATATAGTACTTGGGCAGACAGTTGAGGTGTTCCTACATATGCTAAAATATCAGTTCAGCATAATTGGCATTAATTACACTCATTTCTAAAGCAAGTTTCTTTCTGCTGCATTTCAGGGATTAGGTTCACCATTTGAACCTTTGAGCTGTACTCCAGTTTCTGCACAGACTTGCACTTTCTGCTGTGATTTTTTTTTTCTCTTTTTCTGACTGACTTTATGCCTGAATCATATAAATATTTTTTGTTTTCCCTGCTTTCTGGTTTAGCTTAGTTTCCATTGCATCACATTTCCTGTCCTGCTTCAGAGACCCTGTGTGTATTGGACAGTTACAAATATCCCTATGAACAATTAGTGCTAGGCACCTGACACCTGAATACAGGAAGAAGAGGAAACAAAGCACTTGGAGGTGATCATGTGGGATGTAGTGCTCCTTACATATATAATTTGACAAACTCCACTAATGTTGCAGTTTTTCAGTAGCTTTCACCCATTTTTCATTCCCCTGTACTCAAGTACTTGACCAAAAGCTGTATGTTTGATAAGAATTTTGTTTTAAGGCTTGCCAAGAAATAAGAGGGTTTTCATTACTGAATGATTCATCAGTGCATAAGTTGTTTCAGTCCTGCTGGAGTATTTTGTATGATGCAGAGATAATTGCCACTGTTGTAAAATATTTTCATTGAGAACAGTTGACATAAAACACTGCACAGAAACTGATCTGTCAGCTTTGTTGTTTGGTGAATCATAATGTGTTGTATGTTTTTACTTTCTTTTTGCTTGAAAGATCTCTGTGAAGGTTAAAATAAAGTAAACTTGCTCTATTTGTACTTTCAAATACAAAGGTGGCATTTCATAGAAGAGTTTAAAAGGTGCTGGGTTTGGGTTTTTTTCTATTTCCCAATTTAGTGGATACTTTAGAGAAAGGAGTAACACACAAGAAATACATAAATGTATTTTTGGGACTAAATTCTTTCATCTTTTAAAGCTGAAAAATGGATAGATCTAAGTTCTTTCACCTTTTGGGAGCTAATTTGTTTCACATTTTAGAGTCAAGATCCTGGTGTTTTACTGAACAGAATGTGTATAGGCTTGGAGCACGGGAAGTGTTGAAGACTGGGAAATAGAGCCATTTTTAATAGTAACACTTGCAGCTATGTCCCATCTCTGCCACCCCTGAGGTTGTGTTTCTTCCTCAGCAAGTGTTACAAGCCCAGTGAAACAAAGTGCAGTGATAAGAGTTCATGTCTTCATAACATAGTAGCATATGATGTAGGAACACATCCTATACATGTATTGTTTTCTGAAAATTTTGTTTGTGGAGAGCTGAAGAATGGTAGGGTCAGCAGCTTTGGAGCCATATAATCCAGTTCATTTGCAGTGGAGCCAGCGGTCAATATGATGGCCATAAAGTTCCTGTCTAAGCCATATCAAAGGTTTGGCAGGCTGCATTTTGGAACATAACTTCTAGAATGTGTTCCGCTTTCTTCATACTGAGACTTTTTGTGCCTTTCATGTACTGTGGGGCCTTTTTTAAAAGGAGCTGCTCACAAGTAGGTTAATTTTTTTCCAAGGAATTAATACAAGTATAAATAAAGGACTGAGTGTGATTCTCTCATCCCAGACCATTTGTAATCCAATGCCAAGCTTTCTTTCAGTTGTAGACTGGTTGTTCCAGAGATTTTACTTTTATATTGTTGCTTCAAAAGTCTGTGACAGAATGTTTCATAAATAGATAAGCAATCTGTCTGATGGCAAGCGTTCAGCAAATTAAACTGTATTCAGTGCTTCTCCAGTAGGTGTAATTGACCCAAAAACCAGAACCTGGAGACTAAATACAGTTGTCTAAAGACAAAGTACTATCCTGCTCTGATCTTCCCGGCATGTGGCCCTCGGCTGTTGCATTTGATTGTGTGGTAATGGGTGAGAATGTTAGAAAATAGATGAAAAATCTTCTCTTCTGCCTAAATTTGGCTTCAGAGCTGTAGGAATGTAGGTAACCGCAGCAGCATTCCTACAAGCTCTACTTGGACATTGAAGCATAACTTCATTCTGTAAGAACAAAGAAACCCAAAAGAAGCTTGAGGGCTGCTATTTGAATGTCTGATATATCCTTGAATTTGTTGATTGTAATGTCTTTGTGAATGTAGTATGAACAGAAATGTCTGACATGAAAATGTACCTTTGGTTTATACATCATCCACAGCTGCAAACAAAACCAAAACACCTCTTCTTAAATATCACAACTATGTATGTATACACATACATCCACGTACAATACACATTATGTATACATATGCATGTGTACCTATAGTAATTATTTTTTTTTCAGATGTATGCTAAGAGTTCTGGATTCCTTTGGAACTGAACCAGAGTTTAACCATGCCCATTACGCCCAGTCTAAAGGCCACAAGACACCATGGGGAAAGTGGAACCTTAATCCACAGCAGTTTTATACAATGTTCCGTAAGTATCTCTGTGTTTAGAAATAATTTGGAGCCTTAAAAAGAAATGCTAACATTGAGAAGAATTTTTGTATTATGAAAGACAAGTTCGTGGTTTAAGGAAATGCAGCTGCCAAGTGGGCAGTGTCATAGGTGTCAATAAGTGTCTGTAGACTATGCAAAAGCTCTATCGTGGTTCCATCCACGGAAATAACAATATCAACATAATATAAAAAATGGCAGGGAACTTTATTCTCAGAGTACCAACGGAAAGTGGTGATTGTCTTTTCCTTCAAGTGTCAGTGAGTTTGCTTTTGTTAGTTTTGCCTTCTCAATCCCATTAAGGAGCAATAGGTTTTTCAGGAACTTGTTAGACTGCATTTTTATAAACTGCCCTCTTGCATTTCATCATGTTAAACTGAAGTTTCTAACTGTGTTACTGCATTTCTGCTTTTTCCCTCAACAACTGAGCAGCATAACTCTTCTGCTATTTCTTTGCATTCAAGATTAATAAACTAAGACTCCGCAAAAATATTCTTTGTGCATACTTTTTGTTGATTTCTTTAAATTTTCACCTAGCTTATTTTCATGTTACGAGCATTCTTCCTAAAGTGAACCGATCCACATTTATTTGCCAGCAGTGCACAAAGCTGTTGAAAAATAAGTAGTAAGTTTCAGCATTGCTGAAGATCGTTGAAGCATCATTAAATATCTTAAAAAAATAAAATAAAGAAAAAGAAACAGAACACAAAAACCTATAAATTCTGTACAAATTGGGTCAGATTAAATGGTCACAGTGACCTGCTTTAGCTCTAGTCTTTGACTTCACAGTACTATGTTCTAGAATCAAAGGATCTGTCTCTTGCATGTTGCAGTAGTAGTTCCAGTTTGTTCTCTCTGAAAGGTGCAGAAAGATTCACTACTGCCAGCTAGCTTGAGAATAAGTGAGGCTTAAGAAAGAGAGAAGTGCGTGCTGATGTGTGCAGCGACTTCTCACCCCAAGTCTGTAAAGAAGCACATGATGGTGACCAGCCTGACCTCTGAAGTTTGGTGATGGTCCCTGTCAGAGACTAAGGCCAGGGCATGCACTGTTCTCTCTCGTCAGACTTCATAGTCAAGTCTTTCAAACTTTTCTGCTTTTCATAGCAGAATTACACATGCTGCTGTCTGGTTGACATGCTTTTGGTTTCAGTTGCCCTGTAAAATTCTTGAGAAAGGCATATTTTGTCTGTCAACATTTGCTGTTCAAGTTTTTCCAGAGAAATATAAGTGAAGGTTGTTCAAAAGATAAAACACTGCATTCACAGTTGTTTCAAAGCAAGTAACAAAACATGTGGTGTGGAAATGTGACTTGGAAGTGGTTACGGAGTTTGTGTCTGGACATTAGTAAGCAGAGCTTGTTCCGTATCCACATGGTTTGCTAATATTTATTGGTTTATGTCCTAAATGGAAAAGGAGCCAAAAGCTCAATCATGCTGTATTTAAGTAGTCCAGCTGTTGGGAAATTTCTGTGTGAGGTCCTGTTCAAGACAGCACCAAGGGTGATGATGCACTTCAGGAAAATAGTTGCATGAATACTTGATGAACAGCTGTGTGCTGTGTGTGTGCGCTCCTCAATCCCACTCCATGAAATGCAGAAGAAAATAAATATTCTCTATAGAGAACTCTATTGTGGCAGTATAGACTACTGTTACAGTCTCTTGTTCAGAGCAAATCACTTCACAAAGAATTTTCAGAGGAGTATGACTGTATTGGAATTTCAATAAATAACCATTTCCAGTTTTTACTACTGGAAATGACTGCGGGTTTTTCTTTGCAGGCAAAGTGGTAAACAGATTGCAGGCAAACTAATTCTGAAGCATGAGTGAAGGATTTTGCTTCTTTTTGTACTAGATGCAGAAAAGTCAGCCTGTTTTGTGATATTTGCTGTTTATTTTTGGTTTTTGTTCTCTGCTGCAGAGGTAGCACCATCTTTATGGAGTTGTGATTAAAAATGCATGTTATGTGCATCAGTAAAGGTTTTATGACAGATTGGAACCCTGGACAGCTTCCCAAGATCCCCAGACTCTATTATGTTTTGAGAACTCTGATTATAAGGGCAGAAAATTATTACTGAGCAACAAGCAAGCCATATTCAAACCTGTGGCACATTACCAAATGCTTGACTGTTCACTGAGCTTTCCAGAAGCATGAGAGGGTTGTTTTTTCCCTTTTAATGTTTTTATTTTATTTTATTTTATTTAAATTCTTTTATGCAAAACAACAGCACTGATACGTTCAAAACTGCATGATATTGCTTAAAAATTCATCTGAGTGCTTCCTGTCCGTGATGTTTGAGGCACTGAATTCCACCAGTTCTAAGTACTAACTTTAACAAAGGTTTATTTTTTCTTTGAGTGTGTACTGCTTTGCCTCTCCATTGAATGCAGTCTCTCATCCAAAAATATGAAAGGATGGAAAAATGCCCCTTTTCAGGCATATTTGCAACGTGCCATTTGCTATGCTAAATTCTAAAAAGTCCTTGGGTCTAAGTGAGTGCCTAGCTGTTGCTGAGGCATTTTTTGGAAAAAGAGTAATTGTCATTTGAAAGACTAAATGCAATGGCAGAGGGAAGTGTACACTGTGTATGGTTTCTCTGTTCTACTGCATTATCCAGTTGGCCAATTTTCAGGAATCAAAAAGAAAAACTTCATAATTGCAATAGCATTTTATTTATTTTTATAACTCTTACTATAGGTTTAGCTCTGCATGTGTCATAATTGCCTGGGGCACATTGTCTTTGGTTGTTTTTTTGTTGTTTGTTTGAGGTGTTTTTTAACTTTGAAAAATCTGCTTAGTAAGAAGTTGTCAGCTTGTGTGCCAGAATTTAAGAGAGGGGCTCATAGAGGACATCCTAGTGGTTATTGAAGCCTATTTCAATGTGAACTTGTGAGGCTGTGACACTTTTTAGAGGCACAAAAATCCCTCGTGTTATAGAAATTTTTATGTAGTAGGGATGGATTTTTACCATTTTTACCTGAAGCCTTGAATAATGGGAGTCCATCCCTGGAACTAAATACCCTGTCTACAAAAAGAAGAAAAAAAAAAAAAAACAAAAACAAACCCAAAGCAAGAAACCCCCTCCGTTTTAATGAGCCTATAGATAGGTATTTGTCTTTATAGGAGAGGAGAACAGTGGCTAGTATTGCTTTATGTCACTGCTGGAAAAAGACCAACAGAGGCTAAAAATAAAATAGAAAACTAAGAGTAAATTACTTATCTTTTGCATGTACATGTTTTGTCTGGGCATTGGATTAACAATTTTGCCAACTTCAGTTGTCATCTTTCAATATTTTGTTAGATACATCTGAGTGAATTAGGCAGTGAAATTTGTATTCTGATCTGAATAGTGTGACTTTGTAGGCTAGTAAGTAGCATGGATGCATAATACACAATAAGTTGGATGGTTGATGTTAGCTCTCAAGAAATTTACTAAAATGTATTTATGACATTGATCAGCATACAGCTTTGTAAACAAGCCTAAATCCAGGGCTTTTTCAAATTGTTGATAATGCATCTCTGAGTTTGTCAAGCTGTATTTTTTCTGGTTCTCTTATCTCTAATAATAAAAAAGTGTAGCACACAAAAATTCATTATTACTGGCTCAGTCCAGCTGCAAAATTTTCATTGTCAGCAACAAGCCAGCAAATAACTGCTTACTTCAGTAGACATGTGCAGCAAGACTTAAAATTAATAAGAACTAATCTTGATAATAAAGCAAACAAATGTATCTCTCAGTATGAATGTAAAGGAAGTAATCTGTTGAATAATATGTTCCTTATACCTACTTTTCTGACAACATTCATGGTTTTGTGAATTACATTAACTGACAATTTAAAAGGTTTTGAATATGCTCTTGTTTCTTGCAGCTCACACTCCAGATAACAGCTTCCTTGGCTTTGTGGTAGAGCAGCATCTGAATTCCAGTGACATTAAACACATTAATGACATCAAAAGGCAGAATCAGTCTCTCGTTTATGGCAAAGTAGATAATTTCTGGAAGGTGAGTTTTCTATGCTCATATACTTGGGTAAATTTATTTTGATCAAAATAATAAAGCATAACTCTAAATGTAAAAGTATCCCTTCTCTCTAAATGTATTAAGTTCTTCTCTGAAAATAAAGATATTTAAGTAATTTAGTTGAACATTTTAGAGTCTTTCTGATGAGGAAACATGTCTGGATTGATATGGATCCTTTGCTATTTGTGCACACCTTTCTGACAGAATAATAAAAAAACCCTCCTGATATTACAATAGTTCTGGAAAATGTAGAAGCTGTTAGAAGTAGTGGGAAGTGGATGGTGTCATAGGCTTTGTGAACTTCAATCAGTCATAAGCAAATGCGTCTTTCAGTTATTTCTTTTCTTACGTGTGTGCTACATTTTGAAATGAAAATTGTGTTTCACTAAAGACCCTAAAAGTGTTTAAACTCATTTTATCTCCTGTAATAGTAGCAGAGTTTTGTTTCTGAAATACTGCAATTACTGTACTGTCTCCCATCTGCAGACAAGAGCTGCAGAATAACAATACGGAGGTCTGGTCATATTTTCACCAGGTTAAAGTACCATGTGTTGTTAAGCCCACAGTGGTCTGCTTTTTGTCCACTGACCTTTTCCGGAGCTCTTGCTTCCAGGCTGCCATACCTGGGAGTGTCTGCCTCATGCAGTTGTCAAAGAAAAGCCATTACTTACTGATAACTGGATTTCTTTCAAGTTACCTGTAGCTTTGTGAGCCCATATACTCTTTATGCCTTCCCTCATGGCTAAAAAACCCTTATTTTAAGCCTCCTATCAACTCAAAAAGGAAACGGTCAGTACATGCTGTGCCATACATAGGACCAAACAATATGACAGTATGAGAGCACCGATATCTCACATTGTCTTTCTTTTTCTCTTCTTTGCTGTGAGAACATTGGTCTTGCACAGTTTTCTAAAGCACAGAAGCAACATGTAGTCTGATAACTGTGATTATGCAGAACAAGTTTGTGAAAAATGATAGCTACAAGTATAAATAGTCCATCTGAGAGAAAAACAAAACCTTAAGAGAAATGGGAGAATGTTGTCAGTGGTAGCAAAAAGGTAGGGCTGAATGCTTCTTGGCTACTGTGCTTAGAAAGTATTCACGTTAGCTGTGCATGTTCAGTTGTGATCTCTCAGGTTTACGTTTGGGCTTACTTCACTCAGCCATGTACTGTGTGTCTTAAAAGGAAAGTTTGCTTTGCATCGTAGTCAGTACTGTGACAGTTATTCTGTTTGGCTTATGGTATAGAAAGACTTAGGATGTCCCCATCTGCAGTCTCTTCTGTCTGCAGAATGCCGGAGCAGAGCTGGGATCCTTTTATTTGAGTCTTTCTTTAGCTGAGGTTCTTGTACTTTTAGTTGCTGATGTCATTGTCAGCCTCTCAGGAGCAGTTGCATGTAATAGTCATCTATACGTCGTGACCTGATTTGTAGTGCGTACCAACAGAACAGCCTGTTGAATAGTAGTTGGATATAAGGAACAAGATACTTGCTTAGTCGCTAGGGTTTTTTTCCACTGACATATCTCTCTCAGTTTATGCAGTCTGCATGAATTCAGAAATATGTATTAATAGCTTATGTGCCCAGAGGGGAGATTTGTGATTACCTGGTCTGAGGTTCTGTATGACACACATGATATTCATGGGCTGATTAAGACAAAGCCATGGCTTTTTGGGAAAGAATATCCAGTCTTGATTTTTAAATAGTACGCTATGGAAACCCCACTACTTTCTCTGGTTAAATCCTTGAATAATTGCCTTCTCCCTCAAGACTTTGCATTATTTCTGGTACAGATTTCCAAATGATAGTTTCCAGTCTTAGTAGCTGTTATAGACTTTGGCTACTGGACTGGTGATATTTCTGTTCTGTTTCCCTGTAGGAATATATAGGTTGAGGTCAAAGTAACCTGTAGTCATCTCCTGAAAAGCCTGTATATGCTGAACCACTGAGAGCTTTGCGCTTTCCAGTTCTAAAGTGTTCTCACATGCATGTTTTCTCTGAACTCTTTCTTTCAAGATTATTCACATTCCTCTTGAAATGTGAATGTTAGCAAAGGGCATGTGTGCCGTCCAAGCACCAAATTGAAAAGAAACTCTATGCATTGTTAGGCATATCCCCTTTTCACCATTAGGAGATCATGTTTAGATGACTTCCCAACCAAAAGCCTTGTTATCATTTTTTAGGACTGCTGCTTTTCAAGTCACTGCTCCTTTTCTATCAGTATTGCCCATCATCTTTCTTCTAAGATGTACGACTTAATACCTGGCCATATTAAAATGTTGACTGTATAGTTGCAACATCAAGCGAGTTAAAACTGTAACTTGCAGATTGTAACTTCAGTCATGCCCATATGCGCTGGTATATAAAGTCTAATCACTGCAGATAGACTTTGAATCGGTGACAATGTGGGATGTCTTATCTGGAGTGATAAAATCCTATTCTTGTGATCAACAGAAAGCCTGAAGTAATCTTGTGTCTGTGTAATTTGCTTATTTCATGTTTCCTTCATTTTCCCTGTTCAGTTCTCTTTTCATCTGTCACCATGGCTTGTACATGTCTTGTACAGAACCAGACTAATCTATTTATCCTGCTCCTTTTCTTTATATTGAACACGGCAAATTAACAAAAAGTGTAATCTCCACAGAATACACGTCACTGCTAGATCTGATCAGTCATTAGAGAAGCACAGTGTGGAGGGGAGAGCGTTCCAGTCCCCAGACTGAGGTGCTTTTGGGAAACAGCAGTGGCAAAGAAAGTGTTTAATTTTAAACCAAGCAGGCTGAAATGGGACTTGAGGTATGCACAGGACCTTTTTCCCCGATGGTGAGACTAGAATAGCTAACTACCATCATGGTTTTATGTAGCCATGGACATGGGTCATTTTCTGCATGTGGCTAGCTTGTGTTAAAAAAACAAAACAAAGAAAAAACAAACAAACAAAAAACCCAAAAGGCTGTGAAATTACTTGTAATTTCATCTTTGTTAGAAATCCCCATATTCCCAGCTCTGCTGCATGGCTGGACAGAGTTGGTGAGAGTAGCTCAGACCACCTCCTTAAACTGTGTACGCTAACCAGGTTATTGTAGCTAGAAAATTATGGATTGCTTACAATGTTCTGTCTTCCCACATCATTCAATGGGGCTAAACTCTGGTATGAACATGACGAGTAACAGCAGGAGGAATACAGTGATGACTTCTGTCAGCTCTGTCAGATAAGAAAAAGATGTGAGCCCGTGGCCTCAGACCAGTGGCATTCATCCCCTATTACTGTGGGCAAGTCTGAGTACATCTTGCTGGAGGTCAGAAAGGTTGTAAGCTCAGAGACAGTAAGATACATCTTGTTTACTTCCTTCTGATAACTAAATCAGTCTAAAGTGGGTTGAGGATTAAAACAGGAGGCTCTAAAGAATTTTGCAACATTTCTAAAGGTTATCCTTAGAGCTAAAATGTTGAGGGCAACATTTCCCAAGTTTGGGATGTTTTATAATCAAAGGTTTTGGTTTTTCTCTGTGATTTCTGGCAATACTAAAGAGTAAAGGGAGCCCTATCTCTCCCTAAGTGAAAAAGAAGGAATGAATAAGATGTGAGTGAAACCCAGAATGCTCTCCATTATCAAAATTGGCTTTAATTACAGCACATTTCAATTAAAAGGGAATGTTTGAAGCCTTTCATGTTGACTTAGCTCCTGTTTCAGTCTAAGCCTTTTCTTTGTTCTTCTTCCTTCAACTTCCTGTCATACTATTCCAATACGTCTGTCCTTGATCCTAGAAAGGGAGTCAAGATTAATTTTACACTATTGGCTATGTATTTTTTTGTAGGGTGATGAGAGAAATCAGAATTTTGCTTGTATCAGAAAATAGCCGTAAATGCATAACATACAATTGTATGGTGATTGCTTTAGTAGATTTTATTACAGTGTATTCAAGTTGTCTTAAAAATATTGATAAATTTAAAGCCAAAATAAATGTGTGTTTGTTACTAATGCCACTTAACAAGATGGACATTCTTCTAAAATGTAAACTGTCTGCATAACAAGTTTGAAAACTCAGAAATGGGAGATGGTTAACATTTAGCTTGTTCTCAGCAGGAGAACATAACCACCACAACATAACCAAGGCTGTTCCTACTAACATCTCCCCTTTATAGCTCCATGTGACATATGTAATTTCCCCATCATGTGCCCTCTTGCATGAAGTGGCAGCAAGAAAATGAGGAGAATTCAGAGAGGAAAAATTGTACTTGTAGGAATATTTCTGTTACGTGCAGAGATCAGTGTCTCGCTGCTGGCAGTGTGGCCTTTTCCCTTCCTTCCGATTACTTTGTGAGCTTCATATTTAGCAACATACTTTGGCTGAACGTTTCTTTTCATGTTTTTTTAAGCTAAAAGAAACATAAGGAAAGGGAGGAAAGATCCTTCTCACTTTTTCTCTCCCATGTGGTCAGTGCGCTCACAAACTTGTGGTGTTTTTATTGCCTCTTCCTCCAAATGTGCAGCAGCACTGTGGGCTTATCTATCAATAGCTTATCTATCAATCAAAACTTACCCTAGTTGCTGTCAGCAGGCATCAGAAGCACTGTCCTGCTTTATGCCATGTAACAAATGGAAATGAGCCAATTTTGTTCAGGAACATTTCTGAAATTGACCTTTTGCTTCTGAAAGAAGTATGGATCAAAAACCTGAGTAAATCAAAGTAGACGAGATAGGTGGTAAATAAGTATACATGCATGTACACTTTTGAAGGCTTGTTCTTCAACATTTGTTATGAAAATTAGAATTTAATTTATTATGAAAAAAGAGAGAAAAACATGTTTTCCATAAATATTCACCTTTCAGACTATCAGTGATCAGCTTTTCTTTTTGGAGAACTCTGTAGCTGCAAAATGAATGAGTGGAGTCTTAAAATACCAATTAACACAGTCATCTACTAGTATGTGATTATCACAAAACCACCACCACCTTTTCTTCCTGTGGTCTCGCTTCCTGTTTCCTTCTGCACCCCTGCAGTTTCCTGCTTCAGTACTTAAGAGTGCACAAGTAGTTCTGGAAATTTCCATTCAAAGGACAGGAGATTCCTGGTCAGGTGGTAGTGCACATTACAGGATACTTGTCAAATTTTTCAAAAACCTCTGTGTAAAAAAAAAATTTAAAAAAAAATCCCAAACAAAAACACGAAGGAGAAAACTTCGTGGATGAAAAACTGCAAGTGATAACAAATAAAATAAAGATGAAGACAGGGAACTGAATAAGCAGGATTTCTGGCAGATCTTGAAGGACCCGAGTCTTTACTGAGATGTTTTATTCATTCTTTGTGCAAAGATTATTCATGTGCAAATCAATACATATAATGTGTACTTTATGCAGATACATGTGGTAGGTGCCTAACAAGGAAACCAAATGGACATTCAGGGAAGAGCAGAAGCATGGCAAAGTTACTTGATACTTCCTTTGCATATTCTCTCTCTTTCCAGCTTTTTTTTGGCTTATTTTCTGAATCTGTTGTCTATTGATAAACTGACTGCTGACACACTTTTGAGATCTCTGTAAGAGATGACTTCGAAGCACTTTCTGATCATGAACCTATGCAAACTTTTTTGCCTCCACAATGTTCTCTGTCATGGAGTCCCTCAAATCTCTGACCTGTTGCAAAAGGAATCATTAACTTTGGGGGGTTTCTAAACTGCCTCCTACTAGCTTTGTTTGGCTTCCTTTGGCATCATGAAGTCAGTCACCCATCCATGTTCTTTATGCCAGTTATGGTTTTGTAAACTTCTTTCTTTGCCAAGTTTTCTTTTCCAAACTGAAGAACTATTAATGAATTAGTTACAGGTTTCTGTATGTAACAGTGGAAACTATTCAGTAGCCTGGATCCTTCTTACTCCCCTCAGAAACACATCCAATGTTCTTGGGTTATGTTTGAGAAAAGGCCCCAGAAATGCAACAGTGTTCAAGAAGGGAGGGAGAGAACTGTGGTGTCACAGAACAGTTCAATGATATGATCTTTATTTCTCTATTCCTTTCCAAATAGTTCCCATCATTTCCTTGGTTGGTGGGTGGACTGACTGCTACTGAACTTTAGACTGATTTTTTTTTTTTTCCATGGACCATAATCATGTTGTAGTAATATGTAAAGTCTTCATTCTTGAGTGATGCGGGTTAGCTCAGGTCCATTATTCATATGTGAAGCAAGGACTGGTTTTCAACATGTGCATCACTTTGTTCATATTGAATTTATTGGTCATTCTATTTTCTAGTCACTCAGTCCCTCAGATTACTGAGGGAGCTTTTTCAAAAGCTTTGCAACCCCAGGCATTCAGTATTGTCATATTTTGCTGCAACATTTAGAGGTTAGTTTCAGTTTTGCTACTCTGAATAGTACGTATTGATTGCACACTTTGTCACTTCTCTGTTCTCTCTTCATATGATGACTACTCATTCATAAGAGTGATTCCCTTCTATCCCAAAGAGACTTAGTTCCTTTAAGAACTTTTAAAGAGCTCCTACATGCTGGTTGGCTTCTTCAGAGTATACTATCAGTTTGGTGAGAGGATTTCCTTGTACAGAAAGAACTGACTATTGTAATTTTATTGGGTTTATACAGTTATATAGTTAACACTTTATTTAAGATAATTTGTTTAGTTTAGAATTCACACTTGCTACTCATGAATCACTGAATCCTCTCCAGATCCATTTATAAATTCAATACTCTGCATTAAGTACTCCGTGGCTAGCAGTTTGAAATTTTCTTATTTGATCTCCAAGAGGCATCATCTATTCTATGTGATTTACCACTGTAAAACTGGTAAGTTAAACACTGTATCTATTTAACTCTCTTAATATTCTTGTACGTTGAATTCTCCAGCATGTCTTCTAGTTCATCAGTGGAAGATTTTCATTATTCAAAGATGTCTTAAATAGTCTTTAAGAGTGTGACAGCTCTCAAAAAGAGAGGTTTTTCCAATCTTAAGTTTGTGTGACAATCTTAATTGTTACACACTGCGTATACACTGGATTTTGGCTTACCTTGGACTTGACGCTTTGGCAAATAAGCATGCAGATGTTAGGACTTCTAGACTTAATGGTATGCTTTAGGATATACACAAAATTATATCCCAGTACTTACTTTTCTGAGTTTTATTTGTCAAGCTTTATAAAACCATTGTCTTCTGACTTTTTCAATGTTAGTAAGACTGGGTATATGGGCTGTTTTACATACATTTTGCAGTTTGAATTTTCAGCCCATAATCCAGTTTAGGACTGAATCAAGCTCTATTGTAATGTAGTTGGCCTGTAGTTCTGAATATGTGGTGCTTAGTTCAGTGCTGAATTTCTAGTCTTCTGTGAGGGTACCTGAATGATCTAAAATTTCAAAATACTGTGATTATCTGACTGACAAACTGGTGGTAAAGCTAAGCTGTTAATTGCCACCATTTACTAAAAGCACAGTTTAGTTCTCAATGCATCATGTTTCTACCGTATTTTTGTAGCTTTTATGCTTAAATTTTTCACCCACCAAACTTCAAATTTCAGCCCTTCAGACTCTGTCTTCTTGTCAACATTGTCCTAGGGAAAGACTTACCAGACAGCTGTCATTTGATTTCTTTGATGAGAAAAGCTTTATCATGATGCTTTCAAAAGTAGCTGGAAATAATTGCTGAACAGTAATAACAGTTCTGCAGTTAATGATCAACAAAAAGTACTTTCCTGAACGCTCGTTTATTTTAGCTGCTGAAAAAAAATTTGAAATTGTTTCAGAATAGGTTTGTGTGACTTACCTTTACACTTCCATGTTGATGCTGAGGAAAAATAATTGGCTTCTTTTTTACTGGTGTGTTTGCCTTTCATGCTTAAAGTCTAGATTTGCAGTATGGACAAGAGATATGGATGAGTAATGCAGTCTGATACAAATTCTGCAGAGAATGTTGATTTTGTGTTAGTAACCAGCAACCCATGATCTTTCCTCTTTGAATTCATTTTGGAGAAAGTAAAAATCTGGAGTTTACTGACAAATGATTTAAGATTAAAAGATACTTACTATCTGCGCCAGACAAGGAAACTCAGGAAGTGGATTAACAGTTGAAGGAATGCTGACCTTTGGTTTGCAAATCACATTTCTTGATTTATTTACTTGTAGCCTTTCCATTTATAAATGCTATATTTATACTCTCTCATTTTCTACTTCAATGTTTTTAATGTTTAGAGTGGAATTATGTGTCCTGATTAATTTTGTGAAGTGGCTTATTACAGTATAGGCTTTTATACAACACTTTTCTACAAGGAATGTGGAAATTCAAGATGACTGAAATGCAAAAGGAGACAAATGTTAGTGAGATTCGTGTAAGGAGCTAATGGTATTTTTATGGTATTTTATAGATGATTATGAAAACAGATGTTTTTGACTCAGAGTGATTGAGGGAGTAAAGCAGTGATTGTTTTCTGAGGTTTTGGGTTGTTTTCTTCAGAAAGTCAGTTGCGTTAGAGTGCATTCCTGTCATCAGTTTGTGTGACATGAGCCAATAAAATCTGAGGCAAGTGTGTTTGTGTTCTTGCTATAGGCAGATCATGTCAGTAGTACCTATGCTTCATCGTCTGCTCTTCCCATGCAGAACACTACAGCCTAACTCTCAGCTCTGTACTAAACGCCAGGCAGGCAGGATTAAGGTATGCCTCTAGCAATAGAGCACTGCTGCGTTCTGGAAACAAGACTCGGCTACTCTATCTGTATTTCTCCTGCACGTTTGCAAAGAAAAAGTACTACAATGGATTTTCTTTTGACAAAGTACATGAGCTTCTCAACAGTTTCTAATTACGATGCTTTACAAATAGTAAGAACATCTCTTTCAGAGTAATTCAAATTTGAAGTAAAAGGAAAAATAAAAAATGCAGCAAGCTTCTAGGTTTTTTCAGTAATTTGTGTTAATTAACAATAACAGTGGCGACATCCAACAAGAAAGCACATTTGTCTCCATTTGTTGGCAGTTTTATGTAATACTTAGCCCAGGACATTGCCTGACTGGTGTAGCTTTGGCACAGCTGCCAGAACAGGGTGAACATAATGAGGCCGGCAATCCACTTCATCACAAGCGATGTCACCAGCAGGGCAAGCTAAAGCCAGAAGCCAGTTGTTATGTGACATGAAATACTCTGAGTATTTGAATATACACAAACAGTTAATTTAGCAAGGACATTTTAAGAAGCGATAGTGGTCATTCATCTAGGCCTGATAACCTTATTGCTCCTCCAAGATTTGAAAAGACAGAATTTTTACCAGTCTACTTGCCCTTTGAATGAACTTCAGTAAAATTGTTTGTCAGCTTTCACGCAGGGCTGTGGAGGCACAGTGTACAGGATTTATGTGACAAAAGTAGTGAGGGAGAGTGGAATTCTTGAAAAATTCTCTTGCTGCCAAGAAGTATAGAAACTTGTAGCCTGATTTTAGAGCTATTACCAAGACTAATGTGCAAATATCGAGGGAAAGTCTCTTTGATCTGTGCTGCATACTGGCTGTAAATACAGTCTACAGCTAATTGCTCTTGGAATGCTAGTAGTCTTTACATCTCAAAAAACATATGGTACTGAAAATTAAAGTAATTCTTGTTTGCAAACTAGAACGGTGTACTCTTTTTTGGGGCTTGGTTTTTTTTTTTTGGGGGGGGGGTTGTTTTTGATGCAAACCTAAACCCAGTACTGTTCTCTGGGTGTATTCCAAAATGCCTTTAAAAAATTAGGTAAGTGGA
>JAVJGJ010000061.1:35575856-35642787 GCA_035590215.1 Microhierax caerulescens
GAGATCTCCTCGTACTCAAAGGGACCTTCCTGGGGGAGGACCTGGTGTGCTGGGCTGAGCTCTGGGGAACACATTATGACTGTTTAATCCTCAATATTTTCCTTTGGTACCTCACATCTTCTGTGTAAGTGAGCTAACGCTGAAGTGGCAGGAGCCCAGGGGCACTGAAAATCATGAGGGTGGGCAGAGGCTGTGCAAATACCATGGGGGCCATCCCTCCACGGTCCCTCAGCAAGGGCCTGTCTGGCTGTCAGGGTTTGCTGGATGATCTTCCATTCAGTACATAATTTTTTGTTAATTTGCAGGGATTTTTATGATATGGTATTATAAAAGCTCAGTATTTTTTGGTAATATGACCCCTGGATCTATATTATTTGCCACAGATACCCTCTGTCTCACTTTTTCTACCGTAACTTATTCTTCTATTGTTTTTTTCCACCTAAAATTTATTCAAGCACAATAGGCAGACGTGAGCCTTAAGAAAACTAAGCAAGCCAGCGTGATGCTGTCCCTGGACACGTGCCTCGGCAGGAGCATCAGCTCCTTGAGCTTCCTCAGTTGTGATTGGGGAAAGGTGACCAAAAGCAACAGCAGCTCATTTTAAATTTTGAAATGTTGGGTCTATTGGTACTTCCCAGAGTAAAATAATTGCATCTCGCCTGAACAGTGTCCAGAAAGAACTACTCCTCCCCAAAAAAAGTACAGTCAGCTCTGGAGTGTTCTGTAAGCAGGGGTTAGATAAATACAATAAATAAATAGATAAATACAAATGGTACGTGTAGTATCCACCATACTTATGGGAAAAGTCACAGGACACTAAAGACAAACAGATATAAAGGTTGTTTCTGATTCCAATGTAAACACATACTCTTTTCTCCCTCACCCACGTGACCTGGTAACCAGTGAGGTGCTTGGCTAACAATGCTACTACTGATCCTAAGAAATCCTGTCAGGTTCACTGGTGACGGGACCGTCAGGACTGGTGCTGTCAGAGCCACCCAGGATCCTCCCCAGTTAGCCCCTGTCCACAAAACATGAGGTCAAGCCCTGTGCATGACTGCGCCTGGTTTTCCCTTGGCAATGATGGTGGTAGCCAGAGAGGAGCAGCGAGGATAGCTGGGACGGGTGTTTGTATTTCTCTCAGGCCCGAGAGCTAAATCTTCAGTGACAAACCGCTGAGAATACAAAGCCGCTACGCTACGTGTACCTGTGTGGGATGTTTTCCATACCTGAATGGCAGGCGTCGGTCTTCAAGACTGGGGATGTGATGATGGTGGAGGTAACACTTGCCTGAGCTTTGCTTTCACCTTGTTTCCTGTCCCCCCGCTTCCCCAGGTGAGATCGACCTGCTGATCCTCTCAAAAGTACAAGCCAGATATCCAGGGGTCACCATCAACAACGATGTGATAGAGCCAAGTGCTGACCAAATCTGCAAGTACAAAGGTATTATTACTTTAAATAAATTAAATTTACATTAATATGCTAAATGCATTTAAAATAGTTGAACACTGCGTGACCCCCCCCATTCAAATGCTTTTTTTTTTTTTGTCAGAACTGGCTCTTAAAAGTTAAAAAAAAGTCACTCTTTTATGCTTTTTTTGCCATCACTGCTCTTCAACAATCTTCAGTCTCATTGCAAAGAACTCTGTGTGGCAAACACTTGGGCTGGACAGATTTTAAAAGCTAAGCAAGGTGGGAACTGATGGGTGATTGTCTGGGAATAGAGCAAAATCCCCACATTTCAGAAAGTTTTTCCTCCAACTTGCACAGAATCAGGATCTTCCTCAACATCAAAGAGAAAATTCTCCCTCGTGGTAATTCTTGCATATCTTAAAAATTGTTTCCAAATGACAAACTACTGAACCTCATGGTGTTTCACTAAATTAGTTACCATCCTTTGAATTAGAAAACATGGAAAGGAAAGCAAGATGGATAGAAAAGACTTTTGCTGTGTGTATTCTTAGAGCTTTGTTTCCTTCCACCAGCCCAAAGGTCTGAGCACCACCGATGAAGGAAAGCCAAGCATTTTCCAGGGAGGATTGAACGTTAGGCAGGGCTGCTTCGGTCAAATTGCCCTAAAAAGCGAGCATTAAATATCAATCCACAGTTTGATTATCACTGGATTAACACCTTACCAGGCTTTACCTTAGCAGGTCATTATGGTCTTGTAGGGAGATGACACCAGCTACAGCACGCAGGCGGCGAGCAGCACCTTGCTAGAAAGCAGCTGCTGGATGGATGGATGTGACAGCAATGAGTGAACCTTCTCAGCAGCCTGTGCTGCTGGAAATGCTCCCAGCTAGTAAATACCAGGCTGTAAAACTACACTGTAAATCTCCAACTCTCACTTTTTCTTAAGTCCTTCAAAAAGAAACATTCCCAGTATGGAGCAACTGATGGAAGTCAAAGGGGGAAAAAAAAAAAAAAAAAGATGGTAACAATCCTTTTCTCCCTGCAGTGGGGGAGTTCGGTGTCTCTGGAGGTACCAAAGGCTTCCAGGAGACATATTTTTTTTATATCTGCCTCTGTATCACATGAAACTGATCTTTGAAAAGATGGCTCGTGCAAAATCCCAGGAACTTTTACATCGCTCCAGACTGAGGTACTAAAGGATGGGCAAAGAGCATCTGCTCTGTTGATAAGACAGTTTTGACACTTGCACATAGCATTTCTGTGCTGTCTGGGCAGTGGACCACAGGTATGTGGGACTGGATTTGCGCTGAATTTTCCTAGTGGTCCTACCACCTACCACCAGTTAACTGGCAGTCCCAGCCTACTTCCGTGAGTTTCTTTCCAGAAGAAAGTTAAAGAAAATACAAGATGTTGCCCTTATTTTAAGTTTTATGCTAAACCAGAAATGAAATATTAATCTGAATTTCTTTCTTTAAACTTTCTTATTTGGTAATTAATCATGTCCCCAGTAGGTATCATTAATTAGGTTTCTCAGCCCTAAGAATTTCCAGGGAGAATTGGAAACATTATCTGTGCCTCTAAGGATTCAGTAGTTATGCTTTCTGCCTAACCAGATACTTTCTCCTTGGGAAGGAGAAGCCAAGCTCACAAGTGAAACTTCCTACTGGGACGTGCAGTGATGACAAGCTGAGGTTTCTCTTAGGCTGCGTCATACAACAGAGGATCTCCTCAAAGCCCTGTGGCCAGGCTGTGGCTTTCCCCTCTTTTCTGGTCCACGTCCAGGTGAAGTTCCTTGGTGACCATGGTTAGGGTGCTGGCGACCCCGCAACCGAGCTGCATTGCCATTGCCTGCGTGGCACAGCAAAGCTGCAGGTGGTCCAGTTTGGATGGCACCCGCCAAGGGCACACAACCAGCTTCCGACCCAGACAACAAGCTGGGTTGAACCCAGGAGAAAGGTCAGGAAAACGCTTCAAAACAGTTAGTGTGATACGTTTTGGCTTCAGATGAATCTTTGGGCAGAAACTTCCCACAATCAGTATGAGTTTGCCCTTTCTGAAATTTTGACTTTAAAAGCCCACCCTGGGAAGCACTTCACTTTTCTTTCTAATGCCTCCTCACAGACTCTCTAGCAATTGAATCGAACCAGATTGCACCAGATTATTTATGATGGCGATATGAAATGCTGCTGGATGAAGCCTGAGTTTAAAACAGCAAATTAAATCTGAACCACAAGCGCTGGGGCCAGTGACTGATAACTGGAAGCGAACAGAGTAACAGCAGCAGCATCTGAAAGGGGTGGCCCATTTGCAGCCATACAGAGAGGAGATAAGCCCTGATGGAGCATTTCTCATCTGTCTGATGGGGATATGTCCTAATCAGAGCCCAAAAGGAGAAACATTTCGATTAGTGGTGTAAAGGCGCTGGTCTTAGCAAATCATGTTGTTTTGAACATGTGTTCTGTAGCTAAGGCTCAGTCTGCCTTTGGGCCATTGAAGTTTTAAATTTATGTTAACTCCAGCGAAGCACAGGAATCGCATCAGGGTTAGCTTTGTCCTGGGGCAATCCCGAGCGCCAGGCAGGAGCGCAGTGATACGAGCTCCATATGCCAGCAGATGGACATTAGTATTCCGGCATCCCCTAAATTATGAAATTATCTCTTGGTTTTGCTCCTATAAAAAGCAAAGAAATGCAGTGATGAGCCAGGCACTTGGTATAACTTATTCCTTGAATCCACTTCAGCTTTCTGCTGTGCTCAGTTGCTGGGTGTGCACTGTATCAGGGTCTGAAAGCACACCATGTGTCACTCTTTATACTAGTCTTTGCTTTAAAATACCATTATCCCTTTTACCTGAAGCAGTTGGCCAAAAGGGTGGGCTTTTGAAAAATTATTTGAACACTTCAGAAGCCAAATGTCCAGAAATGGGTCCTTTGCCCAGGGAGCAAAGCTCCTTCCCTTTCCCACCATCCCTGTGACACATTCCCAGAGTGAGCCATTTGCTTTCTCTGCCTTTCTCGAGCTTTTAATTCTGCTTCTCTCCAAAATAAACCACCCTTTGGTCCATCCTCGAGCCCTGTATTTATTTATTCAGTCTCTGGAGTATCCTTTGCCATGGCCTGGCTTTGCTTAGCTATGTGGGTCTTGCATGGTACCTAAACGAAGGGGCCATCAGCTCTTATTGCATTTGGCATGAAATGTGCCCCTTGTGGTCTCCTAACTGGTTATCCCAGCCAACACCTTTTAAATCAGCTTGAGCCACTCATGGGGAAGAGTTTCTTTCTTTTTATTAATGAGGTAAAGACTAGAAGAGCCCAAATGAGGGTGCAAAGGCAAAAGCATCAGACCCTCTTAAGACTTCATCCTACAAAAGACCTTTACAGCACCTTTCTCACATACTCAAGGTTTTAAAAATTCCACCGCTGTGTTCAACTGGCACCAAAACTCTACCTAAATATGAGTTTTGGATGTGTCAAAGCTCTGAATGGAAATTGGTCTCGTATTTCATATTGAGATATCGCTGTCCTGCCTTCTGTATTTCAGAGCGTGTGGCTGAGACATCAAATTTTGAGAACGTGAAGTTTACTTGGCATGAGGAGACAGCTTATGAATATGAAAGTCGAATGAATGCAGAGAAGAAGTCAAAAAAATGGGACTTCATTCACATGATCCAGGTAAAAGTCTCTGCAAAGTAAATGTTGTCAAAGACTTGGCTGTTGAAAGTATGCATGAAGTATGTGACCTCATTATCCACTCTAAGGGGAAGAAAGGTGAGTTTATTCCGCTGTAATTTAAAGTACTTAAGGGTAAGTGAACTGCAAAAATGAAAGATGGGTTACAGCAAAGCAACTTCGAGCACAGTAGTCCTATTAACCAGGCTGTGGGTGGCAGTCAACTAAAAATACATTTTAACTAGTGTTTTCAAAGCTCCTTGTCCTCTCCATGAAATTGCCTTTGTATTTCCAAGTTTATGGAAGCCGTTACAAGCCACCTTCACTGCTAAGAAAGGCAAATCTCTTCATCCCAGATGAGTGAATGAACATGAGCTTGGTCCCGGGACTGCCAGGAGCAGGCAAGGCAGTGACAGCCGCCAGCGTGCAGTGTGAGCCCGCTGCCGCATCATCCTGCTGCTTTTCTGTCCGTAGTTGCCCCCATTGCATTTCTTTTACCTAGTGGTACCAGTTATAATATCCACTTGGACAGCACTGTGTCTCTGTAAGCATCTCTGCTCTTTCCAGATGCTGTATTATGTGAAAGATGTCCCAGCGACTATCCGGTACTTCCACAGCCTCCTGGAAGCGCAGGCGAAGCTCCTCATTATCCTGGTGTCAGGTGAGAGCTGCCCCACCGCCACTACACCACATGGCAAGAGCCATGAGGACCTTTGGGATTCCTGTGAGTTGAACACAGGCCAGCTAGAAACCAGTGCACGTTTTTATTTACAACATCCTTTATCACCGATAGAGGTGAACTGAGTAACAAATGGTGCCCGCTGCTCTACACCCACTGAACTCTGCCCACCACCTATATCTGTGCAGCTCCGTGCTTCAGACTGTAAAGCTGAAGGCTCTGTGAGCCAGCAAACCCGTGCCATGAGCACAAAATGTCTTTTGTCACCTTTTGCCCTTCCCCATCCTATAGCCTGGCCAGTGATGGATGGCAGCAGAGAGCCCCCCAGCAGGCAAGAGGCTCCATCCCACAGCTCACGCTTGCAAGAGCTCCTTCAGCCTCTGCTATTTTCCGTGAAAAGCTTTTCAGGCTGGGCACGGCACTATCTCACTCCCGGAGACTGGTGGCATTAAGCAAACGGCTACAACAGGACTCAGCTGTGCCATAACAGCAGGTGTTAGAGGACATATGGTTCATTTTCTTCTCAAACTGCCCATTTCCTTAATATCATCATTTTGGGTGGAAAAGAGTGTTCTTAGTCTGTTCTTAGGCTCTGTGGCCAAACCAGGGGGGAAATGTGGGAGCAGAATAAGCGACAGCCTTTTAACACTGTGGGCAAGGCATGCTAGAGCTACCATGACGGTGAGGTCTAGTTTGACTCTAGAAAGCCTTTACCTTGCCACATAAGCCATGGAAATTTTAGTTGTGCAAACAGTTGCATCTCATAGTTTTGTCAAGGCTGTTGCTACTTGGTCAGAGGTTTAAGCTTCATTTTTTATTGAATTTGGACATGCCTGCCAACTGCACTGTGTTTTAAGTCCCTTTTTTGTGTTCATGAAGGGTCCACCATGAAGTGACACTTCTCTGACTTGAATTTATTCAAACTATTTTTCTCCAAAGTGTTTTTGATTTAAAGTGTTTTCAAGCAGTTCACTGCAAGAAATATGTATTTTAAATGATCGGATTGTAGATGATTTAGAAGAACTGTTCTTGTTCTTTGGCTGAACCAGGATAGATCACAATACCAGACTACTGCTGATTACCTGCGTATAGTTAATTGAAACACTTTTCCAGTTGCTCAACCTGTCCCTTTGGATATTCGTGAAATATGAATACAGGGAGGAACGCATGGCTATTCAAAATTAATGTGATTAAAATTTTGAATTCATCAACAGTATTTGTCCTCTCTGGGCCAGGTGAGGCTGTGTTTTCTGAGGGAGCAGAACGGAGCAGAAATTGTTGGGGCCAGCGAGAAAATGGGAGAGAGGAGCAGGGCTCAGAACAGCAGAGAGGAAAGGATGACAAAAACCTTGGGGGAAAGAAGAGTATCAAGAGAGGGGAAGGGGAATTGCTCTGAAAATGAGCACTGAAGCAAAAAGAGGTACTGAAATATAAGCAGAACAAAGATCATTTCAAAAAACAAAGGTAATGTCATCTCCAACACAAACACATTAGGATGTGTTAATTAAAAACCAGTCTGGGAGTCGGACTGGTGGGAGAGGGCTTGGTCAGCTGGCGGAGGCTGCAGTCCCTCCTGCTCCAGCCCTGCCGGGAGAGCAGGCAAGTTGCAAGAGCTATGCGGTGTTATTTTTAACATGTTTTAAAAAATCTGTTTACATCGCCTTGAAAACAAAAGTAGTGCCATATGCTGAGCCTATTGAGAGCTATTATAATAATGCTGCGTTCAGGTAGTGTATAATTGCTCGGCTCAGAGATGGCACTGAGTCACACAACACTGACACCAGCAAATTTTCTGCAATTAGTGCTCTGCATTCAATTTCCACCAGGTGAAAGAAAATATTGTAGCCCCTCTTCTAAACTCCAAACTGTTTATTTGGCTATAAATAACTGTTTGCAGATAAAGCATTTGCAAAAGCGCCGAGCAACTGGTTTTAGTAGTTATGGAGATTTATAGTCATAACTCTCAAGAGCTGCTCATTAGGCTCAAAGTTATTTTCATCCTGTCCAGTCATTCTGGGTGATCCTTTTAAAGTGATTTATAGCAGAAATGCTGAATCAGAGATCCAGGCTGAGAGAAAATAAAGATGTGAAGACATATAGGGGGTGGGGGTTCACCTTACCCGGCTGGTTTTCTTTGTGAAGGGTCCCTCGAGAAGAGGTGCATGCGCAAGTGTGGGCTTGGCACGGGCTCCGTTCTGGCAGTGATTGCGGTGCTACAGGAGCCTTTTCCTTCCTCCTGCTTCATCTTTGCAAACCCACACAGTACACAGCCAAAACGTCCTTCTGGCACAACTGGGGCAGTCTGCTTGGGGCAAGGGGCAGCCCTCTCGGTGTCCATGCCCACCAGCATGTGATGGGAGCCAAGGCTGAAGGCTGGGAGGATGGTACAGCTGCATCCTTAGCTCTGTCCGTCTCACCCTCTTCTCCATCACACGTCCAGCTGCACGGACAATGTGATCAGGGTTTTGCACCCACAAATTTCACGTAGCAGAGAGATTGTTTACTGGTACTAAGTATTTCAATGAAGCTCACGTGTAGCTCAACCACAGAGTAACGACGCGAAGGAATAGTAGAGGACTTGGTCTTCCCAACAGGCAGCTGAAATCTAGGGAACAGTTTAAATCAAGAAGACGGCGCTGAATAGCTAGTGCTCAGCATGTGGACACAGGAAAGGAGTCCCTGCGAGATACTGCCTATGTGCACGAGGCAGAGGGGTGCAGCGTGTTGGGAGCAGAAGAAGGGAGGGTTGGGTGCACTGAGCTGCTCTGGCCTCAGCTGGGGGCTTGGTGGGAGGTGCTGGAGCTCCAGGGTGGGTATCGTGTCCAGCTCCTCCTGCAGCCCCAACCCCAAGGCACAGAAGCAGGGAGACAGCCGTCTCCACCACATGTCCCAGCGCTGGAGAGATCCCACTCACAACGAGGACAACTACTAAAAAAACAGATAATCAAAAATTTGTTCAAAGAGTGTTTTTCCTTATTCCTGAGCTTCTTTCTTGTGGTTTATCTGTCAGAAACCAGTGGCTGGGAAAATCTGTGGAAGAAGTATGGGTCTTCCTTGCCTTTAGATGATCTCTGCTCTTATGTTTCCTCTGCTGACATCAAAAGGATACTGGATTCAGCCGGGCTGAAGTACCAGCTCCACGAGCTCCCTTCCTACATGGACATAACGAGCTGCTTTATTGAAGGCAACAAGGATGGGGAGCTGTTGCTGGATTTCCTGACGGAAACTTGTGAGTTTTCAAAAACTGCTCCTCCTGAACTGAAGCGTCAAGTAATGGAGGAGTTAAGAAAGCCTGAATGCAGCGAAGAAAGAGAAGGGAAGGTGCTTTTTAATAATAACCTGAGTGTCATAGTGATTGAGCCGTGAGTTAACCTCTCCTTGCCTCCTGATCCAAAGCAAATAGCCAGATACAAACGGTTAAAAGCTGAAATACATTTTCTGATATTTTGTATGTGGCTTAGTTTACTTAGAATTTTTGGAACCTGTTAAGAAATCTATGTTAATGTCTGTTCTTATAAGTGAGCTTTAATATCCAATTAATTCTGCGCTAATTATGAATGTGTAACTCACTAAGCAGTTAATTTTGCTTTATCATATGGATGTTGTATAACAGATGTAACTTGGAGCAGCCACTCAGGCCCTGCAGAAACCTGACTGTTTCCTAAGAAATAATCATGAACTGTACATGGTTTTGGTATTTTCGTTTAAAAACTTTTTACAGACCAAATAAAAAAATTACAACTTCCAGTGCAGCTGGCAAGAGTAGAGGCTCAGAATGACTGACCGGGTGGGATTTCTTGAGCTTGTGACTTCGTGATCTCACACCTCCAGTTACTGTGAAAGTGGCCTCACACCTTCAGCACGTGCGATGGTTGCTTGCTCCTGCCTCTGCAGCCAGCTCCATCTAATGGAACTGGTTCCCTTTTCCTGTATTTTTACTTCAATTTTATGAGGTTGCATCTACAGAGTGGTTTCTGTACCAGGTCCATGCTGGCACTGCAAGAGGGAAGCAGCTGAGAATGGTTGAGGTGCAGCAGTGGTAATGACCATCCTGAAGAGGTGGATTTCACCAGTGAGCCCTGGCCCAACGCCTTTGCTGGGAACCAGCTACTGCTGTCGCTTTGGGCTTTTTGCCATTTTCCTTTAGCCACACAAACCTGCTGGCCACAGCCTTTCTCTAGCCTGGCAGCAAGGGCCATGCATGGCTTGTGAGCTGTGTAACAAGGAAGGAGTGAAAAGAAATTCTGATGCCAAACTCACAGGTTTCAGTGGGATTTGTTTCATTTTCAATAGAGTCATGTCAGGTAAATCTCCTCAATATATAGTATAGAATGTTCAGCAAGAAGATTCTTTACCTCCTCAGTCCCTTCTCCATGCAGGGTTGTCTCTGCTCTTGTAGTTGATGCATTTGTTTTGCGAAATGATTTTACAGCTTTAGGAAGTGTTACGCTCTCTGCAAGGCACAAGCACAGTGGGATACAATAGGGTTGCTTGAATGAATTTAATAGTCTGAATGCTCAGTTTATCCCGTGAGACAGGTGCGGTTTATGTCATTGAAATAATCTGACTCAGTGTTGAAATGGCTTACTTTAGGTAATACTTCAGCTGCAAGAAACTATTTTATTTTTGCGTATGTATTTCTGAGACAATATAGATTATTAATGATTTGAAGTGATTTACAAGAGACTATATGGGGTGTTAATAACTGGTTTCTATTCATTTTAGGATGAATTATTTGAAACACGGACTTGTCTTAGTGATCAAATATTAATTCCAGTGTATTTTAGAATAGTTTCTACGGTATTTCTCAGCTGTTGAATGGGACAAAATCTATTGCTGCTTTTACACAGTGCTATTAGAAGACCCCACTGTATCTGTAAGCAGCTACAGTGACAACCAGGAAAGAAAGAAACCTCTCATTAGGACAGATTGCTCCATGCATTTCTAATGGAAAACAAATTAAAGTTACAATTATTTTTCCAGCTCTTTTGTGCTGTCAGTGGCCTCTTCTAAATGGTGCTTGCGAAGGGGTTGACCACTGAATATTGCCACATCAACCCTGTCAGGGATGACGTACCTTTGGGAGCCACAGAAATGCTAGAACAAAAAATACCCCAAAACCCAACAACAAAACCCAGCAACAAGATGCACGTGCAGGTCCTGTTCCTTTCTGGTTTAGCAAAGGTAAAAAAAATAAAATAAAATAAATTAAGAAAAAAGCTTTTTAGAGTTTTTAGGCAAGGTTTGTTCTGAAACTCTGTGAGACAGCAGGAAAGGCAAGGAACAGCAGAGATGATATGGAGAGAAGAATAGGAAGAAATGCCCACACACATTCACGGTGGATGCACGTATGAGCTCCTTCCCCTCTTTAATCAGGCAGGGAGAGGGAGAGCCTGCTGGGTGCGTGGCATTGCACAGGGTCTCATTTAAAAGCTAAATTCACTGAGGGAAAAGGCACTTTTACCCCAGGCTGGAGAAGAAAACTCCTTATCTAAAAGCAGACATGCCAGAGCGGTCCTCTGCCACTGGTTTTGCTTCTGAGGAGAATTTCATTAAAAAAATGGGGGGGTGGGGGGAAATACAGCGAATTCCATTCTGTATATGCAGCTGCTTCTGTTAAGGGGCTGGGGGAAAACTGAATCAGAAGAGCACCCTTAAGGGATAAATTATTTTTAATTTTAAATTTGTAACACACACATTTCCAAGAAGTAAGTACTGTAACTATTATTTAGTAGGAAATGAGTGTGGGGAAGCACAATTTTATGCTCATTTGACCATAAAAACCGAAGGAATTTTTGTAACTCTCTCAAACAGCTTCCTAATAGACTGAAGAACCACATTTTCATGCGAGAATTGCCCTTAATTGTACAGTGCGATACTGCTGTTCCGGAGCATGTTTGGGCAGTCCAGCCTTTCCACGGGCTGGAATTCGGGCAGCAATTTTGAGCTTACCTGCGTGCTTTCTGCACCAAATGAATTGTTCTCCTCTCAGAGAGCCTGCCTTATCTCAACCAGCAGAAATTTCTTCTGAAAGCACACCTTCAGACCAGCCCTGGTGCTTTGCAAACCCCCAGGGGGATGTGTGAGCCAGCGGGGCAGCCCATCCTCGCTTGCACCCCTAGAAAGTGAATGTATAGGCTTTGTGCCAAGAGCAACGGTCTTATGCCAGCACAACAATGACTGAAACAAGCCAGGCATCAGGCTACCTGTCTTAAAAATATACCAGAAAGGGTCCTGCAAGTTCTTCATGCATGCGTGCCCTTTTCTGGCTAAATATCAGATATGATGTGTAAACATTTTGCAGAAATGTGACTCCGGGTGAATGCAATCCTTAATGTTGCATCTATACGTCCATCAGAGATGGCTCTGAACAGTGTTCATTTTTAAATTGGGAGACATCTTTTTTTCTCTTTTCATTTCACGGGCACATAAACCTGGAATATACCGATTGTATTACGGGGACAGGAGAAAAAAGCTGGAGGGAGGGAGGGAGAAGGCAGCAGGCAGACACCCGGGTCTGTGTCCCCCTGATAAGTAAGCGGGAGCTCGTGGCTTTGACACTGCGTCAGGCGAGTCTTTCCCAAAGTAATTCCCACGGGGGGGGTTGCTGTGCAGGGAAGGGAATAGCCCCACGTCCGCGGATGAGGCATGGTTGGAGCGATGCCACACGGCAAGGTTCGTGGAAAGCAAAAGCAGGGGGAGAAAAAGGCGGACGTCCTCCGAAGGAGCCCAGTCTTCACGTCCGTATCATCTCTGCACCAAACCCATCTGCCTGAGCAGCTTCAGGGGTGTTACTTACATCGTCACACGTAGAAAAATACTCTCACTGCTTTGTTAATCACAACAGCAAATTGAACAAATGCACTTAGAGCTCGGTTGCTGTGGCCATTTCACCATCGGTGTAATTCATGCTTGCAGCCAGTGATAGGATTTTTTAATGCCGTTATGCAGCAGGGCAAAGTCTTCATTTTTAATAAAAATACAAATGCTAAAATGAAATAGATTAATATCTAATTTTACATCTTCATTTACATGATGTGCAAAATTATCTTAAATATTTGTTATGGATGGAGTGGCTTTCCACCAATTTAGGCACTTTTTTTTCATACTGGAGAATGTTAACATAAATTGTAGCATAAATCATTGCCTTGTAGAGTACCAGAAGGCGCATATAAAAACCCATATCTTTACTGCACATATTTCCCATTAACCATAATCTATTAGTAATTGAAGTTCATTACAAATTCTTGTAGACTTTATTGCTATCATGCTGCATGACATAGTGAACCTGGCTTGCATAACAAGAAGTCCTTGCTGGGAAATATCCTATTAACAATGACAGTGCATTTGTCATTGTGATAATAAATCCAAAGCTGCCTGTAGATTATAAATTATTGCAGCGCCATTTCCACTGTTGTAGTTTAAAAGTTTTGTCAGCATTTCCATTTTAAACCTCTGCTTTACAGGCAGTTATAACTTGACCATAAAAATCTGCAGTGAGCTGAATCTCAGCTTACAAGGTCTCAGTCCGAGAGCGTGTTTCTTCCCCAGTGAGATTCATATTTCATCCACACAAAAATCCTAGAAGCAGAAGCTGTGTTTATGGCAGATCTTGCCTTCTGCATTTGCATAGCTTCTAATTGGAAAAAGCAGGCCATTTGACAAGCAATTTGTCCATAATATTTCTAGAGATTGTGGTAAAATTAAAAAATATATCAAAACAAAAAGATGGGAGCTGGGCTGAGCTGAATGTTCTCAGGTTTAGAAACTGAAAAAGCCCCAGTCCTTATCTCCAAGTGTCACGGACTTTGGGGAAGCATTGGGCAAACCCCACTTCTCTTCAAAGGAAAAACTGAAAAGAAATTATGCTACCTGTATGCCTTGCAAAGGTGTTTTGAGGATTAATTACTAACACTGAAATTCTGTCATCCATTCCAGTCATCCTTCATCATGTCTGTGCAATTCTTTGAGCTCTACATAGGTTTTAAGTGTTATTAAAATAAAATTGCCATAGAGTTGAACTTTAAGTGTTAATTATGACTCGAGATATAAATGACATCAGGTCACATCTTTCACAATTTAACTCCGCAATTGACTTCAGCTCACACCACCAGGGGATATCTATCTAGCTGAATGCATCTGTCCATCATATTTCTCAAGCGCCTATAGCAATGCATCCAATTAGCTGGATATAACCATTATGCGTCAACAGCTCCTAAATAATGTAGGATGAAGCCTTTCACCTCCCCTCACCTTCACTTCACCTCTGGGAAAACTTTCCCTCCCACCAGCAAGGCCAGGTTTTCACATCAACCTGCAATACATGCTCTGTCTTGAAGTAGTGCTCCTGTTTTCATGGGGCGGATAACAGATTTTGCAGTAAATATAATAATTGTCTTTTCACATCAATGTCTTCCATCTCAAAATGCCCCAAATTACTTTCAAATCTTGATATGCAAAACCACTTCACTTACCACTGAGGTGCAGCAACCTCCCGGTGAAATTCCCGGTGAACATCCAGCTGTTGGATGGTTCATGGCACCTTTTCACAGCGATTTATGGCAGAACGAGGAGGAGGAGGTGGCTGTCAGCAGTCAAAGTGGCAATGCCATGGAGCAGAAAGCAAATACTTGTGCTGGCACTGAGCAGGGACACAGGTACTAACATGTCTCCTCCAGCCAAAATTGCCATCAGCTTACTGCTTTCCCTCTGGCTTGGCAGCAGAATGGTGGGACATTGGGCTGGGACATGGGGCTGCCTCAGGATGAAGCCTAGTGCCCACCACCGACCTGGCACATCCAACGTCTCACGCTGGTGGCGAGACCAATGGTGTCTACCATCAATGGGTTTGACACAAGCTTTTGTGTTGCAGTCTTACCTGCGTGCGGTGTCCTGGTGCTCCTTCACACCAGTGGCGATGGCGAGCTCTCCTACAGCTCACAAAGTCAGCCTTCATTAGCCTGTACCTCACGTTCAAATCTTCACAATTTCCTTGCACGCCACGAGGCACTTCACGGCCAGCCTTCGCTGCCCAGCAGAGTTCGTGTGGAAGGCAGGGGTGGATCTGGTGAGTGTAAGGGGAAGAAAGTTATCTAGCTTTTTTGCTTTAATGTAATACTCCTCGTTCCACTCCCAAGTGGATATGAATGGTACCTAACAGAGATGCATGAATGTGTGGGTCCAAGGTGGTACTGGCGTGATTGAGGACGGCCCTTTTGATCAAAATAAACATTGGGAAAAAATCATTACAGCATATTGCAGGTTTCTTACTCAGTTTTGTATATTCTATCTGTATTATCAAGTCTCCAGCCAAAAGACCAATGAACACAGAAACAACCAAATTAGTGACTCTGAAATCCCTCAGCCTTATAAATAACATCATACTTTCCTACTCAAATAGAATATAAGGACCTAATATCTTTGAGACTCTTAATGCTATAAATACATTTTGCTATTTTTATAACCATGATTTTGCGGAGGTGGCAATGAGGTATCTTTTTTTTTGGCAAGGGTAAGCAGGATACTTGCCAGCAAATACAATCTCTTTGTTTTCTTAAAGAAAATGAAATTACAGTGTTTGGAGGCTGCTTCAAGGATCTGGTATGTTACAGTGGATCCTGGCGGAGATGAATTAGTGGCCAGAGTATAGGTGATCTTGCCAAAAATGAATAGCAATGCAATTTATCATACACTTCTGTAATTTATCTCACGACCATGTATTAGATTAGATAAAGACAGAAAGACATGTGAATTGGATGGACTGGACTAATACGGAAAACGTACACCTGCTTTTATTGAAGCTGACAGGAAGATTTCTGTTGCCTGCATTGCAATCAGAATTTGGCTTCACATTTTTAATTTCCTTTGAAGTATGATCTTCTCCAGCAATGAGAAAAATGCTAACTCAACATTAAAGTTTGTTGATGGTGTCTGCTATTTCTTATTCAATATAAATGGGTTCCATCATATATTTCATATTCAATCAATTAAAAATTGTAAATATAAAAAGCACTTAGAAGCTTAAAAATAACGGTGATAAGCAGCTGTGAAATCACTGCGAACGGGTACACGCTACACTGTTTTTAAGGTAAGAACCCAATAGTTTATTTTGTCCCCTTCCAAGAAAATCTATACTTCAAAATCCACTTTTCATACCAAACTGGTCTGTCTGTAAGACAAACAGTCTGCAGCTCGGAGTGTTTACCTACAACAGCAAAAAGATGTGCTACACTGCCTTCAAATTCGGTAATATCACCAGCTACCTTCTTTAGGCTCGTTATGAACCAGTGATTGATATCTGTTCTTTTGCATTGCTTTCCTCTCATATCTCTTTGTCCTGCTGCTATAATCGATCACGGATTTTTCCATCAGGCTTCATGTCAGATTAGGATAGTGAACATGACTTGCTTAGAACAAACTGCTTCAAAGAGCACCGAGGCAGGCTCAGGAGTCGAACCGCTCTAAAAATGATTGTTTGGGGCACATCCATGAAGACAGTGCGGCAGCAGGAGGTCAGTAATATGCTTTTACGGTAAGGGTTTGGATTGCCTCTCTCTGCAAAGCCTGTCACAGTCACATATGCTGCCGTGGGGCTGATATTTCAATGGAAGAGCAATGACCGGCTCATCATTTTCCTGATTCAGGAAGGAATTTCTGCTTAGCAGTCCATGGAAGTGTCTGGCGGGGTTTGCACACACACTCTGTCTGCGGTCTGAGTTGCAAAGTCACACTCAGCTTTTGTGTGTGGTGCTTTATGCGTGCTATCAAGAACCGAAAGGAGTGAAAGCCTAACAACTTTCTCTGCTCTGCATAGAAATACATTTTACAGATTCACTGCGACTAGTCTTCCTAGGAGAACTAAACTATCAATCCCTTACTTTAAAAGCTCTTTGGGAGATTACTGCTGTTTTTATAGTGTCTGATACAATTGAGTCTTCATCTTGGTGGTTTTTATGTGCTTCTATTGCATAAATCATGGAATCAAATGGTCTGGGTTGGAAGAGACCTTAAAGACCATCTAGTTCCACCCCCCTGCCCCGGGCAGGGACACCCCCCACCAGACCAAGTTCCTCCAAGCTCCATCCAAACTAGCCTTGAGCATTTCCAGGGATGGGGCACCCACAGCTGCTCTGGGCAGCCTGGCCCACCGCCTCGCCGCCCTCACAGTAAAGAATTTCTTCCTTATATCTAATATAAATCTACCCTCTTCCAGTTTAAAGCCATTCCCCCTTGTCCCATCACTAGACACCCTTGTGACAGGTCCCTCTCCATCTTTCTTGGTGGCCCCTGCAGGCACTGGAAGGCCGCTGTAAGGTCTCCCCGGAGCCTTCTCTCCTCCAGGCTGAACAGCCCCAGCTCTCTCAGCCTGTCTTCCCAGGAGAGGGGCTCCAGCCCCCTGATCATCTTCGTGGCCTCCTCTGGACTCACCCCAACAGGTCCTTGTCCTTCTTATGTTTGGGGCCCCAGAGCTGAACGCAGCACTCCAGGTCTCATAAGAGCAGAGTAGAGGGGCAGAATCACCCCCTCACCCTGCTGGCCTCGCTGCTTGTGATGCAGCCCAGGGTACAGTTGGTTTTGAGGGCTGTGAGCGCACATTGTTGGGTCATGCTGAGCTTCCCATCAACCAACAGCTCCCAAAGTCCTTCTCCTTAGGGCTGCTCTCAATTATTCACTGTTTATTGCAAAAGGCGTGCAACTGTTGTTTTCTTTAGCCATTGGTGGGATTATCTTTAGCCATTGGTGGGATTATCAGTCCTTACTTTTATAGAAGAACCGAGTTTATTCATTAACATACTGTTAAGCTTGACCTCTAGTTTTGCCTGTATGTATATTCTGCTGCTTCTTATTGATAGATCGTAAACTGAAGTTTCCCTTGAAAACCTGATGTTCTGCCAAGGAACAGATCATGTCATATGATACATGATGTGTCATTTGAGAGTGGTTTTATTTTGTTGAAGAAACAAACATTACTGTGTACTGTGCAGGAAGTAAATAGGTGTTTAAGTAAATTATAAAAATGGCATTTGTGAGTAGTTGTGTGTGTGTTGGGATATTTATTTTTTTTTTCTCCAGAATAGACCTGCTCAAGGCACTGTTGAGCTATGGTGTTAATGGTCACAGCCCACCGTGTTTGTGGTTAAACACTGAAGATGTTTAGAGAACTGACTCTTTAAGAGAACAGGAAAACCAAACCTCAAGCTTTCAAAAGAGCCAGTGTGTGTTTAGCTCTAGTAGGAGAAAAAAGAGGCTAAGTAAACTCGCCCCTCATCCTGGCACTGACTTTGGAATAGGTGAATGTAGCCTATACCGCTTGCAAGCATTTAACAGTCATGTGGCCGTTTCTGACATTAGTACTTTTTGCCCGTGACCATGTCTTGTTCATAGGTGTGTGTATATATGTATTTTCTTTACATACTTATCTGAAGGGAAAGCTCTTTTGGTAAGAGATGATGAAAACCTTGCACAGCTATATTTCTCAGTTCAGGTTTACATTTGGATATATAAATTGTATACTGATCAGCACCAGCTAGCTGATAAGCAAAAGAGGGTTTCCTGTTTTAAACCAGGAATATAAATTCCTTATGATTTTATGATCCAGGACTGTAATTGCCTTTCAGCCTGTTATACATTCAGCTTGTACAGGACATGAATTCAGACTCACCCCTCCTCACAGCTTGCATTGGCAACAAAGGAGATGGCAGTAATGGGGGAAAAGTCTGTTTAATCTTTCTCTTTGGGCTTGGCACTTTTCAAAGCTTTTCTTCTGTGGGTCGCTTGACTGTTTCATTTCCAGTTGTTCTGTACCCAGATGCTATAACTGGTCAGGCTCAGTAAATACTCTGGACCAACCTAACTCTTTATTAGGAATTTTAGTGCTTGGAATGCCATACTAAGCCCCACTGGCATGCGTCAGCGCTAGCAGAAATGCTGTGCACCTGACTTGCACAGAAAAATAATCCCTATTGACTGCTTTAGTACAAAATAATATAATGAACATTATTCATGAATGTTACTGGGTTCACATGCTCTGCCGAGCTATCCTGAGAGTAACCTTTTCTCTAACTGGTTTTCACAACTGCATTTAGATCCAACTTCCAGTAATCCATGTGCTTGTTCTTTGGGATTAAGAGTCAGTAAATGTTTCAGTTTTTTCAAGTGTTGATGGAGAACAACAAGAGCTTGTTGGTCCTGCAAATTGATTATCCATAGATGAATCTGAAGATAAAAGTCTCTGTTCAGTACTTTTGTAAAGGCACTATTTCTCTCTTGTCCTAGGTAGAATTTACTGGGCTTGGGGGGAGTTAACTGTTTCCCCTCTAACCCAAAGATGGAGTCCTGTAGTAAAGTATCTGTACAAAAACTGAAAATGACAATTTTCATTTTAGCTTAGCAGTTGTTTTATCCTGGGACATGATTTAGCTGGGGGAAAGAGGCAGGGGAAAAAGAATTACCTTCAAGCAGCTTGTTTTGTACCAGTATTTTTTTCCCATTCCCCCCACCCCACCCCCCCGAAAGAAGACATTCTATGCTAAATCTAGTTGAAATGTGTATTTGGTGGGTGTGGTTTCATTCATTTTATGCTTTTAGGAAGGAAAAAAGACCTGAAATTAGAGATTAATTCCAAATTATTTATAAGAATTCTTACAGATTTTAATTATAGCAGAGGGAATATCTCCTGAGTATCCAAAACATTAAACCATGGCTAGTTAAAGCATTTCTGTATTGGGAAATAGTCTTAATATTTTTTGAGAATATAGGTGGAGAATAATTGATGCAATAAAAGTACGTTACTCTTAATACAACAGCTACTAGTCTGAGAAGTTTAGTTGTTCACCTTCCAGATCAGATGTGGCTTTAACATTGCTGTCTCATCTGTCTGAGACAGTAGAGAAAAAGTGGTCTAAGGCATGATTCCTAAAGCTCTGTGGAATTTAGAACACTGTGCTACGTTCATGGTTTTAAAGGTGCAGTAGGTTTTTTGTTATGACTGAAAACAATAGGAATGTAGCTTCGGCCATTTGAAGTCCAGGCAGAAGTGCCCTGGGAACTCACTGTCGGTAACCCGAATGTTTAAGTACATACGGTGGCGGTAGAAATACTATTGAAAAAAGGTTAGACTATGTCAGTCTTCGAGCCACACTGGAGTTTTTGGAGGAATTTAAAATACGCCGATGGGAGCACAGCACAGGGGGCAGCAGGTGAGTGCAGGCAGCTGCGGAAGCTGTTTGTGTGCAGGAGCAGCCGGAGTTCTGGCCCAGCAGCCACAGTCTTGCAGGCAGTCCGTGAGCTCTCACCACCCCATGCCCTGCAGCCAGAGCCCCTGGAGCACTGCTCTCAGAGCACAGGTGTATGTTAGTTGATCCAATATGTAATTACAAGACTGGCTTCTCTTGCCCACAAGCAAAATGCAATAGGCAAAATTTTTGTAAAGTAGTTTCTTGCGTTAGGAAGAGTTTCGAGTACGGTGTATGCCTAGTGCAGGACAAGACTCCAACAGATGCAGTTTGCTACTTCAGATCTTCTGCACTCTCTAGATTTTTCTTTGTATCATGCATAAAGAGGCAGTTGTATAAAAGTTGTCTATGAATAATTTGTCCTGTACGAGGTTTTTTGTATTTATTTATGAAGCAATTGTCTTGTGAGGCTAGTGTGAAAAACTCCTTTCTGCAGCTTTTGATTCTCTCAGTGTGTTCATTTGCCTGTTCTTCTCCCTCCTGTGCAGCCTGTCATAAAATTACTTTTTGTGCTGTCCTGCTAGTTCTGAAAGTTATCTCTGATATGATTTTTCTTAGTTATCTACTTGTGTATTTATTGAATATGCTTTCTGACAAAGTGGTAAGCAAAACAACGGTTAACACTGAGGTCAAGTTGCTCTTGTACTATCAGCAGCTAGAGTCAGAATTCATCCTAAGTGATAGAAATGAATCTTTATTCGCTGCTGCTCCCAGAAGCTTAGAAATGTTTGAAATTTGAAGGAGAAACAGGGCAAGGATGTTGTCTGAAGGTGAGACAGGGCAAGGATGACATCTCTTGAAGCCAGTCATGCAGGTCTAACCAGGACTAGTAGCAATTATGGGTTGTGAAAAGAGGGCTGCCCTGGAGAAGCAGGGTCATGTTGTAAAAGTAGTTTCAGTAAGCATCAAGTCTGTGATGTGGGTCGTTAAGAGGATCAAAACCACAAATTAGAGGTGCATAGATGTTACTTGTGATCTGTGTTATTATCTGATTTTCAGTTTTCCAACTAAATTCACTCTCTACATTTCAACACAGAATATCTGAAAGATAACTTAGAAGGAATGATGTTGACTGTTAAATTCTAGCTGAATTCCTGTGTTAGCCTAGTGCATTTCATCCAAAAAGTGATGAAGAGGGTGAGAGGGAATGATAGCCTGACACATTAAGTTTTACCAGTATCGTTTGTTTCTTCCTTTCAGTTGACGTCTCAGCATCCTTATGCTGAAGTTTACATTGGGAAGCCCCATGTCTGGACTGTAGACATCAATGATCTTTCTGAAGTTGAGAAGGCTGTGAAATCAATTTTGAATCAAAAGGTGAGAAATGTGTCCTCACTTTGTCATCAGCACTTGAGGGTACATTGTGTACTGCATATAGAGTGCTTCCTAATGTCAGTCTAATTAAAGCAGAGTACTGCGCTGGGAAAGATATGGAGCAGGGGAGTCAGGGGGACACAGAAATTGTTATTACATATCTTTGGTATCTGATTATCATGTTTTAGTACTGGATAAGTCAGGTTTTTACCTGAAAAAAATGAACGTGAGTGAATTTGTATAGAAATGTGAATTTCCTATGTAAATTATGCAGCAGTCTGTATTTCCTGTGCATTCAGTGTGGAAGTTCCCTTGTTGATCCTTAGAGCATTGCGGGCTGTCCAGTGCTCCACTCTTTTGACTGATTTTCTAGCCTTGATGTAACCGCCACTGCAGTGGTTGTACACTTCTGGTGTGGAATTGTAATGAGGGCACTTCAAGTGGAAAATAAAAAGTTTGAAGTAATTTTCAAAGATAGCACATTCTTTTTTTTTGTCATAATGTTTGCTTTTTCACTTCAACTCCAAAACTAAAACTTAGTTAAAACCGGAGCTCTGGAATCCTGTAGGGTCTCAAGCTAGCTTTATATCTTTAGCTTTGCAGTATACCCCGAGTTTCCTTAAAGATAATCACTAGGCAATTTTTATTGCCTTTACAAAGGAGAAAAAAATCAGCGTAAACTGCTGATGGTTTTGTGAAATTGTGATTTGCTAATGAGTTTGTTTATGTTTATTGTTGCTACTTAAGCTGTAATGTAGTATTTGCAATACAAGCAGCTATCATGCAGCACCTTACAAAGTTAATTTAAACAAAATAACTTGTTTCCACAGATTGACCCTTATTTGCCCTATGAATTTACGTGTGAGGGAATGCTTCAGAGGATGAATGCATTTATTGAAAGACAGGTATGAACTTCTGTTGCAGATGACTCTTGGTTTATGTTGGAAAGGGAGGACCCTCTCCATTTTAAAGCTTCTCAGTGTTGTTGCTGTTCAAGTAGAAATAATAGCTGGGCAATCCTTGGTGCAAAGTAATTTTTCAGTGTATATGTGAGTTCTTTAATTGTCTACACGCAAAAAATCTTTGGATCGTGAAGTATCACATAAATGTAGAGATACTTTTGTGGTAGATTTGCACTTAGGCTGAAGCCTCTGGGTAGATATTTCAAGTATTTAGTTTCAATCAATAACACTTTAAATGTTTGGAAACCAGTTACTTAAAGGACTTCTGGTTCCCATACATTATAGCCAGCTGAGAGCAGCAGAAGATACTGAGTTGGAGTAATAAACTGCAGAGATTTACATGGGATCCGATTTCTAGAAACTGTGTGTTTGCTGGGCCTTCTGGCCAAGGCCAGGTCTGTTGCAGCAGCCAGCTCTGCCTTTTGTTCTGGCTGCTGCAGAAGTGAGATAGGAATCACCTGTATCTCAGATTATTGCCAGGATTTCTTTCAGAAGCACCGATCCTGTTCCTGTACCTGTATTTCTTAAAAGTGGAGGGGTATTAAAGATAGTAATAAAAACACAGCTTCAGGTCAGAAGTGTAGATAACAGAGCTGTTTCCAGTTTCCTGCCAATAAATGCTTTAAGCTTTTTGTTGCTGCATTGATGACATAGCCTGTAAGAGCACCTCTGCTCCTTTTGGTTCTTCTTACCCGAGTTCGCTCTAATTGAGAGGTTTTGTCAATACAAATTGATGAAATCGAGTTCAGCATAAGGGAGAAAAAGACACAATCCAGAGGTAGCGTTCGTGGGGCAAACCTGTCTCTCCCCTCTGGACCACCCCCAAGGGCTGAGCCCTGGCCCGTACTGCCTGCTTCTCGGAAATAAATAGAACGTTGTAATTTTGTTCATTGCTTTGACTAATTGTCAAAAGCTGTTATTGTTTCACAGCCCCCAAGATGCTCAGGCATCATTATTAGCACTGTGCCTGATTAACACGTCAGATGAAGAAAAAGTAAAGGCCGAGACCTTATGTTGAAGAGTACGTGGTGGGAGGCAGGCAGAACAGAGAAAGCAGCACAAGCCTGGAACAGGAACGGAGGTGCCTGGGGTTGGTCTGGATCAGAGGTGGTGGGGTGCATTAACTACGGGAGTGTGGCCTTCAAGGGGGTGTTTGAAGGTAAAGAGGATGGGGCCAGATACACTTGCCCGCAAGTCACCTTGTAAGATGGTGAAACTGTAGGATTTAAAGTTGTCCAGGGTCTCCCTTTTGGGGCCTTGGCTCAGGATCAGGAGGGAGAACAGTGTGCACGAGAAAGGTTTTGTGAATCCCCAGAATCTTCAGATCCAGCAGCTGGGCTGAAGGTCTTTAAGGTCTGAAGTAAGACCTACTGTGAAATGTGGTTCCGCGTTTAGCAGAGCCACCTTCAGCTGGATTAAGCCAGCTTTCACTCCTTCCAGCCAGCGCGCTGCCCCTGCCAGCGGCCCGGCCTGGCTGTCAGGTGCATCTGTGCCATCTGCTGAATCCACCCCTTGATCCTCTTTGCTCTGCGGCTGCACAAACAGTTGTGTCAGCTCTGCCAAGCAGCCCGCGTGGGGTGGCAACCAAAGGATGGGGCTGCTTAAATTGGCACTGCCATCAAAGGAGGAGCCGGGCAGCTGCCGCCGAAGCAGCTGCAGGATTCCCTGCTGCGCACTTGGGGGTGAGGCGGGCTGGGCTGATGGAACAGACGTGCTGACTTTGAAAGATGTGGTCAAGCAGAGTATTCGGTAACCTGGCAGGAAATGTTTTTGGCAGGGCTCTGCTAGGTTAGCGCACTGACTTGGCTCAGCAGAGGGTCAGCTGAGCACCAGAGCCTGGCAGGCGGAGTGCAGTGAGGACATTCATCCAAGAGCGAGACAAGCCAGAGGGAGGAGGACGCCTCCCTTGATGGCAGGGCTGAGCCTGTCTCACCTTGTAATTATAGTTATAGGTAAAACCGAACATAAATACAGTCTCTGGTGAAGCTTAACCTTCTGCTTTATTTTACCCTTCTGCATGTAGGGTTGTAGGGCAAGATAGACTGGGTTGAAGCTCCCAAATTTCGGTTGCTTTTGGTGGTTGATGGGAAAACTAGCCAGAGACAGCAAACTGAAACACAGCCCTGTGTGTCGGTACCTGTGAAGGTGATGTACACCAAGACATGCTTCAGGGTGGCATAAGCTGAGGAAGGCTGCCCACCAAGCTGTGGGTGCCCAGTTTTGGGAAGACTGTTCAACTAAGAGATGTTAAAAGCTGAAGCCCGCAGCAAATGGTGAAGCCTCACAAGTGATCTGCTGTCTTTGAAAACCTTTGTCTTCTGCCAGCAGCAGCTGTGAATACAGTCCAATATCACAGTATTATATTGGATATTATTACAGTATTATATGGTATAGATTACTGGATTGGATTGGATTTTGAACCTATAGAGATTTCCTCTGGCATCTAGTTTTTTAAATAGATTTATAAATGGACAGAATAAGCAGGGCACTTCAGTCCAAATAGCAAAATGACCTTTTTGAAACAACTTCATTAAAAAGTACCTCCAACCGTCTGTTGTCAACCTGGTTTTTTAGGTGCGGTTAAAACTGTTCTGCCATAAATATGCTCTAAAATTACTCAGTTTTTTCAAATATGGCACAAAGTAATGGCTCAGAGCTGCATCAGGGAAAGTTCAGAATGGACACTGGGAAAAAACTCTTCACCGAGAGGGTGGTCAAGCAGTGGAACAAACTCCCCAGGGAAGTGGTCATGGCCCCAAGCCTGTCAGTGTTCAAGAAGTGTTTGGACAACATTCTTAGATACATGATTTAGCTTTTAGATTGCCCTGTATGGAGTCAGGAGTTGGACTCTGTGATCTTCGTGGGTCTGTTCCAACTCAGGATGTTCTGTGATTCATGGTTGTGTAATACTAAATTTATGGTTGGACCTGAGGTTAGGAAAACTTGCTCTTTTAGCAGAGGAAATCTAAACAGAGAAGAAAACCACCAAACTGATACTGAGAACTAGTAAATGATTTGGGGTCTTAGCTTCATTAAAACCTCAAGTAGTTCAGCCCTTCTAAGCTTTGGGTCCCAGTGTGGGACCTGTTCATACAAGTATTAGTTTTGTCAGGAAAAAGCAAACCATGACAGACTGTGCCCAAATTTTTTTAACAGCTTTTGGTGAGATTTCCCAAATGTTAAAATAATGGCTGAGTGTCATGGGATGTTATACAAAACCAGTGATAAATATTTTCTCTTGGCTTTTTCTCATTTTAAATGTCAAGACCATAAGAACTTGTCTTTGACTATTTTCATTAGCAGGTGTATTTAGATGGATGTTGTTTCTGCCTTCCCTTTTTCTGCCGTGGTGACACTTGACTGCGTGCATTATTTATAGACAATTTTTTTTCAGTGTTGGGAGAGCACTTCTACTAGCAGTTCAACCAAGAACAGCAAATAAACTCTTTGAATCCTGGTTGCTTTATAGAAATCTTCAGTCTTTTGTGAGTTCAGCTCACTCCATTGCACTGTGAGTCTCCTGATCTTCTCCACATGCTCTGCATGGGCCACCAGAGACATTTCTCGCCTACAGGGTAACTGGCCTCTGGAATTTATCTCCTTCCAGAACTTCCTCCTGATATTTGTGTTGTTACAAAAACAGTTCTGCTAGCGCTGGGTTAGTGGAAGAGGGGTCACTGAGAAAGCCAGGATGGGCTGGCTGTGCAGAAGTAAAGAGACCAGCTAAAGTTGCTTACAATAAATAAAAAAAGGTTAAGGTAGGGAAGGAGCTTCTTTAGGATGAATGAAACTACCACATTTCAATTGGCAATCAAAGGTGATGATTCCCTCATGCTAAAAAAAAAAAAAAAAATGTTTTAAAATGTGCTTGAGTTATTGATTTTAATACAATGAAATGAGCTGAAAAATGAGTGCTTGGGTGATAATAACCACTTATTTTACTAATGAGGAAAATTGGTGTCAAGGGACTGGATGTATCATAATAAAATATAATCTGTCGCTGCAGGATTTCTGTCACGGGCAGGTGATGTGGCCCCCATTAAGTGCCCTTCAAGTCAAAATTGCTGAACCTGGAAAATCCTGTAAACAAGTTTGTCAGGAAAGCCAGCTCATCTGTGAGCCTTCCTTCTTCCAGCATCTTAACAAGGACAAAGCTCTGCTTAGGTAAGTACTTTAAAGCACAAACGTATTATTTGGTCACTTTTCATTGCATTGTTTTTTGCCACACATGAAGTTCAGTGTCTGAATTCTGTGAGAAAGCAAGGTGGAGAGAAAAGTGCTGTCCGTGTGGCTGCAGCAAGCTGTGAGGTTAGCTGTCAGTCCTTTGTAGCAGTGGATGGGAGAAGTTACTGCTGTGCTGAGAGCACCATTCCACGTAGCACGTGTTTTGCAGTGAGAAGTACAGCACCGAGGCCAAAAACACACATCTCCTCCTTCCACCCTCCATCTCCTATGCGTGTGCACCCTTCAAGCTGCTTGTGCTGCTGGAATCACAGGTGCCAGGGCTACAGTTGTGTTGGGGTGGACCCTTCGCGGCCCTGGCTGAGCAGGTGTGCTGTTCCATAGCTTTTGCCATGGCTTTTGCTGTACCTTTCTGAGAGTTAGAGAACTTGCGTGGCTCTCAGTGCTAATCCTAACCATGCTCGGTCAGCTGGGTCAGAAACAAAATGCATTTCATTTCATTGCAGTAAATAGAACTCAGTACACATTGTATGATCAGCGTGGTATCAGTTGTTCACACGATTTTAGATATAGCACTTACAAAGCGTTGCTTTGACTTCTTGAGGTCCCTCTTTGGTCACTATTAGCATCCATATTGAAACATCTGTATTCACTGGAAATTAGCAATTACTGTTTCTGCAAATCTTTTGTCAGTATTGTCCTAAGTAAAGAATTGTTAACGCTTGTACACTAGAGGTAGTGGTACCCATTTATAAAACTTACCGCCTATGCATTAAGGAAATTAATGTTGCTTTCAGGTGCTGCCTCTTTCAGAATATGTCTGTGTTCCTTTCGGATGAAAACTGGGCTTCAACAAATGGCTGCTTTCTAGTTTTTCTGCCTCTGTGTTTTGCTAAGAAGGTTTTTATTTTTGTATTTTGTTTGAAAAGTTGTCGTTTCCAATAGAGTTCAGAAGCCGCTCATATAAAAACTTTGTTGGGCTTCTTTTCTAGCTGTCTAGACAAAATTATAATTCTGTGGAAAAAAATCTGTTCAATGCTGAAAGCTACCAGTGTTTCCAGAATAAGTGAAAACCAAGCCTCTGCTGGAATCGCTACTCTCACGCTTAAGCAATGTGGTCAGCAAGCAGCATCCTGACTTTTTCTTCCCTCGGCCAGCTAGCGCTAGCTGGTTCTGTGGAGCGGTGGGTCCTGCTCTGACCAGCTTCTGCTGCGGGAAGCTGCATCCCCCACCCTGGCAGTTTGGCCGACCACACCGTGAGCCACCGGGCTTCCTGGCACCATGTGGCTTCTCTGGGCGAGATCCCCGCTGCATTCAGTGAGAAGATCTCCCCAGTTCAGATTCTGCGGTTTTGTCTTACTAGAAATCCATGGTGGATTTAAATAGTATGCTTTTGGGGAACAGTCAAAAGTGAATTTTTTCCTTTTTAACTTCTTTCTTTAACCTTCAGGAAGCAAAGTAAAACTGGAAAGGCTGTACTGCCCTCTGCAGAGAGAATCTCTCCAGGCAAAAAGAAATCAGTCACGTTCTGGAAATTTGCAGTTCTAAATGCATTTGACTTAGGATGCATACAGCATTTTATTCTATTTGTAGTGAGGAAGGATGAAAACTACCGGACCCCTGTGAACTCCAGTGTGATTTACATCATGTGCTTTGATTTTTAGGCATAATATTGAATGTCTCACCATGGAGTCTGCAAATGATATTCTGGTCCCCTCTTTCGACGGAAGAAGGAAGCACTGTGTTTTCCAAGGTGACCTCTTATTGTTCAGCTGTGCCGGATCCCACCCAACCCACAGAAGAATCTGCCCGTGCAGAGACTATATTAAGGGGCAGGTTGCGCTTTGTAAAGACTGCCTATAGCAGCAGCAGAGCTTCTTTTGAGTTGAGGACAAAATGTAAGTAGTTTTGAAAGGAGCTACTTATTACTTCCTGCACTTTTGTCCAGGTTCTTCGCTGCAGGCAGAGCTATCATTGCTGGGCAGAATTATCTACCAGGAGAGGAGGCATTCATAACAAACAGCTAACTGATCTTTTTTTTCCTGTAAGAACATTTGCAGTGTAACTCTTCAGATTCCTTCATTTGTTTGTGAAGAGAAATAAGCTTCATGTTCTACAGTGATTTGAAGATGACTGCACAGAATAGTTTGTAGAAAATTCCCAGACCCATCAAACTTCTGTTTTTGTTGTTTGGGTGAAGTGTTTTCTATTTTTTTAATGAGTTAAGACATCTCCCATCATGGTTAGCTAAAGGATTTCAGCTTCATTCCAGTAGAAAATTGAAAAAAAAGTGTGCTTCAGGGAGGGGGGAGCAGGGAGGGAAGACTAACATTTTTTTCTAGGTGCACTGTTTTGGGTACTGCTTTAGCTTCAGTGGCTATGAAGTGGTTCACTTCACAAGAACTCCGAATCACAAGATAGCTCTGTACCCTGTTATTGGGTTATCTGGGCCCAGTTCTTGTTTCTTGTTTCTTTTTTTGTGTTTTAACTCTTTGTATACAACAAGGTATTGTCTGCATCACAGCTGCTGCATCAGAGCAGCCTGAACTGAGATCACGAATGAGCAAACAGGCGGTTGCCAGCGTGTGGCACATCTTGGCAACTCGACAACTGACTAGGGTCGTGGCACACTTCGGTGTGGAAAAGCTACAAAAACATACAACCATTTTTTGGAATGGACTTGTCACAGTTTACTGGTCCCATTTAGAGAGTAATTCTTGGAATTTGCCCATGCTTCTGTTGTAGTCTGTCTACTAGGAATACTGTGTGAAGCAAAAAGTATTCGGCATCATTGGAGCAATATTATCGTTAGAGCCTCAGTTTGCTACGGCTTCCAGTAGTTAAAGTATTGCTGAATGACATAGAGAGGTTAAACTAAGCTAACTATAATTATTGTATGGTAGAAATGTAAAATGTCTTCATAACTAGCTAGGATTTTAAAGAGAATTTTTTTTCTAAAGAACAAGTAAGAGGAGACAAACAGCTGCTAAGAAAAGAATTGATCAGTCTGGTGGGTTCTTTGATTGTTGTTCTGGTTGGGGGGGAGGTGTTTGTTTCTTTTTTTCTTTTTTCTATTCTTTTTTTTTTTTTTATCAGGCACACCAGTTACAAATTCAGAACAAAACAATTCAAAAATTTGGAATTCAAATCAAACTTCATGTTTTTTTCAAAACAGCAAGTTAAATCTTCTAAACCACCTTTTTATAGCTGTAATTTTTGTTTTTTTTCAGCAGAAGGTGGCATGCTTAACAGCACCATTTGTAGTCAGGAAATGATATGCTAAGATTAGTGAGAAACAGATCTGCAGTGTATTTTCAAAGTAGTCATAGTCTGCAGGTTTACAGTTTGGACGTGCTCTGACTGTACTGGATGAAAACCTCAAATTAACGTTAAGGGTTTTTCCATAAAGGTTAACAAACATTACGAGGTGATAGTGAAAAGCTGAGATATTTTAACTTGTCCTTTTTTTGGATAATATCTGGTGGGTTCAGCTTTTTCTCGTAACTGGCGTTCATTCCCTGTGTGTGGATATTGATGTCTCTCTTGACCTACCAAAGACCAAGCAAGAGAGATGCTGTTTCATCGTGGATAAAGTCTCAAGACAAGAGGACAGGACAGCATACATTTAAAGTTTTAATTTCAAAGCAGTGAATTAGCTTTTTCAAGTTTTTCATTTCCTGCCTCAGCACTCCTGACAGCATTATCCTGAAACACTCCATAACATTGCTGTGGACTACACAGCAGCTTAATCCCGAGAGATTGTTGAGGATCCAAAAAGAATACTACGTGTGGGCTGTTGAACAGCAGGGTCACCAGGAACTGGGTTGTGATGATGACAAAATCTGCTGTATTTCAGAGTAATTTTCCAGAAACAGAACAGCTGGGTTCTATAACGGGGGGCAAAGTTTTTGTATGAAAAGAAAACAAACACAAACTAGTATGAAAATCCGTACCATTACCATAGCTCAGCATTTGCTTCAGTCAGCACAAATGTAGTTTGCAATAGTTTTAATACCCCTGAAAAGCTGGAGGAAGAGGATTGGAAATGGGTCTGTGCAGGCGCAACAATTCATTTTGTATTTATATAAAAAATTCCCCGTGTAGCTGTGCATATTTGTGCAACTGGAAAATCCTGCATATCAAAGTCTGTAAACTTCTACCTGGTGCTGAAAGTAAAGGCAACAGCAGAACTTGTCTTTACCAGTTCAGCCTGAGGTTCTTCAGGCAGGAATTTAGTTTGGAATGAGATATCGCAGAATTATGTCAGAAACAAAGACTTGTATGTGTGCACTAAAAGAATGCAAACCATGTAGTTTTTGCTGTAGTGTAATTCTTTGCTGTAAATACATATTTGCTTGTTCCCACCCCCCCACCACGGTATGGTCCACACGACATATTGCATTTTGTTTTGCCTCTAAACCTTTAGAGATGGGAGGGGGTTGGTATTTGTTAATATAAGATTTTTCTGGTCTAGTGCTTTGCTCAATGCTACGTTTGCCTTTACCACAGCAGGGAGAGTCTGTTCCGAGCTCTGGTTTTTTCAAGCTCTAGCACTGTTTCTTTCTAGTCTACTGAACTGAATTACTGCACACTGGCAAAAATGAAAGCGCCAGCACCAGTGCCGCTTGCATTTCAGCCAGGGACAGAACGTCTAAATGGGCTTCAGAACGAGTTGGGTCTGATCCTATTTCCACTGAAACCTATAGAGAAGACTCATTAATCTCAAAGGAAAAAGAATCAAGCCCTATGACTCGATAGGCCTCTGTTATTCATTTTAAACTCTCTTTTCAGAAGAAATATTATTTGTAGGAAATACAGCTTTGGTCTAAAATTGTGTAAAAGGAGACTATCATATGAGAACCGTAAGTGCATAAACTTTGTAAATGTTGCTCACTAAACCCGACACGGCACTCCCCCATCACACAGCAGTGTTTGTGCGTGCATTGAGAAATAGGTGAATCCTCCCACAGCTCAGCACTCAGGCAAATATCTGTGGGACTATTGAAAAATTTGAATGATTTACTAAAATGTATAATATATATCCACATTTCAGGATAGAGGGCAGCCTTCTGTCCGAGTTCCATGACTATTTCCCCTCCTAATTAAAGAATAAAGGTGTAGTCCAATTCTTGCACTTAAAACAAAGATATTAGAGGTGGGACTGTGCTACTGTTTTTCAGCCTTGACAGTAAAGCTTGCAACTTCCTTTGCTCAGAAATCAGGTTTTTGCATGACTTGCATTTGAATATCATCTTGATTAGTGATTGATGGGAAAAAATGTCAAAAGTCAAATATAAAACCATTTTACAAGTGTTTAAACATATCTCTCATATCAAGACATTCTTTGTTTTAAAATTTTGTATTTTTGTATGTGACCTGGTTTGGTTTTTTTTTTTTTCAAAAATCTTGTTCCGATGAGATTAGAGAACTTGAGAGAAGCATTTACATATTTATTAAAATTAACATTAAAAGGCTTTCCTTTGAAAGGTAAAGTTGGTAAATACACACTGTTTAAAAATGCCAATAAAAACCTCATTTATTTCATATATGCAAGTTGATTTGCACATGTATAAACAGAGTTGCTTTTTGCATTTTTTGCTTAGTTTCTATGTTTCTTTTTGTAAGTTATAGTTGCAGCTGTGTGTTTGCTTGTTTATATCAGATTATGTTTCTCCTACAAATATTTAATGTTTATGTGCCTTTTTTTTTACTTTCTTTGGGATTTGGATGAGTGTTTGGAATATGGACACTGTCTGAACAAGTATAATGGAACACTAATTACAGGTAAAAACAGTGCTTGATGACTCGCCAGCTTAGCGGTATGAATTCTGAATGTTTTTAAGTAGTGGAGAAATCTGTTCTAAAACTAGAAGGTAAGGATTCATAAGCTAAGAGATACTATAATAATTCTTGCAAAACATTGCTTCTGCAAGCAGAATACCCTTTCCTGACTGTCTGTAATTTGACGGGAGAGCTCCCGCAGGGGTGTGATATCTGTGTAATGGCCAGGGAGCAAACTAAAGCCATGACGTTCCCCAAGGAGTCAATGGTAACAGAAAACCTCTAGAAACAGCCGTATCTGATGTGATCAGCAGGAGCATTGAAGAGCCACATTAAAGCTTGTGAGGTGCTGGGGTTTTAAATAAAGACATCTGGGCACTGAAGTGCTCGGGGCCATTCCTGGTGCTACCGGAGAATACCCAAGGTCACAGCTCTCGGTGTGCAGGGAACTCTGGGTATTCAGCTTATGGCAGATGTTTTTCTTTTTAATGCCACTACTTTCCTGCAGGAAGAGTACTTTGCAAAAGGGCTGCTGATCAGGCATCAGTTGGAAATGGCAGAACGGGGCTGTGGACAGAGCCAGGACTCTGTGTCTGCCCCGCTCAGCGCTGCTCCCAGCTACTCATGCCAGCTTTTGCAGCTCACTTAGCGACAAGCGTTCACACCTGCTGAAGGGTTCTGCTGGCACCAGCCACAAATCAGGGCGTCAGCCCGTGCCTCCTCTCCTCACTTCATCATGCTGTGCTACTATCCTTTAAAGTCCTAGCCAACGGCCCTGGCTTATCCTTGATATGAAAGACATGTCCTCCCTTCTCAAAAATGAGTGGCCCATCTAAATTACAAAGATGATTGATGAGTTTGCAGCACTTTTCACATAAACAAAATCTAAATTGCTTTCTCAGGTATTTATTTTGTCGTAGGGCATTTCAGGAGCAGATTTTGCTAGTAAAATGAATTAAATGGGATGAACGAGGCTGGATACAATCTCATCCAAGTCTGATTAACTTTGTGACTCCCACTGGCTTCAGTGATAGCAAAACTCCTCCATCATTTTTTCTTCAAATTAAAAAAGCAGCTCTCCCTTTTTAATAAATATAAAGCACTATATCTTACAAGATAAAGACCAAACACTTGCAGGTTTTGTTGTACGTGTATCAGGAGCCCGTTTTGCTTGCTATTACAGCATATATCATTGCTAAGTTGGTGTTACTTATTATTACAGTATCAGTTGGAAACTTGGTTTTTTAGATAGCTACAGTCTACAGTTTGGAGTTGGAGGGGCAGGGTGTTCATTGTTTTGTTTGTTTGTTTTAAAGAGACTAGTAGTTACCTGTTTACATTTTCACAGTCCTTTTTTTCTAGGGGTGCTAACATTTTGGCATGGCTATTTCTTTGTGATGTTTGCCCTACAGCTGCTATGCCTTCAACTTTCGACTTGCCATCTCTTTCCATTTGTAATTCTCCTTTGGCCCCATCGTTTTAGGGACCACTGTAAAGTGGAGGAGAAGAATGCACTGACAGATGTATGCTTGCGGTCAGGCTGAAAAGGCAAGGGACAGATACGGTTCCATTGAGGTATGCTTTAATAGTAGTGCTGTAAATGTAACATCAAAACATGTTGGTTTATGGGCAGTGACTTAAATCTCGCCTTCATATTTTTAAGCAGCTCTATAGTTGTTTGGTTTTTTTTAAACTAGTTTGTAATTTCCGAATATTCTATTTGAGTGGAATGTGTAAACAGCAAACTCCGTGTATCAAGTGTAAAATGTTTACTCTAGGAATGTGTTGAAAATAGCAGACGCTGAACCCCAGAATGCCTGAGGTGTGAGGGAACCTTAATGTTCTTTCATGTTCCAGGGAAAAACTACAAAGTGCAACTGGTGCCTATGGGACTCACTTTTATAGGTGTAATCCTTCATATATCCATACGATTAGGAACATACAGCAGTATGTTTCAGTTCAGCAGGGCTCCCTCAACAGCACTAAGCCACCTGGTTATTAAATGGGTAAATAAAATCGAGTCTTAAAAGGTTTTGATGAGTAATAACTCCTCCTTCCACAGACAGAAAATGCTTTTAAAACCCGTTGTAATCAATCCGGTGACTAACACCTTTCTCTCTGCCGGGAAGATGGGTTGCAGGTGCCATTTACCTTAGGTGGGCTGTGTGGGAACAGTTTGTCACCTTGGGAAGGGCTCCTAGAACTGAAGCCTCGTGGACCCCGCTGTCCTCACCTTCCACAGCACTGGTAAGGCATGGCCACTTCTCTGTGCAGGAAAATGGGTCTGTACTGGACCATGCTGCCACACTTGCAAATTACTAGCCCTAGCTCAGTGCTGCTCCGCTCACAGCCGGCCACACAGCAAAGGCTGGGTCCTGCCAGAGCCAGCAAACCCCTTGGCTTTAAGGAGCATGTAAATAACGCTGTGGCATTTACTGGAGCCATCCAGGCACTTGGCGAAGTGCATGCAACACAAATCCTGGCTTGGATTCCAGCAGCTGCAAATTAGTTTGAAGTATCAAATAGGTACCCGATAAATCAAGTGAAATTGCTGTCTGAAGGCAGTTAATTTTAATAGGGTTATACCCAGAACTAATTTGTTACACTCATTAACAGGTCCGTTGCAGTACAGTGACAGTGAACAATATTTTTAAGAAGTCATGGGTTTATTTGGGTTTTTTGCAAAGGAATACAGCAGAGGAGGAGGAAACGACAGGTTTTACCAAAGGAAAAAAGAGTCAATTTTATGAGAAAAGTTACCCTGAAGATTCTAAGAGCTAAAAGAAGAATGTAAGGGAATAACTGCAAAGCTAATTTGAGCTTGGAGAAGTTGATCCCCCTGAGCTTGCTAGGCTGCCTGCTGCAGGCAGGTCCGCCAGAGGGCAATTTGGGGCAGCTCTTCAGCTTCTGGTCTGAATCGTTCCCTATCCATGGAGGTCAAAGTCTGAATAATCCCTGTAGCACTGTAAATGAAAAAAAAAACCCTACTGAAATCTATAAAACTAAGAGATTGCTGCTTTTTGCAGATAGTAATTTGGAGTTAGTGAGATTTTTTATATGTACATGAGACATGAGAACTTCAGGGCCAGGCTGGTACAATGAGCGTTTGGTTTGAATTCTCTCCTATAAGGCTGATCCTTTGTTTTATGTAAATTGTTGTGTTCCACTATATTATGTTCAAGCAGTTTGAGAAAGAACAGAACACTGGTTCAGATACTGTCAAGTTCCTGGGGTTCAATAGGATGGGATTGGGGTTTTTTTTATTATTATTTTTTATTTTATTTTATTATTAGAAAAGTAAATGTCTGTACTTTAATGGTATAGAAAAATGCTTTGTTTTCACTGTTGTAGAAAAAAAAACTAGGGAGAACTTTATTTTTCAATAAACCTTTTTCTTGTGTGATTTGGATTTATGATTGTTTTGTGCTTAAATGGGAGGTCTGTGAGCTGCCATTTCTCCCTCATTGCATTTGTGTGGTTTACCCTTGCAATGCTGCAGTGGGCACTGCTGTTGCTGCCCCCCCTCTTCGCAGGTAAGTCCCATCAATGGTCCCATCTACCTGCATCTTGGCCATACCGACAACAGGCAAGTCATTAATTACCTTATTGCTTTGTTTTGTTTTAAACCCAAGTTGGATAATGGCTAAAATGAAGCTTCCTTTTAGGAGGGTAGTTAGGAATTCTTGTTTTCCTAGAAACTTCTAGCACGTGAGGAAGACTGGGGCATTGCAGTGGCCCATGGGATATACGAGACTTACTGGCCCAATACACTGTGGAGTTCAGGAGTGAAAGCAACGTTGTGGTAACGTAACGGCTTTACAGAGTGTTGACTTTCAAGATCCAAGTTTAAATGCAAAGAGCTTGGATGGCTGATGAAATACTTGCGTGTAGAACAAGAGATCAGTCAAACCTGGGACTACGCGCCCGCACTGCTGCACTCGGCATCGCTCCCATGCCTGGTCGGGGCTGCCGCGGGCAGTGGGTGCTGCTGGAGCCACCGGCCGAGAGGTGCCCCATGAGGTCCCTGTGCCAAAGGCAGCCAAGGGATGGGAACGGGTGTTTTCAGGTGACGGGGGCATGCATTCAGTGCGCTTGATAGGGGCCACATTAAATCACTTTGGAGGTCATAGGCACATATGTCAAAAAAGACTGATGACACAAATGGCCGCAGAGTGAAACTGCTGCTACAGACCTGCCCATTTACTGCCGTGTCGCCCGCTCTGCTGAAAGGCTCCTTCTGCGCCTCACTTGGTGTTAGCCCAGCCGAGACTGAGGGGAGGGTCCTCTGCTGGCAGCGTCTGCTAGGGGTGTCGAGAGGTTTCGAGGGAGGCGTCCCAAGAGCGACAGAACGGTTAGTGCGGGGCAGTACGCAGGAGTAAAATGAATAGTGACAAATCCGAACCTGCCAACCAAAACAAAACCAAAAGGAAGGCCGGCTCGTTGTTATCGGTTCAAAAAATTTGTCCATTTGTAGCACAGTTGCTGGGTACTTTTTAAAACTGCACTGGAGAGAAGTGAAGTTCTTGCAACATTTCTTACAACACTACCTTTCCCCGTGTTTGTTGTGTGTTGGTTGGTTGGTGTTTTTTTGTAATGTGGCCACATGTAACTGACTAACGTGAAGTCAGTAACTATCGACTCGAGACCTTTTTTATTTTCCCTGTCCTAATTAATGGCACCCAACAGTGGTAAGAGCATAACTGTGTCACAGTGAAGTGGGGAGGTGGAATGCCTGCGGGCTGGGTGAGGGTTGGTGCCGTGGGTTTGGATATCCAGTTGTCCGGCGTGTTCACTGGCCAGAACTGGGGAGGTTGGTGCATTGTGGCTATATGTGATGGTTTCCTGCTGCGCGTTGCTGATGGTGCTTCTGCAAGAGCCTTACGTTAGTTTCAGTGAGGTGAGGTACGTGAACATCCTTCGCCAGTCACCCCTTTTTATGGGTATTTCCTTGGCAGAGTTCACCTCGGATTAAAAGGGGTGAAGTTTTCGTTGGTTCCGTTTTATTCAGCATTCAATATGTTGGTTCTGTTTTATTCAACGTACCACAATTCCCAAATGTTTCCTAACATCAAAATGAATTGGTGGAGGATGCTGTTCATTCAGTCCCTTATTCTGGTTATTTTTGGAAACATTTTCCTTCTTGTTTCATTCCCTTAATTATTGTTCAATTTTGACATTACAGAGAGACATCTGTGAAATGGTGAGCAGCTTGAGTCAGCTGTGGGCTGTGTTGCAGTCGCATAATGGAAAAAAAATGTATGGAAATTGGAGCTTGGAATAAAAAGTACACACGCCATGCAGCTGTATTGGAAAGCTCGTTGGGGAAGCTTAAATACGAAATACTTGAGCTCTCAGGCACTCAGACTGGGTTCAAACTCCACCTAGGAGAGAGTCCACAGCTGGAAACATTTTGCTGGGACTTTGTGCGGCTCCCAAAAGCCTCAGTGCACATCGACACTGCCTCGTCGGGGGCAAGGGAGGGAATGTCCCACTTCACTGCCTCACAGTGCCCCCTGTTTACGTTTATGCCTGTTGGGATGTGAACATTTTATTATTTCACTGATTATGGAGATTGCGTTTAACTAAAATCCTGGTAGTCAGTCTTTGTTGCCAAAAACCTGAATATTGTTTGCAGCGAGCAGGTGCCAGCTGTTAAGTCTCCCTGTCTTGTCCTGCTTTACCTTGTGGACCCGTGGCTCAGGGGTCTCTCCTCCCAGAAGACTCACTGCAGGGCCTGGAGGGGCGCTGCCGGCTGCTTGCATTGCCTCGTGTGCGGCTGGGAGGAGGGAAGGCACCACAAAAACGTGCTGGACAAAACCGCTGAAACAGTACGGCCACCTCTAAAGAAAACGTACCAAGGTGTGAGCCTTCGGCAGGTACCTGTTGCTTGCAGCGTAAGTCAGCGGCACCGCGGATCGTTGCAGTGAAAGCGGCTCAGGCACTGGAGCCCCCCTGAGCGTTAATCGGTGTTGCTCAAGGCTGTGCTGCAGGCTTGGATCGTGCGGGGGGGGCTGCCCCACTGAAAGGAGGCTGGTGTTTCTTGGCACTTGGCTGTTTTAGGGTAGGCGTTGCCTTTGCTCCACTCCTTGCTCGGTGGCGAGGTGACAGGTGACAATCCTGCAAGGCCTGTGTCCTTCGGGGAGAGTTCAGGATACCAGGGCTGGTGGAAAAATGGGTTGTATAGTTACCTGCCAAACTACCTCAGAAGAGCACCCCTGCCGCGCAGGTTTTGGATAAAAGGTACCACCAGCCTCCCTGCATCCCGGTGGCTTTGCCCGTACCTGTGTCGGGGTCGGTCCCTGCCGGACCTGCACTCGCTGGGGTTCCCCAGCGGGCGGGGGCTGCCCGAGCAGCAGCTGTGCTGGCCACGGTGGGCAACGGGTGGCACTGGACCCCTGACTTCCAATACGGATTTCCTGGCTGAAAGGAAACGGTGGGAGGAACAGGAGAGGGAAACATCCCTGGGCTGTCGGCCATCTGATTTAATTACGCTCTCCCGTTGCGTAACCTGGCCCCACGTGCCAGGCCGCAGGAATGTGTTTTTGTGGGCTACTCCCGTGTAGTTACTGGCCCTCGATAAACACAGGCGCGGGCCGGCTGCTGGGCTTTGCCACAGCCCCGCTCGGCGGCAGCGTGCCCACCGCAGCAGGCTCCTGGGAGCCCTGGGGAGAAACCACAGCTGCTGCCAGCACAGCGAAATGCTTCCCCACGTGCAAACTCCGGCCGAAGCACCCACAGAAAGAAGTCCGTGCACCCCAGGGATAACCTGGAAGTAGCTTCAGCGTTTCCTTATCTCAGGTGCCGCTGCAGCAGCTTGCTGCTAGTATGGCCTTCTGTTTGACGCTCCGTCCTCGCAGACTTCAGAAGAAAATCAGTAATAAGAACTTTACTCAAGTATAAATTTGACTATCTAGGAAAAATGGATCTTCAGGTTGGGAACAGACATTCCTGCTCTGTGTGTTGTTAAGGCTTAATAGATGGCCTAGATGACCTTGGAAGGTCCCTTCCACCCCCACCTGTCAGTACTTGTCTAGCAGACCTAGCATCTCCGTGAGCTGGCCCACAAAAAGATGCCAGAAGTGTCTCTGCTTTCTCCCAGGCAGCTGAGATTGTGGTATGTTTCCAGATGCAGGGACACCTAAAGCTGAATGTGCCCACGTCTGAGAAGCTTCTTGTCTGGGGTCTTTGGTCCAGCACCATTTCTGGAACATCATTTTCAGTAAGGAGCTTCTTTTGAGGCTCCAATTTTCCGCCACTGTTGGATGACACTTATTTATGGCTTACCTACTATTGCTAAGAGTTAAACGGGACTAAATCATCAAGGGATGTTAGTCTGGTGATTTTTTGATGACAATCTGGGTTCAAAAACTCCGGCTTTTAGCTCTAAATGGAAAGTTATTGTTTTCCCTTATTAAAACACACATCATGCCTACCTGGTGCATGCAGGGCACGGCTTGGGCTTCAAGACTGCAGCTGGTGTAATCCTTACTGTGAGGGGTTTTGATAGCTTCCCTCGCTGCTGAACAATATGGCCAAACTCAAAGCATCGGCTCAGACTCATAGTCACTTTCAGGGATTAATGTGCAATTCAGAGTTTGGCCAAACTTTACGAAGTGTCAGCCTGCGGTCTCCAAACAGAACTAGCCAGTGCTGTTCCTCACGTGAACACTGAAGCTCCTTCCTTGTGTCCTGGGCACAACAAAGAGGATTTGGCAGCGCTGAGAAGCTCCTGTGGCTGTGCTCACCGAGCAAAGCACGATGTGGGCCAGTGCCAAGTTTCAGGTGATTAGTCCAAGTGCTTTTGAGCTATTTCAGCTTTTGAAAAGTCCACCTTCGCTTAGCTTAGCTGGAAGCACACTTATTACCTCATAGTTAGAAAAATCGACTGGCACAGACATTCACTAAAGAAAACTAACACAGAAACTGTTACCTTTGAGGGTGGCTGGCTAGAGCGGAGTGTCTCGGTAAATTGGATGAGGAGTTATTTTCCTCTTCTATTGTCACATACCGTACAAAGTCTCCATGGCACTAGCTGACTTTATCAGCATGTATTTGCTTTCATTTCTGAGTATCACTATTTCCTGGTTTTTCCTTTTAAGTGTCACAAGTATTTCAGTTATTTTCTTGTATTTACCTGATAATATCAGAAATTCGTTGAAGAACCTGTGGTAACTGAAAAGTTTCTGCAATTGCTTTAAGTTAATCTGGTAAGAAAAAGTATGATTCATTTGTTTAACCACATCTCCTTTTTAAAGGCTACAAGGCTGGAGTCTGTACTTACACACATGCTCTAAGAGCGTTCCAGAGTGCCAGGAAGAAGTGTGACACTTCAGTTAGTGTTTAGCTTTGCTTCGTGCACGAGCACAGTTGCGTAGTCCTGTGCTCCTATTCACACTCAGCATTTTAACAGAATTATTTAATATTTGAGCTGGGTGTTGGTTTTAATGTCCCACTTACTTTCAGTGGTCTAGGACTTCTGGTTACAGAGGCTACAGCAGGAATTACGTATCTTAACACAAGGCAGTAGGATTTCCCTTCTCCCTTCAGAAGCAGTTGGCGGGGCCTCTGCTACAGCCACGTTGCTGGAGCATGCGGCCCTGCGGAGCAGCACTTTGAGTAGTTCCTGAGTGTCATTCTCACAACCAGCCATGGGACTGGAAAAGTAGCAAAGCCCCTGGAGAGGTGGAAGAGGGTAAACAGTACTAATAAAACTAACAAACCCACAAAATGTCTTAATACAGCTGTGTTCAGGCCCCGGTTCTTTGATTCTGAGGCTGAAGCTGCTTGACAAAAGCAAGTTAATCAGTGGGGAAATACCTGTTCCACAGCTCATTTCATGGAGGTATGAGTTAAAAAGGGAAGCACAGAGGGAAAATACCAGGACTAAGCAAAAGCATAACAAATTAGGAACTTGTATAGGAAGAAAAGGTCTTGGGGTGCTATTTGATATTTAAAAATCCACCTGTGATGAGTACAGTGACGACTCCTATACTTTACAGTCTTTCCGGAGTCCTTGCTGAATGAGTTACAAAGCAGCCCGTTTGTCTTACCCAGCGTTGTACTTACTTTCATCTTACTGCTGAGTGACATGATGATCTCTACCATCCTGTGACAGCAAGGCACAAGCAGCGTCAGCACCAACAGCAACAATATTGTAAAGTTTGCATAAGAATGCTTAGCCAAACTGAACTGATCCAAAAAACATGTAAACAAACTACAGCAGCAGAACAAAACTGACTTTGCCATAAGCGGTTTTGTTTCAAGCGGAACCGAGTGCCATCTCTGCAGTGCTGCACACCTCATACGGGCACAGTCAGGTCAGTGAAACCTCTAGGTGCTCTCTGCCCAGTCTCTTCCTACACACAGCATTTGGAGTTGGCTTGTACTAGAGATCCTTAAGGATCTGGCTGAGAACTTGCTAAGTGATATATCATGGGAAATACAGTTTTAGCATCACAAGGCACCAGTAAAAAAAAAAAAAAGGAAAAAAAAAGAAAAAAATCAATGTCCTCACTGTACATCAAGCACTGAACAGTCTAACTGTACACCTACTCCAGTTTATGCAGTCTGTCATGTAGCTAGAAATTCCCATTTCTAGCTACTTGGCTACTTACCGTGGTCCTATTTCAAACTCTAGGGTGGACTGTCTATTTTTTTATCCACCCGTGACAAACAGAAGCAATAATACTGGTTCTGTGTTGTGAAAACCAACCTGGAATATATAAAATAAAGAGAAAATGGATATAGCCAGAGAATCCAGTTTAATAGGCTGCTATACAGGAAGACTTTGTTCTATGGTACATTTTGGAAATAGTTTTCAAATGTTACTTACAGATACTGTATAAAATAGATACCAGTTTTATTGATTATACGTCAAGATTCTTTGATAATTTAATCTGCTATTAAGTAATAGATAAGATGTGTGATGGAAGGTGAGCAACACTTTACAGGACAACCTAAATCTAATAAATAGATCTATATCTCACCACGAGATAGAGCCACTGCTGTGCCATCGTCAGACTACAGAGCAACCACAGTCACACACGCTGGTACATCTGCGTACAGTACAACAGAAGATAAAAATCCCATTCCTCAGGCAGCTCCCTCTTCCTTGCACGACTTTTTGGCTTTGGTCTCTACAGTAATACTGTGTGTGCTTGTTTGGTGCATGCAAAGCTATGAACAGTGTCTCGTTCAGAAAAAATAGAACTTAAATTGAAGAGGTATCGTTTCAGTTAATTTAGGTATCTCTCTGACCACAGAAAGGTTTGTGCCGGCGCTTTCCGTGCATCTATTCGAACCAGGGGGAGGAAGTAGCTGCGTTAAGTGTTTTAAGCAACACAGCTCTTGGTGTCCAGACTCTACACAGGATACTCTGTTAGCCGAGGAGGTCAGCAAGGATTGTACTTCTGTTACAGCACATGGTTGGGAAAATACAGGCCAGGGGGGGAGGAAAACCCAGGAACTGAAACTGGCACTTCTTTACCCACAGGCTTATCACACCATTAAGAACACTTTCACTCTGGAATATACAACATGGCAGCTGGGTTAAAGCTGCGAACTGCATGTTTTCTATTGTCACAGGAATCAATAGCATACTTGGAAAAAAAAAACCAAAAGAACCCAACAAATGCTGCCGTTTCGCTGAATTGCAAGCAGTGTGCACATATGCCAGTTTTACAGAGAGATTTCCCATTAGAACAAACTTCAACAAAAACAGACCACGGGAAACAAACTGCATATTTAGTAAAATACCGTTGGCACCACCTGCCAAAATGTACGATGCTGTAATCTTACAGTCCTTACAGAGGAGAGGGCGTGATCTTCACTCAAACATTTCATAATGGCGCGTTTGCCTTACGCGGGGTATCATATCGATAAGCAACCTGCAGAGGAAAACACAAGAGTGCCGATGCAGAGACACAGCAAAGCCCTGGAACTAGAACATTCTCTTTCCTGATAAATACTGATTCAAAAGAACTCACATGTGGTGACAGCCTTATCTTGCTTTCTCCTGAGCAGAATTAACTCCATCCCACAATTAATTCTGCCCAAAAGGGAGTGTAAAGCAAACCATGTGGAGAGGGGCTCTCCTTTAAGAACCTTGGAGGCCAGGCTGCACTGAGAACCTGAAATGCACAGCAGCGCTCACTTTTGGCTGGAGAAACCATGGAGGGATTAGTGGGAAAGGGACTGTTGTAGCAACCTGTTTCACACCAGGCTGCGGCCGGAAGGTATCTAACAACAGAGGAGAACGGCAGCGCTTTCCCAAACCGTAAAATGGGGTAGCTGCCAAAACAGAATTTAGTTTTAGCCTTCATTGTGTCTTGGTGACACCACCACAGCTAAGCACACTGTTGAGCAGACCGATGGCACGTACGTAGCATGAGTTTCAGCAGCTGTACAAAATGTTTCTGATGCTATTTGTTTAAATGAACACTCTTGCAAGGATTTGCCTCTCTGGTTTTCCAGAACAGTTAGTTTTACAATGGAAATAGTGATTACAGTGATTTTTCCAAGAATGGTATTTCCCATTAAAATGTTAATTTAATTTTCCAAGTTTTAAAAAAACCCACACAGCTTCCAGATGACAGCTTACTGCAGCCTGGCCAAGGTCTGCTTCTCAACAGGCGTAATTCCAATTAACTAAGATGCTACATGTCCCCCTTTCCCTTACAGCAGAAAGAGGGATAAACCAGAAAACCCTTAGTTTCCAAGCAGCAAGGGAAAGTGTGGCAGCAAGTGAAGCACATGTCGGAACTTCATTTGATTTTATTCTATTTCTGGCATCACACATCAAGAAAGCACCTTAAAATTCAATACCAACAACATCTGGAACAGGACTGGCTAACCTTCAGTTCAGAAGCTGCTATAGGGTAGCGCTAGGATGGAAATCGCTAGCAAGATCATTCTTTAAACTTGGGCATCAATTAAATTATCTTTAATTTAACCCAGGCTTACTTTGGAGGAAACAGTGCTTAGAAATCTGCCATAAAAGCAAAAGGGACCGATTTCATCCAAGGTTTGCGGCTATTTTTCACACATTTCAAGCCTTGCATTTCCCAATTCAGGTATACAAAACTCTTCTAGAACTACTCCGATTACTTTTTAAGTCCCAGTTTCTTTCCAACTGATGTGAGACACACCATCTTTTTATCCCTTTCCACCCCCCCTCCTTCAGCACTGGCAGCTAGCCTATTAAATTCCAGTGGCTGGCTTTACTGGAACTATATAAGCCTGTAGGAGCTATGGCTTATTACCTTAGACACACAGCCCATCTGCCGTACGTACTGAAACACCCGCGCGCAGGAGATACTCACTTGACTCCGTAGGCAAATATTGTAAGTCCAATTAAAACTCCTATACTGCCATCCAGATACCAGACAGAAGAATTGTGTTTAAAGACTTCTGCGCTAAGAAGGATGGAAAATCCCATTATTCCACCTACAAGAGAGTTGAAACCTAGAAGGGGAAAACAAACAATTGAAGGAAGAAGCACATCTCAAGGAATTTGCTTTAACCAACTCACCTAAGAAAAGGTCACCTGCAGGGAGACAAGGCATTATTACCAGTGCCACCAGAGAGGAGCACAGACCCTTGGGAGAGGTTACGCAGTGGCACCTCTTGCACTGTGTTGAGGAGGAAGCTGTGCCATCCATTCACATGCAGTTAGCTAGAAGTCTTTGCCATGCTTCATTTCAGCAAATCCCACACGGAATAGTTGGGGTGTGACCGGTGTTTTAAGAACTCCGTCACTTGTCCTGGCTGACATAAATAATGTTAACTTCCCTGTACTGTGTGGCTTGGTTTGGTCAGTCCTACTTTTTTCATTCTCTGTTTTGTTGCAAATCCCACTTCTAGCTGCTGTCTATTTCATAGGGCTTTCATCTCTTGCTGCTGATTTTCCAAAAAGCAACATTCGTTCAAAATACTGGACCTGCTCCATACTGACTCTGACAGTCAAGGACTTACCTCTCTAGTAGCTTATCGTTATGAATGAAGTATCTTTGAGCTGTAAAAGAGCAGCTGGCTGCAGCCCTGAGTATGACTGCTGTAGCCCCGTTATCTTCCAAAGAACCCCTTCACAATATATGTACCATTGCTGCTGTGCAGATCTCCCCAGTTAGAACTTCAAAGGCCACTTCATGAGCTACCCAAAGGCTCTCACTTTCTTTGAAAATGAGCAAACTGGAGACCAATATACCCAAGGAGCTCATGAAAAGAAAAATGGGTTTGCATAGTAAAATTTCAAAGACCTTCTCTTGAAGCTTTTTACCCCATTCCATGTATTTATTTACATGTATTTGGCACTATAGCTTAGAGCTGCATACACTGCTGAATGCATTAGGGAAGACATACGAGATAACTGTAGGAATATTTTCTGTTTATGCCTTAGACATAACGCTGGAGGTTCCTCTCTATTATTCACAATTTTGATCACCATCCTTTTAGATTCCTTTTTCTTTTTTAAACCCTTTTTCTTTGTCTCCCAAGATTGTCCCCTCAAAATTCTCCCAGAGCGTTTGGAATAATTACTGCCCTTTTTCCTTCAACTCTTGTTTGATCGGATATTATCTAGGGGGAGGAGTTCAAGTCATCCCTTGTGTTCATTTTCCTTCCCCCAAATTCCCTTTTTCTGATTTCCCTGCCCCCCCCCAATGACCCCAAAGACATCACTGTTCAACAAAAGGCTAAAACAAAACAAAAAGTCATCAAAGATAATGCATTCATTTGGTAGATATATATATATATATAAAACCTAGTTAACAAATGAAAAATCAAACCTGCAATATTCTATCTTGCTTGGTGAGTCAACTTTAGTCAGCTGCTGCTTTTAGTCCTTAGCCAGTTATTTCCAGTTCTCCCCCCGACTGCCAACAACCCCATACATGACACTTAACACTGGAATGTCTCCTTTGATCCAGTCCTCACCTAAATCACACTAAGTGTTTCTGAAAGAGGTAGCTAAAATTTGACCTTCCCCATGTATCCCTATGGCTGAAATAATCCAAATATTAATAGTTTATACAAGTAAGATTCACCAGTTCCCTGTCAGCAGGTACTTAACTGCAAAGGAAACCCTGGCACGGAAAAGCACCTGTTACACAGCAAGTCTGTAGCAGAACAGAGCATACAAAGGTTTCAGGCTTCCAGCCCTACAAAGTGAAAGAGGTTGGGGGACTTTTTTGGACTGTGGCAGTGCGTTCTACAATTGGAATCACAGGCATTGCATGTAAATACCTGATTATTGGATTAATTATATTGGTATAGTTAAACCGATATAGACAAAATTACTGCATCAACACTCTAGTCTAGAAAAATCCTGATCCTTTTTTATTTCCAGGAAATATACTGCTAATACATATTGTTTGTGTGTATCTACAAAGAATATTAAGTGTAAATTTATGAACTATATATTTAACCCAGTGTTACTTCCCCTGCTCCAACTTAAGTCAGAATCCGTCAGCATGATAAGCAAAAAAACCCAAAACATTTTCTTGCCATTATTGGCTGACGGTTCCAAATGATCTAAAAGCTACTTACAAAGGAAATGGTTTTCTCTTCCTGACTGTCCCTCAGTTCAATCTTTCTTTGCCAGTGTGGCAGGGAATCGTGAGTGGCAGCAGGTCCTGATCCAGACACCATGTTCTGTGCATAAGGCTGGCACAGGAGAAAACGGGTGGCTAAATCCAGGAAGGAAGCAGGTATCTAAAACCTACAGAAAAGTCCGCTGACATCACCTAACCGTCACGTAGCTGCATTTGTTCTCTAGGATGTTACAAAACTCAAGATAGAAAACGGCTGGGTTTATTATCTAAAAGGCCAGGAGCTTTCACTATAAACAATTTGTACAAAGAACATTTTACCTTATTAGGACTCATACAGTCAGGCTTTAGAGAGACTGTTGTCAAGCCTTAGCCTAAAACAAAATTATTCTTTAAAAAATTGTTAATAGAAGTTGACATGTATGAGAGAGAATTTGCTGTTTTGAAAACAAACCTATTTTTCAGGAAGAAAAATGTATGCTCTTGTCACTCAAAACAGTTTGTTGGTCTACAGCCAGTGATTGCAGGAGGTAAATTAGCAGGAAACAGAAAACACTAAAAAAAGAGATGCAAGGGAGCGCTAAATCTGTCTCAGCTGCTGAATCACATTGTCTCCCCCTGATTGTTAATAAATCAAGTATATATGTAAATATATCTTGTGAAAAGAAGATATTTAACTACACATGATAAGATCATCCTCCTACATTTTCTAAAGTAGTTCTGAAGGAGAGAAAAGAGAGATAAAAACCAGACTGAGGTAATTGTATACTTCATTCCCTAATTTCTTTAATCAAAGAATGAGCAATCTCCAGCTCAGAAGCAATATAATTAGCACAAGGATGTAATTATGGGGGGAAAAGATTTCTGTGCCATACAGAAGGCCAGTTCAGAGCTAGAGTTATTCAGGAATTTCTCAGCTAACATTTTCTCTGAAAAAAAACGCTCTGTTTCAAAAACAAGCTACATCTTTTTAAAGGGAGGGTTGACCATTTGCCTGCCCAGACACAGTTCTGTGATAGTCAACATGTCTCACACAGTGACAGCAAAGGAAGTCAGACTCACTGGTCTGTCCTTCCCAGGATCCCTTCCAGAATCCTTTTTGCAGGTTGGAGATCTTTCCATTTCAAAATTTCTAAGGTGTCAGAGTCTATAGTAAAAAATAATATCACTGAACAGCATGGTCTGTTGGGAGAGAATCACAAATGCAGGGAGGCAGTGGCTTAGGTGTAACCCCCGCACTGCTGTGCGGATTCCATTTTTTATTTTATTTAAAATATAAATAGTCATGAAGTATTTATATAAGTGGGATGACATAAATACGCATAATATGTTATCACATATCACCAAAAAAAGATTTTAAGTATGTTTCAGTTACTTAAAATAATTGTATGTATCCCCAGAGTAAGCTAAAATCGAATTTCCTGAAAGTGAAATATTTAGCAGAGTAAAATTATTTCTGTACCACAATCCATGAATCATTAACACCCTACTGTATATGTTTACAAAGTATTTCAAACCGTCCTGCGCTTGCAGATAAAACTGCTAGAGATTTGTAGAGCACTGTGAAATCTCTGCCATCACCGTGGCCTCACCTGTTTGCAGAGCAGACCCCCGGGGTTTTCTGAAGATTCTCAAGCTTGAGCCTTGTCAGTAAGAGGCGTCTCTGGACCTGCTTTTAAACGTGCCTTTAAACATACCTTTAAAAGCAGCCACAGTCAGGCGCCACACACCCGAGCCAACACAGCAGTGGCAATGAGGTCTTTAAGGAAACGGCGGACGAGATTCACCTTGTGCCAAACTCCGGCGGGGCCGGAGGAGCGTAGGGCAGTGGGCAGGCAAAGGCTTTGTTTTACACATACGATGCTCCACCAGCTCTACTGAGTGGCAGGAAAAGCACTACAGTGGCAAATCACGCCTACAGAAGGTATGTATGAATGATGGTTGTAATTCCTGCTCAAGGCAGGGTGGCATTTTCTGCAGTTGTTCCAACTGTAGGGATGAAATTGTTTACCCGGCATAGGCAGCGAAGCTAGATGTGACTTAACCAAAGTTGCAGAAATTGGTGTCATATCCCCCCTTCTGTAGTCTAACCTCTGACTAATACACACGTAATTTACTATGTGCTCTATGTCTAACTCCCTATTATTGCTTACTATCCAGTTCGACTTCCACCAGAAATACCCATTTCAGACAAGGTATCTATGCAAGAGCCTAGTAGTACCACAGACTGTTCTAGGGTGTCAGGTGAGGGTTTTTTTCCCATTTCCCAGTGGTTGCCTTATTTAAATGCTCTTTCACAGCTGTCATCGTGCAGGTGTCACTCCTATCATCTGTTTCAACAACAGTCCCTGGAAGAGTCTATAAATGCAGCAGGACCAGCTTCACACTCACCATCAGTTATCAGTGCTCTGCTCGTAAGGACCTTTCCCAGCATAAATTTGATTACTGCCAAGACAGTGCAAAGGATTCCACTTAAAACGGAGACACTATACAGAAAATCATCCTGAAAGAAAAGATGTCAGACGTTAGTATGTCTTCTGGTCACGCCCCATATATTAAAAGACAAATAGTACTCAAAAACAAATAGTACTAGTTATCATGTAACTATTTGTGCCACTGAAGTATACCTGAGAGAGACTTCCTGAGTTATGACTTCCACGACAGCTGGTGCTGAGTTTGTTTATATTGCCGTGTGTAATTGCTTTTGCAAATATAATTGATGATGGTTCCAGCCAAAAAAAAATTGAATTGACCCAAACTCCTCAGCATCAGGAGGTTATGCATCTGCAGACTGCCAAGTAATCCAATGCCTAATGCGATCAGTCACGAAGCCCCCACATGCAGGATAAAGGCTTGAGAGCTGAATCCCACTTACCAAACTTTAGCTGATTTTTGCTGTGAGAAATAACCACTTAATATTGTTTCTGATTCTGTGCTTGCTTTGGTTTTGTTTGGTTTCCTTCTTCTGACATGAAGTCTGGTCCAAGCTATATCCATAAGACTTCTGATACTGATGTGCAAAGTCAAGTTTAGCTCTTTCTTAGAAAACAGATTACCCATGGACTTTCATTTCACAGCTACAAATACCCACACCGCTTAATTTGAATGTGTAACACGGGCTCCCCAGGCCCCCCCAACTCAACCCAAAGCTGCGTGTCTACATAGGGCAAATAAGAGTAACACACATTCTCTAAAGGGTCATCTGGAGACACCTACCACTTTCTGCTGACGATTTTGTGTTTGGTTGGGGTGAAAGGAAACACTCCTGGGTGCCGAAACACTGGTGCTGCAGTAAGGTGCCTAAAGGGAGTCCCTGTGCTTTCTCCCCCCAGGTACATCAGCCCACGGGCTAGGCAGGAAACCCGAAGCGAGCTTTTAGCGTGCTTGCCTGCCACCTAATCACAGAGCTTTGAAACAGGTTAATTTATTGCTCTTAATAGAATTTTTAACTTAAGCTGTTGCAGTATCAGTACAAATAAAGGAAATTGCAATAATTTTTTTTTTTATTTTTTTTTATCTGCAGGTCTAAGTGGGCCAGTGCCATTGGGAACTTGTTACTGATTAAAACACTCTGGCAAAAATCCCCATTGATAGCAAACATTGTCATGATGATTCATCATCAGCTCCATCCATTTTCATTATTTTAGCAGCAATTCAAAACCCAAAGAAATTTAAAAAATGGGTTTGAAAGCTGCTTAGGAAGATATCGGGAATTAGATTACTGGTATATTGTACTCACGTCCCTAAATAAAACATTCAATATATTTTTATACAAATTTTTAGATAATATAATTTTAAAAGTCTACTTAGTCTACTCAGTCATGAGCTCACTCACTCTAGTCCTGGTATGATACTGACTATTAAGACAAAATGCACTGAGGGAAAGGGAGTAAAACAGAAGCAGTGAGAACACACAACTCAAGCACTGGGTAAAGGCAGAATAAAAAGCATTTGTAAACTCTTCTAACAAAATGACTGGAAAATACCCAGGCAATTTCAGAGTGCTAAGGAAGGACTAAGGAAGGACTAGGAATATTTGCTTGCCATCAGCCTAGCAAGGGACACTGGGAGCCTTCAGAAGATCTGAAATGACAACAAAGCTCCAGAAGTCTGGATAAGCTTTGCAAAAGGCACTTGAAATTTGAGATCTTTGTTAAATTCAGGCCTCTGACTTTTAGGCATCTTTCTCAAAAATGCGTACTTAACCGTGCCCAGGGACTTCATTTTCATAGCCTGACAAATTCTCATTGGTATTGAGATTTTAGTCCAATCTCATCTAATATTTTATTAGCTACTTGACCTAATATTTAATATACAGCATACACATAAGACTTCAGAATAGCACGAAGCAGAATGACACATCCATCAGCCTAGTCACCCCCATCCCAGCCCGCTGCGTTAGTGGCCAGTGCCATTCCCACACTACCAGACAGAACGTGAGCTTCCCAGTAAGCGTGGCAAGCAAACCCGCTTCTGACGCTCGAGAGCACGGAGGCCCCTCACTCACTAAAACCTGAGCGAGGAGCGGATGAAAGGAGCAATGCCCAGGGGTGTGTGAACATGCTGTGCTCTCAGCCGCGCACAGGCCCATGGCTAGCCCCAGCTTTTCCCAGGCAACGTGTGTGTCGGGTGAGTGCTCGCTGGAACAATCAACAGTTCAACACCATGTTTCTCCCGAATCTCACTTGCCAATGCTCAATGACTACATGACATCTCTTATTTCATCACCAACCAAATGACTTTCCAAAAAAAAAGCTTACTGATGGCTCCCAGGCATCCCTGGGATGTACTCGTCTTCCTCCTCAGCAAAGCACAAGCTTTGTCACGGGCACAGAACCGAACGTTGCAGACCCAGTGGAAGTGGCAGCAGAAATTACTTTGCTATCAAAAGTTATGTTACTGTCAGCCTTGAGCTGACAAAATGCATTTTTCTATACCTATGAAATTCTTGGGGATAGATTTGCAGGCAATTACAAATTCATATCATTTGGAAAAAACTACAAATGCCAACACCAGAGATTTTGAGAAGTATCAATGAGAAGTTCAAAAGTCCAGTTATTAATACAGAATCATGGAATGTTATGTCTTATTCCCTGTGTTATAGTGCAAAGTTTCACCTTTGGCACGGCACATTATTTGGAGCTGGATTGTTTTTTCCTTGCCATGGCATGTACTACAGATCTTTGGGGTCAATTCAGGGGTTTTTCCTGCACGTGTCACTAAATCCACAGTATGTGGAAATGCATCTTGCTATTTGTTCCAGCTATACAGCTGTGATCAGCATTAGTCTACCTGCTTTACTGGTATCCCAAGAATGGCTTATATGTGATACAGATTTCTGAATCGGTTCATAAAAATTAATTAATAAACAGGCTTTTTATCAAGGGTTCAGGAACTAGAAATTCCCAAGTTTGGTGGGTTTTTTTCACTGAATCACAGAAGACGAGCTCATTTTGTGGCTAATACCAATCCAAAAAGAATTGTTGAGGCAGATGACCTGACAAATCAAAGCTCCTTTGTTATCACAAAACACAGGAAGGGAAGAAATTAAAAAAATCACGCTCTTAACAGAAAAGCCTCAGCGGTTTCTTGCCTTAGACTGTGCCAAACAGCTTTGGAGGCAATATTCCTTCTTTTATCTCTAAATCCCTGAATCTAAATATCTAAAATCACCATCTCCAGCTGTGTGCAAATACAGCCACAGGGAGGCGGCAGGCACCTCAGTAACCCAGCGCTCCCCGCACGAAGGCAAAACCGAAGGGGGGGAAAAATGGTTTAAATTCACTTTCCTCAGTACTTTGCTACGCTTTCTTCTTTTGGAAGAAGACTGAAGCTACTTGCTACTAAGAAGAAGGGTTTGCAGATGGGAGAGATCAGCCCACAATACCTGGTGCAGCCCCTGCAGCAAGATGCCCGATGCCCTATCGGATGAGGCAGTAAGGAGAGAAACAGCCCCAAACGCTGCCTTGCCACTACTTTGTTGTAATGATCAGAAGCTGGAATAGGTTTAGGACAGCGGGATTCAACAAATTACCTGAGCGAGGGCTGCTGTGGGCTCAGCACCTGGGCTGGAGCTGGGGCTTCAGGGAGGTGGCCGGCCGAGAACACACCACTGACACATGCCCTTTGCTGCAGTGCTATGGGCTCCAAAGAGTTAAACACATCATACTGTGGCTGTGAAATGGTTCCCATTAAACTAACTCATCCTTTGGAGAAATGAAGAAAAGAGAAGCCATAATGGAGATCTAAATTAATAAAATAAGCCTGGCCATCTGGCACCATCTCCCTCCGGATCTTCCCGCAGCCCTGCCCTCTCTGTACCCCTGGCCTTCCCATCTGATCATTAAGAGCACGAAGCACATCTAGCCAGACTCACTGTACACGTCCTTAGTGTTATTTTAATTAAAGCAGCAGCAAATTGTGACAGATGATAAAAATTTAAATTCTGATCATTTCCATATGATAAAGGCTTCTCAGCGTGGTAAATAAACCCTTTCCTTTTCTGTTTCTTTTCATCATATTCCCTCATTACTATTACACAGTACATGAGACCTTAATTAAAGGACACATATATCTTATTAGATAGCTTCATCTATAAAGCAGCACCGTAAATAAAGCGAGGTGCCCATCCTAGACTGCCACCTCATTACTCTAACAGCTACAATGTCCCTGTTTTAAGACTTACTTTATGCAAGATTTTATGTTGTGACAGTTTCCCAAAAGAAAGCTCTTTTTTCAGTCCTAAGAAAAGAATAACAGAAGCCAGCAGGCAGCTTTCCTCCATGCCATCCAAACACATTGTCCCCACCGGTGTGGCTGAGGAGTCTTCAAAAAACACGACAACGGTTCCGTCCCCGCTTTCAGGGATTTCACCGAAAGCAGCAGTGATCTTATGGCTTAAGGAAAATTTATTGATGATGATGTTGTGACTTTGATCTCTTTCTGAATCTGTTGTAGAAACTAAAAAAAAAAAAAAAAAAAAAAAAAAAAGCTGCAGGGGATGCTTCAGTGCTTGGCTTATTAGATTGAGATATTTTCACCCAATTCCCAGACCAGTAACTAAATTTCAGCTGATCCGCACTCCTGATCTTTTCCTAGATTGCATCTCACTAATTCTGACCCGAAAACTTTGCCCTGATTTCATATATTATTTCTACCAACTCCCCTCCACCCCTCTTCTTTAGTTATAGTCCTTTCACTTCCACTTCTGGTTTGTAAAAGTGTTCTCAGTTCACCTGAAGCGTACAGTGTTGAGTAAAAAAGGTATTCATCAGTATGGGAGGAAGAAGGCATGCTGAGTGTTCCTCCCCAGTGGTCACAACACATACAATATTATGACTAAAAGCTACGTGTGGTCCTCCTCTCTGGCCCTCCTAGCTCATCCTACTGTGATCCCAAAACAAGCTGCTTTTCCCACTCTACAACAGCTTCAGCTTTCCACTCTTCTGCCCTCTCCTTAGCTTCCTCTGTAAACCAGCCAGAGGCTGAACTACCTCCCCGGTCCTGCAGGAGCTGGGAATTACTGATACCATCTTTTTCATGCCATTTTTAACCTTCCCAGAAAAACTGGTGTCTCATGAGGTTGTTCCTTTCTCTGCTGAGCCTTGCTCATCTTGGCTGAGGAGATAGGGATGCATTTCTGGAACACTACAGATGCTGTTGGCAGGAGCGACATCATGGCTAGCTAGCCCAAACTGAGCTGAGCTTGTGTCATTAAATATTAATTTTGCCCATCTCTGCAACTCACCATCTGTCTCACAGGTCCCGGCAATGACCCTTTTTCAGTCCAGGTGACTGGTCACCATCCTCCTCAGCACCTGCCAGGTCCTGCTGGCACCCTACTCCCCATCCCCATCTTCACACGCTTTCCACTGCCTCCCACTCCTCCAGGTCCCTTGGCAGCTCTCACATCATCCAGGCACACTGGCTAAAAGCACCTCTGCAGAGTATGTTACTTAACCAAAAAGGACTGACTGGCTTCCCTCCTCTTCCTCTGAAGGATTATGTTTATATATATAGTAACAGAGATGTTGCTAATACAAATACTTTTAAAAAAAAAAAGTTTCAAATCTCTATCACGCTTTCTCCCAAGTAATAAATAGTTTATGTAATCAGTCTAGAGGGAGCTTCTGGGAAGCCAGAGGGTCTCTCTCACCAGCTAACTTCAAAAGGGATAAGTGTTTTAATTGCACTTTACTGTCAGAAAACAATGTGACAGCCCTGTGTCTGACTCAAGCAGAAGACAGTCTCTTCACGTGGAGATATAAAGATCTATTATTAGTACTAAAAAAAAAAATTAAAAAAAAAAAATCTTATGAATGTTTAAACTTGTATCTTCGGTGCTGAAGTGCTGTGACAGAGCAATTCCACAGTGCAGAACACTTCTTCAAGAAACAGATAACAAAGAGGGTGTGCTGAATGCCGTGGTGGGGGTTCCAGGGCCGGGAACCAACACGCTGTGGACTCCAGAGATCTTTGGTGACCTTAGGATCCCTGCAAAGGGTCCACCTGAAACTCTACAATCACTCGTGCCTCCCATTTTCCCAGAATTCACCTACATTGTTTTAGCTTAAAACAGCTATAAAACGTAATTTTAAATGGTATTTGTCCACCCTTGGAAGTGTCTCCCTAGTGAGACTGACACCTCCCCCATCAGTAGGGGATTGAGACCAGCAATACATTTCACAGACCCTACCAAGGGGTTAGCAGTTGTCAACTTTTATTTCTTATCAGTGTGTGGTAAAGTCTGAGCACAAGACTTTCTACCAATCACTTGAACTAAGAATGAAGTGTCACTGATGTTTTTCCTAACCCTGGCTTACCATCTAGTCCAAGTATCCACAACATTCTCATCAACCTGTAAGAAGTATGTGTATTTTAGGGTTAAATAAATTAAGGCCAAACACCAAACCACCAAATCATATGTAATAGGTAACAATTATAAAACAGGATTGTAATGGTACTTTGATTTGAAATGGTAAGCAATAAATTACATATATACAACCTATGAGAGATTAGAAATATATAGGGAAGTATGCATAAGGAATATATTACGTGTATGTAATCACAAGTATTATTTGCTATATTGCTATTGACCTATACTTCAACTGTTGACATTGCTTAATATATTTATGATGTATTTGTTATAAACAATTAAATTAGTAAATAAATTAGAGCTCAAAGCTACACTGTGCCACCCCTAGCTTCCCATTGCAACTGTAATCAATAGCGTATAACAGAATTACACATGGCCTAACCTTTCAAATTATTTCATTTATAAAAGCACTGGAAGCACCACATCAGATGGTGCACGTCTTTTGTACACAAACTGATGACATTTTTCCTTTGTTCTGCAGGAAATGTCAGAAATATGGCATGATGCTTGCTTACTCTTGCAAAAAAATGTGTCCTTTGCCATACTAATGAGGACAAATGCCAAACTGCATTGACATTACATGTGTTATACTATCACCTAGGGAAATGCAAGCGGTAACTGAATAGTAAATGGATATTGATTTACAACCCCAGGTGAAATTAAAACAGTCATTCTCAGTGTGGCTGGGTTGGGCTTTTTTAGCCTTCTTTAATAAACAAGAAAAGGTCTGCAAATTTTTTGTGGAAACAGTCAAAATAAGATACATCGTCTACACTTAAATTGTATTCATACTATCCAAGAATGCATAGTAATTGACATGAAGTCGTGACATGAAGGTAAAGGGACAAATGAAAAAGGATTTTTATCAGGGAGATGGCAAGCATTAACACTAGCAAGTGCAACCACAAAACAAGGCTGAAAACCTATGCCTAAGTTGACTTTTAAACTCAATGTATTAACAGAACATCAAAAAAGTCACTAGAATTTACACAGAAACCCAAGCATGATGTCACCAACAAAATGCAGTATCACTGTTCCTCCTTATTTGTAATGAAACACGTGCATACCAAATCCTCAGGGTCAGTACTGGCTGTGGATATAGCTCCCTGTAACATCAATACAGGAATGGTAGTTCCTTTCCCTAGTGGGAATTATCTTATTACAGCTAACATAGGTTAGAGAACAACTGCTGCGAGTAACAATAGGGGAAGTATTCCGAATCTGACAACTAGGGTGAAAAAAAAACATAGTAAAAGATTTCTGAGCCAACAAGAAGTGATTCTGTTTTAGGTTTAAGACTCAACACTGTAGAAAAAAAAACCCTTAAATTACATGATCTGAGAAATATTCATTTAAAGTTCAGTGGAAGAGTAAACACGATTAAGGTTTTGTATTCCAAATGTCAAATACTGATTAGCTTTGTAAGTCAGGTATATTGTACAACAGCTAAAATTATCAGAAATCTTAATTCCAAACAACCCAGAAAGAACAGCAGCTGGCCTACTACTTCTAACACTTCCAGCAAGCTTATTAGGAACAAAGAAAAAGAAGGCAGGGAAGAGAAAAATCTGATCAGTGAAAAATATTTCCTCAGGGGTCACTGAGGAAATGGTACATCTCTCTTTCCTGATTTTCTTTGGATTTTGCTATCTTTCCATGTTTTTTCAAGTTTTCCGGGTGTGTAGCAGCACGTTCAGAGCTGCTCCTCATTGCAAACATATGCATAGTGTTTGGGCAGATCCACTGTACAGCACATGCACATAAAGTCTAAGACATTGCCAATTAAAAATTCTGGGAAGGGCTGGGGGCACTGTATAGGCTCTATACAGCACGTGTGCGCCCACTTTTTACAGGAAATCTTACCTGAATATCTAAGCATCCTAGCTATGTGGTATGAGAGAAATAGTAAGATTTCCTTCAAAACCAACATGTTCCAAGAGAAGTGGAAAACGTCATCACATTGCTAAATTCATAAAATAAGAAAGCTGTCATTAAAAATATATTCAGGCAAATGAGAGCGGAGGTCGTGGCTTGACAAAGAATGCAACCTGCGTGTATGTGTTGATGCATGCAGAAACTGCGTCTACATACACACCCACACACAAATCTGCCTCCAAAGGAAAACGAAGCATCTCTGCAAATTCAAGGTAAGATTACATGACAGGCAGATCCTCTCTGGAAGGGAAATGATAGCTTTATGCTCATCGTTTATTCCTCTACCCAAAAACCAGAGACCCATAATACATCTTCTAATGCTCACTATAAGTAATGTCCAAAGCTTCAAAGATGTGGAAGGAAAAAAATCCATTACATTTCTCACTGCATATATTCAATATTGGCAGTTTCCAGACTTTTTAGACAAACGGATCCCATTAGTTGCAATATTTTTCCTACATCTACTTTAACACCAAACCCTATAATTGATGACTTCATTAATTCATTCATTTTAAACCTCAATAAACAATACACTTCTATGGAGCAGTTGTTGGAAAACACTATACTGCAAACATTGAAAACACCAGCACAAGAGATTGTATCTTGAACCCTGAGGACTATTATATATCTCAATTACTAGAAAAAAAAACTTTTCCCCATGATAGTAAGTAATGTGTAATTAATACAAATGCAGAATTATATAGTAAGTGTATAATTAATTCACTGCCTAACCCTCCTGACACAAAATGACATTTTCAGGACAAGCTTCTTTTTAATTACAATATAAATATAAAGCACTGTGCACAGGGAAAATTCTAAGTTTACCTAACAGTGACAATTTCTGAACTCAGTGTTAACTGCAAAGGATGGAATCCACAATTAAAAGTTCTGTAAAAATATCATACAGTGCTCAATAGGAATTCACAAAAACATTGAACATACTGTAAAAATCCCTAGTGACACCTATACCTTGAATACTGTGGACTCTTTAGGCTTCCCCATCTAAAAATGGAGATAAAACCAAAAAAAAAGGTATGAAGAAAGTCAGTGATGACCAAAGATGAGCCTATAGCCTGACCCAGTATAGCCGCAGTTGCTGTTGCATATAGAAAACACACATACTACCAGCAATCAAAGTTCCAGACAAACTCTTATCATTAAACTTATCCGTATTTTTTAAGAATTAACTCACCTAGTCATTCATATCCTGCCTTACAGGCTATTTCAAAGTTAACTACAGACTTTAGCATATCAAGCAAGGGAACCAAAAGGAGAAATACATAATTTCTGTGTTTCCCAAGGTTTTGAAGCATAAAAAGTATTGCAAAAAACACTGCCTGTGCTGAAAGCATGTGTAGTGACATACAGTACCTATTATTGATTTTTACTTAACACTGAGAAAGAGGTAAAATGGAAAAAAAAAAGCAGAAAAGAAAGGCAGAAGCAGTATTAAGAAATGCAGAAAGTCAGGAGCTCTAATTGTGCTCTCTTCTAGGCCAGTGCAGATCAGGAGAGGTATCATGCACAGTGTTTCAACAAAATTCAGCATGAAATAGAAGAGAATTCAAACAAGTGACTGAAAAATACCTGACTGAGCTAAACCTGAGCTCCTGTCCTGTAAATTAAGTAGCTCTTCTCTGTAGCCTAACAAGAAACTGTGGGCATTTAAGTCCCTTACAGGATGGGGTAGTTGAGCTGGAAATGCCATTAATGTGTAAGCCTATCATTCTTCTGGTTCTCCAAATCCTGGTGAGGATCATCAGACCTGCAGCTGAAATCATCATGACAAAGACACTGAAGAATCCCGTTTCTAAACATCCACATAAGTAGAAGAAAATCTGTGTTCAAAACATCTGAAAAAGCATTTTAAATGATTCCTTTACTCATGTGAACGTTATATGCTTTCTTATCAGTAGTATTGTCGTGGAAGTGACTCTTCTAAGATCCACTTCAAGAACAATGGAATCTCTAGATTAAAGACCTCATAAATTCCTTCCAAGGAAATATCTTTCTTGCTACGTGCATATTAAGAACTGACAGATACGTAACGGATGTATCTTATGTGCAACAAGAAAGACAATGAACTTTGTATAATTGATCCAGAATTACTCAGAAGTTACTGCCTAAGCTTTTGGGATTTTAATTATAGCACCTTACAATTAGCAAGCAGATATCTAATTGCTTGATCAGTTTCATTTCTGAAGTTAAACTGTCCATATCATAATATTTTCTCCAAAACTTATGCAAATTAAAATGAACTCAGGGAAGTTATAACTGCTCCCAATTTTCAACTCTGACAAAGTCACCGAAGTTTCCCACAAATGAAGAGGTAGAAGAGACATTACAGTTCTGAGAATGATGCAGTCAGCCATGCTGCTCTACACTAACAGTAAATTTATCTTGAATCCCCCATGAATAGTAGAGCGATTATTCCAAACCACTTCTGTCTTTGAGACTGACAATGCTAGCTTTGTGTTTTAGCCACATTATCTCCTTTAAAATTGAAATCACACATCTAAGATTTCACAAGACGCTTCAAAAAGTACCCACATCTTCAATGCCCTTTGCTTCAAGAAAGACTAGTAAAGACATAAACTGTAAAAAATAAAATAATAAAAAAAAATCACACAACTATGACTCACATGTGAAAGATGCTGAAGCATACATCCTCTTAATCTAGTGCAGAGCTCTTCATCCTAGTTTTATACCAGTCTGGGACACCAGTGGAGTTACGCTACCTTTCCTTGGTTTTAATGTTCTGTTCTGGCTAACCACAAGGATACTTCGCTGGTGTCAGAGTAGCACACTAATATGAAATCCCAGTAATACAGAAATCACAGTCAGAAAATATTTCAGGTCACTATTTCGATGCAAAACTGGATACTTCACTGTTATGTAAAAAGCCATTAGCAGAAAACACTGTTCTATTATTTTTCCATATAAGTCCATACACTACAGCTGAACTACATGGCAAGATATTACAGAAATTAGTATCATTAGCAATTAGTTCATTTGTGGTCCAAGAAGGAGAAGGTGGCACCCTAAACAAGAGAGTAGAGGCAGAAACTTCTCCCCCTTAGTGATTTAACTTGACCAGATTTCATTTCTGCTAAGACAACAATGATACTGCCAGGCTGCTGCAGATTAGCTGAGAACATGCCCAATCAGCACTGGAAAGAATGGCTGTTTCTGCTGAGACACAGAGCAGCCAAGGGAGCATTATACAAACAGAAAATCAGATTCAGGCACAGCTAGAGCAACTGAAAAGGTTTCCATTAAACAATACCCTTTTCCCCCAACTATTTTTAATGTAGCAACTCCTAGGCATAATGCCTCACTGGCCATGACTTGTGGCAGCAACGCTGTCCTCCATTTTTCAGTGTTATTCGTAGTTTACACCTGTCATGCTACTCTTACTGAATCCGTTTCCCACAGTGAGCTGTACTGAAAGACTTTGAAATGAGAATCCTTGCCATGTCACTTAAGAGACACTGAACAGAAGTACCACTTTTTCATCCCTTGTTCTAACCTACTTTCCAGGCAGAATTGCAAGGTATGAAAATCCTTCACATGCGTGCATGTGACTTTTACCCACCGCTCGTCAGCCACAGCCTGTGCCTGCCAGATACACCTTTCAAACTGTTGGTAGTACTTAAGTGCCTGAACGAGCAGGAACACTCAGTGCAATATCACAGGAACATAATCATCTATTTATCCTGATACCGTGTCATCTGTTAGCAGTATCTACCCTAACTTTCACCTACGTGACACAGTTTCAGCCCACTGAAGCCTGAATCCAAGGCAGTCTGTGACAAAAGGCATCTGTACAAATTACTCTTTACTCAAAATGTAATGGGATCTTCTGTTTCAGGAATACCTTCTGATTTCGTATTTTTTTCCTGCTGTAAATGCATTTCAAAATTCAAAATGAGGAAGTACCACATGTCTCCAAGTTACAAATAATTTTGATGCTGCAAATAGGAGACATTTCTCCCCATGTAAGAAACCAAGCTTTCACTTGTTGACTGTACTTGTAATGACGGGAGGGTGAGATATAGATGACACCTTTTAAACTTTTGATCCTAATGCTGGAATTACTAGGGCATTTGCCCACAACGAATTAGTCTGAAACATCCAAAATAATCTGATCTACACTAGCATAAATTTACCAAATGGGTGTTTTAATTATCATTGCAGCTTCCCTTCTTATTTTAATTCTGCTTTACAGAGTCAACTGTAGCCAGATGGCACTATTTGGGTACAGCCAAGTTAAGAGGTTGTCCTCGAGCTGGCCATCCATCGTGTAGGGTCTCCCCTACAGGGTCTTCTTCAACCTTATTGGCATAATAGCATCCACGCTCACTCCTTAACCCAGTTCTGTCAAAATGTTGTGGTCGAGTTTAAGAACTGACTGTTAAAAGTGTTTAAGCTAACCTAGATCATTCTGACAGAACCAGGCTGGTGAACAACTACATGTACTGTTATGCTGGCAGAGCTGAGGAGGCAGTAAATCATGAAGGCTGGAAAAGAGGAAAAAAGTGAAATGCAAAGAGAATGAGAATCACCTACAGTCAAACTATGCACCTGGCTGCAACTCAGTAATGCATTAGTTAATGGGCTTTTGCTATGCTACTCATCTTTGCCCAAATCCCACTCAACTACTGAAAATAAGTTTCCACAGTAGTCCAGGTTCTTGGAAGTTCCATGAGAGCACAGGACCCAGTACATCACCTGCACTGCCAACAGTGGGTAACAAGCTGGAATTCCATTTTGGCTTGTTTTTCCAGCTCTGCCTCCAACTCCTGGTTGAAAGCCAGGAGTGTAGGTTTCTCTCTAGTGACGTGGTGAGAATGGTACCTGGCAGGGCAAAGCCCTGATGTGGAAGTCTGCACACATTTGCAAATAGACCGCACTTCACGAAGGCTGAATACAAAAGGTCCGAGTCAGGCGGTATATACAAAAACTGAACTGAAGCCTCATTTTGTTTGAGCACATTAGGAAGAATCTTCTGGGAGTGGAACCATTGCCAAATGGCTCTCCCAGTGAGTAGCTGGTTTGGATGAGTAGAGGTCAGGGAATTTAATACCCAGTACTGAAAAGAAGCAAAGCAGGACAGGACAGAGCAGAGCTGGGAGAAAGGCCTCTGGGGAGAGCTGCTCTATAAGGCAGGTAGGGGCTGGCTTCCATAACCAAAAGAAAGCAGAGAGCAGGAGAAAAGCCCTTTGTGATGCTCCATGGTGAGCCAGTCGAAAAGCCAGCTCTTTCACCCAGCATGCTCCCCTCACCTGTTCCATTCCTGCTACTCATACGTGGCTCTGGAATTGGGGGCAAGAGCTGGAAAACAAAGAAATACAATCCAAAAATACATTTTTTCCACATTAAAAATAAAACAACAAAGCCAGTGGAGTAGTAAACTTATAAAATTCTGTTACTTTCATTAGGCCCTGAGAGACCTCCTCTCCGTAAGTGAACTTCTACAGTCCTGTATGAAAGCTTCAAGTCATTATGCAGAGAAAGATGTGGCCCATAAAAGTAACCAAGGAGAAGAAGAGATGGGGTCAAGCCTATAAAAAAACTATAAAGACTAGACTATCACACAAGGAAAAAATACTGCTTGAAAACTAGGACCAGTATGTGCAGCCAGGCAGGAAATGCACCTGCTACAGCTTCACTGACTTCAGCGGGGCTTGTTGAAAGGAGACACTGGCCTTTCTTTCTCAGTCTCACTGGCAGTGCAGGGAATAAAGAGAACACCTTTAAAGAACATAAATCACCTTACCACTTCTGGAAGCACCTTCTTTGCGAGGTCGTGGATGGCTTTGATCACAATACATATAGATGACAGGAGGAATATGACACCCAAGATAACACATGCTCTGCAAAAAAAAAGAGAAAAATAAAATGAAATGTTAAGAGCATATTTCAAGTTGTCAATTCTCCCACTGCTGAAGGACAACACAGAACAGGTTATTAATAATAAAAAAATCTTAAAGCGCTGAAGACAAAGACTTGCATTAAAGAAAAGAATAAAAGAAATGTTCAGTTCCTCCGCAGTTCTTAAAATCTGGATTATATGTGAAAAGGTGGGGCAGACCAGATGATGTTTCAGAGTGAGAGAAAAAGATATGCCTCTTCTGCTCCTGATCATTTATCATAGAGTCCTCTAGAGACTTGTTTCTCTGTCTTTGCTTGTTTTGCTAGGATCTCACATGAGAAATAATCAAGGGAACTTCATTTTCTTTACCAAACCAGGGCAGATGTTTGCTAAATCTGGTCAGTAGCATAGCAGAACCTGAAACATCTGTTTCCTCCCCAAATTTCCAAGAAAAAAAGATTTTAAGTGCATATATTAACAAAAAAAAATCAGCAGGTTAGATGCATCACTTCATAGGCTGTCCAAGGGTCTCTCAATACCTAAATAAGGCTCATTCTCATCAGATCAGGTGCTGTGCAGAATTAGACTCTCTATTCCTGCTCTGCAGAGCTTACAACCCAGTCTTACAAAAAGCAAACAAATGGCTTAATGAAGAGAAGATAAAATAACAGAGAATAATTAAGTTTTGTATAGGACACAGGCACAATGAGGTTTACAAAGCACACAATGCATACCCAGGACTTCACAGTAAAAAAGAAAATTTTGCTTTTGTTCAAACATACAGACTGGTACTACTCTGAGATGGAGTTCTTGCTGTGAAGTAGTACAGGATATAAGGCTTCAATTTCCTTTAAACAGTAACCAGTCTATTACAGCATTGATATAACTCCATTTTACTAATAGCTCTTCATATAAAATTCTATTACTACAGATATACATTAAGAACAATTTTAATGTTTAAAGCATGAAATAGTTAAGAAGCGTTATCTACCAGTATGATTTTTTTCTCCAATAGTTGTATTTCCTTTGTTATTCATCATTTGGTACCTATCTGTTAGCTCAGTTTATGGATGCTATAATTATTCCAGTAGCATGCTACTATTTTCAACAACTCAGACATCAGGCCATCTGGTGGTTGGCGGCACATGTAATGTTCACATCAAGCTCAATCGAGAAACTGCAGCTGAGCTGGCATTGCTCTGCCTAGGTCGGAAGACACAGCTGCAGCAGCAGCGCAAGCGAGTAGCTGGTCATTTTATTCCCCAACACAAATGACACAAACTGTGCTGTGGACAAGCCAAATAATCCTACAGACAAGTTCTCAGTAAAGGGGTGGCCCTTCTACAGAGTACAGACAAAGCAGAGGCTGGCGTCTGTCGTAGCAATGGAGTGGTATTATAGATGAGGTACTCGTCTCAGGTAAGCAAAACTCTGCTACAACTATTTTAAGACACATTTAACAACTTTGTAGTAAATCACAACACAGTCCTCATTCTTGTTAAATATAACCTGTTGTAAGAAGTATGCAGCAAAGGCTTGAGACAGTCTGATTACCCTAGACTCCTTCCTCTAGACTCAAACACAAGAACAAAAATCTGGCACATATCTGCAATAGAGGAAGAAAGTCATGGGATTCTCTGCAATCCTGCAGCAAGGTGATGATTAAATGGTAATACAGGTGGGAAGAAAGTTCATCTCCCAAAAAGGATGAGTAAAATTGAAAATTAGAGGGCTTTCCATTTTCCATTGCATGTTTGCAAGCAGCTCCCTGTTCTGCAATAGAATCTTTTCAGAGATTTGCAGTTTCACTATCTGAATGGATCACTGCACAGAAATCGGTCCATAGCCTCTTGCTCTACTTCTGTCAAACTCAAAACTTTTCAGCACCACCTTTATCTATTACTTCTGTAACATTTGGTACCGCCACAACCCAAGCAGCTTAAACTGCACAATCCTTCACAATAGATTCTGTTGTAAAGATTTTTGGTGGGGTTTTTTTTGTGTTGGAGGAGGGAGGTAAGGTACAGAAACATATACAAAAAGTTCTGCTTATTTACCTGGGACAAATGCAGAGCTGGTCCACAAAAGTTGACTGACTTGCCTAATGCCATTTGCTGAGCCAGTGACATATTGACATAAGATATATACTTCACACAACAATTTGCCGACCTTTGACATGAACGCCACACTAACAGACAAGCCTTTCTACCATTCCCAGCAGGCTTAAACCAGCATAACCACAAACCTTGAACTGGAAATAATGGATTAAAATTCCTTGTGCCAATACATGTTGTTGAATGCCAAGGGTATGGGAAAGTGAAGGAAGTGAAGCATCATCACCTTCCCTTAGCATACCTTCTATTCCCTGAACACATCACCTAAGGAAGATGGGCAGACATTCCCTGTGGGCTTGACAGGAGCCTAATGCATCCAGGGAACCAGCCCTTGGCCTGACCACTGGCTAGATTTGGTTCTCACTTAAGTTGGAGAGTTTGGAGTTGTCTCTGTAAACTCTCCAACCACCCAAACCTAACAGCAAATATTTTGTATCTTTGTCTATGCCAGAGGGTAAGTAATGACTTCAGCAATCTTGAGCTGCTTCCCTTATTCCCCAAATCAATTCTACTATGTCAAAAGAGTTCCTATTCATCTACTTAACCAGAAATAGCTAAAAGTAGAAAGAAAAAAAGGAAGAGGTTAACAACAGTGACAAGGGTATTGATAGCAGACAGAAACGCAGTCTGAGGTTTGAATCAGCATTCAGCCATCATATTTAGCAAGCCTAGCTTCTCCTTTATATGTTGGCTTTTGGGATCCATAGCCATGCAAAATTCATGAGTAATGGCATAGTACTTGAGTGCAAAAATACATGTTTCTTGTCTTCTTGAATGTATGAATTCATCTGCAGAACTACTAGAACAAAACACTGCATAGTGTCTTCTTTCAATCTCATTTGACAGAAAAATAATTTATATCTATACTACAAATCATGCAAAATCCAACTACAAATGTATAAAATTGTATAAAAGAAATCTCAAAAAATCAATCTGAAATTTTAACTGTAGTACATAATAAACAAATTGTGATTGGTTATTGTAAGCTTGCTTTATTTTCAAGCCATTAGACAATGAAAGCTTTAATACAAGCCTGCTAACTTCCATCTGCTAACAATTACTGCTTTGTAACTAAATAGTGTTTCCAACTGCACACGAAGGATGTTAGTGCCAAGGGTTTTGGCAAATGCAATTTCATTAATAACATTCAATTAAATTAGATGAGCCAAGTGCCATTTCTAAACAAGTTCAAGTCAACTTAAAGTACACATAAAATTTAATGAGAGGAGTTAAGACTTTAAGCAAGGTTTGACTGAAGACCTAGTGAAGATTGTACAGACACCCCTGACTTAGAATCACTACAGTGTAACAAATGGTCCTCAATCTCCAGGTCCCCTATAATCACTATCAGCAA
>JAVJGJ010000061.1:35642876-35667467 GCA_035590215.1 Microhierax caerulescens
GCAGTAACACCCACAATGAATAAATACATGAGATCTCCATGTATTGTACGCCATCAGTACCACTTACTCGTACCTCCCGCACCTATCGAAAGTCATGTACTTATTCTGCAGCCATTTCTACAGGAGTTAGTATAAGAGCTTCCCACTAAATATCTACATCATTAGAGACAGAACTGATCTATAACACAAAATAATTGATGCCTACAGGTTTGACAGGCAAGAAAATATCTAATGGAGAATTAATGAATCTGAAATCTCCCTCGGTTCCATGTAATATATTACTTCTAAAAAGGAAGAGCAACACAGGCAACTTAGTCATAACATTTTAAAATATAATGGAAAAACATGACTTGGTTTTCAGAAACAATAAGCTTTCTGGAATCTTTCACAATGCGGTATAGTTTAAAGAATAATAGACTAACTCAGAAAGGATAAGGTGAGGTCATGTCTCTGATGCCCAGGCACTAATCAAATTTTAGGTCAACTAAAGATGAAACTTCCAAAAGTTGTTTTTTTTCTTGCAGCAACGGCACTTGGAATGCAAGAGTAATTAAAATTACATCATTAAGTTTGTAAAAATAACTTAATATTATGATTTTAACAGTGAAACCACCAAGTCTTCTCTAGTTTGCTGTAGGTCTTGGTAAGCAGATCATGATCTGCTGAAGAGACTCCTTGATGTGTTTTTGATGCACTATTTCTATCTGAATATCCAGAAGATAATTTCAAGTATCATTCATTGCATTAAAAAATTAACTCATCGATTTTGTCAGCTTTGTCATAGATGAAACATACTGTTAAATCAGCTATATTACAGCCGCAGGTATTGAGAATGAATTTATTTGGACTTTCAAAACTGCCACAGACTTTATACAGCTTTTGAGCTTCAGTTACTGCTAGGTTACTTCTAGTGGAATTCAGGAACATGATTATGTCTAAATCCTAAAACTAAACTCTTGTGTCCATCCTAAAGCTTGATTCTGTGTGTGCTACAACCTGACAATTTCCAAATGGCATTCTTCTGAAGGCAGTACTATAACCCATATACAATCCATTTATATTTATACAGCCCTATAAATATCCATTTTGTATTACACCAGTCCTGGATATGTGCACTCACATCCAGCAAAAGAAGATTAGTGTAACTGCGCTACATGACACACAACTGCAACCTCATCTTTTCCATAGCACGTTCCCTGTACGGAACTCCAACAGACACAATTCTTCATTTTGATGACAACTTCTTACAACTCATAAGGAAACCAGAAATGGAAATCTATCACTGTAAGCACCCGATAGTCTTTGCTTAATCAAAAATTTGTTACTTTGCATAAGACAATGGCTTTTAAGCAAATAGCTACGAAAACTGCTGAGATTCCATCTCCACAAACTGTCAATTTTCAAGCTGCTATTAGTAAGTTAAACATTTTTTTTCCTTCTTTTATCATGAAGTTAATTTCCTAAGGATAAGAAGTCCAACTGTTCAATTCATTTACATCTAGCACAGACAGCAAAACACCCTTCTAATTCATGGATTTATCCTTAATTCTGTCTTATATTTGTAATTATTTGTTATGATTTCCTACATGTAGCGCTAAGACTAAAATTCTGTTAATATTTCCATCACAGAGCTAAAGATTAATCTCACTCAAATCTCTGTGGTGATTTATCTTCAACGTAATAAAGTGACCCAACCTTTAGCATAGCTTTTGCCATGCTAAATACTCTTTTACGTGAGCTGACCCATTCCGGCCAAAGGGAACTGCTCTTCTGAGTAAGCAGAAGACAGCCTGAAGTAACACAGCAAATTTAGACTCTCAGCTACTTGGTTTGTACTGTTTTGTAAAACATAAATAGATAATAGTAATAAAGTTCTAAACACAACCTCAGTGATAAGCTCTGCTATCTACTACTTCAAAAGAGATCAGGGGTAAGCTCCTCAAGGGTGATTGATAACAGTTGGCCTCATACCAATTGACAGCTATAAAATAGTCACTGCAAGAGGCTTCCCTTCTTAATTATCATCCTACTATCTTTCTGGCAAATGGAATACAGTAACACAGTACTGACAAGGGCTTGTAATGAAGCTCTTGGTAATTAAGCCTCTCAAGTCAACCTGCTCTCATATGCAGCAAAAGTAGTGCAGCAGAATTAAGGATTCAAAAAACAATTTAGTGATGTATATGAATACAATCTGCAAAAAATGTGTTAACTTTCTCTTAGCAGCTCACAGAGACAGTTGTTTTGGGGCAGTGGAGAGGGAAAGGGGTCTCACGTACTTTGTAGTATGTCTGTCACATTCTGGAACCTATTTTACCACCACAGTTCAAGTTCATTAAAATAGTCCTTGAAATGTGATGACATCATGCGGAATAAAACAAGATTGACAGAAGCAGTCTAATTACTTCCCACTTTTGTTAACATATAATACAACTAGAATGTAGTATTAAAGAACTAACCTCCTTGTCAAACACTGTGCTATTCTCCCGCTTCTTTTATTCATTGCTGTATCTCAGATTACTTGATCTTTTTTGATTACATGGGTTATTTGGGGTTTTTTAATTACTTTTACCATTGTAAAGAACCTCACAGAACCATAGAACAGCCCAGGTTGGAAGGGATCTCAAAAAATCACCTGGTCCAATATTTCAAGGGAAAGGGAGCCTAGAAGAGATTATCTAGCACTCTGTCTAATCATATCTTGAAAAACCCCTGTGATGAGGACTCTACCATGTCTCTGAGGAGGTTGTTCCAGTGATTGATTGATCTCACTGTAAAAAATTTACTTCTTGTATCATGATTACTTGCCTTATTCATTGAAAACATCACTTACCTTATTCAGGGGAAACATTTTAAAAATTTCAGTAGAGCTACAGAGGTAAACACGACAGAGAGAACTGTGAGAAAAGTCATTATAAACCACTAGTATTTGTATTGATATTCTTGAGGTAGAAACTAAATTCCCACATTTGCAAAGCTGCCATCAAAACAAGCTTCAGTTCCTCATCCAATTCTCTAGCTGCTAGGATACTACAGATAAAAGGTAACACTCCTGATTTCTACACATAATTCTGTTACTTTCCAAGAGATGGTTTGCTTTATTTTAATTCTGTATTTTCTTGGTTGTTAAGAAGCTTACCATGATACATTTTTCTAACAGACATGAGTTTTCCACCATGGGAATAGTGGAACAGTTTGCCCAGAGAGGTTGCAGAGCCTCCATCTTTGGAAGCTTTCAAGACCAGACTGGCTAAAGTTCCAAGTAACCTATTCCAATCTCACAGCTCACTCTGCTTTGAGCAACAGCTGGGGCTAGACACCTCCCGAGACCCCTTCCAACCCGAATTATCCTATGATCCTATCAATTTGTATTCATGAAATTTTTATCTACGCAGGCTCCTTCAAGATCTTTCAGTACTAATGGCTCCTAATAGCCCACAAAAAAGGAAATGTTAAAATCTCTACAGCCTCTTTTCACCGCTGGAGTGAAGAGGTAGTGTTAAAACTATTAATTTGCAATTAACAATTACTTAGCATTAAAAGGAGTTGCACGCCAACAAGAGCAACGAGTGCTCTAAGCCCAGGAGTAATGTGAGCTTTTTCAGCAAACCTGAGCAAATCAGTTTTATAATGGCTACAGGACTTAATCTCTGAATAAACCCAGTAATGAAACTTCTGGAGTTTAAGTAAGGAAAAAAAAAAGTTAAAAAATTCATTAATTCAATAAAAAATGTAAACGTGCTAATTCCCATTTCCCTATGATTTGAAAGGATTTGAGTATTAGTGGGTGGCAGAGTGAGTATCATGTATGGGATCATTCAGGGGAAGGGAGGCAATTGCCAAGAGGCTTTTGCTATGTCAGGAGTTAGGAAAATATTTTTGAGCATACAGTATTCATTCAGTTTCTAATTCTGGATCTCTGTATACTTTTTTCGTAATTGTCTCCTGTGTCTAGCCACATGACAAGAACCTTTTCATATTTCATTGCTTTGCTGGTACTCTTGTTTTTATCCTTTCTTCCCATAAGCAAATAAAAATTACATTCCGCGAATGCTCCTTCATTAGTAACTTGGAGTTTGCAATAATCAGCACCACATTTCTTCTAGATGAGAGGCAGTCAGCCTGATTAATGAAGCTAGGCTTACTTTCATTTAGTATTTATATTATGGCAGCTCTTATAGTCTGATTACAGTTACCCAAGCATAAAATCCTAGTCACAACCAGCTCAAGATTTCTCAAGCGTAGGCAAAATTGAATGCTGATACTCAAAGGGTGAGAACTCAAGAGGAAATGGATAACTTTTGGGTCACCAAAAATTATGTTCTGGTGGCAAACCAGTGGGTTCTGGCTGATGGGGATGAAGTGGAGCATGGTAGAGAAAATGGAAAAGGACTCTGAACTAAGTGGACAAAGAATAAGGAAAGAGAAAAAGTCAGAGGATGTTTTGGAGAGAAGGGGCTGAAAGTGTTCTGGTTTACAGTAATTTGGGGCACCAAGGGACAGCTGGGGATGTTGCAAATGTGGGCCTCTCTTGGCTTTCTCTTTCCTTCGTCTCAACTGCAATCCTTGTCTTTCTGAGACCAGCTACCTTCTCCTCCACAGCAGCCTCTGCTATCTACACATCCTAATCTGCTGCTACATAAGTAAGAAATAGGAGGAATTGAGCAAGGACTGCTCCTGCCACAAAGGAAAAGTACGTAAAGAAGCAGGAAAGAAGCCTAAGCAGCCGTGCCAGGAACGCCTGCCTGCTCAGCAACAGCCACCCTGCACACACCCCAGACACATCAGGGGCAGGTGACAGCAGAATCTCTACGGCTGGGTACCATATCTCTACAACAGAAAGGGCCTGTTCAGTCTACCACACACTGTGCCGCAAGCACGGGGCTGCTGCCCATTATTTTAGAGAGGCATAAAAATTACAGTGCAGCTGTTCACTAACATCTGTTCCTTGCTACCCATTCTGCAATATTGCTGAGATAATTCTAGCCACATTTTTCCTTAGGGTGACACGCAAAACTGTGAAAACTAAAATCTGTCTCTTGAACCCATTAGAGGGCTTACTCTAAAAAGAACCGTTACTAGCCACTGTGGCATATTACTGTTAAAAGATGCAGTATCAGCCTCAGACTTAAGATTCCTGCTTCTTTGCCATGCTCTACTGCTAATCTTAAGCTTCTCTGTATCCAATTAGACAGTTATATTGCTCATTTATGTTTGTGGTATGGCTTATATCTATTATCAGGTTTAGTTACTGAGGAGGGCTCGGGCACCAAACTATACAGAATCACAGCTGCTCAGAGTATTTACACCTGCCTGTTGCTGGGTGAAGAGGGAATAGAGTCACTTCAAGATGCACTTTAAAAGGATCAAAGAGGGTTTGCTGTTCATCACACATGTTCCACAATCCACCTCCAACTGCCAGATTCCAGATCGGCAGCATTACAGCTACTCCTTTTTCTCAACATAAAAAAAAATAAAAAACCAAACCAGACTGCACAATAAAGAGAACTCAAGTAATAGTCAGGATTATCACTGAAAACTGATCTCTCAATTATTATAGTAAAAAATACACAGTGTTATCACATGGTCTAACCTCTTCTTAAAAAGCATGGATTTATAGCCATTTATGTAAGAGATTTATATCTGCTCTTTATATCTATTTAAAGAGCATGGGTTTATATCTGAGACTCAAATTAGCTATGGTAGGGATCCATTTCATGTTGAAAATGTTACAGGCCTTCTAAAACTTTTATTATCCTCAGGAGTTCAACTAGTCATTGCAGAACAGGGTATCTACATCCTTTAAAATCATGCAGCTGAACTGGGGCAACAGTTCCATAAATAATTTGATTCTCCGGTTATTAAAAATCTGCCAATAAAAGCTAACAGACATTTCTATAGCTTGGAGATTTTGATAATTCTTACAACCTATTTTCTAGTTCCTGGTCTGCACAGACTGTACAGTTGCACTCATGGTACATCTCCTTTGTAACCACCCACCCAGCTTGCAAAGAGATGATCGATCACTGCTCCTAGCCTTGTAGCAGGTGATCAGAGATTGTCATTCCCCTGAAGCTGGAAAAGAAATCCTTCTTAAAATTTCTATAATATTCATTTCCATGGTGATTATCAAATTCCAGTACAGACCACCACCATATCCCTGATCTTTTATATAGATACATACACATGTATAAATACTACCTAATATACACAAATACTGCCTAATCAACTACCAGTGAAGTAAAAGGAAGGGCTTCCATAAATTAAATAGATTTTGGATCTAGCTCCAGTAAAATCATTGCCAAGTCTACAGATGCCACACTTTTAGAAACAGATTTTTAGAACGCATAAATATATACATTTGCTATTTCATATTCAATATAAATTCTATGTGTGAGGATTTTGTGTGTGTGCATGCACAAATGTATGTATACATGCATTTCTGCCTGGATAAGAGCAAAGTTTATGATTGCTTCACTTTTGCCTGAATAGGAGATAATGGATTTATGGAGAAATGACGCAGTTTAATAAGTCAGCCTAACGAAACAACTGTAGAACTTTTACCTAATACTGTACCCAGATGTAGTACTTCAGCTAAAATTTCAGAAGAAAGAATGGTTTAGAAATTTTCAGTGTGCTTAAAAAGAAACTCTATTTCTCCTCCTATAAGCAGACACCCACGCACAGGTGAACGCTTATTTTGCAAACTCTGCACTGTGCTCTACTGGGTAGGAAAGACATGCATGTGCCGTGTGAGGACCAATTCATAGTAACTGAGAACTAAACAAGAGCTGCAGAGGTAGGTTCTTAGCTATTTACAGTTTCTAGGCTATCTCCATGCCTTTGACATTTTTCCAGATCACTTAGCTATTTCATTCACTCGTCACAAAAGAGTTTTTCCTCCAGCCACAGAGGTTTGCCCTGAACTGTGGGTAGGTGTGGATTTTGCCATCTGTGCTTTACGTCTCTTTTGTATGTATAGCATAGATAAAATTATCCAAAGTTTTTTCAATTTGACTGATATGTTGGGTCTGAATTTAGAGGATTATTTTCTTTCAACACTACTTAAATAGGCAGCACTCATTTAGTTGGGCTAACCAGTACAGCAGAGCCAATTTAATGGAAATGAAAATTTAAATACAGTACTAATACTGAAAATGATGGAGTTTTAATTCTGTGAACCAAGAGAGGATATACCCTGTAACCATACAGATCAGTATGCTCTCTTATTTGAATTAAAAGAACGGAGATCCAGACCTAACCTGGCAGTTTGATAGCCATTTCCTCCCATAAAAGGCAGTTTCTAATTCTTTCAAACTTTGGGTGCAAGAGTAGGATACATCACGATCACCATATTGCATACCTAAATGTACTCGACACATATTCAATGTAATTTAAGGCTCCTCATGGCCAAACTTTGGGGTAACTATTCTCAAATGGGGTCATATGAACACAAGCAACAGAAAAAAGTGTTACGATTACTTTGGAAGGAAAAACTCGCTCTGTCTTAGGGTCTCACCTGCCACCACGTTTTCTCAGTAAGAAAGAAGTCTTTACACAAAGTCATCAGCCACTAGCTCCCCACATGTGCCCAGCAGCCACACAGATGTGCCCATTTCCTCTACCAGCAGACGTGGCTTTGCAGGAGGTGGTGACAGTGATGGCTCTTTACAGAACCTGCAGAAGGCAGTGATAGAGGGCAATTCCAATCATCATCCTCAAAGCAAAAATCACTGGCAGGATGAAAGCCCCTGGACTGCATGGGACTACACCATAAAGCAACTGGACAAGAGACTACAAAGCAAAAGCAGATTTGCAATTTGAAGAGATAATGCAGTACAGCGCAGGAAGGTATTTTATGAAGCCATACAGCACTTCTCCCTAGCAATTGAAGAAGGATACCATGTACATATCTGATATCCCGTCTTCCAAAAATGGATTGCACTAGAAAGTAAAGAGCAGGAGAAGAAAGTGTCAAAGGAATATTTATCCATAAGATATCCACACTGACAAAGGGAACACCACAGCAAAGGACAGTTCTTTCAGTTATATCCAGTTCAGATTGGGTGTCTACTTACTGTACACAGAGTTGAACAGATTATTTTATTATTGCTGTTTGCTTAAGTCTCAATTCCAGAAAGAAGGTAACTAAGCAACTGGTAAGGGTTTCTAATCACTTGACTGGGTTTCTCCAAAAGTCACATGCCTAAGATGATGTAAGGTTATAAAAGAAAAACTGTTCAAAGCTGTATCCTTCTGCTTAATAAACATCCATTGATTCATCGCAGTATTTGAAACACTAACATGCCTACTTGCTGCACTGCCCCATTTACCTGAAGAGGCTACTCACAATGAAAAACTGAACGCAAGGTATACTCTGTGAAAAGGTAACTGACAGAGTACGCACCCAGGCGGCTATCAAGCAGCTGAGGAAAGTGATTGATACACTGGTAATTTTGTATTCATGGGGTATTATAAAAAGGTTGTTGATACCATTAATATGCTTCATAAAATGCTTTAGAATAGCCCCATTCCCATGTCATACTGTCACATAGCCATAAGTTTCGTGCCTAGTGCATGAAGTCCTAGGAAAGGGCCAGAATATCTCTGTCTTTACATATCCCTATGTAACGCACTCATCATGTATTGTGTTGATGATCATCATCATCATCATGGCAACACAGAGCACCGTGAGTTCATTAGAAATTATTTGCCCATGATAAAATTTAGTTTTCTTATTACAGTACTAAGGCAAGAATAGCTGGAGTCTGACATATGCCACCAGAAAGAAAAAAAAAAAAAAAAGAATAGAAAAAAAAACCCAAAAAATCTAAACTGTGAAATAAATTAAGAAATGTGAGCTTTCTGCTTTTGGCATAATCCAGAATGTTCCTATTTACTCTCACATTGGGTTAAGAAAGATGTTGACAGACTGGTTCTTGGGAAACACAGAATTTAATTTGGTACCATCAACAAAATAATATATAATGAACACCAGATGCAACTGTCAAAAATCATGATGTTAAATATGCTGTACTGAGTTAGTTTTTGCAATACTAAACATACAACCTCAAATAAAACCCAGTAATCAAAAAACCCAAACAAAGCCTAGGAGCAATGGATCCTATGGGCATAAGCAGATAATGTCCTGCACTGCATTGTACACAAATGCAAGACTGCAGTTCTGTAATGTAAAAATAGGGATACTGTTTTAAAGCCTAAGTAGCACTACTCCATTTACTCCATTTGACCTGAGCAGGCTGCCAACAGAGCAAAGTCCTGTTTTCCTGAGCAGAGGGAATCAAACAAGAGACGTTTTCTTTGTTCACAGTTTTGAGATCTTTCCAACCAACTATACATAAAAAGCTCCATCTTTTACAGCTTTTTCACAAGGCTGTGTGCCTGAAGTTTGTTACTCTGTTTTCTGTACCTGTCCTTTTTTAGTGGTATTTCTCATTTTCTCCTCACACACAGTTCCAGCACTCCAATCCAAATCTTTCATTCCTGAATTTAACAGATCAAAAAGCTGCCCTTTGGCTGTATAGCCAGTTACTGGTTCAACCTCTTGCGAGATGTTTTCCCAGGTTCCTAATGCTTCAGAGTCTTCTCTTAAGAAATTATTTCTACTGTTATTTACTGGGTTTATTTATGCACATGAAAAACTACTGTTACCATACTGATTTCAATAAATTTCCTCCTTCAACAGAATTTTGACTTGCTTCAGCAGCCCAATAAACTATTATGTCACTGAAGATTTACTGAAGGGCAGAGTATTCAAGAATATTTGTACACTGGTTATGGAGAGCAGGAATAGGGACCTTTCAGATTTCTTTGTGCATCCTGAGTAGCTCAATGATTGTTCAGTGTTCAAACTGCAAAAGAGAAGACTGAATTCAGACCTTTAACCTGACAACCTGTTCTTAATTGACCCACAAAACTCTTACCATGAAGTAATAAATAAGCTGTAACTGACCCAAAGTGCACAGGTCTAATACATTTTTACAGTCTCTGGTTTATCAGCTACATCAGACTATATTCCTTCCTCATAGTTTCTCCTCTTATGAAGAAAAACAAGAAATCACAAGAATTTTATTTTGGTTGTACATTTTCATCATTTGTTGAAATTTAAAATTATTTCTCAAGTTATTTCTGAATATTTCTTTCTTGAATTTCTTGATCATTGCTTTGGATTTGTTCAGCACCTCTGTGACTTCTGCATGTTAACTTGCAACCAGCAGTTCACACCAAACAAACGAAGCACTCATGAACTCTCTCTTCCCAGATCTCTGTAGTCCTTCCCAATTCTTGCATTGCCTCAAGACCTACAATTCTTTCAGCCACTCTTCATGAAAATGTAGTAGCCTGTTTTTACCCACTTTCATCTGACTGTCAAAACAGAAAGATGTTTAAGTGTGAAACTATCCAAAAAGTACCAGTAACAACCACAGCAAATAGTCATCCCACTCCTACATACTGTTTCATTAATGTGCCAGCTAGGCAGAACCAAGCAGTATCTCACATGGCCTACATACCTGCTCTTGGTGAACATTCATTATATTTTCAAAGCTTCTTGGTATATTTAAAAATAAGGCACAACAATTTCATCAGTGTTTCATCATATTTAAGACATGCCTTGACCATAACCAGACACACATTGTCACAATGACTTAGGAAAAAATCTCATCAATAGAAGACTTGAAAAACCTGCCCATTTTAGCTTCTCAGGCCAACAGTATCAAAGAATTTTCAAGAAGGGCAAATCACAGAAGTTAAAATACATCTTGCAGTTCCTACATGTGAACCACCATCAAAGATGTACATTGTGTAATTTTGGCTACATGTACACTGAAAAAGTACTTTCTCATCTTGCCCCAAAAAAGCAAAAGAAATCAAATGATCTAGTAAAAATGAAACCCATTAAACTGAGTTAAACTCAGCAGGACACATTTTCATTATAGTTCTAGCACTACAATTCCCCTGAAGTTAAATGGAAATGCATTGGTTCATCTTAGCAGAACTTGGCACAAAAAAAGCAGTTTTGTACTGTTCATTCTGAGTATCAGGCCATGAAATGTTGCATCTCTAACTTCCATATGGCTACCTCTTAAGTAAGATTATGCAGTTCTTCTACATCCTAGCAGTTTATTTTAAGTATTTAATTCATAGCACATCATGAGTCAGGCTGTATTCTCTGTGTCTTTTTCTGCAGTTTTGTTTTTCATTCTGTCTTTATGTTCCCTCTCAATGATGTCCAACAGTTCGGATTAGATCTGACGTTGCCCTTCTGAAAGATGTTTTCCACTGATTTCAACTGATTTTGGAGCAATCTCTTACTGTCAGGTTTATGAAGCAGGAAGTTTTATAAATTTGCAAAACATAATTAATTAGCAATTCCACTTGAGCTTTTGTCAAGGAGCTCATGTTATTTTCTGATACGTTGGGTTACACAGACAAACATAATACTGAAATCAATAAAAGACAGACCTATAAATAAAGGATGAAACTGAAGCCACTCTGGCACACCTTATTCTGGTAAACAACAGTAATGCTTTTGTAGAAACCCAGTTTTGCACAGGCTCCTGTAGTAAGGCAGGATATGGCTAGGCACACAGAAACAGGCGTAACTCACAGCACAACCCAAGCACCTACATGAGTTTGCACCAAGCTGCCCAGCAGTCTGAAAGCAGACTTCTCCACTGAGGCACTCACACACAGAAAACACGGACTGTGAAAGACCAGGTACAGTTATACACACATATGATACAAAGATTATTTACCAGGTAAGCAAGGAGCCAGGAGGAGTCATGCAACATTTTCTGAGTGTAGAGGAAAAAGAATTACATGCAGTTTTTTAAGCGAGAGACTGACTAAACACAACAAGAAATTAGAAATATGCTTCCTTCAAAAATCTGACACAGGAAGAGCTGCCTTAAGAGACACAACCATCTCTTCATTTGTCAGTACTATAATGATTGTCCTGTGAATTCTAGAAACGGAGGGATAACCAGACTGCCTATCCTGTGATTCATATTCCCAGCATATGGTAACATTCTTTCACTCAGTACTGATCTCATCATGTAACCTTAGCTGTCTTCATATAGAGGGCATAGCAAGTAATTCATTGACTTATTTTAGTCTTACATAAAGCAGAGGGGTTATCTGAAAACAAAAATGAGCATAAAAAGCAGGAAAATATGTTTTCTACTTTGGTTGTTCACTTCACTGGCTCAGCCATAGGGATATGTTGATTATTCTTTTGTACTGGGATTTATTTTCTCTATAAAGTACTTTACAATGTTCACTTGAAAAAGCTCAACAGAAGGAGGTTTCAGAAATATGTTAATTGAATGTTGACAGGAATCTCTGTGGACGCCCACAAAAGCAACATACTTAGGAAATGCCTGTTAAGATCTCCAAATCTGTGCAGGAAAACTAATTTTAATCACACATTTCTGGATTTATTTTTATGAATCAAAGCCACATCAGTCTTCTATGGCCTTTTATTCCAAACTGTTATGCATGCAGTCCTGCCAGAAAGGAACTCACAGCGCTGGCAAACTGTTGCATGAGTCTTAGTTACTGCATGTAAAAATACTGCTTACTGTTTGCTTAGTTTTAAGGAAAGGACTACGAAGACGAGTTATAATCATGTCTGTGTGGCTTTTTGTTTTGGTTTTGTTTTTTTCCTTGAGCCTACAAGTTAAGTAAGGGCTAACTATCATTAAGCTTCCCTTCCTTTTATTCCCTTGGATCTATATAGCAAGTATTAAACATGCTTACTTTGCAACCATATACCTTTTCCATACAGCAAACATGCAAGTATTGAGACATTCTTACTTACCAAAACAGCTGTAGTTCTGTAATAAAAAGGTGTGTCTATCTCTCTCTTTGCACAGCAGTTATAATAAACTGTGTCACCCTCCTATCATATCACTAATACAGGCTCAATCTTATCAGATGTTCTGTAATCTCAACTTCCGATAATATCACTAGCAATTGAAGTGATTTAGATTCAAAGAGAAGGGGTTCAATCTTGTTAAGGGAAGCACCAATATAATACAAGCATCGATTTAAAAAACATACTCTAGTAAGAATAATGGAGTAAAATGCAAAATAAAAGAGATACAAATCCATTACAGATTGCAGATACAGTCCATTTGATACAGATGCTGCAAGGAAAAAAAATCACAAACCCCTAATAATTACTATCTTGGCTAAAAAGAAACTGAAAATCATAATCAGAGGGAGGTTTGCCTAAGGAAAGGCTGCATGTTTGCGACCAAACAATAAGTTGGCAGAAGGAAAGAATACTTGCTGACATGACAAAATGTTTCTTGTCAAAGCTCTGGAATCTGTAACATCATAGCTTGACAGCAAAAGCTCTGCAGGCCTCTACCAATGCCAAAAGTAATTAAGTGTACTTACATGTACTCCCTGTGTGCAGAATGCACAGCAGCTGCATTGCTGTAACGCCACAAAACTATCGCTGATGACAAAACATCCAGGGTAGCATCAAACTGAAAGATATACAGAGTCAATTGTTTTGTGGGCCATTAAATGTGCCCTGTACTAACAGTAATGCATTTACTACCCTGCTGCGCAGGCACAGAGCAACTTCAAATAAATCATTTTAATGAAAGCAGGATTTACATTTATTAAATTGATCTTCACATTTTTGCCATGTATTATTGCACAATGATACACTTCAGAGCACAGGAAGTCAATCAAGGTATTAAAAACTTTTTCTTTGTAATCCATCACCTGTGGAGAAGAAAAAAAAAAAAAAGAAACCACCACAATTTGCCACTGTGGCACCATAAGAGTTAAAACACTAATATGATTCTTATGCAAGGACTCTAAAAAAAAAAAAAGTGTTTGAAAATGCCTGTCAAACATTCCTTTTTTCCTGCAAAGTCACTTTCTGCAACAGAAGGTTTTGTTTCAAACCAAGAAAATATCAGCTTTTTTCTAAAACCCCATTATATCCAGATTTCATATTATTCTTTATCATCAGCAAAATCACTATGTTTGTATTTCCAGTTAATGAAGACATGACAGTAGGTAACACCAAAAACCAGGCTTGTCCCACCATAAGAATTTTCACCTTGAAGTCAGACTTTCTACAGAGTCAATCTGAACTTCAAATCTGAGAGCAAAAGACAAATTATTTGAAATTGGTCATTTTGTGTTGTTCGGAATTTTTTTGCTCTGCCCCTAATCAGGAAAGTCATGGCAACTACTAGAGAGGAAAGCTGTCATCCCAAAGTCATAGAAGTTTTACCATAGACTTCAGTAGGGAAAGGGTCACACAAAGTTCAGAAAGGAACTTGAGCAAATTCTGAAGTTCAACAACAGAACTGATTAAGCTGACACAGTCTGTATGATAAAGCCTGATAGATAATATCTATCGATGATGACATATAAGCATTGATATTAAGTCAAATATAAGGCTGAGTAGTTGGAAACAGGGAAAGTATATAATGAAAGTATCTTTACTATCCTTTCCAAGGTATCACTTCAACAATATTTTTTCTAATTCACCATTGACTTTTCGTATCTTGCCATGAACTCACAATAAGAAACAAGTATTTCATGAAAAAGCCCATGGAAACACAATGGTAGAGAATATTTAAATTTTATCTCTACTTACAGCAAATCCAAATGATGATGCACTGTATCTCATTACGGAGACAGCTAAAGGAAAGAAAATATTATTTAGAATCACTTTAATTTTTTTTTTGTATCCTTTCTTCTTCTCTTGTCTGAAAGCTACAAAACTAGTTTCAACATGTGGGCTTAATTTCATCCAGTTCCCACTATAACAACATGACCAAGACTTAAAAAAGGTCTAGAAGAAAGGCCTTGTGCTGCAGGAAACTATTAGGTCACTTGAGAGATGCTCTTCTCTCTTCCAAAACCTAACGGGGCAGACCTTAGCATAGCATTCAGAAGCAGTCTGTTTATGAAACATGCTGCATTTCAGATGCTGTTTTGAGTAAAACCATGTAGCAACCACAATTTCGAACTCTTAGAAAACTTTACATGTCTCAAAGTGCTCCCTTGCTCCAGCTAGGCACAAAAGGCCACCTGAACTGACAGATATAAAACTATGCAGGCCCATCCAGACTTCTTGACTGCCCTCTTTTTGACAAAAAGCCTAAGGGCTATCACACAGACCCATCAAATTCCATCAGATCAGTTATTTCCAATGGAAAAAAGCATTAGCAGGAAAAATCTTGACCAGCTCTGATTTTGACTGAATGCTGCCCCTAAAAAATAAACCAGACTTTTAGAAATGAGCTAACATCTAAAAAAATGTATCATTTTTATAATTTTATTCCATGCATCCTAATTCCATCATCTCACAGTTTCCAAAGCTGTTACTGTGCAATGAAAAATTCCTTTCAATAGCCCAGAGGAATACCAGGGAGGAAGCAAGCAGCAACAAAAGAGGCCATCACCTCTCAATGGGGCATCATCAAACTGCACCTCTCACAGCTAACAGCAACGCTACGGCTCTGTCAAGCTCAAGCATTGAGCAGCTCTAGTCTTCTTGCTGAGTTATGTAGGATTGAGTGAGAAAAGGAGTAACCGAACCCGTGCTCCCTGAATAAACCTCATATCAGTCTAGTTCCAATATTAAGAGAGCTTGGAATAAAGCCTAAAAGGATTAATTTTTACTATTCTTTTTATGAACAGATATCAGCTAACTTACTCAGAAAAATATTTTTTTGTAAAAAGAAAAATACTTAAACTAAAAAAAAAAGACAACCAAGCTCATCAACAACTTTGCCAGTCTTGGGCTGAAAAACACAATATCTAATTTTCAGTATTCCAGTATTCATTAGAACAGCTTGGCAGAAAAGAGTCGCTATGGTTTGACTGTTCTTTTCAGTTACAGCAAGCTGCAGTTCTATGGCACTTATCTGGATAAAAAGAAATCAAAAATCTTGGAAATAATAACCATTTTCTTATTGATCTAAGACCTAGCTGTGGCCATGAGCATGCCCAATATCACAAATATTTGGACTTTATCATTACAGTTGGACAAAACACAAAGAAAAGTCATCAGGTTCATTTCCAGATTCCCATTTTCTCCAAGCTGAAGAGTATTGAAACAGTACGGATTTACATCTCCCTCTCATTGTTAAAACATGATTTCCCACACTTCATCTCCTAGGTGAAAAAAAAGGTTATGTTTCTTGGTCAGACTTTACACTTGACAAGCTGACACTAGCTTGCAGTGATCCAGCTGCAAATTTGAACACTTCACTGCATAATAATATATAACCTATCAAATTTTCATATGCTTTCTAAGAGACATATAGCTTGATGCAGAAATTGCATTAAAAAAACAAGGGGGCATTCACAGGTACACACAAGCTTGTGATGCTCCTGTCATTACTGCTTTCATATGATGCAGTTCAAAGCCACACTTCAACACCTCCTTTACTTCTAGCCTCCCTATGTAGTGGAATTGGCTCCTCGGTTTTTACTAATTGCCAGCTTTTTTCCCCACCTTAATCCAGACTCAAAACAAATTTTAATCCTATGGTTCCCTTAAAAATTAATATATAATTTCTACAGGCAATGAAATGCATACAGATAGCCACACCTGAAGAATGCTTTAGGAGACATACTGAATTTATTTAAAGCACTAGGTCTTTAGCATGAGAACTATTTTTATATATTCCACCAAAATGAATATCCACAGCACTAACATACAATCTGGTTGGCCTGAGCTATCTAAAATAGTAATGAAGAACAAGTATTACCTAACAGGGCCACAAGGCTGCTTAGGTCTTTTTGCTAGCTAGCTAATGTGACTGGAGGAAAGAGTTTCCAAGGACTGGTACTCTACAATACTAACTTGTAGTGGTAAAAAGCCATAACAAAAGCAGTACTGACCATTTATGCACTGGAAAGATACCTTTTTGTATTATTTATTTACATACTGGTTTTCTAATGGGAAAAACAACCCATTTGTCTCTCTGAAAGACTCAACATCAAAGCACCTTCAGCCCTGACTTAAGCACGTTAGAACTTCTAGCTGGCAAATACAGTCATAAAACTCACCAGTATGTCACCCCAATTCTAATGGCATGTTTGTCCACCAGTCTAGGTCCTATGGCAGAAAAAGCAACTGTAATATTAGCTTACAGGGTTATCAGCCAATACAGGTTGCCATCAACTGACCACATCCTCTAAAGACAATGACACGATCCCATTCTAGACATTCAAGCTGAAAGGACTTTTAGGAAGTACTTCTTAGCATCCAAGCACTTGAGACCCCTGTGCAAAGGAATAGTCAGTGGTCCTTATGCCTCCAGTACCACTGCCATGCTCCAGCAGTAATGTATGGCATGCAGGCATGGATCATAGAACTTTTGCTGAACCCTCAACTTCCTCCTTCTTATTATGTATTTCCAGTTATTCTCAGGTAAGCCTCTGATGTAAAAAACAAACAAACAAAAAAACCAAACAAAAAAACCCAAAGCCAACCCCCCCCCAAAAAAAAAGAAAAAAGAAACCAAACCACACACAAAAAAAAACCCAATGCAAAACAAACAAACAAAAACCCAAAAAACCCCAACAACAGAATCCTAATCTCCATATTGAATCAGTACAGTGGTGGGAAACACGCCATGAGGAAAGAACAGAACAGGCAGCTTAAAAATCCTGTGGAGCCACTGTATACACTTAGCAGCTACACTGCCATGACAGTGGGAGCCTGCTTTTAGCTATTTTATTGGCTAAATTGGACAGCACTTTATTACCTCTACAATAAAGCAGATAATCCTAATGCATTTTACTGACATTTGTAAACGGAACCTGCAAGCAGTTAGAAACTAAAAATAGAACCAGCACAGTAAGCCACAAATGTACCACTGCCTCCACCTGCACAGCAACATCAATTTCTGAAGGCTGCCAACCCAGGTCAGATTTTGCTGTAATTCCTTCACCCCTTCCAAAGTGATTCCAAATAAAGAAGAATATCCCATTTCCCACACATTCTATCCTCAACAAAATAAGGGTTTTATGCATTTCCATGTGCATCAGAAAAATCATATGACTAGGGCCCTAATCCTACAAAATTGTTCCAGTTTAACTCTTAGCCATCTAGTCTCCCTCCAGCCTTTGCCAGGTTTAATCCATCTAAAATGTTTCTGGAGAGACACGGCCCTGCAGTGACCCTGAGTCTCTCATTTCCTTCTCTGCGTTGGGAGAGCACCGTGGTGCACAAATGGTAGGACAGGAAATTAACTCTGCCTCCAGTCTCCGAACTCCCAAAAAATGAGTCTGGCTGCAAATGAGAGATGGTAGATACAAACAACCCCTCGATCTGTCATAAAAATCTTCTCTTACCTACTCAGAGAAGGGAAAACTATTTTTAGGAAGCTCCTCTTGAAGGGACAATCACTCCATCATGTTTGCTTTGAAATTAGTCTTTTTGAAAGACACAGCTGGGTGACAGCACATAAAATATCATGGCTTCAAAGCACATGACCCACATTTAGTAGAAATTAGGTAGGCAATCTGAACATCACTGAAAGTGATTTCAGTTTATTTCTGTATATATTACCACGCTTATCTTGTAGGTTGTAGAGAGTCAGAAGCAAGAGGAACTGGCTGGAAGCTGGGCTGAATCAGAACTGAAACTGAAATACAATCTGTTTTCATTGCCCGGTGTTAGTAAAACATCGAAAACTAATGACACAATAAATATTTCAAAATAAATCCATTCCAAGCAGGGAAAACCAAATGAGTGATACTTTCTTAAAATCCCTTACAACAACTGAAGGCAATAAACAGACATGACACTGACACTGTTAATACTTGTAAAAAATGCTACTGCCCAGAACCAACACTCGTAATGCTTCCCCAGGCACTTTCTCTCCTCCCCCAAATTATAGTAGAGCAAAATGTAAGGATTTTTATACACATGCCCAAAACATCTGCAATCAGCATAGTAGTTACAAATGGCTGCTAAACATCCAATATCTCAGACACAAGCCTGCAAGACATCTAATCTACATAGGCAGGTCCAGTGCTATCCATCAGTGTCATGTTCTTACACCCGTATTTCTATCCCAGAGCCACTGGCAAAACTGTACCAACCCTATCTATACCAAATCGTAATCTCATTTTCCCAGTTTACAATTGCATCAACATAGTAAAGACCCTTATTTCCAGGGAATACCTTTACACCATGTATGTATCTACCAAGCGGAAAACTAGTTTAACGCATATCAAACCTGGATCTTGATCTCATTCGAATCATAGAAGACTGATTTGTAAAGAAGTCTGTAAGAGGGTTCATTTTTCCATCTTCCTGAAAGGTGTCATAATTACTCTGTGCAGAACAAACTGCAGCACAGCACTAGGAGACTTCTGCACTTGGGGAAGACTCAGCTGTGGGATGTGACCCAGTGAATGGGGCTCTGAAGGAACTAGGCATCATGTCCTCAGCTCTGCCAATACCTGGGGCATGCTCTTCGCAAGCTTTTTGGTTTTCCAATTTCTGAATTTGTTTTCTGTACAAATTCTACATATTTCAGAACAACAACTCTATCTTCCAGTCTGTCTCAATTATCCCCTGGACTACTGGCAGGGCTGGAACTTCTGGTTTCTAAATGTGTACAAAAGCAACAAAGCTAAGGAACCTAGGAGTTACTACTCCCTTCCTTCAAAAGGAAGTGCAAACCCAACAAAACTATTAAACAGCTTTACCTTTTCCTCCATTTTTTGTTACAGGACCGAGATCCTTGACAAAAACTAGTGACTCTACTATTTAGTAACTTACTTTACCTCTTCCATAACAAAAAAGAAAAAAAAAAAAACCTCACAGTATCCTAGGAATCTGGTAACAAATTCTGCTATCAGTAGTGGTAAAGCTTTCCAGGAAAATCTTTATTTCCTTGTCTATTACTCATAAAATATACTACTATTTTTTGTTTGTTTTCATCTATCGCAATGGTCAAATCTTAAGCAGCTGAAAACTTCCGTAACTTCATTTACTTCAGAAAACTACAACAGTGCACATCAGTTGAAGATTTTCCTCATTACTTATTACAGAAACAGTAGAATTTCAGGGCTTTGCGCCAAAGTTTTCCTTTGAGTTTAATCCAAACAATGCTTTCCAGTTTGCTGACATGTCAGAAAAAAAAAATTATTATTCATCTCTGACCTCAGGATTTTTATGTTAAATAATTCATTTTTCAATGTTTCAATGTCAGAATCTTTTAAAGACTTATTTTTTGCGGTTCTCCCTTAGTTCTTTTTGTTTACATGTTTTCTGATCATATTTGTCTTGTGGCTGCATCAGGACCTTATAGGAAAAGATCAGAAGACTTCCATTTCAGGGGTTAAATATTCCCAGGATTGGCTTCCGTGCAGGCAGCAGAGATGTAGTTTCCCCAGACTGATTACTCATTATACCGTGATGTTCACCAATAGTTGGCAAACTCAAAGAACAGCAAAGCAGTCCAGTCCTAAAGCTTACTCAGTCCCTCGATTCACTGCTGTTCAGTGTGATTTCATCTGCCCATTTACTACTGAAAGAGCACTCATGCCTCCACTGGTATGTCCCACAAATGAACAGAACCGACTGGGCAGCCGAGCAGGACTGCACAATCCTGAACTATGAAACAATCCTACTACAAAAAGCAAGGTACAACCTCTCGAATGACGAAAAAATTATCCATGTGGAGAAAACAGTGAACCAACTTTCTCTACAATACACAGTAGACAGTCACCAAGAGTATACCAGTAAAAAAACCCAAACAAACAAATGAATAAAAAAAACCAAAACAATACCTGCAAGTAAATGATACACACATCGAGGGTAAATTTGTTCCTGAAGTCAGAACAAAATAATGCCAGGGCTCTCTTAACAGCTGCTGAAATATCTTCTATATACAACATGCCTTCACTGACACCTTCAGTGGTTATAACTGAAGGTTCTATAAAAAATGGTCAGCCAAATACACCAAAGCACTCAGTTTTGTACGTCACACTTCCCTGCATAGCTAGAGATGCACACAAGAAGCCATTTATTTAGGGAAAGCTTTTTGTAAAACCAGAAAGCAGGCACCTTCAATAAAGCAGAGTTAACAGCAATTTCCAGGGTTGCTCAAAAGCCCGTGCAGGGGTAATACCACAGTACGCGCAGGCACTGCAGAGCAGTGCACTGCAGTGACGGTTCTGGGAGAAAGCAGGACCCCTCCTGTCAGGCATCCCACTGCTTTCCCATGCTTCCTTTCTCAGGTGCCAACCTTCTGTTTTCAAACAAGATAATCTCAAAAAAAAGAACACAAATAAATCAGAGGAAAGGAGGAGTGGTATTTTTGTTTAGTTTTGGCTTTCCAGGGGGCAGGAATTAAAAGGTGGTCCATATGTTACAGCTCCAGTTGAGCTTTTTCAGGATATTAAATGCATATGTTTGCATTTAAGAGCAGGAACAATAAAACTCGAAGGTCTGTAAGAAATATACTAGTTTTCCTTCCAGGCACATGGTGCCAACTTTCTGCAATTGAACACACAGGTACGAGGTTTGATCTGTTATATTTCAAATGGGGTCACTTGAATCACCCAAAATAACTTAGTGCAATGACATTAAAGCACGCTGTCTTTTAACGACACTATGTATTATTGATGCCCCAACTCCAAATATAACCACTGAAATGGTCTAGAAGTTCGCAAATGCCCCTTAACAGCATATTTACACGTTTCTGCAGCTTATACCTACCATCCACAGGCTTTGTAATTGTCAAGCCTGAAACTAGCTTCAAAAACCAAAGGAAGCAGTTTGGCCCTGGACAGGGACAAGGAATGAGTGGTACCTGGGCTAAAAAAGCCACAAACCAGAAATAGTGAGTGATATCAGACACACTTTCTAAAGCCCTGTGGCCAAGATTTGTAACCTATACCCAAATGAAAGTTACGTAGATATAATGACCTAGGAGGCTCTCCAAAGGCAAAATTTCTCCCACCTTTTGTGTTTTACTGATGAGGCAAAGCTAGCAGAGAAGTATTCAGGTTCTACATGGCATAAAGAATTTGTTCTTGGGAGTTTGGCCAGTTGCTTTAAAGAAGGTTTTATCTAAGTTAACAGAATAACCCAGAAGACTAAGGTGAAGGTTTGTAAATGCTTATCTGACTTAAAAGGGGGGTTGGAAGCTTTACAGAGATCCAGCAAACTCTTATTTTATACATGTATCCCCAAATCTGTAACAGCTTGGACACAGGCTAAACATTTTTACTAGTCATCAAAGGTTTTGAATGGTTAATAAAAGAGCAGAAATACTGCCACTGTTCTCAGTTTCCGTCTGGTAAGTTCCTGTCCTGCAATCACATTAAAAAGACTGAGAGATCCTTTTGAAAAGATAATTAAAGAATGATACTGCATGCAAGCTACAGCTCACATGTATTAACATAGAATTTACATGCAAGGATTCAGGCTAACTGTAGAATAACCAACAATAAATATATAGGTATCATTAGCTGTGCTATGTATTGGTGTCTATATGAAAAAAATTATTGTTAATTAGCTTTTATTTAAAACCTAAGCACATTCAAAAGAATATAATCAGTTAGATTTGCATCCCTCCACCCTGAACAAGGTTATTTGTCTCCATTACCGTAAAGAAGCCTAGTGGTTTTATTTTTAAAAGATGCTTAACTTGAAGATTTCCAAATTTTGGGTAAATTAAATGTATCAGAAAGGTCCAAATGCCAAACCTCCAGATTCAGCATCTTTTTTGTATTTATTTTTTCACTATTTTTACACTACCATTTCAAACTTGACTTCATCGTGAATTGCATTTTCAACAGTTGTGATATGTCACACATCAAGAACATTAAAACAAATCATCAATGCTGCTGTTACCAAAAAAAAAAAAAAAGTCCAATTTGAAAGTACTTCTAAGAAACATAAATAATTGTCCAATATCAAAAAAATCTAATTCTCAGCATGCTACGAAGATTCAAACCACAGTCCTTATGGAGCATACAAACAAGTTTCAAATATCATCACACCAACAAATGTAACAGCTTTAAATACTGGGAATATTACAGTGTAACCTCAGCTCCATGTAAATTGGCTGACAAGTGCAACATGTTGGATTTAGATCATGAGAAGATTTAATTAGCTTTGCCATATATCATAACTCTTTTTAGAAGTATTCCAACTATTCCACACCTCAAATACAGCTCTTAAACAGCAACAACAATCTACCTGTGGTTTAAGCCTACTCAAATTAAATTGTCCCTGGTATTCTTCAAATTTAAGAAAAGAAACACAATTTAGCCACGGGAAGTATTTAAAACCAGCCCACAAAAGCAGTGGCTAAATTCTTACTTTTCAATGTTATCTGTAAGAACCCGTTTCTTAATATCTACTATCCACAATTCAACACTGATGAATTCTCTAGTCATAAACGAATACAGACCTGCCAGATGGGGCTGCATGTGAACTTCAACACACAAATTTTTGATCAAAGGTCTTTTTGCCCCTAGAATTTAAGTGAAATTTTAAGCAGCTCAATGAATTGCAAAATTTTGTATTTACTATGGAAAGCAGCATCTATTTTATTTCATTTGATGGATCTTAACTCTTACATTCAGTATGAATGTGAAGAGAGTTATAATTTTTGAGGTCATTAGCTATGTATTCTATGCAGTTATGGAGCTGTATTTTCAATCACCTCAAAGAAATATATCAAACCAAACAATTACAGTGGTCTCCCTCTTTCACAGATAAGAAAATAGAAATGGATCAGGGATCTTAGGAAATATTTGAAGATCAGGGATGCAGAATATGTTTAATAGCCAAAATAACTAGAATCTGAAGATAGTAATTTAAAAGGCAGCTGGGTCTGGGTGGGTGGCACAGTCTCACACATCATACTCTCTCACTAAGTGCCTTCCCACAAAACCCTTAGCATTCCCTTTTTTAGGATTCTTCTCTGAAATGTGATAAAAGTATTTCCATCCTTCAGCAGGTTATATACACAGGGGAAATCATTTTACCCTATGGAAGCACCTAATAACTCTGTGGTGAGTGACAGCAGGTACCATGAGTATCTTCCCTATTTGAATAACTGTTTAGTATTACAATCTGCCTTTTATGGCATTTCACATTCTCAAAGCACTGCCTTAACTTTTAGAAATGGAAACTAACTACAGAAAACGGTAACCCAGTTAGAAATGATCTGCACGATCTTTATGGCATTCCCACAGCTTAACAGTTTTAAGATACTCTATTTTTATACTAGAAGTATTTCAATAGACTTCTGAAATTCAAAGCAGACTTCCTTTCATACAGAAATACAGCAGTTCTTCAGAAGTGTGTCAAAGTCAACAGTTGGTCAACAGCTTGATCTCCAAATGGAGACCAGTGACGAGTGGCGCAGCTCAGGAGCTGGTATTGGGCCCAGCACTGTTTAACACCTTTGTTGTTGACACGGTCACTGGGATGGAGCGTGCCCTCAGCAAGTTTGCTGATGACACCACACTGTGTGATGTTGTCAACACGCTGGATGGAAGGGATGCCACCCAGAGGGACCTTGACAGGCTTGAGAGGTGTGCCCT
>JAVJGJ010000061.1:35674811-35693361 GCA_035590215.1 Microhierax caerulescens
CCTCAGGTGGATCCCATCCAGCCCCGCAGACTTGTGCATGTCCAAGTGGAGCAGCATGTCACTAAATGTTTCCTCCTAGACTGTGGGGACCTCAATCTGCTCCTTGTCCCTCTCTTCCAGCTCAGGGTGCTGAGCACCTTGAGGATATTAGATTAGGCAAGACAACAATTCTTTTGTAGCTTTTCTTCAAATCATCTACCTGCAGTTCCTCTCCATGCCAGACATCGTAATGACAAGTATAAGGCTCAAAAAAGAATACATCGCAGAAACATGTATCTTGTACACTCAATAAGTGATGTGCATTTGATAATGAAAAATGATAAAATGTCATCAGTGATGAGATTGTCTGAATTTTTAAACAAACTTAACACAGTATTTGGGGTGCGCTTTTTTTTGTTGTTGTTTTGTTTAAATTGGTACTATATTTAACAAACCTTTTCTCCTGTACTACAGAAGTTTGCACATTATTTTGGCTTGCTTTTTGTAAGAGCAAAATTTTGCAAGGTTTTTTTCTGCTCAGCGGAAAACTGCATTGCAGCAGGAAGCCTATGCAGAAAATGCATACAGCATATAGCAAGAGCTATATATCACCAACTTCACTAAACTCCAGTGTGCCTAATAGTCATTGCAAAATTGCATTTATTTCACAGTGAACTCTAAGCATACCAGGAGGAGATACAATGTGAAACTTTATATGCAGAAAAGTGTTTATCATGGTTCTAAGACAACAGGGAGAGACTGTCTTCTCCATTCTAAAATAGGTGAATACAAACTTTCAGCTACCTAAGAAAACCTTCAGGGATACCATTCCGGTTGACAGAACCTATATTCACTTTGGTAGACTTCCTTAGCCTTCATAAGCAGATGCTCGCTTAGTTTTCCAGCTACAAGGGGTTGGGGGACACCCTCCAACACCACTGCAATATTTAGGGACATACATGCTGTAGCTAGTCTGACCACTAGACTCCCAATTCACTGCCCTGTGCAAAGCCTCCAAAAATACTCACAACTTAATTACAAATTATGAGCAGATTCTTACAGAGTAGTAAATGCAGTGACCAATCTGTCTATAGACTCTGTGAGAGATGTAACTTACCTAGTTTTAGAAGGCCACACCAGGCAAACCCCAAATGCCTGTTCAAATCCTGGCAAAAAGAAAAGCATGAAGAAGAAAAGAATAAAGGATAACACATTTGGTAACCTCATGGAATCCAACTGCATTCTTGATGCAGCTTTCAAACCTTACTTTTCAACCACGGACTGCTGAGCTTTGTTACAAAAACCTCAGGCTCAGTTTTTCCCAGAAAAAAGTAAAAGTACATGCAACAACCCTAGCATACCCTGCAAAAAATAACATCAGACATGCTGGCATAAAAAGTTACACTGAACATTGGGTCAAACATACAGCTAAAAAAACAGGTTCTTTCCTGAAAGTCAAGGCCTCACTAATGAGTTCCTGACAACTACCAATGGTTAAAACCATCTAACTTGCTGTCCAAAGACACTTTAAAATCTTCTGAACTGCCATCCTCTGTAAGGATCTCTTCCTTGATCTCAAAAACTTCATACACTTAGAACTCAAGGCAGGTTATTTCCTAACCTTCTTTTCTTTTTTCCTTCTCAGTAGCACTCATTTGACAGCAGTTTTAAGTTGCAGAAGTTCTTTCCAACATCTATATGATCAATAAAAATGGTTACTCAAAGAAACAGAGGAAGCCCAAGTTTCCCAGCACTGAAAAGTAAATGTTAATAGCATTTACCTTTCTCTACCATCTATGAAGGGGGGGAGAAAAAATAAATTAAAAAAAAAAAGAAAAAGATCCATGTCCCTAAACACTTCATGAACCTTGAGAGACACTGCACAACGTGAATCTACTCCACCAACAACCACCACCATAACCAACTGCACAATCCTGTCCTCTTAACTGCTTAACAGGGCCTTTACCCTGTTCCAGATCAGCAGAATCGAGCTAACTGCAGCAGCAAAATGCAAAATAACACCACATTCCTCAAAACCCACCAACACAAAACACATCACTCAACTGTAAAGTTACTACTGCCCGGGCCACAACTAGTCAAATACATCTAAACACATCCAATCACCAGCATTACAGCATCAGAAGTTCTGTGACCTTGAAATAGTTTTCACAAGGTAAGCCACAACAAACCATGGAAATTACCCCACAAATCAGTAGGTCCAGAACTGAGATGATACAGGCTGCAACCCCTGCCTAGAACTGTACATACAAAATTCAGAACATGTTGTCACTATGGAAGACTTGGGATACACATAAACGTGTCAACTACTATAGAGCAAAACACTCCAATTTTTTGGCAGAAAATGCAATTTTTTCATGTATCAAAACCTGATGTGTGCAGATGGAGAACAAGCTCACAGCAGTAAAATCATTTTCCCAAGCCTACAAAGAAAGCCTGGGCTATACCCAGGGTTAGAATAGTCCCTGGAGGAAAATCTTGGCATAGTCTCTGAACCTAGCAGAATTCAAACTAGTGTTAATTCACCTTTTTTCCTCAGCATTTAAAAATGTCTGCAAAAGTTTAAACAGGCTGCCTTAAGCAAATATTATCTCACAAAAATGAGACACAAAACAAGCGTTACTATCAATAAAATGCTAAAAGAAGCTTTAAGTCTGAAAACACCTCATCCAGTGTAAGTTCATCCTATCATTTGCCATAAGCTTTAGGCCCAGATAAATAAACCCATGGAAATCAACAGATCTATGTACGCCAACTGAAGACCTGTCCCTATAAATTACTTTAAGTGTATTTAGGAGATTTCAAGCCTAAACATTCCATAAGCCATTAAACATTACTTGCAACATTATCCTTTAAATCCAAGTCTTGTTTTCATCCACCAGATGCTTCTCAGCAGGGAGATACACACACCATAACCCAATGAGTACCTCTTAGTGAGAAAGTAACAGCAAAGCTTCCTTTGAGCAAGGTTTGCTTGAGTGTTCACCAGGATACAAAATAACAAAATTGGATCATTTTGCTGCCCATATCACAATATCAGATTTATTATTTTTTTTCTTTTACACATATACAAGCAGTAACAGTGGGTCTCCCACAATCAGAACTCGTATAGTAAAGGCATGTAACTCTGAATTTTAGCTCCATAACTAGCAGTATGTAGAAATTAATTTGCTGACCTATTTTTTCATGGCTAGAGACAGAATTGTTAAACAATCTCTCCTTTTCTTGTTGCAGCTAATTAAACACTGAAATATCGTCATACTAAATAAAAAGGAGGCATGGTTTATTATTAGTTTCTAATGTGCCACAAAGATAAGCAAACGAATTGGTTCTTTTGGGTACTATTAGTTCCACACAGTTAGACATTATAGTCTGATACATATTAGCCACAGCAGCCAGTCGGAGAATAGTGATGTCTATCAAGTCAGGAGGTAGACAATAATATTCCAGGCCTACATATTGCCCTCATTCATTCTCTTACAAAACAAGCTAAGACTGATGCCTTTCATCTGCCTTTCTGTATCCCTAGCAGCAAGCACTTAAACACAAACTGATCAACATAAAGCAATTCTAGTACAGGCTGCCTTAGTTTTTTTTTTGTGCTGTTCAGCAGTTTTCTTGTAACTCTTCACTATGCAGTTCAGAAGTAATCTGCCACCACTGCAATCACTGTCAGTTTTGTCACTAGCTTCCATGTCCATTCCTGGTCTGATGCTGGTTACTTAGCTCTGCCATGTTTTCCATGGATCTGTTAGAAACTTTTTTTTTCCTAGGATTAACTCAATTCACACGAAATAGGAATTTAACTGTTTCAATCACCACAAATCTATTATTAAATATCTGCAGCCATTTGTTGCGTTGGAATAGCATTCTTGTCATGGAAGGATCACAAATCTTGCTTTTGATCAAGGCAAAGTTACGTGGTTTCCACAAAATGCTATTTCTGACTCCTAATTTGGGCTTCAGTATTTCAAGCATACCTTAACTTGTCTATCAAGCCTCCCATAATGGGAATGCATGGAGTTACTTTTATTTCCCCCAGCTACACATCCTAGCTGACACTGCAGCCTGCGTTTCCATTTTATTAAATTTCCCAGTGAACAATAATAAATCTTTCTTTCAAAATGTGAGATTTTTCTTTTCAGAGCCTGGGGAAATACTGTCATTCTTTGGCCACTGAAATGTTTCATTTAAAAATGTGGTCTGAGGACAATGCACTCAGAGGTATATTTCCTTCACCTTAGTATACTGAAAAGATACATTATACTTAATGGCAACTTGATGATAATCTTTAATAGCAGAAGATAAAGAGTCTTTACTTCTGACAAGAACTCTTTGTTTAGGATTCAGCTGAGGATCCTTTTCTGCAGTAGATCTTACTCATGTTCTCAGCATCACATCTAGCATGGAACTGGCCAGAGATTTCTCCAGAAAGGCACAGTTCATGGTGCAACCAAAAGCCACTTATTCTGCAGCAGTTCCTGGACGGCAGATGCCTCTTGTCTATTTTTATGGTATTTGTCAGACTATCCCTCTTCCTCTGCAGTTTTTCTGTCTAGCAAAAATACCAGCTGGTTACTTCTGGTCACTCTTCTTTGACTAAGGACTGACTAATCTTCTTCTAACTCTGAATCTAAGCTTATCTGTCCCTTTTTCTGCACATCCAGAGAAAACAGAATGGTAATGGGTCATACACAAAAATCATTTAGAAGCTCTTAATGTTTTTTCTGGAGAAGGCTAGTTTGTAAATGAAGCTTAGCATCTATTAAAAGTTGTCTTCCCTTCCCCAATCTCCAGACCTGGTTTCAGTCTTTACCAAAGACTTACCATAATCCTTATTTGACCAAAACTAATTTGACCAGGTTGCCCTACCCTTTTAATACAATGTATCAAAGTTTCCCAATCTTTCAACCTGAAAGACTTGACCAATTGACACTACAGTTTCTTGACAAGGTATCAAAATCTATGAATGCAAAATAGAGAAGAACTGCAGACCCTTATCATCCCCTCAATGAAAAAAATAACCAAACAAAAAATCCCAATAAAAACCACCACCACCAAACAACCCAACCACACAGTATTTTTATCTGTTTTTGTTTTAGACTAACATTTGCGTAATATTTTCAGTAAGTACAGTAACAGACTGATCAAACCACACACACACATCATTTTACAATGCACCAGAAACGTACAGCACTACAGTGGACAAGCACAGCTGCTTACCAGAGCATAATGGGATTCTAGTACAGTTTATCACCTATAATGATAAATAATATTTTTTTCAAATTAAATAGTAGATTAATTTACCAAATTGAATTTTTCACAAGATCAGTATTAACTTGCCTTTTCCTCAAAAAGTGTCATAGCATGTATCAAATAGGAGTATCTAGGACACAAGTTTTACACTCTTGCCAGCGGTATTTTCTAGAAACAAAAGTGTCCTTCAGTTAATACTGGGTTATTAACCTCAGAAGAGGTAGTGCCATCTAGTCAAACATCACCACCCTCTATTATAATAGATTTTCTCCACTACCACTCTACTTCTACTCACAGTCTCACACATGCTCCCATTTCTCATCTAGCACTACCATTGCTTCACCAGAGTTGGCAACAGGAAAGCACATATGTCAGCTAACCAACAGTATGCTCCATTGCAATATGCTATATAGATATGCTGGGAGTTATATTGCATTGTGAAGAAAGTGGTATTATTTATGTTATTATTTTATTGTGACTAAGTCCTCCTAAAGTGCAGGCATACCAAAAGAAGATGAGTCATCAGCAAATAAAATAACATACTGAAAAAGTATTAAAGTTTAACAAAATTTTCAACTTTCAGTGAAAGGAACTCAAACATTGTTACTGAAAAATCACAGAAAATAAGTGGCAAGAAGTAAACACCAAGCACTATCAACCTCCCAGTAAAGCAGAAGTTATAAATGTTGTTAAAAAAATTAAATCTGGTACAAGTTTACATTTGGTTGTCTACTAAGTTAAAGCACACAAATACTTTAAAATTTCTGGCAGAAGTAAAGAAAACCTAAGAAAGTCTGATTTTCATCACTTCCACTGCTGCCAGAGAAGTTCATGCAGTAATGCTTTACAACCTAAGAAACTTCAAACAATAAAGTGATACTGTACGATGAATATTAACCATCAATTTTCTTCCATTAATCTTGATTTTCAGCTCCAGAAACAACAGATTACAGAGACTTATTAAAAATACATTTGACTTTTAAGACTGGAGTGATGTTCCTTCGAATGGCAGATGTACAACCACTTACCTATGTGATATACCAAATAAAAGTAAGAGCAGCAATTGAGACTCGCACTAGAGGATTATTTAAATTTTGTACAGAAAAAGTCAAACAGTTTTTTGATGGACAACAGTTAATACCAATCACATGCAATAAACCTCATATTACTTCCTTTTTTAACTAATTTTGTCTGTTTTTAACCAAGATATAAATTTTTCATCCACTACAGGCTAGGGAAGGCTGTAGAGCACATCATTCCCACACCACCCAGTTATTGCCAAGTGGTATGCCTAAAACACTCCCCATTACATGTTCAGCTCTTCTCCCATATGCAAATTCACCCCCCTACCTACATCTGTCTCTAATGGCACAGTATAATTCCTTCAAGGATACGAGTAGGATCCATGACACCAGCCCAATTACTTAGCACTGCCTAGTTATTTATCTTATTTGTATATTGTACTTTGCTACACAACTGTATTCTCATAGCTGGAACTTCTGAATCATCAAACACTAAGTTGCCTTTAATGGAATCCTAGCAGAGATCTGACTGCAAAACTGAAGACCAAATTTCAAGTGTCTAAAGTGTCCCGCTATAAAATACATATTATATATATTAGAATATGTATATCATATGTAATTTATATGGTATAAACTGTTCTTACTGGTCTACTGCACAGACTTATTTCAGACTCTTGCACACAAAAAAAAAAAACAAACAAAAAACAAAACACTACAGCATCAGACAGGAAAAATAAAACAAAGAAAAGAACCGTGATAATTATTTTTACACTAAATAGCTTAGACATAAGATACTTGCGTGCTCCTCATTCTTCATGAAATAATGTTATAGAGCTAGTTTTCCCTCAAAATCAGCATCCTGTTTTAATTTCAAAATTCTATGGGATGATCTTCTCTCATGAGAAAGGAATCAGCACTTATGACAAGGAACAATCAAATTACAATTCTCTAACACAAAACCACAACAGCCTCATGTTCTAAAGGTTAGCATTTAACCAAACTCAGTTGTTTTTGTAACTTCCACCACAGCAGCTGTTTTTTTAAATTGCTTACTGTTCAAATACATAGATAGAGATCGTTATATAGCCTGTTCTAGATTTCACAGACTTCCATCATAATTTTGCCTGCCAACTAAGGAAAAGATTTTGTGATGCGTGAAGCATTGCAGATTTTAGACCTGTACTTCTGTTCAACAGCTATCAGTCTTGAACTTGACATCCATATGCTATTTTCTCCTCCCAAGAAAGTCAGAGTTTTGTATGCCTAAAAAAAGATAGGCCCTTATTGGCCTCTCATTTAATTTTCAGTGAATTAAAATTGCATTTTACTGTTACTAAGTACAGACTGACCTATGCAAAAGGCTATCTTTTGCCAGTGCTGCACTTGCAATGGATTTTTTTGTCTTTTAGAACTTTCACTTAACATGGTTAAAACTAAAGTCAGTTTTTTACTGTAGTGATGCAACTATAACAAAGACAATAGGCTTGCACAAGTGTCACCAATATCAGAATTCTACCTTGGCAATTTAAGTTCTATATTTCATTAACACTTCTGTGGGACTACAGCCCTGAAGCATCTGTCTTTTTGTAACTGATGTGATTAAATGCCCTGAGAAATAAGCAAAATTAGGGATCTGCATACTATCACACAGCAGTTGTATTTTGTATTTAGCCTTTCCTTGGTTTCAAGTGTCCGCATGCTCTTGTGACTTGAAATGTAACTTTGTGAATAAAGGTAATGCACTCTACTAAAAATAAAAAAAATAAGAACACACCAAAAAAAAACACCTCTTAGGCCTCAGGACTTCAGGAGTGCGAAATGCAATTCTGTATAGCTCCTGGAATAGAAAACATGAAGATCAAGACTTTTCATGTGGTCAGTGATCCTGGAGAATTCTGTTTAGGTACCCACAGAATATAAAACAGACTGAGTTCTGAATGCCCATCATTTGTCTGAAATTCAATGACCTTTAAAGCATGCTGAACTGGGTATCCAAACTAAAGAGCATCAGAACCATGAGTCTTCACCTACATGCTTTATTAGTAATAGCATTATTAATCACAGCTGCACCCAAGGTATACTAAGTATTGTGCAAACATAAGGGAAAACCCACACATATTTAATTTTTAAAGCAAGAATAGGAATAGGTCACTGGGAAAATTATGTATTTACCAATAAATTAATATAGTCACTCCCCAACTTGGTTGTCTCAGTAGTATGCCTGAGATGAGGAGTGACAGATTACATCAATGCATCCACATCCAAGCATCCAGAGGATAACACCTTCAAAAGCTCAATGTTTGTCCCAGGTAACTCCATTTGCAGTGCACCAGAGTAGCATAATAGTGAAGGAAAATCAGCAGTCATCCTACAGCTAAACAAAATGAGATTTTATGACTCAACTCAGTCATTCCAATGAAGAAAGTGGATCTAGAACCATACTGTCTAAGATTTGTTGGCATTTGAATCTGTCAAGAGTCAGAACCAGCATGAAGCTTTAATCTGAAAGCAAGCTCTAATTTCTAAGCATATGGACCATGTATTTCAAACAAAATGTCTCTCTAATCCCAGTGTGAAACATGACTTTATTAAATAATTAAATTAAAATTAAATAATTTTTCAGTAATTTTTCAGTAATTCATTCTGAAACACAAATTATTTTGTATACAAAATCAGAATATCAGCGTCTTTGCATTCACTTGTAATATCTTATCCACAGGCCACCAATAGCTAGTCCTGTAAAATACTCTCACTTTCAGAATTGTATCTACCAAGTTTCCATCTGAGATACTACACAGATTAAAATTCACCTTCTCAAAATAACATCAGATATTTACTACACCAGACTAAACACCCACCAGGACAAGACCTCAAATCACAGACCTATTGTTGCACTCCAGTTTTCGTTATTTCTATAAAGCTGAACTCTTAAATATGTCTGTGATGATCTAAAAGGAGTGATCTCTAAAGCAGCCATGAGGACAGAGTTCACGACCTGCCTGCTATTTTCCCCAGCATTTTGCAAATAGCCCAGCACCAACTCTTTCTCTGAAGGCATGCTCCAACCACACTGTGGCAGGCTGGCTGCAAGTTCCACCTCCTGAAAGCCCTTTACAAACCCTACATTTACAACAAAGGCATACATTCTAAATCTTTACTCAATCTCTGACTACAAAGAGGGCTTTTAGTGCAGAATTTGGTCTATACGTTGTTTAGATATATTGATATGACTACTCCATTCACTGTGAAACAATTTTAGCTAATCAAATCAGGAAGATGAATCAACAGGCTACTTTCTGTGAATCACAAGTCTACTGGACAAGAAATACCAAACAGAATGAGAGTTTGTTTTCTGTTTTGAGAATATTACCAGAGACTAGCTGCTCGAGCAGAAATGAAACTACAACAGCAAAAGCTATATTTGTGTATTTTTCAAAATTATGTTTTAGTAACATAGATGTAAGAAACTAAGAGTAATGGGTTTCAAGACACTAAAGTTCCATTCCACCTGTAATAGTCCCTCATCCTCTATTATGATTATGAAACTGGGTTCAATGTGAACCTACAATACTGCAGCTACAAGAAGTAGTTATTCTGAAATTATTTAGACTCCAGCCTTATACACAAATACATGTTGCGAAAAAAAGATGTTCATACTGTTACTGTATTATTGAAAAACAGAAACAACTATATTAAAATCATTATTCCAGTATTCACTTGGGGTGCCAAGGAAGAAATTAATGTTTAGCTTAATAACTTTTATCATGCTCAGTCTCAGTTTACAACTATATATTTATAAAAATGTAAATCACTCTTGATGAGTATCCTACAAGCTTGCATATTTCAGGCAGCATGGAAATGAAGGCTCATCAGGCATTGCCCAGCATCTGACCATAAAAGTACCTCACAAAACCACAAATGTCAGAACGTGTAACTCATTCGAAGAAAGCCTAACTTTCAGCCATTAAAGACAGTATCATAGGGTTCCAGTGACCTCAAGGTTTAAGTCTATAAATATTTTACTGAAGCCTTGTGCAACTATATGCTGGACAGCAACACCTTCAACAGCACTCCAAGCCAACAAGACCACAGTGATTACCACGCAGTGCAGGAGTTGTATTTAGAGACAGCAGCTGAAACTTCCAAAAGGTCTTCTACAAGTACAGCATTTATGAAGTAAAATTATGCATATTAAGTACCTGATAGTAACAGCTCTGTTCTATCAGCTAAAGGAAAAAGCTGACTTTATGGTCTGTGTATGTCCTATTTCTCAATATTAGTGAACGAAAGATGACAATTTCATTTTCCCTTAAGCAGCCATTCTGCTACAGCCTAGCCTAGTTTAGCTTTCCAAAGCTAGAGACCAAACATATTTTGATTCATACATCAGCATTTCATCTTCTGCATTCCAGTATTTTAGGCCACAAAACAGCCCATCCCCAAGAGAATACACACCATACACCTGTTAGGTAGCTAATACATGACATGTATATAGGTATATCATTATTTTAATTTATACACTGTTACAATACAGTATTCACAGGTTCTTTTCAATACTAACACACAGAGTTTGTTAGACATTGTGAACACAATGGATCTCACCCTCATGCGCCATACGCAATAAGGAAACTACTTTATGTATTCAGATCAACTTAAGATTTATCAATCTCTTTCAATATTACCAAGTGAAAAAAGATCAGAGTTCAGCTGGGGGATCTTCATAATTCCACCAAAAGAAAACATCTCATACCGGTGAAGATAAACCATTCCAGCTTAGTCTAATGCTGGAAAAATACAGCACTGGAAGCACCTAGACTAGTCTTGAAAGGAAGGAAGGTGATCAAGCTGCAGCACCCAAGGGAGGGGGGCAGACCATAAAAAAGGAAAGGAAGTCTAATTACAAACACTTGGTTGGAAAAGGAGGCTCCTGAATCACTTTCCCACTCTCCACACCATCCATACTTATGAGTATCACTCCCCTTAGTAATTTTCTTACCTACCATGCCTTCCATTTTTTCAATCACAATTACCAAGTACTGTCAGTTCCCTCGCCTATTATCTTGACTATATCATGTGCTGCCTCAAAAGCAGCACCATAAGATACACTTGCAAGAAAGTATTTCAAAGCCTGTAATAGGATAAAACAGAAACTTACAGGAAGAATTTATAGGGGAATCATAAAGAGTAGTGCGAATACAGTCAGTGTAGCCCGACAATTAGCACAGCAGGTCCCCATTTTTCACTGAAATGGAACATCAGGGCTGTATTGCTAACACTTTACCATTACAGACAAGGTAAAACGGAAACAGGATTCTTTAAATAGCAGGTGTTTGCAAAGAATTGGCAGCACCAGACACCCCAAAGTGATAACTAGTCATTTATATCAAACAGGCAGCAAACTCTAGTCACCTGGCATATTTCCCAACTCACGGATTGGCTAGAGGCACCTGCTAAAAGGACAGCACAAAGGAAGAAAGCAGCCAATGTGAGACAATAAACTGAGCAGAACTGCTGAAGTTGGATGGGGAAACAATGTGATTCGAGAAGAATCACTGTATTTTCTCAAACAATAAAAAGTTTTAATACTAAGTGTATCAAAAGCCCTGTCAATGCTTTTGTGGCATGTAAGTTAACTGTCAACTATCTATTAAGAGATTCCATTCAGACTTAGTATGTATCCGTGTGCTGATTCCTCTTTTATTCTTCATAAATTTAGCCTCTTCAAACCACAATGAAAGATACATTCAAAAAACACACAATTAGTCTACTACTAACTGCTGATCTCACTACTTCAATGCCTATCCACTGCAGCTGAGTATGCAGTCACAGTATATCCAGGCAGGTACTACCTTCTCTGCTGGTTTTTTTCGGTAGGGTTTTTAAATACTACCAGACTGCCACAAATAAGGAAAACAGAAAATAAAAGTTTTCAGGCAGTCTAACTAATCTTACAAAATGTTTGAAAAGACCCTTTTAAAAGAAATGGAGGGTTTAGTTACCCATATTATACTTATGTCTTGCAACTCTGACAAATGAAAGTGTAAAATAAAACTAAGTCGTTTCAATATTCCCTAAAATTATATTGTTAATAGTAACAAAGTTATTTTGTAACACAGTATTTACTTTTATGTTACTTCAGTAGCAAAGACAGACTATTGTATTTTCATGAAGCAGAACAAAATGGGAACTCACAACTTTCGGCTTTCTGGTTAACATTTAAATTCTTTACAGTGTTAGATTCTGCTTTTAAGTGTTCCTTCTCCTTTTTCTTTTTTTTTTCATCAAGTTATTGTACCTGTGTTTCTATATAAATCACTCCAAATCAATATATGTTGAGTTTTCAAAGACCATTTGGTCAGATTCTAATAATCTCTCCTGGGAGCTGACACCAACTTCCAGCAGCAGGTCGTATGCTGCAGATTAGAATAATAAAACACATGCTGCTGCTGCTTCAATAAAAACAAAAAGAAAGAACAAAAAAAACCCCACAAGTCTGTCTTTATCAAGCTGAAGAATGATGCTTTGAGACATCTTAGATGTCTTGTCTTCTAGACAGCTTTTCTTTTCTTTATATAAACATGTAAATCCAGTCACTTCTGGTTTTTCATTCTTTTAAACAAAGAATGTGCCATTGCAAAGATTTTGTTCCAGATTCCACATTTCTTTTTGTCCTTACAGTAACACAGTCACTTAATTGACCGAGACAGAAAGCTGGTATTTTACAAATTTGCATTGAACTAAAATATATCTTTATTTACTCAGTGTTAACATTTTTTCCTATTTTGAAATAAAAGAAATATATTTAATTTCTTCCATATAAAAGGGGTTTGTTTGGGGTTTTCTTTCAAATTCTTTGTGTAAAGGTAATAATAAACAATAGTCTTGAAAAAAGAAAAACACTGGCTTAAAAAGAAACTGGTATTTGTCCTCCAGGTTAGCATTATGTTAGTGTATCTGTCAGTGTAACACAGATAAATTATATATTTCTGTCTTACCATTTGCTATTCTTTATTATAGAATTCCCGCTACAAATCCCAGGTGTATTAAGACTTGCCATATTTGACCTCTTTGGTTAAAGGCAATCCACTGCATAATGACTTTTACACTATTCTGTAAAATGAATAGTTCCACATGCACAAATGCTAGCAGGAATCAACATCTCCTGTTTCTTTCTCCGACCTTCAACAACCCTATCCACTGCAGAAAAAAACCAACAGTTTTACTAATTTATAAGCACCATGCAGACACAGGCAGACTAGAGAGAAACCTCTTTAGCAGTTGTGAAGAAAAAAATATAAGAAAGCTTCCACAGAGAGAAATTCTGAGAGCCCAAAGGAAAAACAAAAAGGAAGAGGTGTGAAGATTTAAAATATTCCCAATACTCACTGAAAGCAGCCACTGCAAGAGCCAGTGTGACAATAATGGAGACCCAGGAAACCCACAATGCCTTCTTTCTGTAGCTTTGAGCTTCATGAGGTTTTAGCCTTGTACTGCTTTCTAGTAAACCTGATAAGTAATAAGCAAAGAGGGTATGAACAATATATTGCTCCTTTTAAAAACACAACTGTGTTAATTCAGACCTAGATCACATATTTACATTCTATATTACATATAGAATCAATACAGAATCAAATCCTGCTTGCATTGTTAAGGTTAAGTGAATGAAGCCACCAGAAACACGAGTAAGCAAGGAAAGCACACACAAGTTGTTTTGATTTCAAACAGAAAGACCCCCACACCAATCGCTTTAAAAGAGCACTGCAATTGTAGGACAGTTACAGAAATTCACATTGCTGACATTTTCTGCTTGTACATCTACACAAGAAAGGGCTCGTTCCTATACTCACTCCGATCAAAACTCATTTCAGAACTTCAGGAAACTGAGCATAATTAACATAGGAGAAAAACTCATGCTCACGGGTCTCTGCGAAATAACCTACCAATGCACAGAAATACTGCACGTATTGAGCACTGAAGTAGAAGCAGGCATACTTTAGAATCAAAGCTATCACAGTTGAAAAAAGCCTCTTGAAGCGTAATGTCCTTCATGTGAGGTACGAATACATCCCCATCTAGAACTAACTGAAGAACCAATTCTGTCCTTATGGCAATCAGCACGAAGTCTGTTGAACACAAGAGAATGGGATTGCTTTTTGTCTTTTTTGATGCTATCCATTTGTGGAAGTCTTTTGTCTACTCAAATCACAGAGAAGAATTCAGGTTAAAAATAAAGAAAACAACAACATTCTTTCATTTTCAGCCTTAAGTCACTTTCAAAATGCACTCAGAATTCAACATATTTTGCCTCCTGTATATCCCAGCCAGATTCTTTTGTGCTTAATATATTCATCTAATTTGAAACATACGTTCTTTTTCACCAGCAAGTTCCAGCTCAAATCTGCTTAACTGAAGAGAACGCCTGATGGTTTTTATCTTTCTTAATGAATTACTCCCGAAAATGTGGGTGGCTCCTCTTAGATGATGATCACTTTTCAGAAGGACTTGCCTGCACCGAGTACATTGAACTGGGGCACTGGTTTAACAGCACAGCTCTTCAGTAGCTGGCTAATGTCTTAGACAAAGGGTTGAGAACAGGGGCTCTGGCAGACTCAGCAGTAGATTAAAACATAACAGCTGAAGCTGTTACTATGCTCACCTTCCCCAATTTTCTCTCTGATGGCTATTGCCACTTTCAAGGCAGGGGCACCTGATCTGGCTACCAGCATACTCCTGAACCCACACCGTGTTTAACCAAGTTTATTAACTTTAACAGTTATTAATTTCAGCTGACTGTAACATACTGGCTGAAAACTGCAATGGGTTTGGAATCAATTCAGAAGTGAATCAGACATCTCTGCCTCAGGGGCAGCAATGTGTCAGCGGAGAGACAGGCATCCAGGGGTGGTAACAATTCAAGCCACCAGATTTTACTCTGCCACTTGAAGTCTGTCAAAACTACTGGTTCTAATCCTAGCATAATTGATGGGATTCATGCTGTCTTGGAAAAATTCTTCATACTTTTTTCACCTCGATTACAATAAAACAGAGAGAGTTTCTTTATGGTACTTCAGAAAGCCACTGTGCGAATTTCATGCTTGTACTGTGTTTTTAGAAAATTTAAAATATTACTTCACTTCTGTGCTACACAATCCCTTCTTTATGAATCAAAAAGAATTTACAAACTTGCATGCACTAGGGCCCATATTGAAATTATGTCTGTTTCTTATTACGAGAGTTCTTTGTTTAACACATGAAAACTAACAGATGATAATCCTGAAAGGTTTGAGTCTTTCACTGATAGTACTGCACAGCTATTTCTCACATAACCCACTTTCACTTGTGTGAAGAACTTCCCCTGCCCCCCTCCAGTGTTTGACCTGTCTTCTGCCACTACATATAATGGTGCACAGTTTAATTGCTGTCTGGTATGAGGTAATTTAACAATACATTGTGAAATATAGGAGAGAATTCTACTAACAGAACCATCGAGAGAACACATCTTCTCACATTTTGTGTGTTTGCCCTTCCAGCCCCCTCCCCAAACCAATGTTTTTAAATTACAGCCCAAATCTTATTGAAATGTAAAGCAAAGTAGATTTTCTCAGGCAATTTTGATTCTCAGTATTTCAAACCTCAATTAAACACAGATCAGAATGACAGACATCCTCAACTGTTTCTTTCTTTAAAGACATCCTGTAATTCACAGCTACAGCTCACTATTACCTGGGAAGTCCAACACACACAGTTGATATTTACAAATCAAATAATACCCCAATTAAATTGAGAAATTAATAATAAGCCACACAGCTCATGCAGCACTGCTGATTATTATTCACATCAAGCACGTGTCCAGTATGACAGAGACTGCAATCCTTATAAAACTGAACCACTTGTGCTCTGTGTGTGTCTTTCTCTCAAAATGGCTGTCAGAGATGTGATCTCTTCCTTCCAAAATAATTCAAACAAAATTTCCCTATTTACAATTTTCATCCCTGAGAAAGATCTTATTATTCTTACAAGTGTCCTAGGGGACGGCACACAAAAATACGAACTCATTCACGTGACTGCCAAGCCCGCAGCATTAAAATTATTTAGAAGCAACAACAGCTCATTAATTTACACACAACAACACAATTCACAACATAAACCTCCATATTTTTTCCACTGCCCATAAGAAAACAAGTTTTAAGCATCCACAGGAGGCTGAAAGATATTTTTTTGGTATGACCTGCATTGCTACAAAAATAAAAAGCTAATGTCTACTGATAAAATTCCTCCACCCTAAAATTAACATATGGAGTAATTTTATTGACATTATTTTATTTAACAGATAGATATCCTTAAGGTAAAGAAAAGATGAGCTGGTTAAATCCACTGGATTTTCACTTTATCTTTCAGTACCGTCGTATATTAACAGATTTTCTTCCCATAAAAAAAATCAGGAGAAAAAAACCTGCCTAACAGTTGCAGAACACAAGCTTGGCATATTTGTGAAGTGATTCTAGGATATTCTTTACCATATGCTGACTTACCAGAAGTACTTTTCTATTTGGCTAAAGGATCATTTTAAAATGTCAAGTTAGAATTTGTGGAAGAGATAAGGGTAATAGAAAAATTGTTCACCTAAGATGTTAATTCAAGGACTCCATCCACAAAATTATCACTGATTTTGGATCTAACTCTTGAAGAGCAATATCTTGTTCCAAAAATTAGGGTTAGTTTTTATTTTTAGCAAACATGGAAGTATCATCTCTATAACTGGATCTGCTATGATTCATTGGAAAGGATCATAAGAAGTACAATCTAAAAGGACAGACTGTAACAATTTCAACAGGGACAACCCGCAAAAAGCATACCAGATTTTCCTCCACAACGACCGGGAATTATCCTCGTAGATGGAATTGGTCAATGACTATAGCAAAGGCTGAAAGAAAGCTACTGCAAGGGCCATAGAAAAGAGAGTGAAGGCAGAGAAGGAAATAAAATCAGCAGCTTTAGTCTTGTCTACCTCCTAGAAATAGGTAAGGTCAGGTACAGCAGACACTTTCTCTCTTTGGAATTACCCTTAATGCCAAAAGGGCTAGATTTCCCCTTTAGCTCTGTCATACTGGGCACAAATTAAAAATTTCTGTAATCAAACTTCTGTATTTGAACCATAATCAAATTTCCTGGTTTGTGTTATTTAAAACGGAACTTAAGCCTCCAACTGCCCTCAGTCACAATGCCTATTCTGTGCCATGGGTGGTGGCAGCCAGGGTACCCCTGGAAAAAGGGCTGTCCCCAACCCTGGCATGACTGAAACCTGTCAGGGGAGATGGTGGCTGCTCTTCCCCCTTACTTCTGTACTTCATGTCTAGGATCTGTGAGCAGGCACAGGCATTTGGAAAGCTGGGGGAAGAACGGGAGATACAGGGGTTATGTGTAGGGTGGGATGAAGATCAAGAGCACAAAAGTGGGATGAAGATCGAGAGCATAAAAGAGGGGCTGAAAGCAGAAAGAGAAGGGGCAACAGAGAGGCTAAGGAAAGCCTATACGAGACATAAAAAATGGAGACAAATTGTGTGGAAGAGAAGCCTTGAGGCGCTGTGGAGGGCAGGGCAATGGGGAGGGTTAAAATGGCAGCTGCCTTTATGGGCAGCAGGTAAGCGAGTGCCTCACACCCTGAACAGATGTCCGACATAGGTGTGCTTCGCGTTAGAGTAACACGGTTTGGGAGCAGAGAGCTTCCCGCGCCTGGTCTGATATTGAGGTAAATAATAAAACACGAGTTATGTGGAAGCGCGTTACACGGTAAGGGAAGGGAGATGAGGAGTAAGATAGACGCCCTGGCTTCGCGACCACCACAGAAACGCCGCGTTGTGCCCCCCGGTCGGCAGGCGGCCGCCGCAAGCCCCGCGGGCAGGTAACCCTAGCGGCCTCCCTCAGTCCCCTCAGCGGCGAGAGAACCTCCGGCACCGCCCGCTCCGCCCGGGAGCCCCCTGGGCCCCGCCGCCACCTGCGCCCCGGGGCCGCGCTGTGGAGCGGGAGCGGCGCCATGTGCCACCGCCCCCCGCACCCGCACCCCCGCCAGGCCGGCAAGTTTTCGGGCCAGGTGGGGACAGCCACGAATAGAGTTGATAAAAATATTCTAAAGCTGTCGCGGGGTGCCGGCACAAGAACTAAAACGGGGGAAAGCTTCGAGGGCGGCGGGGGTGGGGGGTCGTTAAGCGAGTGGCGGCGGCGGGCTGAGGGGCGGCCGGGGCGCTCAGGCAGCGGCTGGGGCAGGGCGGGAGCGG
>JAVJGJ010000061.1:35694222-35731280 GCA_035590215.1 Microhierax caerulescens
CAAGGCGGCAGCTCGGCCTCGCGCCGAGCGGCGTGAGGGGACTGTGGGGGCAGGGCCGGTGGCGGGAAGAGCTCTGGCGAGTTGTCCTCATGGGCTTCTCGCTCCCGAGAGCCCGCGGGCACCTGCGAAAGGTGCGGCAGGACCTTGGCCTCAAGGTACGTCCCCGGGGTGGGCCTGCCAGCCTCCCCATAGCGGGCTCTGCCGCCTCCGCCTCCCGGGACCGACCCTCAGGGGGTGAGGCGGCCAGCGGCTGCCCGAGGCCCATCGCTTCACCCCTCAGGCAGGTAAAGACCCGGCGCTCCCCACTGCTGGCGAAATTTGCTCCTTCTCCATCCCCCGTACCCTTTTTCCAGGATCAGCGCCGAGCCGCCGCACAGACGCGCCTCTCGGACCCCCCAGCACTGATGTCTGATTACGCTGCCAGTTGGTTTTACCAGTATCAGCCTAAAAACGGGCCTAGAGCACGCAGAAGTCTGGTGCTGGGGCATGGGATTAGAGCTGGAGACTTGCTGGTGTTCAGGGCCGTTCTGGGTTCGCTCATCTGCCATTCCTCAGGCTGGACAAGAATGGAGGGAAAAAGCCGAAACCTTAGGAGAACAGAAACGTAAAAAAAAAAAAAAAAAAATTTACTGATAGATCTGTGCCAGAGCTGCTTTCATCTCTGCTGGTTTCTAATGACGAAGATGGAGAGGTGCAAATAAACAAAAGCATTTTCTGTGCTAGCACAGTCTCCCGACTGCGTGCTTACTAGCATGCAGATAAATTTTGAAACTGCACTGTGTTTTGATTTGAGTCTAGGAAAATACTGGAATTGGACATCACGGCCCAAGTCCTCAGCTGACATGCATGGATATATAATCACCATTTAAGTTGTATGACGAACGGGTAGCCTTTCTCTTTTGAGAAATGAGCAGATTTGGGGAGTATGAAAAGGCCAACAGGAAATTAATATCTCTGATTTTATAAGCTGTCAGAATCTTGAAAAAAAGTTTTGTAGTAGTTAGGTAATACCTGTTTGGGAATGATTAGTTAAACATTACTACCAAGATGTCTTGGTTTTTTAAAAATGCCTCTTAATGCTGTATGCTAATTTCCAAATTCATTTCAGCTCTATTTTCAAGCATTAATTATTTGAAAAAGTAACTAAGGAAATGGGAAGGTAAGTGACATAACATTTTTTTTTAGAAACTTATTTGCATTCTGGCAACTTTGTGGAATGGAGGTGGCTGTTGTGGTGTGAGGGACTGTGTTTGCTTTTACCTAATCTTATAATTTCTTTGTGTATTGCCTACCATGCCTACTATATGAAATGGTTTTGGAGTCTTCATGCCTCTCACCTAAATTTCATCTTCACCTTTAGCTATCCTACCCTGCTATATAATACCAGAGCTCTTGCTCTTCTAGTTGGATTGGTGTCGATAGAAATATAAACAATACCAAAAGTATTTTCCCTCATAAAATGGGTAGTAAATTACAGAGTGCCTGTTTGATGTTAATGTCAAAAGAGGTTCTCATGTGGGTAAGATAACATGAGTGAGTTCTTTTTGAGGATAGTGGTGGTTTGGTGGTTTGGGCTGCATTGGGAGGGATTGGAAGCTAGTAACTCCATAAAACAAATAAGATTATTTTCTTTATGGGCAGTTTGTTAAGCTCTGGTGACCATGAACCTGGAAGACAGGAGGGATCATGTATGCATGTGAGAGATGAATGAAAGGTAGAAAAGACTTACCTTTTGGTACTTGCCATAAATCATAAATTGTCATGTCTTTCTGTTGCTTAAAATGTCTTCATAAAGTGAGAATCCTTCAATGAGGAGAACCAGTTTTGTCACCTAGTCAGAGACAAGGGGTTTGGGCCAAATCAGGATCTGGCAGGGATACAGAAACCTTCGGGGAGACACTACCATGCAGAGTGCATCCAGCACAAGCCAGGAAGAGTTCCTTGAAATCATTGCAATGGATATAATGCTCCCTAATGCAATTATTGCAGGGCCCTTCTTCTTATAGGGAGATAAGTACGTATGTGATCCATTCCAGTAGGAACTTTTATTCCTTGCATAAATGAAAAATTAACTAGTGACTCTCACTGGACACTACCTCCTTTCTGTAAGACTCTCCAAGCTATTCTGGTATTATAACTTCCAGAAATCAACGCAAGAGGAGAGTGCCTAGGGATTCCTAATTCCATTTCTTTAAGAGGAGGTAGATTTCCAAATGATTTGAAGGAAAACAGGAACTAGGAACACCAAACCACAAGTTTTAAACTTTCATATGTTCCTTTTTCCTTTTTTAAGTTGTTCTGAATTGCTGTTCTTATGTGAAACTGTGTCTGGCAGGGACTGCATCTGTCTCTGTATAAATGCTATAGTGTTCAGGCTACAGAAAAAAATATGAGGCTTGCAAAGAGTATTATATTTTCTTTTAAATAACTCTTCAGTGCTTTCAAACATGGCCTCATGTGAGAAGGGCTATACTCTGCATTTAGCAAATACAAATTCAAAATCTTAAACAGATCCACAATGAAGTGCCTTTCAGATCAGACCATTATTTATATAAGATAGCTACTAAGAAGCAGAAAGGCTACCATATCATAGCAGCTTGAAGTTGCTTTCCAGCATTGCCTCTATGACACCTCTTTCACTCAAAGTATGTTCCATTGGATGAAGATACAGGGCTAGGGTTTTAAAGATGCTGATCCTATTTTCCAGCCCTGTTGAACTTCTTGTGTAGGAAGCCTGTAGGCAAAGTCAATGAAGAGAAAAAGGCCTGACCCTAATAGCTGTATTAATGTATGATTTTATTTCTTGGCCCTTCAAACCTCCCTTTGTTGGCTATGAATAAGTAAAAAAAAAAAAAAAAAAAAAAAAAAAAGAGCCACATCTTTGGATTCAATCTAAATAGACTGATCCCATCCCATATTCTATAGCTGCTGCAAAATTAATACATACTTGCAGAACTTTGTTCCCAGGTGGAACTGCCTGTAACTTTCATATTTTGACTTCCAGAGAAAGGTGATTCCAAACAGGATGGAGATGCACCACAGCAAACACCAACAATGAAGAGAACTTCTCTCATTTTTCATCTGGATTGTCTGAGGTCTGGGTTTGCTGTGGTTATTTGGGGCAGTTCTTTTCTTTCTTTCTGCCCTTCCTCCTTTCTTTTATTGAATAAATGAGAAATATCAATCAGATTTCAGATTCTTCCTCCAGACCCACCTTAACTCTTCAGCAAAGTCAGGGAAAGAACTTCAGTTACATTTGACGAAAATTGGATTAGGTCCATCATTTTATTATTTTCCAAGGTAGGCATTTTCCTGAGGTGATAAGCAATCTCTGGCCAGTAGGTTGGCTTACTTTTCTGTGCTACAGCCCCTTTGTTTCACTTAAACATTATTCCCATACCACCATCAGCACCCATTATGGGATGACAAAAAAATAGCATGGTGCGAAAAGGCAGAAAGAACACAGTGCTATGGCATCGTGTAGAGTGAAAGTAGAACCAATGGGTGACAATGGCAAAACAGGTTGTGGTTCATCAGTGAGATAGTGTTCGCTATCTGCAGAATATCTGTTATTCCTCTTCAGTCTATGCGGAGCTGAAATAAATCTGTTGTCATTGTAAGTGAATTTGGATATGTTAGCGTTATATGTTCATTTGTCATTCTAAAAATGAGACCACATCTGTTCTGGACTGTCTGGTTTTCCTTTTCTTTTTAGCACTACTGACTAGAACAGGGGTCCTCAAACTTTTTAACCAGGGGGGCGGTGTGCGGATGAAGTGGCAGGCAGTCATCTGCGGCTGCTTGGTTTCCCCCCTCAACCCCCGGTGGGGTTGGGGGGGTGCAGGGGGGTTCTGTAAGTACCAGGGGGGGAAATTGAGGACCCTCAGGGGCCGTATCCAGCCTGTGGGCCGTAGTTTGAGGACCCCTGGACTAGAATGTTTTCACTTGAATTAGCAGAACAGAGTGGTGCATTCAGAGGCTTCTGAGAAGGAAGTTTGCTTGATTTCTTTGATGTTGACCAGTGTTCCATATTGACCATCTCTTAAGTGCAGCACTTAAATTAAGAGCATTCTTGCTGGAAAGAGTTTATCAGTTGGCCCAGTGATTATTTTTTAGTATGTTTAAAGGCATAAGAGTAAGATAATGATACTGTCACCATTCACTGGGTTTTGGTTTGTTGTTTTTTGTTTTTTGTTTGGTTTTTTTTGCAGGGCTGCATTTCATACACATACTAAACACAAACCAGCCTTTTTCTGGCCACAAAATACTGTATTTGTCACTGGGATTGTATTGCAGTATCAGGGAGTGCTAGTGTAAGCCAGGATGGTTTGTTAGTTTGGTCTATCAAATATCTCATGCCTGACATTGAAAAGAAAATGCTTGCTTCTTACTTTCATCAATATGCCTTTCATGGAACTACAGCAGGAGGTCATGACATCCCTGTTCAGTTTTTCATGAACCTGATCTTTTCTTTTAATTGTCCTTTGACCATCTTGTGCACTATTGGCTGCCGTAGTAGCCAAATTAGGCTACATTTTGTGGGATGATTTTTAACTTGTGTTTGCTGACTGGCTTGGTGGCACATAGGCAGAGACAGATACATATTTTGCTTTTGTTTTCTAGACCACCTGTAGTCCCACAGCATCTTCAGTGGTCAACAGGCTGAGAAATTCTATGCTAGGTTCTTTTAACTTGGCCTAGATACCTCTCAGCCTAGTTTTAGTCACTCTTTTTTTTTTTTAATTAAAATAAAGCAACAACTATGATGTTAGTACAACAATGCTATGTTAATTTTTAAACTGCAGAGCACGCTTAAATTATTATCCAATGTATATAGGTCTTTTACTGGTTTTTCTCTTGCACTGAGTTAAATAGAGTTTAAATTGAAATCATCTCTCTTCTTGGCATTTTTAGACTGAATATTAACTTGGGTCAAATATAATCAGAATGTTATTCTGAAAAAAAAATATGATAATTCAGCATCTTTCCCTTCAGGCTATGAAAGAGTACCTATAATATGATTCCCAGAGAATAAGCATGCAGTGACCTTGGTAAGTAATTGATGACACCTCACATAAGCACCTACTCTTCCTCTATGTGATGTTGTTACAGGATCATATTTGCAAAAAATGCCAAAGCTAGCAAGAGCTACAAGCATTGATAAGTTTAATTGTGGCAAAACAAAAGGAGGAATAAAAACATAGAATGCAAAATATGTAATCTTAAAGCAAGCAGAAGATCTTGAAAAAGATTCTTTACATCGTTTTCCATCTTGAAACAATTTTAAAGTTGTTTTTAATTGGAGTTAAAATTGTTAGGTAAATATGTGAAACCAAGAGTTTATCCACAGAAACTAAGAATATTTTGTTCAGAGAAACATTATGCAGTCATGCAAGACTATATGCCTCTATTCCAGACAATACTATTTCTTCATATCACTGAAGACATTTTGTTTCCAGTTTTTATGTAACTGAGTAAAACTGACTTGTTTGACAGTGTCTTTATTTCATTGGTCATATGCACTAGTATTCAATAGCAATGGAAGGGAAAATTAATTTAATTTTAAAGAGGTAGCAACCTGTTACCTAATAATAATCTTTTTTTTTTTCCTCTTCTCTGCTTCCCATGCTATATGGAGAGATCTTTCTTCCAGTGAGGCTCTAACCAGAGCCTAATAGATGACATGAGTATGAGTATAATCAGCTGAGATTTCATTTGTGCATCCAAGAAAAGAAAAAAAGAAAGCTAGGAAATTCCTAGGAAGCAAAAGTCAATGTACTTTTGTAATAAACTTATCCAATGACTTACAATTATTAGATGATAATTCCTATCTTCTAAGCATCCTAACAAGACACTTCCTACATACTTGCATAACTTTAGTTTTCTCCCACATTGTTGCAAAAATTATACATAATTTTCCATTAATTTTCTATGATTAACCATGAGATTAAGTGAACTACAGAAATCACAAAACATTCTTTTTGTTATATACAGATAGGTCATTTGTCCTGTTGCCAAGCCAAGACCCATTCCTCCTGATGTGCCTGTCTGCTAAGACCTTTCCTAGCTTGTCAGACCAAAGTTTTATTAAGAAGGTTGTATGCCAAGGTAGACATACATTTGTTTCCTACTCAGATTAGACTCATGCATTTATAGTGTATAAATTTAACCTTGTGCATTAAAAAAAAATTAGAAAGTCATAATCCCTACTTTGAAGGTAAGGATTTAATGAGAAAAGGGGCTAGTTGCATTTAATTACTGTGTCAGAAAAGAGATGCAATAGGTTTTATGGGGAATAATGCCCAACTCACATCTGTTTTCAGGTATTTTAAACTCTTAATTTGTGATTTGGTTTATTATCTTATTCCTTCACAATTAGTGTCATCAGCAAAAGAGTAATTTTTTTTTTTTAATCTTGCTATATTTTTATCTTTTATCAAAAGACCATGCATAAGCATTTGAGGGAATGACCTTTCTACTAATCTATAGCAGTAATATTTTTATTGCTTCTACTCTACTGGTAAGTACTCCACAGCTCACTTTTTCTGTGAGCTGTTTGATAAAGTGCATAATACCATAATATTTATGCATTGTTTTGAATAGCTAATCCACATTGTTTAGTGAGTTGGAAAAGAGTATCTTAATCTTTTCTTATGCCAAGTGAATTGTAATTATGGTTCTGTACATTCCCACTTGAGTATTTAGCTAGGATGATCATAGAAATTGTTTGAAAAACTGAATGATAGCCACAGCCAAAATTAATATTTTGCAAAACATGCTTGTTCCATTGTGTGCCAGTTTTGGAGGGTTTTTTACATCTGCTTAAGCAGGTGTTTGACACTTTAGATCACGTAACTCTCCCAGGTTTTGGTGGACATCAAATTCACGAGTACCTAGTGGAATCTGTTACCCACTTAATGTTTTTTGGTTGGTTGGTTTTGTTTCTGCTTTTCTGCTGGAGGAAGTAGAATTACTTTCCTGAGTTCTGGCATGCAATTTAAGTTTGAATACTTCATTTTAATGGGAGATGCTGTAGGTAAAATCATTAATTTCTTCAGATACTGATTATTGGAAGAGGAAAAAATAGTGGGTTAAGCAAAAATAATGTCAACAACATACAGAGCACTTTTAATAGGTTTCTGTGTCCTTTATTCTCAGGATATAGTCATTATTTCTCATCCTCTTGGATAAAAATTTCAGTGGGCAGTGGGAAAAATAGGCAGTGACAATTCCTTTTGTAATTTTAAGACAGTGAATCATATAAGTCATGTCATTCTTTTTGTAAGAAGAAATTGGAACTATTTTTTTTGTGGAATTAATACCTAAAAGTTTCTGTTCTGTTGCAGCCAAGCCTTTCTCTGTGTGCAGCAGTAGCAAAAGCAATGGGTCTCTGTTTGATCTAGCATGATGAAATACACTGTGAATATTGACATTTATCTATCCATGGTGAATACTGTCTGATCTGGATTTATGTAAGATAGAGTAGTTGGTTAATAAGCCTACTAAAACATTTATATTACATTTAGCAGTGATGCAGAGTTGCACATGGCTATCAGCATTTGCTAATTTTACAAGGAAGAAGAAATTGAAGAAGCACTTTTCTCTGTACAATGAAGAGTGTTAAACACACTTCACCTATGAATGTTTTTTTAAGCAACATTCAAGGTCAAAGGTAGTTGAAGTCTGGAGAAATTTTGAACTTCTGCTGCAATAAAATTGTCCTGTAACCAAAAAGGAAGGAGATGTCAGTCATATGATTTAATCAGATTATGATAAAATTGAATTTATGCTGCTTTCAGATTTTCTCTAAAGCTGTCGATGGGCCTAAAAGTAATTGAGGGACAGGGAGTCATATAGTAATGCAGACAGCTTCCTTTCCACCATCAAGACTATACATATTGTCAGTATCAGGGTGCAGGGATGCTTCAATAGCTGCAGAAGTTTCACTTAATTTTCACATTGTTAATTAGAAAATATGTATTTTAAGAGGTTTGATTTTACTGAGAAAGTTCATATACTTGGATTTGGTTTATTTCATCTATTGATTATCACAGCTGTCACTGGACTATAAAATTAGGTATAGTTGTGCTTAAAAATTTAGGCAAACTGAGGCAAGATCTGTAAAAAGAAGCAATATGTGGTATTAAACCAACTTATGTAATGCGTTTCCTACTAATATGCTCAGAAAGCATGGCTTAGGTGTACAGTCTTCATGACTTCAGGAAGAGTTTATGTGTCCAGAAGTGCTTGCTTCTTTCACCTGTATGTTTAATTAAAAAAACCTATCTATAGACTTTGTCTTACCTTTCTACCAAACTGTTTTCAGTTAATATATTTGGGATTAGTCGTATTTAGAATCTGAGTGTATAATTTGTTAGTAGGAGATGCATCATAAAATGACTTCACATCAACTACAAGCCATATTTAGATCAGATGGGATTTTTTTGTGTGTGTCATAAGAAGAATAATTTCATTCTATAAAGTATGATATTCTGCAGCAGTCAGCTAGGAGAAGGAAAAAAAGCAAGAGCGCTCAACTTTGGGTTTTAATTCAGTTCCCAGAATCACCTCAAATGTAATCCTTCATTTGAGACTCAACTCATTGCTTACAAAGAAATATTTAACTGCTGTCTTGATAATGCTGTATGCCAGCACTGTATCTTGCCCTGCTGGTTGGTGAATTTTAGGAGTTGGGCTGGCAAGCTGAATTTGGTAGGTGGGGCTGGTGCATGGGCCGTTAACCATGGCAGTGTGCTGTAAGTAGGGGAAACACAGACTTAGCTGCTGGGCAGCACTGGTCAGGAGTGCATTTGCCTGGGGTCCATGCTTAGTGGATAAGGCTTGCCAGTTCTGCCTGGCACTGCAGGTAAGTATGTGATCTTCTCCATCATTCATGGTGGTTGTTAGCAGTAAATGACCTGAACTGCTAGAACTGATGCAGCTGATGTCAGAGCTTGGCTATGGGTTTTGGAATTGTAGTAGAGTATCTGTGCCTTGTCTGGATCTCTACTCCATGCCATCTATGTCAGGAGCTGTTCAAATGAAAGGGAGATAAAGATGCCAGAGGGTAGGGTGACGTGTTTTTTAATTAGCTGGTCTTTTAACAAGTAGGCTAATATTATAGCACAGGCATGTGAAGAAGATAAAGGCCTCACTTGTGTCAGTTCCAGCCCCAAAGTATTTTTACAGACCACATATTTCATGTATCCAGAGGAGCCCAGTTTCTGCTCTTGGAGCAACCGCAAGCACTTCTCACACACAGTAAGCACTTACAGGCAGTACTTGTCAGAGGTTATTAGTGTGAGTATAGCTGTTATTTAGTTATAAAATAGAGCTGGCTTTTTGGCTTTTAATTTACACTTCTCCAACTTTGCTATGTATCAGCACTATCTTGGCTCATTTGAGTTTTGTATGGACACTGGCAAATTGGACACACAAAGTTCATACCCTTAAGCTACATTTTTTCCGTTGTTCTTCTGTGTAAAATCTGTTTTACTTCTTCAGTAGAATTCTACTTCTTGTTCTTCTTTAGAACTGAAGAGGAGAAACAAGTAGCACTGTAAGGATGGATAGCCTGAGCCAGTAGTCACAAACCGTGTATTGAGTGGTTCAGATAAGATGTTAGGAAAATATTCTTTACTATGACATTAGTGCAGCACTAGGAGTGCTTACTGAGAGAAGTGGTAGAATCTTCCCTCTTGCAGGATTTCTAAATTCAGCTAGCAAAAAACCCACAGGGAACCACAGCTGACCTGGCATACTGGTATACTGACCTGGTATACTGTCTTTCTCAGAGAAGAGAGATGAATTAACTTAGCTCTGTAGGATCCTTCAGGTCCACACTTGTATGATTCGACCAATATGAACATCAGCAGGTATGTAACTCTAAGGTTTTACCTAGTAAATGATAGATTAAGTAATATCAAAATAGGTTGACACAAAATTTGCAGAGGTTTAGAGACAGTGCTAATTCAGGCGTAAGAGCAGGTTAATTCACCAATAAAGGGCAAGTGCTGTTTTTATGGAGGATGAAATTCTGATTACTTACTCCTCTTGGATTGTTCCTTTCCTGTTGATTTTGAAAGGGCTATTATTAGAGTATAGTACATATCTGATACAGATAGTCTCTCTAGGCCTCTTATTCTACTGAAATCTCTTTATGACAAGCCTATTTACCTTATATAACTTTGATTTTAGACTTCTTTTCACTGTCTTCTTTTTTATCTATGAGCATAAAAAAGTGACCTCATAAAGATGAAGATTATTAATTCAGGAACTCTCTGGAATTATAGGTTGTTCTGGCTGGTGTATTACTAAGCTTCTCTGAATTGTCTCCTTTATTAGCTTGAAGTGTGTGTAATTCTATTGACCAAAAAATTCAATTTGTAAAGAAAATTTAATTAGGAAACAAAATCGAGAGCCTTCCAAGATCTGTTTCACATCCCACAATCATTATGAATACAAGTTGTTCACTGGGATTATTTTGCATATCTTAACTTTGAGAATAAAGTATCTTTGGAAGATATTTAAATTTGGCGAAGATCCTTTTTCATGGGAGGTTTTGAAAATTAAGTTATAGTTATTTTGCTTTAAATTTAATTAAGTAATGAAACTGTCAAGTGAATCAATTAGATTCATATTGTATGGGATATCTAGAGAGACTTGTATCTATACTTGTTGATTTTTCCACTAGATGGCATTCTGCATTAACTGTAAGTTAATTTATGAGCTTAACTATAATTGCACATGCTAAAGATATAAAATATAAGAAATTATTGTGTTTGCGCTTACTTTGTGCAATATTGAAAGAACTGTGGCTTAAAAATCACTTGACCTACTTCTACCTCACAGTAATTCAATCTGTTCTTAATGCATCAAATATGGATTTACTCAAAGCAATAAAGGAAGTCAGCCATGGCAACAATATCTGATCCTGTGTGCAATGCATTTTTTAGAATAAAACTCTTCCACCCTTTTCTGCATTTAACATTAAAGAGGGACTTAAGTGCTGCAAATTCCTTCCTTTCTGGCTACATGGCTTCAACTGAAGTCATAGGAAATGTCCTAAGTAAAGTTGCACTGCTGAAGATTGCTTTTAAATAAAGAGCCCCATTATGAGCATTTTTTCAGTTTTGTACCTAATTCAGAATAGATTATCAGAATAATGTATCACAGCAAGTTTAAATATAGATATGCTGGCTTTTTTCCTCCACCCGGATGAAATGAACTAAGAGTGATCCCTTACAAAATTATATGGTGTTCAAGAGTGAGGTTTCTAGAACTTAAGGTCCTGACCATCTGATATGGAGTAAAGGTCTAATACCTTCAAAAGAACTGACTAGTGGGATTTTTGCTTAATTTGCAAGATTTGTGGTGACTAGACAAGGGGAAATCAGCAGTCCTAGCAGCAAGAAGGCAACAGCAAGGATTTGGTGTGAGATGCAAGGATGCAGTACTAGTGGTCTGCAGGGTGATGGTGGAGGAAGTGAAACAGGGGGACGGGAAAGCCAGAGGTGGAGGAAAAGAGGAACCACAGAGGGAGAAGAACACAGTGACAGGAAGGCCCAAATTTTTCATGCCAAGCTTGCTAATTTTTTATGTGTGCTAGTGTGTGTAGGTACATAGCTATTAATTTTAAATCTGTATTCTGGGGGGAAAGAGAAGAAGCAGTCTTTTGTTTTAAATTTGATTTCCAGAAACAGAGATCATATTTACAGAAGAAGGCTCATAAAATTGCTGATCAGATATATATTATCTAGGGTACACTTCCCTGCATTCCATATTCTGAGCTGGCTTTTTTATTGAATCTTTATGTAGGATGTAAGAGGCTTCAGGCTGGAAAGGGGTAACCTAATATGATAGATAACGTTGAACTGTAAGAAGAGGTGTAGAATGCAAACCAGACAACCCAGTTCAGTTAGCCTGGGCCAATAATGGAAAAGCATCTAAGGCAAAGAAAACACATAAATATTAGCTTAGGACTAAACAGGTCTTTAAATTCTCACAGTGATCAAACACGTAACAGAATAGTAGTTAAGTTGCGCTTAACATTCTCTCTCAGTCAGGCTTTTGTAAGGAGGACATGCCAATGCCATTTGTAAAAACTTATCAAAAACATTGCTACAAATTCAGGTGGTTAAACTGTGTTTTCTATTTAAAACATTATTTTTGTTATGCCACCCCCTTAACTTATTAAACTATAATTTTCATTGTCCTCTACAGTAGATAAGGCAATATATGATTCTTTGACATAGAAGTGTTTATGGGTTTATTTGCCTATGGTGGTCAACATGACTCAACTCTTTTGTAACCCTGGTATAAAGAAAACATGCCATGATAACACTGTGCTATTAAGCTTTTTGGAAGCCTAGATCGGTAGGGAAATTTTGGACAGTTACCCATCTTTTTTCCTAACACAAATCTCTCCTTTCTTAATCCCCCAGCTCATGTTGCAGAGGCCAGAATCTGCTCATCACATCTCTGTGTGATAGAGGCTGTAACACAGGTTAATGCTGGTGGTAATGTCTGTCCCCTCCCGTCACGCTGAGGTATGGGGCCATTTACTTATTCCAGCCAATTTTGGCTTACACTCTGCTTTTGCAACATCTTACCTTTACCTGGGGGCTTTGCTCTTCTCCAGTTTTTTCACTGTGAACAGAAGGAGGCACCACCAACTAGGGAGGAGCGTATGTTTGGACTTGGGGTAGCATCCTGCAATAGTATCTGTACTTCTAGTCATTGACCAGAAGTCAGCTGCCAGGCTGTGAAGAGAAGGCAGGAGCAAGTATTTGGCATCTGGCTCAGTAAGGGATCTTGTTTCATTCCTGGTGCCGCAGGTCCTGATAAGCTTGTGATTCCACTGTACCTAACTATAGGCATCCAGACAGTGATGTCTGAACATTATTATTTCTGGTTCCCAAAGGGTAAAATATACTTGCAGCATACATGGATTTTATGTTAGGGGAAAAAACCCAAACCCCAACAAACTAATAAAAGAATTAAACATGAAGTCTCCATGGCAACATAGCAGAGGATCCATCTTGGTCTTTAAGACACAGTAGGGCCCTCCTTTGCTATTTCCTGGCCAGCTTCCTAGCAAGCAGGTGAGTGTCTGAAAGAGGCAGTATGCACAAAGTATAGTAATACAGTTGAGAGTGAAAAAAATTCTGAGATTTTGGGTGAACTGTAGAGAGTCACATAAAACAGACTAATTTAAGAAGTCATTTAACTGTATTTCAGTTATATTGTTGAAGCGCCTAAAACCAGCAAGTATGGACTAGAAATTCCACTGACTTAGAGCAGCTGGTTTCCTTTTGTCACTTGGGATGAAGAGATTGAATGTAGGTTTTAGTTGGGTAGTAATATTAGAAATTACTTACTGTTAATTGCATTATTGGTTAATTTTTATGAGCACACATATTTCATTATTAGGATCCAAAACTTAAGAGCTTCACAAATGGTATTAAACCTTATCACTGATTAGCAGATTTTCATATGAAAAAGGTTAGTGACAAGGACTTCCTTTTTTGTTTCGTAAGTAGTGAGCATTTACCAAAAATTAACACACAAACCCTCATGTTTGAAGCGTGTGTTCTATGTTGTGATTCAAATGGTAGTGCTCCCAGCCCCCAGGAGATTTTAATGTATCCAGTTGTTTAAGTACATACAGCTGAGATGAGCAAGTCCATTAGAAAGTTGGCTATTTGGAAGCACATATTTTCCTTCTGTTCCCAAAAATGCTGTATTACTGAAGATAAAGGATTTTTAAAAGATCCATTCACTAACCAAGGAATCATATGAATGTGTAAAACATTCATTACAAATACACCATATTTAGCAGCAGTTCAACCCAGTTGTACTTTGACATTGTAGCATCAGCCACAAAACCAGACAGCAGAAGCTTGCATCACTTACCACAGGCAAAATCCATTTCAATCAATATGAAATAAGTGCTTTATGTGTATATTGCAATCACTGTTCGGTGCTCCACTTAATGCACTGTGCATTGCAACCTGTAGTATTCACGAGCTGCATAAACTTTATTAATGAATTTATGATTTATAATGCAATTTGCTTTTTTTGAGGCACCATACTGACATGGGCAGACATAATCCAAAACTGGCATCTAAACTGCCCTTGCATTTAATTACTGAACTCTGGGCAAAGTTTACCTGTAATTCCTCAGTTAAATTGGTCTGTCTGCAGTGACTCAAAACTACTTTCTAAACCATCGCTTGACAGATTTCTTCTGAAATGACTAGATTTCCTCGTGGCTTCACTGAGCTTTCTGTTGGATTGAAAATGATTAATTATAATAGGGTAGAGTACTTGTAACACCTGCAATATTTTTAGATCATAAAAAAGTTAACATGAAATTTTAAGTTGAGTGGCAGTGTCCTGAAGGGGAAAATACTTCTTGTTTAGGAAGTGGCGCTTTTTTTATGACCTTCACGCTCAGAAGTGTGTGAATACACATTTTGATGTGTCTGCAATACAGTCCTGAATATAGCTGTGACCAAGAAAGTGCAGATTTTTTTTGTTTGCTTTTTCAGCAAACAAAGAAAAAAATTCAAGCAAATTAGTACAGCACGTTTAAACACAGCCCGGAATTAATTTTTCTTTTTTTAGTAACTGTGAAGAAGATGGTTCGTCCTGAGAGGATGTTGTTAAATTCCAAATGTTGGAATTGGAAAAAAAGAAAAAAGAGAGATTACCTGTTTTTTCCCAAGGGGAAAACTAAGCGTGATAGTTGAGAAAAGAATTCCATTTGCAATGTTAGTTAAACGTACATCAGCAGTTGCATTGGATTAAGTCTTTTAGCTGGATTTTTTTATGGCGCAAATAGAAAAACAAAGGGCACCTTACAGGCTTCTCAGTGAAAAGTTGGGGTTTTTTTAAATGGATAACATGATTGTTTAGCTGTGACCATAGTATAAATATACTGAATCATTTTTGAAAGCACGTGCTTTAAGACTGTAACTTGGTGGAGCTTTTGGATGGAGCCAAAATGACTTCTCAGTGGAGTCCCTGAGTTAGTGGTCTGGACTCACTGCACGGTGTTTTCAGTATAAATATTGAAACCGTTCATTCTGTGCTGTCTTTGTGTGCATATAATTGTTAGTAGAGCTTGTTGCATCTAAATATATGCAGGACTGAGCTAAACACTCAGGTATGAATGCAGCAATTAGCATTTGCTTAACTTAGTAGTGCTACCAATTCCAGTGGTCTCACTGTGTCTTAAAGTTAACCATGAATTTAAATATTTATTAGTTAACTTGAATCAAAGCACCTATTTCCATTTGGAATGGAACCCTCCCCAGGAAAGGCAGACTGAAGGTATCTTACTGGGAAAACAAAAAATCTTTCTTAGAAGCTATGGTAGAAATGTTAATGAGTAGCCTTCTAAAGGAGAAAAGCCAATACAACCAGTAATATTCCTTCCTATTCCACTTGTGGAACTCATAGGCTAAAATTAAATGATCAGAGCTGAGGGAATGATTTCAGTCATGGTGTAAGCCCACCAAATTCATTGAGTTTTCTAGTCAGTAATGGATTTGGCTTTGGGATAATAGTAATTTGTAAGAGTAACCAGGATTTGCAAAACTTCTCGTATAGTTGAAGCATTATTTCTAGAGGTGTTTCGTGTTATTAATACATGGTCTTATGTTGCTTGGCATGGTTCATTTACTAACGTAATCCAAGTCCTAGCCGCTGTCATACTAGGACTTGAAATAAGTGGGCACATCAACCATGTATGTAACTATGCTTATTTACCTGTTATGTAAATGTCTTACTGCATATTTTTAAATTGTTAGTCCAGAGGAGATTGAACTACATAAACTGTTTTGAAAGATTACTAATTTGATTTTGTATTTTGAAATGAAGCTTTTGTTTGGGGACCAAGTTATTATTTGTACTTTTATTTTTAAGACTTCTAGTGTAAAAAAAAAAAAAAAAATTCAGCTGCTGATATTCATCTGATGAGTTGAGACCTACATCTAGTAATGATGGGCCACAACTTTCAGAGAGAAGGTTAGTGATAGATTGGTTATTAAGAAAAAATTCTTCACTGAAAGGACTGTCAAGCATTGGAACAGGCTGCTCAGGAAAGTGGTTGAGTCACCATCCCTGGAGGTGTTTAAAAGACAGTGTAGATGTGGTACATGGGGCCGTGGTTTAGTGGTGGACTTGGCAGTGCTCAGTTTACAGTTGAATTTGACGATTTCAAAGGTCCTTTCCAACCTAAATGATTCTATGATTCTATAATCCCATTGTATTTATTCACATATCAAAATCTAAGCATTTGCCACTTTAGCTGAAGAATAAAGAAATGATCAGATAATTTGCAAAAATAAGTACCAATTTTGCTGTCTGGTTAACACATACTAGTCAGAATTTTGCAGTGTGGATATCACTTTTCAATCAAATTTCTAGGGAACTTGTTTTACGTAGTACTACTGTTTTTTCTGTTGAACACATCAGGTTATCTTAATACAATGAACTGCTAACAGGATATTCTGTAAATATTTACTGAGTAACAGTTCTGAGCCTGTGAAGCAGCAGTGTGGCCTCTTCTGTGTTACAGAAGACCTGTAGCATCACTTTCTGATTCAACTGTAAATTCGCTTGTGACCAGACAACGCAGCAATACTTCAAGCAGTATTCATGTTAGATATGCTTGAAGTAATGCTAATCATCACGTAATCCCCCATACTGTTAGTCTTCTACTGAGGGACAACACCAGTAGGAGAGTGTGAGTATCAGGACTGTTTCCTTATAGTCCCCCAGCAACAGCTGGTGTTTTTTTCCACCTGATGGCATTTTCTGTGAGGTATTTGCATTAAGGCGGTAATCATGAGGCCAAAAGTTTGCTTTGATTGCTGATAAAGCTTCTATGGAAGAAGTGGAATGAATGAAAGTTTCAATATTTGGATCTTTCTTAATTCCTGTGATAATCTGAACTGTATTCTCACTCTGGTCCATAATTTTAAATTCTTGTGGATTTCAGAAGAAACAATTTTGAGGCATAAGTCCTATCTCAGAACTAATGTATGTGGAAAAAAAATCCTGAAACTTAGAGGAGTGTTTGTATCTGAACTCAGCAAGTGAAAACAGGCTCCAGAAATGCTCTGTGGAGGCATTCCTCTGCCAGGCTCCTTCCTCCAGATGAATGAATAAACACAGCTGCAGTACTAAGCTCTAAACATTTACATCGTAAATATCTCCATAGTTCAAAAAGTCTTTGCTTTGGTACTCACTGCTGTAATCTACAGATATCAGTATTCTTGCCTCTAAGAAGTCCAGTAAATGCATCCCCAGTCTAAAGCCATGGCTAACCACTCAGGCAGCACTTACTGGGAGCCAGGGTTTCATCTTTGTCCCTTGCAGAAGATCTCATTGGTGACAGGGATTCACAGCTACTGGGAAAGATGGAACATAAAACTTCATATTCACGCAGACCTTGAGGACCCAGGAAGAAACCTGTTCCATTTGCCCAGTCCTAGCAGTGCACAGGAGTTGTAAGCCTACTTCTGCAGAGTTCTAGAGGCAGGTGTAGGAATTTGTTGAAACAGATGAACAAATTCAGATACAGGGGGTTGGTTCCTTGTCTTCCTTTCTGAAGCCATAAAAGCTCTAAAACTATTCTTACCCCCACCATTCAGATACCCCAAACAGTGGCACAGAGAGGCTTCTGCAAGGAGGGAAAGATAGGGATTTTAGTATCCAGCACAGAAAAAAAAGTTGTTAAGACAACATTTGGCAACAGTTACTATTTATTTATTTTAGACATCAGCTTTCTAAAAAATTACAACAATCTCAGATGTTTACTGTGGGGTATTAAACTGCAAAACTATGACTTTTTAATACCAGTATCTGTAAGCTTCATTCCATCTGTTCATGCTGGCCCATGTTTATGCTACTGGTATCTGCCTGGCTGCTCCCACTGCATAAGAGTGGCACTTGGCCTGATGCATGCTTAACTAGAGTCTTTTTTAATTGTTTGTGTCTACACATGGGAAAAAAGTTAAAATTCTATTTTACTTGTACTCACATTTTGGAAAATACCTGTTTAATTGTCATTTTTGATAGAACATTTCTATGCAAGATAAATGCATGGTTATTGTAAATTGCAGAATTGCAATTGTAGTATATTAAGAAAGTAATTATATTATTTGAAAGATAGCTGTATCTTTTTCTTTTGATTTTAGAATACTAGTTCAGTTTCAACAATGTAGCGTTTTCTAGAAACCTGAAAATAAAGGACGACTTATTACAGCTTAACGTACAGAGCAGAGTACATGGTAATGGTCAGGAATTTGGCACAGGACATGTTGTTTGCTTTCACCACTGTGTGATTCATCAGAACTCTTGCTAGGCTCGTAGTCACAAAGCAGTGCAGTGTGCTGCCAAAGGCGTCAGCAATCTTGGCTGCCTGTACACTATAAATTTCAGTGACACAGCTGTGGTGTCTGTGGCAGGCCTAATAGAGAGACCACCTGGTGAGCATCATCCTGAGCTTGTACACCCATGAAGCTTCACTACTCAAATTTAATAGCTTAGATCTTGGAAACATCAGAGATTCATCAGTACGGCATCACATCTGAGCTAAAAAGCCCAACTCTGTGCAAGGCTAAACTGACTCACACACAGACCAGCATCAGCTCTGATGTTTGTCTAAACAGAGGCTCTTTTAATTGTTTGTTTCTGCAAAGGCTTTTGAATAACAAAATGGAAAATCTATTCTACTTGTCTTTAGTATTTAATGATAAATATACCTGCACTGCTGCCATCTTGCACCGATTTATTTGGCTCTAGATGGGAGATGTGTGTACCTTTTCTATTGCATTCTGTAAATGTGTCCAAGTGAAATGCAGACATGGCAATCCAGCTAGCTGTGCAAGCCATCAGCAGTTCAGACAGTTACACTGGAGTGTTAGATATTTGGCATTTAAGAACAGAGAGTTGTAATGCCACCAACTCTCTGGGATACATCTTCATGAAGGGCTTTACTGGTGTACCTGTAGCTGGACCAGTCCTCCTGGTCTAGCTATGCTAAGTACACTGATGTCTTCCGATCAAAAATAGCGTCCGCTGTAAAACACTTGGGGTCTGTGTACGGGAGGTGCTACATGGGAACCGCGTAACGTTATTCCTCATTAGAAGGGAAACCATAACCATTGTTGTTATTCCCTGTAGAAGGGAAGCCATGCCACTGCCACTAAAGTCTGTGTTCTCTGGAGTCCCAGAAGAGGATTAAGTTCTGTGATCAGGCTAATTTAATAGGAGAGTTTTTAATTTTGTGATACCACACAAAAAAAAACCAGAATTGCCGACTCTCGCATCCTTTCCAAATGTGACATTTCCAAGCTGGTCTGTAATGGCAGTCTCAAAGGACCAGTGCAGTCCTCAGCATAGCCAAAGGACGACCTGTTGCTAAGCAACCAATATAAGTGCACTGCTCAACATTTATTTCATTTAGAAAGGGACATATTCTTTAAGTACTTCATCTTAGCTACTGAGCACAAAGAGTTTTCCACTTGTTTTGCCAGAGCTGTGCACATGTGTAAAATAGCCAATTTGCACAAATAAATGTGCAATTTAAAGAGCAGGTGCCAGAGAAGAACATGCAAAACTGGAGCTTTGAAAAACTAGCACAAGTATTTTAGCCCTTTGTAACACCAGCGACCTGAATTTACCTCTGTTTCTGTGTTCATCCTACTTGAAAACAGGCTGCCTTGACAGCTTGTACGTGGCAGAGCTTGAGAGCAGTTTATTGATGTTTGTTGATGCACCCTCTTTTGAAGAATGCTCTGTCATGGTTTTCCCACTGATGTGAGGAAATACTTCCTCCCTGATAAACAAAGATCAGCACTGGAATCGAACTTTCCAGTCTGAAGACTCCAAATCTCAGATTCTGTAATTGTTTCAGAAAAGTAGCTAAATAGCTTTGGAAAAGAGCATTTAATGCTCTACATCTAATGACATTTTCACTGTAGTCCTCATCCCTATAGTGAAATAAAACTGTAGTTCTGCTAGACTCGTGTTTGTGTATCTGCAATCAGCCCTGGCCTGAATAGTCTCTAGATAAATTCTCCTGAAGCAGTTGTTCATCACATTCCCCAGTGTAAAACCACACAAATAGAAATTATATAATGCACTGAAAAAAAATATGGGAAGTTGGCCAAAATCAAGAATGCGGTTTGGTTTCTAATGGCCATAATAAATGCATATTTTATTGCACGTGAGCCTAAAGACACATATGCCGTGCATAAGTGTACTGAAGCAGGTGGGGCATGCCATCTTAATGTATGTCCCTTCTCAATGTATGGAGGAGGCTACTTTTAGTTGGGAAGTCTGTATGCATATCAGTTCTCCTTCCTAGCAGATGTAGCAAGTACTTTCATTGACTGATCTCTTTTTTATTTTTTTCCGACCAGCTTTGTGATCTTATCCAAATGCTTTATGTTGTAAATTATTTGTGGGTAGCCCAGTAAAGGGTATAGTTTCAAGCGGATTGTCCAAAACATCAGTGAAGGTGTCCTGTTTTTCAAACCCACACACTCAAATTACATAGGGTGCCTGGGTAGCCAAAGATGCTTTTGTTCCTAGCCACTGATGGTCTTTCTGCTGGTGATCCAGTGGATCATATCAGATATAGACAGAGGTCTTACTGTCCCTTTGGTCAAGTGAAGTGGATGCAGATTTTGCCTTTGACTGGTATGGTTTCCAAATGATGTATTTTGTTAAATGAAATGCAGTGTGGGAGTACTGCACTGTTTGCAAGCTCAGCTGCCTTGGGAGCAGCAACTAACAACTATATCTTTTTTTAGAGCTGAGAAAAGTACAGCACAGTGTTGAAGAAATGCTGCTGATCTCTGCATGGTAGCCTGCAGCTATGGTGACTTAAGAGAAGAAACTAGGTGTCTTAGACTATTCAGATACACAAATATCTTCCTATCCCTCTCCATCATGGTACTGCTACTTTCTGTGCTTAAATAGGGAATTGTCTTCCAGACATCTCTTTGTTGAGGACTCACCTTAGCTCTTTGCCTTGTGTCTGTGGATTGGTGGGATTCAGGACACAGTGTTCCCAGAGCTGAATCGATAGTTCTGTCTTACCTCTGCCATTGTGTGTGCAGGAACACTGCATGCCAGCAGGCTAACACTGTAGTGCTAGGTCGTATAACAGCTGTCACATCTGGGAGCAAGACAGCAAATTTGCTGTTTATCCTGACAGCCTGGTCATGAAGGAATTGGTTTTGATTTTAAGGTGAAAATAATTGCTATTTTCAATCCCATGGGTTTGATCTATTAAAGTGAATTATTTGCTGTCCTGCTTTATTTAGGGAATACTCTCCCAACACTGCTGCTTCTTATTTCTTTTGAACATTCAGTCTTCAGTGATCTCACGTGCAGAAGCACACCATCAAGCAAACAACCAACCCTACCACAAGGAGTTGACTTGAAAAATAACTCTGAGAAGGGTTACTGATCAAATCAAAAGCAGACTTGCTTAATGAGTAAACAAACAGGGAAACAGAGTCCATTTTTTTATCAAGCTCAAACAAAATAACAAAGTCAGAAAAAGGATGAAACAAAATGGGCCACTTGTTTTTCAAGTTGCAAGATTCACAACAGCATTTAGTTTTGAAAACATCAGCATTTTTCAATAGAAACAGATTAACAAATGGTTAACCGGCTTTTGTAAGAAGACACCATGTGAGCAGCATACATTGAAATAAAACTATAGAGGAAATAAATCACAGAGAAAAATACAGTGCAAATAAAAGGCAAAGGTATCTTGAGAAATGAAGTGTAATACTAAATTAAGTAAAGGGCAAAACGTGAGATGAAGTTTCACAGAAAATCTGTGCTAGCTCCGGTTAAGCTTAACTTAGGATATGGAAACTGTTCGCCATGTTTGCTAGTGATCTCCAGTAACATTAATTACTAAGGTAATCTGAGCCATTCTCCTGCCAGATCTTGAGCCAGCCTGAGAGGCTGTAAGCATCATTATGCAGTAGCATGTGTGAGTATCCTACGTGAACCAATAATGAGAAGGGGGAAAGAAAATGCAGAGCATAGATTTGGTTACAATTTAATATTTCTGTGACTTTTTTTACATAACTTTAAAGACAGTGCAAGGGAAAGAGAGTAAATGAGGAGATATGACTGTCTACCAAGGGTGTATTACATGCTCCCTACAAATTATTTCAGAGTTAAGAGAGAGAAAGGAAGAAATTCAAGTCAGCATGTTTAATACGTTTTTCTGATTCAATTTTGTTGAATGAATTTGAAGTGTAAACAAGCTTGCATTTTAGATTCTCTGTAAAAGAAATCCCTTCATAGTGCAAATATAAGCATATGTTTTCCCTTTGCCCTCAATCAGCTGTAGTTTAGGCATTAACAGGGACTTTCTGCTAGAAGCCTTTGTTCTTTTGGAGAGCCACTCCTCTGGGATTTAGGCTCCCTGGTTGGCCACTGTACCCAGCTCTCCTGATAAGACAGCAGGTGGATCTGAACAGCAGCCAAAGTTAATAACCTGCTGAACCAGGGACAGGAAGGATAGTAGCAATTACACAGGAAATTTTCATTGAAGGAGTATTTCTCCTTTGATACTTCAGAAATGAAAATTGATATTCATAGCCACATTCTACCTAAGGAATGGCCTGACTTAAAAAAGGTAATAAGAGTTTAGATATTCCGTGCCTTATGTTATCAGCAGCTCTTTCTACCAGTGTAATTTTTGAGAACAATGAATGAAGGGTTCTGTTATAAAAATCTCTAGGTTTTTGTCTAATTTGATTCTTTTTTCAGATATAAGATATTTGTACTGCATTACTTTGCAAAGCGAGAGTGCCATAAGAAAGGGTTAAAAAACTGGGCTCTGTTCCCTGCTCTTTGTTCAGCCTGAAGCAATTCTTACATTTTTGCTTGGTTTTTGAGACCTAAAATTGTCAAATGGTTAGGTATAAATTCCACTTTCCTGATAAAACCAGAGCTGCCAGTTCCCAAATGATATTCACTTTTGTTCTAAGTAAGAGAAATAAGCAAATATTAGATAAGATTAATGTAACCTAAGACAAAAGTCATTCTCGTCTTATACCCACAGGCATGAAAGTAATTAACTTCAATGGGAGTGGGGTCACTTTAAGTACAGTTAATGATGATGATTGTTTTACTAATATCTGTTACTTTTTTCAGTTACTGGAAAGAAGTAGCTTATTGTATTAAAAATACAAAATCTCAGCTCTCAGAACATTGAAGCTATAAGTCAACTTGTCGTAACTTTGAATCTTTGTATGGTATTATTATTATTATTCAGTGACATAAATTTATTCTTGTCAGTAATAATTTTCATGATCCTGTGAAAAGTATTTGAGAATGGAAAGTGTCATTTAGGTTTTCATGTAATAAATCTAATCCTTTTCTTAGATTATCAAAATCCATGTAGTCATCTCATTCTGAATTAGGTTTTAGAGTTATTGCCTAAATAATTAAAATCACAATTCATTATAGAGATATCTGATCGCTTTTTGATTCATAAGGGATCACATCTCCAATGCTACAAAGTGTACTGAAAAAGATCACATGAAACTATATTTATATATAGTTTATACACACATACATGAAGAAATATTTGCAATTAAAAATTGCATTCAGATTTCCAGAATAGCTAATTTTTATAACTCTTTATTGTTTCCATTCATCATAAAAAAAGGAGAGTAGAAAAGAGAAGACCTGAATTGTTCCTTCTTTCCTTATTACGCGTCTGTGTTGGTTGTCGTTTGAATGAACATTCCCTGACAGTAGTATGGAACCATTTGATTTCACTGTGCCTGTCTTTAACGACAAAAGGTTACTATTATTTCAGCCATGCTCTTAGGCATCTGGCACACTAACTGAAACTCTGTGTCACACTGTACATTTCTTTTAATTATTTTGAGGTTAATGATGGCAAACGCTCAAATACAAATATATATTAGCTGTATGTTTCTGTCATTTTTTTAAAAAACATGACAGTTCAATATTAGATATCAATATTAAACATCAGTTCAATATTAGAAAGAGCAGCTGGAAAATGTAAGCAGCATATTAGGAAAAGTCAGGAGAAAACCTGGCATTAAGAACATACGTAGGATGATTTCTTCATTATTAGTGAAAAATAACATCATTATGCATAAAACCTCCTGGAAAGGAATGCCTGTTTCCTGATTTACCTAAGGAGGTCTTCTGAAACATGTATTTGAACTTCCTATTTATAATAAGAGCTTCTCAATGAAAAGCTCATATACACTGGATTATGTAGGTGAAAAGACAGATACTTTTTAGAACAATTATATTGGTTTTAAGCAGATAGGAGTTTAAATATCCAGACTACAAAGGTTACTCTTGCTTGTTTCAGATTTTGGTGTTCTTGTTTGTGCAATATCCCTATAAAAACATCTACAAAATTCCTTTGTTCTGATTTTACATTATTTAAAAAGATATTTTTGTTTCTATATAGACTTAAAAATGCGATAAATTCACTAGATAAAATCTCTCCAAGAATCCCTTGATGTTTACAGACATACATCAAGACTGAATTCACTGTTGTTAGACCCTGTAGGCAAGTAAACGTAATGTAGGCATTACATTTATTTAAACACTGAGAAAGAGGCAAATACCAAATTTTTAGAAGTTGATTTCCACCTGGTAGATTTTTATTTCTTCTGTTCTAAAGGTTGAGAGATTCCATGGTTTATTAATAGGCCTACAATAGAAAACAACCCTCAGAATTCCCTAGAGTCCTTTGAAAATTCAGGCCGTTAACATAGTTCTCTACATCTCATGCATGGAAAACCAATGAGGGAATCCTAACATACACATAGTACTAAATTTTTCTTTCTTTTTTTCCAGTCTTATAAATACTGAACCTTGAATCTAGAAAATTCTATTCTCAAGATACTTAAGAGCTTAGGAACCCATAATATGTATATAAATTCATAGAAATAAATGAAATAAGTATTGTCAATACATCCAACTAGTATCTGAGGGGAAAAAAGAAGAAAATAAGTTCAAAAATAGACTAGTGAGTTTCTCTATTGCCTAAATGCTCCCTGAGCACCTTTAAGGTACTCGTTTTCTGCGCAGCTTACAATTGCAATTAGCATGGAGCTAGTGAAAACTTAAAAGTTCTCATTAGGTGTCATGCACAAAATGTTCCCTAAATTTAAAATTTCATCTATATTTATAAAAGCCTGAAAATTTATAAATGTAAATAAAATACACATAGCTACGTAGCTAAACATGGGTAAATAAAACATACATAGCGTCAGTCATTAGCATCTCTGCTTGGCTGAAGACAGGAGGCTTGGTTCTGCACACCTACATTAGGAAAGCTCACAGTGGCATTAATTAATGATTTGATATCACAGGAAATTCAGGGCTGTATTCAAATTGCTTACACTTCAGTGAAAGAAATGCCTGTTTTTACTCAGTTTCCTTTTAAATGTGTCTTTGCAGGAAGATGGGAATTCTGAGCATTGTTTTCAGTCTATTATGATATTTCAAGATTTCATTTATTTCTAATTTGATGATTTATGAAAGTAAAAGGAAATCAGCATCTTCTGTAGTTTGAGGGTTTTGGATAAACAATTTTTAATCTCTGGAAGAATCAATGAGCATCTGAGCTTCTCCTTTTTAGCTTCTCTTGGCTGTTTAAATATTAATAGGCAAGAGGCTGACCTTCAGTCCTGCTGCTGAATCATGGAAGCTGAAAAGTGGAATCAATACACCTTTGTGCTAATGATTAACTGATCACAGATTGGAAAATTGTCAGCTCCATTTTCATATTGCCAAATGCTTGATTTATTTTTTTTCTGTGTTAAAATCATTCCAGTTAGAACCTCAATATATTAAGCAACTTTAACAACTTCGAAGTCAGTTGTAGGACTTACTTAAAGATGTTGTTGAACTGCGAGCTAAAAGGTCAGATCTACAAACACCGTTAGTCCAGTCCAGTTAAACTTCACCACTTCTGAAGTCAGTGGTGCTGCTCATAGGTGCTGAGCTGAGCATATGTGTTTCTCCTGAATGAGGTACTGCAGGATTTAAGAACTGAGATTTTTATTATTACAGCAGAGTGCTAACTAGCACTGGCTTTTTCTTCTTTCTTTTTTTTTCACAGAGATACGGATATGGTGGATGGGTACAGCTGGATCACCACTGCAAGGTTTGGGCTGTTTGATGCTCTAAGCTGATCTTGTGTTGCCATCAGGAATACAAACTCACAGTAAATCTATTAAAAAGCAAAGTGACAATAAGATTGGCTATGTGTTTAATACAGATTTCTCTAGAAGTCTTATCTTCTATGAGAAGAGTAGGAGTGTGAGGTTTATTGGCAAGTGAAAGGCAGGCTGGGTCTTCTTATCTTTCTTGACCTTTTTATCACCATCCACTACTAACTTTGCAAAGGCACTTCTGAGCTACGTTAGTACAATTGGAACATGTCTTCAGGCGCTGTGAGTCTATGCTAACATTCAGAATCCATCTTCCTGGTACTGAAGTTAGCACAATACATGTGTTTACTCTGATGGGGACAGAACTGGTTTCTTAAAGGCTTGATTCTGATCTCACTCAGAGCAGAGCAAACTGGCAGTAAATTCAGTGACATTAACAGTTACACAATATAAAACTTCTGAGCGCAAAGTCAAAATGTTGCCATTTATCTTTTGATAAAGCCATTAAAAAATTACCAGTATTAGTGGTTTTTGTATAGGAGGGCAAAAGGACCTAAGAGAGGTAAGGTTGATATGGCAAAATAATTCCCTTTGTACATCACTATTTACAGGTTAACTGCACCAGCTGTTTTTAAAGATGTTACCTCTGTTACCATGTAATAACTTTGGCAGTCAGATATCCCTGTCTATCAAAACACCACCACAAGAAGCCAGCTTCCTCCTGTGACCTGCCAGCTCCCCACTCCTAGGAATCTCAGAGAGCCTGTCACTGCAAATGGCATTGGCCTCTGGAAAGAGGGAGATTAGAAAGATGGCATTAAAAAAAGGTCTCAGGAGAGCTCAGTTCACTTTCCACCTCACTTCATATGTACCTGTCCTAACTCGGAAAACTTCATCTGTAATTGCCTACCGCAGGAATGTTGTGAGTTGTACAGAAACAGAAGTGATAGAAACAATGTACTAGCCAGAAAATTAAGGAAAAAGATACAAAGATAACAGAGGCTGCATAGTCAAGAGCGGTATGGACAATGTGGATATAGTAGGCTTCAACAAAGACAAAAGATGCAAATTTAAAAGCATGCATAGCTCAACAAAGAGTGTCAACACATAACCCACCTAAAGCATTTGAAGAGTTCAAATAACTGGCTATACCCAGCTATGTTACGTAGTGGCAGGCTGTATGAAGTGTTTTACAAGGGTTATTCTGTCTCCATCTTCTGAAATTCAGGCATGATCTCAGTGTAGGAATTTCATACAGAAAACTAGAGGGATAAGTGAGAGAGACATTTAGTACTTAGCATTTTCATGGTGACAGTACTTCTCACTATTTGGCTAACCTTATAAAGAAAATAGTACCCAGTTGTCTTCATTGTTTCTTTTTTGTGACTTGGGTAGTTTATTCATTCTCTGTAGAGATTCAGCTTTTATTGTCTTTAGAGAAGAAAGACTTGCATCTTAAAGGTAACCGGAGTATTTGAATATATAATGCCTGTTAATTTCAGTGGAACTAGACATTGCCTCATCCCTTACTCATTTTGCAAAATCATACTTCTTCATGATTGTATATATGCTTATATTAATGGGAGAAAGCTGATAAAATGGATACAACAGTATGTCTGTTTATTGCAACCTAATGATATACACACTGTAGTCATTCTATAATATGTAAGGCTATGCTGTCAAATGCCTAAGAACCATTTATGAAAAAGGACCACAGAATATGAAGGTTGGGACCAAGATATTACATTGAAATTTCAGATCTGAGTCTAAGCAGACACAGGAGGGAAGAAAAAGCTACTTGCTGAACCAAAGTGTAGATGGCACAGGTACAGGAAGGAGAGAATTGTTAGAGATATTTTTAGCAGCTTAGATGCTTGTTATAGGTCTGATGCTAAAATTCCTTGCTAAAATTAGTTTGGAAAGGAACTTTGTGGCAAGTCAATAATAGCCTTATATACTCTGCAGAGAATTCTGTATAGCCTACTTCTGTCTGAAAAACGTAGCATGAAAAAAGTGCATGGCAAAATAAAATCCTGTTCAGATATGTGGAGCTGAGGAAGTTAACTCTTAAGATTAAAAAAAAAAAGCAAAAGCTTCTCATCTCATTCTGTGAAGAAGCATCAGGGTCAAACTGGAAGAAAATAATTACATGCATTTTTAAAGAAGTGCAATTTGGGATGTGACTCAGTACTTTAGTGATGAGATAATTTTAGATGTAGCTTGCTGAACAAAATCAGCCTGATGGACTTAATTCTTTAATATCTCTCTCTTAATTTCCATATAAATTAATTAAAGCCTTAGATATCAGATAATATTTACAATAGGGATGGAGTAGAATAGAATGGTAGCATTCTTCAGCGATGCCCTTAGAAAACTGTATTAACTGTGCAAATAAAAGTCTCATGCCTCTCATACTCTTAGCACTGCATCACTTGCTTTGGAGCCTGAAAAATTTTTACCTGATCCATGTTTCATTCTTACTACTACAAAAAAACTCTGAGAATTGTTTCCTAGTTGAGGTGTCTGGGCAATTTGTCATTTTAAAAATATCAGGTACAGATTAGTGGCAGTGTTAGAGACTACAGCAATATGACTCATTTCCCAGTCACAGTGTTGCTGGACCAGATCTTTCTACCCTTACATACACAAGCATGAATCTCTTCAGATGACCATTCTTTGCTTCTCTGCATAATCAAGTTTGTTGTTGCCAGCATATAATTCTGTGAGCTCAGCCTTGACCTGTAGCATGTTCACAAAGAATCACTTAATGTGAATGAAAATAGCAAACTGTTCAACTCATTCTTCAATGAGAACAGCACATGGCTTATTAGAAACCTTTCCTGTATCACAAACCCTGCTACAGGTTTATCTCAGCATTTAAGTATGAGCACTGTCAAAGCTGCTAGTAAAATTACAGTCTGTCTAATACGGTTTTCAGTACTAGCAGAAGAAAATACGTCTGAGCAGGTCAGCTGGTATGCCTTAGCCATGTCCGAGTAAAGAATTGTTGCCAGTGTTCACAGAAATACTCCCAGTGGTAATCCAGTAAAGTCTGCACAATCTATTTGTATGTGATGCAGTGTTCACTTGTACTCTTTCTTTAATCACACCCCAAATGTTTTTCTGTTTATTAGGCAATCTGCAGTAATGCACTGACCTTTTTTTAATATATTGGAGTGTATGGCTAAAGTAAACCTTTCTGTCAGGTTGGAAAATCAATTTTACATGAAACTGATGTATTTTACCAGAGGATCGGGACTGTATAGTTGTTATCGCTGACTGTAATATTTTGAGTAATTTTCACAACCTGTGATATAGCTAACAAGTAACTTGACGGTTTGCCAAGGCAACACAGTTAGATTTGTTGAAGAGACCTTTAAAATATTCATTAGGGCAGTATATTTGTGAATGACGTATGGAGTTAATAACAAATTCAAGTTTAAGAGCAGTCTGACTTCTCAGAAGGAGGGACAGAAGCCTAGCTGTGCGAGAAGTAGCGAAATTTTATTAGTTACTTCTGTTCTAGCATACTAATAGCAAATACTCTGATTTAGCAGGGGTTTTATTTAGAAAAACTGGCAGGATCCTAAATAAACCAATTTTATGAGGCAAAGTGGCCTCTGGAGAGAGAGAATTCCCTTCCCAGAAGGGTCAGAAGACTGCCCTGCGTTTAGCTTCTGTTTGCTGTGAAGGTGAAGGAATAGCTGCTGTGTTTTCTCATGTGGTTTTCCATTTTCAGCTGCAGTTGCAGTGGGTTCTCTGTCCAGTACAGCTGCTGCATGACCACGCTTACCCATCCCAAATACACAGGGTCAGGTGGATCTTCTGACTTTCATCCATTTCCATTTATCTCTATAGTAGCTTCAAGCAACAAAAATGTACTCAGGCCTTGCAGGTATCGGGGAATTCTGTCTCATCAATTTGTGCAAGTCTAAGCCAACAGGATCTGTCTTTACAAGTCCATAGAAGCTTGCAACCATAACAGACAATTTACTTTGCTTAATGTGATGACACTGTGCCTGTTCAACCTCTTTGGACAATTGACAAATTGACCAAAAATTAAGTTTAAAAAGGACTTTTTAAATGTCCTTTTTAAATAAGGACATCTTTAACTATGTTCATAGTTAAAGAAACAGTATTAAATCTCGTGAGATTTGTTTTGAACTTTGTAAGTTTGGAAATTGGTGGCTGTTGGGAAGGTATTACACTATTTCAGGTAACAGTTTTATACTGTGTTTAGGGGTTTTTTAGGGTTTTTCCCCCCCAAATACAAATACTTCAATAATTCTTTTTTTCCCCAAGGAGAAAATGTAATCTCAAGACAACATAATAAGTCTTTTGTCTCAGTATCAGTGGTGATATGAAACAACTGGACTGAAATTAACAGAGTTGCACAACCATTTCTGTAGTTACTAGAATCACCGTGATGCTATTGACTTTAAAAGAACACACACATGCCCAAGGGGAAAATTTAGCACAGATTTAATTACAACCTTTTTTTGAGGTCAAAATTTGCTATGAGGATAAAATTGGATTAAGATACCTGATACCTTTTCCAAAAAAATGTAGAGTCTTATGCATTGCAAAAGAAAGGGGACTTTTTTAATATAAAGAATTAAATCTGAACTATAAATGACTGTTTTATTAATGACTATTTTAAAATAGTCTTTGGTTAAAAATACCTACTGAATAAAAAGAACAAAATTCTGTCAGTTTCTGTAGGGAGCACAATATACTCAAGTGACTATATATTAGCATGTACTACTTTGTCACATTTATAATATATGAAAATGTCTTTTCACAGGGACAGGCAAAGATGATGAAGGATGGAAAGGTTTTTAGAGTTATTCAAGAGAACTGCTGGGATCCAGAAGTACGGATTAAAGAGATGGACCTGTCAGGTACCTCCATAAAGGAATTTAAATCGTTGTGTCTCATTTAGAGTAACAGCAACTTCTCTGATAGTGCATCTGAAAGTGCTTAATAACAATATCAAAATTAAAAGGTTTAGCATACTGATTCATTAGTTTACATCTGTTGAAAGTCAGCAAAAACTGATGTGTTTTACACTCAGACTCAAATGGGATATATTCCCGTAACTTTCCTCATTTTCAGTAGCAAATTATTCCCCACATGAGCTCATAAATTTTGGTGGGACTTTTAAGACAGTAAGGAACCAGTTGACATAAATAAGGAAAAGGCAACATGCATTCCAGGTATAAAAGTGATAATGCATAAAAGAAAAAGCCCTTTTGTTTTTGTTCCAAATGTTATGTTTACTCACAGGATGTTTTTTAATGTTTGCTTCCTTTTCTAATTTTTTTTTCTCTTTAAATGTTGCAGCTTCATTCTGTGTTTTTGCTAGAGGGCTTTGAGCCTAGAGAACTGGTAGAATTACTTTCTCAGAAAAGATAGTTTGCCCAATTTAGAAAGAAATTTAAGCAGAAGCCAGATTTGCAAATTTATTTTCCATCATTAGTTACATGCCACTAAATAAGTGTAAGATGGGAGACTGAGGATGAGAGAAGGAACTGTAATATGGTCAATTTTTTTTTTCAATTCTTATTAAAACTAATTCTAAATTACTTTTGTGAGAGATTTATATTTTTTCTTAGACTGAGGCCTGCATAATTCCTACATCAGTTTCTCAGTAGACATAACTTGAATATTTTCTCCAACTTTTCATAAGGAATAAACATCTGAATTATGTCCAAGAGCAGATATGTTATAAGTAGCATCTTCGTGATAATTGTTTCCTTCTCTCATGGGTTAGCATGTTAGGAGATACTTTGGGTCATTCTCTTTATGGAGGTTTACTGCAACACATAACAAAAGCCAATTAGGGAACTCAAGGGCTGGCAGGCCATTTATGTAAACACAATTTAAGTAAGTTTCAACTTCTCGTTTTCACCCTGGAGAAGCAGTATTTCAAACTCAAACCGTTAGACATTTAATGGGAATGCTGGAATGTCTTTGCAACCTCTCTGAAGTACGCTGCCGTGACTAGACTGTAATCATTCACTGAGTTAGCTGAGGGATTTTGGGGATTACCATGTCACTCAGCCACAGCGTTGATCATAAATAGCCTTTGGGCATCTTTCCCTTTCAGCTATTTCCCTCAACACTAATGGCAAGTCTCTACAAAACAATACTGCCTCATCTATTTGCTGTAGACAACTGTAGAATTTGCTGTAGAAAACACAGGAGTGATTTTTTTTCAACGTTTTGCAACAGCTCTCCAGAAAAGAAAATGTATCATAAAGCAGGCACTACAATATTTCTCCACAAACTAAACTGTGCTTACTTGGTAAAAAAAAAAAAAAAAAAAAAAAAATAGCTAAAACTGTGTGTTAGAGCACCATCTGGTGACTTGTGCCATAAAGATGTCCCCTTTTATTACAGCACTGCAGAGATACAGGCATCAGCCAATTAAGTGTAAACAAAAAAAAAAGTCTTAGTGTTTTTCATTCTTACATTCCCCTAACGATAAAGACTATGGGCTACATTTACTTTTTTTCTGTTTATAAAGCTGTAGCCACTTAGTTCGAAGACCATTGCCTGTAACACAGGCTGAGGTAGATAATACCTAAAATTTTAACCTCCAAACATGGCATAACTTTGGAACAAAGGTGCAAGGAGTTTCCCAGCTGAACAAAACTAGTATCAGTCACTGTAAGGTATTATTAACACAGAGAGATAACTTAGAGCTTGATTGCTAAAATGCTTTGTTTGTGCAATGCCCAAGAAATCTTGCCAGTAATAAGAAATTTACCAAATTATAATAAGAATTACAATAACAATAAGAAATGTACCATTTTACCAAAGAGAATAAAGTAGTTCTCATAATCATATGTCCTAGGTCTGTTTGGTATACAAACCCGTGTCTTGATCAGCTCAATAAAACAAGCTATCAAGGTAATTCAATAAAACAAGCTGTAAAGGTAATGAACATCATGATTCTGTGACACAAATCATTACAATTCTGTTGGAGAAAATCGTTCAGTTAATCCTAATTGCCTTTTCTTATTTTCTCCTTTATAAAACCCTTTGAAGACAGTATAAAGTAGAGGTTTTTCTGTGCTGATTCTTCTTCCTAAAGCTAGCATCTAGAATGTTTTAGCTTGGAAATCTACCTTTAAGGTTTATGATAAATTTTCTCAGAAGTGTAAAAATGGGTTGAAACCAGATACAGTGCTTATTGTGTAAAACGTGGCAAGTGTTCTTAAACATACTGGTCAAGTGTCCAGTAGCATATTGGTGGATAATACAACATAGGCTGTACTTTGGTGTATATATATAATTTTGTGGACCTAATCCTTAACCCCAATCCATTGCTGCTGTATATATTAATCAGATCTTGTAAGTGGTGCCTGAGTCAGCTTCCCTTAGAAGAAATTCTCCTAGGGTTTTTTCTGCCATCTTTTGCCTTAGTATTTTCATTATTAACAACCAAGTTCAATTTTTTAAAGCATGACAAAATATGTGCATAAATATTACAATCAGACCTAAAATTAAAAAAAAAGTATAGTTTTACATGTAACTGTTTAGTGAAGTCCTAAGTATTGTTTCTTGTTAATTCTGTTGTTAATCTGCTAAGTTTGCTGTGTTCATTCCTGTTACCCATCACATACAAAGTTATGGTATAGATTTCTGTTTGAATGGAAACCAAGCAACATAGACTTAATTCTCTCCATTGCTAACATTAAAGTTATTTCTAAAAAAAGACAGATTTTCTTACAGTTACAACCTCAGTAGTCCAGACACAGCATGAATGAAACCTAACACAATATAGCTTTGGGGAACACTTAGGAAAACATTGTTTGACAACCAGTGTTAACATAACATTGTTTATCTTTGAGGTAATCTACATATTATTTATTAAACATACATAATATACTTGACCCCAAAATAAACTTAAGGTACTGTATTCTGTCAGGTTAGCACCACATTCATTTATGTGAGTAACATTAAATTGCTATTTTAATTAATTGTAGATACGTATACCACATCCTTCGAAAGTGAAAATACTTAGTTTCACAAATAGTCTAGTATGAGTATGAAAGTGTTACTTTTCTTTTGACCTAGCAAAAGTATTCCAATCCTAGTAAACAGATACACTACAGGAGTTATTGCTATGTTCCTTAATTAGAAAAAAAAAAAAGATTCCATCCATGTCACTGTAAAATTAGTCTTTCTTACCATTAAAGCTTTTACCTTCTACCTTTCAAACAAAGTGCTTGCTTATTTTTAACATTTTATTTAAAAAAAAAAAAAAAGGAAACATTAATAACTGCTTTTTCTTACTCAGGAGTCACAGTCCAAGTCCTTTCCACAGTCCCTGTAATGTTCAGCTACTGGGTAGGTTCCTACTAGCATATTCTGTAATTCATATGTTACAAAATTATTTAAAAATAAATGCATCCTCCTATAAATTAGATGATTGAAGTAGTAATTAGAGCACTAAAGTAAATGGGGAATTGTTCTGCTGTGAAAAACAAAAGATAAAAAAACAGTCAAGCTGTCAGGAAAGCCCACAGGGTGTCCTGGCAAAGCTCCGCTCAGGGGTACACTCAGTAAGAAAGAATGAGACAACAACAATATTTATTCTGGGGACCTTGTGGGGATAGCTGGAAACATGGAGAGAGAATTCATACAGCATGCATCCATGGTCAGCAGGTAGATATATATGTACAGATTCCATGGAAGCTAGACATGAATCAGTATTTTCTTATGAAAAAAAGAGGTAAAAGATGTATTTGTGGTCTTGTCCCACTTTCTTTTAAATGTGGCATGGGACTTATTGACCTAGAATGCTTTGAATCTTACAATTCAGTAGCAATTTTGAATTCATATGTTCCCTGCATGGTGATCTTGAATGCATCAAAGAAATAAAAACAGTCTGAGAAGATAAATCCCAGTAAAATGCTGTTCTAAATACATTCTCAGTTTCACTATTTAGTTATGTGTACAAATTGAGTTGTTACATGTAAACAGATATGCTACATTAAAAATCATTGTGTTAAGCCCACATATAAGCAGTAACACTGATGTTCAGAATTTCTTGTTGGATGATATATCTTTAGAATTTTATTCTGGTATTTATGAGAATATTTTAAATTAAATATGTATTCGGGGGGAAATGGGAAACTGGTTGTATGGATATTGCAGTTCTTTTCTTAAAATCATGACTGTTATCTCCTAAACATTAGAGAGGTTTGCTCCAGTTTTCTCTGTACAATTCTCATGCTCCAGCATCTCACACTTACATTTCTCTCTTCAACAATAGGAGAGTAAATATTCATTGGTATGTTTAAAAATTATAGGCTGGGGTTTTTGCATTGGGATACGCAAAACCAGAGGTTTACACAGAGGACCAGATACTTAAAAGCCTCAGCAACCTGGGCTTTATTACACTCATTCTGAGCGGTAAAGGCAACAGCAGTTGGTAAAATACTCAAGACAAGAAGCAGAACTGCACCCAGAGGTTTTAAAGCGAGGCAGAATTCAGCCCTACTGGTTTTCACCTATTCAGAACTCTAAAGTAAATTTGAAGTTCAAACTCTGTCTGTGAATTGTTTGCAGTGACATTTATCCAATATCTTCCAAAGGTGATAACATTTGAGAACTATATTTCAATGTACTATTCTGCTTAATATCTTACCAGGCCAAACCTCAGGATACTTTAGATCTAGCCCAGATATTAAATAATGACTTAGCTGCTACAGTAAGAAAGTACCCCAAGAGGTTTATCGGCTTGGGTACGTTACCTTTGCAAGCTCCAGACCTGGCTGTGAAGGAAATGCATCGCTGTGTGAATGAACTTGGATTTCCTGGAGTACAAATAGGATCTCATGTCAATGAATGGGACCTGAATGCACCAGAACTGTACAAAATTTATGCTGTGAGTAAATGTTTCTTTCCTTATTTTGGGAAATTCTGTCTAAAAGTATCTTGGGACATATTTTGGAGTATTCTGTCTGAAAATATCTTGGGACACATTGAGTCATCAACTAAATTGTATAGGTACATTGAAACAATTAAGCCTTCTAACCTGCTTAGTGATCAGAGAGATTCAGCTTTAATTATATATGATAATTCATTGTAGGATATAGTGATAATAATACAGTATAAAACACTCTGAAACATACTTTATAATAATGAATAACAAAATCTTTTTTATGATATGAGTTCTCAATATAGAGTTGCCTTCTTTGTTTGTGAGGATAAGTGCAGTATCAAATAAAGCATTTCTGCACTGTTTGCTTTTGCGTTCAAGTTACCGTATCCAGTCCTGTTGAGATAACTGATAAAACTCCCTGAGATTTTCAGAGACGCCTATAGAGCCAAAGTACCATACAGAATTACACAAATTGCTCCAAAAGTTCCAAACTGAATGTATTGATTATTAAATGGATTTATAAATCGCATTTCTTAAATAGCCTGAGGTCCAGATGAGGGTGGTCATTTGTCTCAATTATGGGGCTTTATCAGTGTACAGTCTGTATCTGTTTCACAGGTTATTATAGCTGTCAGCTTGAAATGGATCCATAGAGGTTATTTTTCAGAAGGCTGAATTTATTCAAGAATTCTGGTAGTGCAGCATCTGGACTGTTTGGTTTTATGGTCTTAAACAGTCAGTTATCGGCTTCCACTCTTGGAGATGCCTATGTTCACAGAACCACAGCATGGCTGGGGTGAGGTTGGAAGGTACTTCTGGAGGTCATCTGGTCCAAATCCCTCCTCAAGCAGGGCCACCTAGAGCCACTTACCCAGGACCATGCCCTGGCTTTTGAATATCTCCAAGGATGGAGACCCCACAGCCTCCTCTAGGCAACC
>JAVJGJ010000061.1:35731380-35743105 GCA_035590215.1 Microhierax caerulescens
ACTTACCCAGGACCATGCCCTGGCTTTTGAATATCTCCAAGGATGGAGACCCCACAGCCTCCTCTAGGCAACCTGTGCCAGTACTCCATCACCCTCACAGTAGAAAAGTGTTTCCTGATGTTCAGAGGGAACTTCTGTGTTTCAGTTTGTGCACGTTGCCTCTGGCCCTGTCATAGGGCATCACAGAAAGGAGCCTGGCTCCATATTCTTTACACCCTCCCTTCAGGTATATATATATATATATATTGATGAGATCCCCACTGAACCTGCTATTCTAAACAGTCCCAGCTCTCTCAGCATTTCCTTATAGGAGAGATGCTCCAATCCCTTTTGGATTCCCTCCAGTAGCTCCACTTCTGTTTTGTACTGGGAACTCTCTCTTATACTATACATTCTTCAGCTTCTTTTTAACACATGTAGGTAGTAACTTCTGTCACTTTTAGAAACATCCCTGTGTAATAAAGATTGTGAAATCAAGCCATATTTGATAATTAACTTTATCAATCTACTCAGCCAGTTATTGAATTGCTATTTTTGGTTTACAAATGTAGATGGCAATAGCTCCCTATAACCCAAAAGCTGCAGCTTTATTTATGCATGTATGGGTAAATAAACCCAAATTTTTCAAATGTGTGATAATCTCCTTAGCAACAAGAGGAGGTCCAGAAATATATCTGACAAAATGAAGCAGTTAAGTCCTGGTTAAGCATATGAATTACTCTAATAACTATATGTTCAAATTTAAGCACATAGTTAAATTACTCAGAATCAGCACCCTATATTTTTCTTCTGTTTTCCTTTCCAAAGGTGTCAGTCATTTTGGAAAACTTAATATACTTGAGTCGAGATGGATTATTGATCAGAATACAGCTAGATTTCGAACACTTGGGGTGTATTAGGAAGAGTTTTAACAATTTTTTTAGGCCAGGCAGAAGGCCAAAGGGGACAAATGCAGTGCAACTGCAATGAAAATTCCTGAAAGCAGCTGGAACAATTCTGCAATACCATCCTAAAATAGTTCTATAAAACGTTATGAGAATTCATCCTCATATGCATAATGAAACCAAAATAATACTGGTTTGAACGAAGTTTTTTACAGCAGGGTAGCTAAAAAAGTGGGTTTGTACCACATTAATCTGAGGAACACAGGCTTACTAAAAAGGTATTATCATCAGTGTTTCCAGTCCTGTAGTCTCAAAAAGAACTTGGAAACTGAGTGAGGGCTTCAGGATATGGCCCAGAAGAGTAAATATAACCAACTATTGCTTATAGTTCTTAATTCTGGGCCTATTTTCATTACTAGTACTAACACTTAGTACAATTTTGCAGGTAATCTTGGAAGCATGGCTAAGAACTAAGATACGTTTTGGTATGATTAGTCAAGATTTTTATTTTTTTCTTCTTGCTGCAGGCTGCTGAACAATTGAATTGTTGTCTCTTTGTGCATCCCTGGGACATGCAGATAGATGGGAGGATGTCCAAATATTGGTTTCCCTGGCTAATAGGTAAGTGCATATTTATTTTGCTTAATCTGCATTTATGTGCTGTCAGTGGATTATGCCCAGAAGATTATTGCAAAGGTACTAGTAAAGAGAAAAACTACATGACTTTTCTATAATTTTATTTTAAAAAAATCAAATACTATGATTAAATCTTTTGTGTAACTTGAGCAGTCATTTTTTTAAGCTTGTTCAGTTTGTCTAACTTTTAAATACCTAGAAATAAAAAATATTCAGACTGGCAACTAAAGAATTTAGTATTCTTTTTTTGTCCTAAATACAAAGAGCAAATGACTAGGGAAAAGTGTCATTTTTTGTCAGAAAATTGTCTCTGAAATGAGCTTCTGAAAAATAATGAGAGTAAATGAAGGAGTAGGCAAAACCAAACATTACTTCCTAGATTTTCTTAGATTATTTCTTAGGGATAAATTGATCAGAGAGGAAGTAAATCTAAATTCACATCAACTGTAGCTGAAACAACATGTACTTTGAAAGCTCCCCAGAAATGTAGGGAACTATCTGGTTTCTCTTTTTTCCCCATCTGCTAGGTAAATCGGGACAACATTAAATAACACGAGGTAGGTTGTACTGTTACCTAGAAATGTTTAGACCTGATTCCACCTTCACTTATTCAGTTTTGCATTGTTTTGTTTTGCACTGCCTCCAATAGAGGTGTTTTGAAAAACATACACTACTTACATATAATATACGTTCTGCAATATACACTGAAAAATCTTAGTGTCCCAATCACCAGTGCATTATCTTAAAACAGTATCAGTCTTAATCAGAGCAGGCTCAGTAAGATTTAAAAAGAGACTAAAATTATTGCATTTACTTAACAAAGTGTAATTAAAAGATTTTCCTACTAAGCCTAATAAGGCTTTGCATCTGAGTGTATGGTAAAACATTAAAGAAAGACAACATTTTGAGCTGGATAGGTATTGTTTTTCCCATAGATGAGGGAAACTCAGTTCCTGACTTCAAGCTGGATGTCTGAAGTTAGCCATCTAAATGGTGTGATATTATAAATGTGTTAGGTGTGCTGAGAAACTGAGGTCTGATGTAGGAACCTAAACTGCTGTTTGTTCTTAACACTGGGAATCCAAGTTATCCAGTGGCAAAGAGTGAGAGAGGTTATTTCTAAACTGTAGAAACTGGCACCGTGTCATAACTCAGCCCCAAATCTATGTTGGAGTAATCACCACCGTACCTGTTGCACTTTCCACACAAAAGAAACCCAGAAGCACAGGCGAGAAGAGGACCTGGCATATTCCAGACTTGCCTTTGAGCTGGAATAACTGGGGAATCAAGCCTGTACTGCGCATTTCAGGACATAGCCAACCTGCCTGCCAGCTGTCCTAGTGGTGTAGAGCAAAAACTGGACTTAGAATTCAGAAGATCTTACCTTCCAGTCCTGTGTGCTCATTTTGGTTAATGTTCAGCTCCTTGTTCCTCTAATAGAAATAATGTGTAACCTTTGGCAGCTGCAGGCACAAGGCTAATTAAAGAAAATGAAGATAACATTTCAAACTCAAATAGGAAAATAAAAAAAATAAAACTCTCATACAATAAAACTTTTTTTGCTCATAGGCATGCCAGCAGAAACAACGATAGCCATTTGCTCCATGATTATGGGAGGAATTTTTGAAAGATTTCCTAAGCTGAAAGTTTGCTTCGCACACGGAGGTAAATAATATACTATGTGAAGTATCTGTTCTTTACTTGAGCATGCTACAATTGTATTTTCTGCTATGCCAGCTAATAGGGTTAGCACTTTAAGCCTGCCATCAGCTGGAGAACTACTACCCCACAGAAGATAAGCTGCCACATCGGCTGCTTGTATGAACACTCTCTAGCCTGTTTCAGCCAGTGTTTGAACTATTGTAATAGCTTTTAAGGGAAATGAAGGGGAAGGGAAGACAGGAGATAGTTTGGGGAAAGGGACAGGGAAGCAGCAGGAGGAATTTGGGCATCACAGCAGTGAAGAAGTGGGTTCAACAAAGAAAGAAGCTAATGAAAGGGAAGGAATGAAATACTGCTGGTTCAGAGCACTTTCTTTCTAAATAGCTTACCAGAAAACTTACACATCTCTGTGGAATAATGTGACTTCTTTAGCCCCTGCATATTTTCAGCTTGTGTTACTAAAAATTTCTCCTTGCAGGTGGAGCTTTTCCATACACAGTGGGGAGAATCTCCCATGGATTCAACGTGCGCCCTGATTTGTGTGCAATGGATAATAAGGTGGATCCAAGAAAATACCTTGGTTCATTTTACACAGACTCTCTGGTCCATGATCGTGATGCCCTAAGGCTGCTAACAAGTGTAATAGGAGAGGTGAGTTCTAATGCTTCCAGAAGCAGGTGAGTCATTCTTTATTTAATTCTCTATGAAACAGCAAAAGGAGAAGAGAAGAAAACAGGAAGACAGCTCATTCACCCAGTAAAATCAGAAGCTGAGCTCTTACAAACCGACATGTTTCTCCCATGTTGATAATGCTTTTACTAGATAAAGTTATTGAAATGGTGGTTTTAATCCAGGAAATCATGCTCTGTGAACCTTAATTCAGTGAGGGTAGTTCCATGTGTAAGTTTGGCCAGGATGGGACTGCAAACAGACTGCTTCATTTGGAGCCTTGTTTTCAAGTGGCTTAATTTTCAAATTCAAGTGTATACTTGAAGAAATAGAATTGTATTTCTAATGAGGAAGTTATAGGTAGAAAAAAAGTCAATAATAAAGAAGGTTTTTGCAAGGATCCTGGAGAGCACATTAAACATCATGGGTTTGCAAAAATATTTTAATTGTTAAGAGTAGAGAGCAAAGAAATCTTAGTTTAGCAACCTGTTTAAATCAGGTACTGCATGGGACAGAAAAATCCCCAAACATTCAGATCATTCCTTCTCATTAGTAAATGCTCAGGAAGGGGTTGAAAATGACATCACTTATGCCAAGCTCCTGTGGATCACTAGAAATTAACAAGAGAGACATATTTGTGTCTTGATCTCTGGACCTCCTGGGGTTTCTGCAGCTAGCAGGCAGATACCTGCCAGGTGTCAAAAACAGAAATGCAGGCTCTGACATTGACTTTCTTGTTTTAACAACTCTATTCCTGTTTCCTGTATGTTAGTTTCTAGGCTCACATACTACTTTCTCACATATGGAGCTGTTGTTGTCACCAGGGCCTCTTGTATGACCAAAGTTCACAAAGACAGCTAAGCCAAATATTTTCTTTCTCTCTACAGAAAAGATAATGTTGATTCCTTATTTTCACCTCTAGTACAGCGAACAGGTTACTGCAATAAATCTGTATTAGAACTGGCAAAGAAATGACTTGCCTAGGCCAGCCAAAAATAGTAATGCAGAGCTCTTGCTTTCTTTATCATGGTACTCTGAGCCTTTGAAACTGTGGGTTCTCTGTTTGTGCTGCACAGGAAATCTGTATCTTTGAAATGGAACTTCTGCCTGCAGCTCCCCTACAGTAGTTGTGCCTTTTACAAAAAGTTTGCATTTGAAGATCCGTGAAACATTCAACAATGTGACAGCACAACAACAGCTTGAAACAACACTATAGAAAGTTTTTGTAAAGTGTGTATGTATGTGCACATACAGTGACACTACAGCTCTAAGGAGAAGAGAGGGAATACCTCTTAAGTAAATCCACCATGAACAAAAAAATAGATTTATGAAAGGAGCCTTATAAAATGTGCAAAGGAATGACCCTGCAGCCTAGTTCTGTTAGAAACAAATAAGATAAAACCCAGGTCAGTTTACTTGTCAAAAGATCTGCTAATAAGCTGTTAGTATTGGAAAGTTCTTATCAGTGGGTGTTAACTTGGGTGGCATTTGCGAAGTTCTTTTCATACATATAGACGTGTTATAGCATAATTTTAGCAGTGCTAGTTCTAGTGAGCTATGCTGGAGAGATGTCTGTGTCAGGGATGAAGTTTTAGGCACCAGGTGTGTTACTAACAAAATACTATGGCTCCAGGCCAATATGGATTTCTTTTAATTTCTGTTAGCAACCTCTAAATAGTAAATATATTATGTTCAACAGCCCATGACTTTTTACTATGCATTACCTTGTGAATCTAACTGTAGCTTACAGTAATCAAGTGGCTTTAAGTACTTTTGCAATAGATTTAAAAAATTTTACCACATGATGTGCACTTCCATTTTACAGGACACCCAAGGGCTTAAGGAGTAACAGTTCAGCTCTTGTCTTCAGTTATCTCCTTTACTGAGATGTCTCCCCAAATCTAGACCATGTTCATCCTAAGTATATTCTCATTCTAGATGCAGTTATAGTACAGAGGGATGAGTCTAGCTCTTGAATTTTAAATTGCTATGCTTAGGTGGTCAGATTCCCTTCATTATTGCCAAGGAAACAAGACCACTCACCTGTTTCTTTTTTTTTCATTTTAAAATGTTGAGAGACATGTTTTGCCATTGTTCGAAAGACCTTGATAAATTAGAATCTGTGTGACTCAGCATGGCTGAGATTCACAAGTTCTTTTTCTGTTTTGATTCTGTTAGGCCGAACTGTAGATGTCAAGAGCAAAGCAGGAGAACAAGTACAACAGGATGCTTAATCCATTGCTGACAAACATAACTTTTATTTTTGTTTTAGCTTGTGTAGAATGCAAGTCTCAGAGCAGTTCTGCTTCAGAGTAACAAGTTAGCTTTGCATCTGAAGGCTGTTCTAAGCCATGACTGTTGTGGGAAGGCTGCTGTCTCTGCACCACACTTAAACTGTAACTTCTTTACATTTCTTCCTAGGAAGTGACACATAAACTCTGGCCCTTAATCATGATTAGTCTTTGCAACTGAAATTTAGTTGTTTGAGAGGGAGGTTATGGACTGTAATTGGATAATCTAAAAGTCACTTGGCAATAGCCTCTCTTGTGTCATTTATTTTGTCAACAGACTTCTGAAATTAAGTTTCTTAATGCCATAAATTTGACCAGTGTACTACATGGGATGTTGGAGTCTTCTTTAGTTCTCCTCTGAGTAGTCTGAGCTCAAGCAATGTGACATCAGGTGGAACCCCAGTGCTGAAAAGTCATGAGTCAGGTCCCAAAAACTTCAATGCTTTTAACGTTCAGAAGAACTTGGGGGAAAAAAAGTACATTTTCTTTCTCTTTTTAATAACTGAAGGCATTTTGTCCTTGAAAAAAGTATTTGCATCTCATTTTCAAACTTTATAACTATGAAGATTAAAAAGTCCCCTCTTTCCAATGAGAGCTGACGTTCTCACATAATACTATTCCACGAGTCAAACGCTTAAAAAACCATCAAATATCTCAGTGCAGTCGTGTGTTAGCAGAGTAACACATATAAGATTAATAAGTGCTGGGCTAAAAACAATGTGACTGGGTGTTGGGGACACTGTAACTTTGTAAGCTGAAGGTTTGAAATAGGACAGCTCTCTAGAGTATAGCCAAGAGCTGTGCAGGAAGGGCATCAGTGTATGTAAAGATGTGCTTAGTCATGGCTTCAGGTCTTCAACAGCCATTGCCTGGCATCAGAATGCAATGTGTTGGATTTGAGCTTATGGATATTAAAATCCAGTGACAGCTGCGATGAGTCATGCACATTTCACTTCGTCCCTTCTTAGTTTTGGGTGCAGGTGAATTGGAGCCTATCCCAGTTAAAGGAAGCAGAAATACACATTTCTGAGAAAGAATTTTGTAAAACTGCAAAATTGCTGCAGTCCTTCACTCTCCCCCCATGATGAGATAGCCTGAAGTGAATACAAATAAACACAAAATCCCTAATGATGCTGGCTGTAAAAAGTGAAGAACTGGGTTGACAGGGGATTATATGATTCAGCGTATCTCTGCAAAAGCTTTCCCATGGTGATTCCCTCAAGAGCCATCACCCACAGGTAAAACATTCTCTGGCTAGAAGCTGCAGCTGAACTGGCTACAAGCCGGCCTTTTTCTGAGATGTATCCTGATAGTAGGAGAAAAGCTGAGATTCAAGGGTCATACAATTTTTACTAATATGAGGACAAACTCATGTTTGGCGCTCTGAGATTAATTTTAAGATTCAGTTCTCTGTTACTGTGAAAAAAGTTCTATTGAGTAGAAGGGTCCACAGAGGTTAGTCATTAGCCGGTTGTTCCTTTCTAAAAGGAGAGATGCACTAATCAAGGTATTGAACTATAAGTCCTCTAGGGAAAGCTGACTTTGATACTTTAGAATAACGTAATAATACATCTATTTTGCTGGGAGTATGCTGCAGAGACTTCACAGGACTTCTCTGAGGCTGATTGCTAAAGGCAGGTATTGCAACCCCCATTTTATGGATGGGTACAAAACTGAAGCTCAGAGAGTATAAATGAACAGCCTACTATCACTAGTAGCAGAGCAATAATATTGCTTGTAATTTTTTCTTATTAATTTACAGTTCTTAATTTTACTGCTAATTAATAGATCACATGATTAGCTGTGAAATACTTCAGAGCAAAAGAAAAATAGGATTGAAATAATATATATATTATTCCAATGGGGAATGGGATTTCTTTCTGCTTTGGCATAAAGGAGTTGTAAATAAATATATACAAACCTTGCTGCCTTACTTAACCTTGACTAATAAACAGCTGGGCAAATAAAAAGCTGGGTTTCCTTCTCCTTTACTTAGAAAACCATTTTCTCATATCAGCCTAGTATGCTTATTGGTTGGTTTGTTGGTTTTGGTTTTTTTTAATTGGCATACATTTGTTTTTCATTTCTGAAGAGAATGCCTTGGTATCAGATTGAATGTAAGAGAATGGATTTATCTGCTTAAAAGTAGACACATCCAAATATATTTTGTTTAATCTACACTCAGATTGATTTAGAAGGCAGAGGGTATAAATCCTCCTTGTCTAATCTTAACAGTAAGACTTCTATAATAAATTGTAACACAACAATACAGGGCAGAACAATAGAATTGGGTCTCTTGTTTGGAGTCCGGGTTTTGTACAGGTCTTTCAGACGCTCTCGGGTGACATCTATTGGAGGTAAAAGAAATTAAAAAGCAGCAGATGACAAGAAGAACGAATTATTTCATAAAATAACTGAATTTTGTTTTCTTCATCCTAGTTTAGTATTGTAACTGAGTTCAAATATTATAACAAGAGTCCCAAATTCATGAGCTTGACTTCAAATTCATGAGACATTTAAAAACATATATTTTTAATGGAAACTGGGGTTTTCAAATATTCATGTCTCCAGGAGATGAAGTTTAAAGGAGAATAGACTTTTGATAAAATCAAGAGTTGGCAGTGTGCATTTTTGAAGGTAGATAAAATGGAGAAATATAATTTCAGTGTGAAAATGAACCTCTAACAATGCAGGCCTGTTGAGGAGCTGCCTATTTCTTTTCATCTCTGATAACAGGAATCTTCCATACAGATTTTTATTGAATTTTCTTTTCACTGACTTGCTCTCAGAAACAAATCATATCATGTTACTTATACTCTCAGATACATGTTTCAAACACACAGCTACTATCCAATCCCAGGTAAAGACAGTAACACTTAAAAAAAATCACAGACTTCAAAAAATACATTAAAATATCCTAAGTGAGATTTTGGTTTTGTTATTTGAAGCTGAATACTAGTTAAATTAAATATTTTTTAATTTAAGTGATTGTAGTAATTCTACGCTGTACCATGTTTTAAGTAGTATCACAATGCAATTATTGCAGATTCGAAAGTATCACACAAAAGATAATTTTGATTTATTTGTATTTTTTTACACATTTTTCTCATGTATATATATAATTTATATTTGTGTGTGTATGTGGGGTCAAGAATTTCAAATTCAGGAATGCAAATCCAAGCATCTTTTCTGAGTTTGGTGGAGAGATTCTTAAAGGAATTGTCAAAAGCTCTCATACTCATTTTGGACTGCACAAAACAGTGCAGAGCACAGAGTGATCATGAAAAAGAATCAAAAAGTCAAAAAAAACTTAAGGAAAAATTCTGTGTGACCTTTATTGGCTATTTAATTTATGGCAACACTTAACCAAGATTAATCACTGCATTTTAGGTAAGCTACTTGCAGAAGCAGTGTGAGTAGCACAGGGGAACAACAGATGCCTTTTTATTATATTTCAAGCCAGCACCACAGAACAGAAAATCAATCTGAGCAGGAAATTACCATTTGTGGTTTATTCACCTGAGCAATCTACACTCATTCCCATCAGCCTGGGATTTGCATTTTGAACTTTCTGTGTATCAGAATAAAGATACATCAAACTTAGACATCACAAAAGACATTAACAAATACCCTGTACTATTTTTGAACTTAGATTCACCCAATAAACTCTTGAGTCATTGTTTTCAAGCACTGATTTCTGCTAATGAAAATTGAAACCCAAATATTATCTTCATATTAATTAGTCCAATTTCATAATTAGTCAGTCCAATATATACATGTAATTTCCTGCCCTGTGTTTTATTATAAATTCCAGAAAGCACACGCAACTATATTGTTTAATGTTACTACAAAATGTACATGTTTTTTTTATTACCAGGACAAAGTTATTTTGGGGACAGATTATCCTTTTCCCCTTGGGGAACTGGAGCCTGGAAAATTGATTGATTCAATGGAAGATTTCGACAATAAACTGAAGGTATGATCTTTACCTTTGGGTTTTTTCCCCATCCTTTTTAAGCCTCTGGTTTTAGATGTGAGATAAAAACACTGAAAAATCAGTGCAATACACTTGATTTCTGCAAAGACTAGAAAAGGTCCTTTAGTCTCTTTGCAGCAGTTCATTTTAAAGCATGAGGAGAAACATTTGAGTAAAATACAACTTAAGCACACGCAAACATTTATATTTGTTTTGGTTTTACAGGATAAACTCAAGGCTGGAAACGCTCTGGAATTTTTGGGTCTTAGCAGAAAACAGTTTGAATAATCATGAAGATATAAAAGAGACCAAACTTTGGAAATAATGCTGAATCCTTAGGGATACTTGTATTTGCATGTGCAATTATACAGGGGAAAAATAAATTTGACAAGTATATTACAGTCTACTGTTATTTCCAAAACAAAAGCAAGGGTATTGGCAATGAGTATGCACAGGTATTTCTGTGCATTTGAGGATTTGTGTAGCGTTTAAAAAATTCTGAAGTACCTGCTTTCATAACAAAGGAAAGATTTCATCTTTTGCAGTTGTAATAAGAGTCACTGAATTATATCAGTGTCATGTAATTAGGACTTGATTCCCAAGAAGAAAGAACTGAGAAAAATTATGACTTGTATCCAATACATTCCAGTCTTTGTTCATACCAAATGAACAGAATTTAGAAGAATTTTAAAACAGAATTTAAACAGAATTTTTTGATGCCAAACGAAAAGCAACATTTGCCTTTATCCACTGCCTGAAATTACAGCACACCACACTTCAGCTCAGCACTGCAAGTATATGCACCGACGCTTTGTAAATGTTGTGACAGGATGAAAAAGGTCTGTGTGAGGACTTGTACTTTTTAGCTGCCACCTACACCACTAGCAACTTACTCATCAGGAACAATTGGATCAATAGGGTTGTAATTACAGAAACAGTGTATTTGTGTAGGTAATACTTTGTGCATCACTGTCACTGTCAAAATACACACTACTGTTTGGCAACAGGATGGTTTAATGGATCTGTTCCTTAAAAAATACTTCCTAAAAATAAGGTTGGATACTTTATACGTTGAAGTGTTAATGCTCTATTGAGTTTGAGTCCTGCTATAGGAATGGAAAGATGGTTTACTTTATAGACTACTGATTCAGATGGGTCTTGATGATTATCCAGTGAGCGCACAGGCATCCTCCTCCTGAGAGGATTTTATACTAGTCAGAAAAATGCTGATGAGTACTTACAGTCTCCATTCTCATGGGATCGTTTGCTGGCTATGTGTGGTGTCAACCATTTTTCTGTTTAGTCTTAGAACACTCCAGGAAAAATACTATTAGACAAAATTTGGTTTTGTAGCCGTGATCTTATGTTCTGTCCTTATGTCAGAGACTGAACCTGAAGGATGTTGAACATCAGCAGTTCCTGCTGATACCAGCCTCTGTTGGACTACAAAGAAGGCTTTGTCCTTCTCTACAGTGTCAAAAACCAACACAAAACAAAAATTGTGCAGGTTAATTATTTATTTTCCTAGCATGCTGGTTTTGGCTGGGGTAGAGTTAATTTTCTTCATAGCAGCTCATACAGGGCTCTGTTTTGGCTTGATGCTGGGA
>JAVJGJ010000061.1:35747448-35765278 GCA_035590215.1 Microhierax caerulescens
GAGCGGCGGCCCTGAGGCACAGAATGGGGGGAGGAGCCTGGCCGGGGCGCCGCGGGCCGCCTTTGTCGGCGGGCGAGGGCGGCGGGGGTCGGGCCGGGCCGTGGGCCGCGGCCCTGGGCGCTCTCGGAGCCTCCACCCCCGGCTCCCTCGGGATGGGCACCCCCTCCCTCGCCGTTCTTAAATCTGAATTTCAAAAAATCCGAGCAAAGCTAAAACCTCCCGTCCCCTGCGAATAGTTGGCGCGGAGCGAAACAAAAGCCCTTGAGGCGTGTTGGGGCTCTGCCGCCCGCTGAGGGGCCGGCGGAGCCTGCGGCGGGGGCCGGGGAGCCCCACGTTGTCGGGGTAAGGATAACGCGTTCTTGCCTGTGCAGCGAGTGCCGCTATCAGTGAAGTTCCAAAGTGTCCCGGTCTTCAGCCTCATCCAGCTGAAGACGGTGTGTGGGAAGCAGTGGTTGATGCGGAAAGCGCATCGCTTTCGGTTCTGGTAAACAGTTGTCATAATACATAGCGTTTCCTTAATTAAATCCTCCAGATCTCAGCTTACGATAAACACCGCAATTGTTTACATGCACAGGTTTTATATGCATCATTCCTTCACGAAATTTAATCGAAATGTAAGTATGATTTTATATGTGGTAATAATATACCCATAGTTCTGGCAGTAACGAGTGTTATATTCCTGTGCGGGATTGTAAACTTCATTATGTTTATAGGACTTCTAGCTTCTTGTCAGTGGCTTAGAAGCAATAGTAATACTTCTTTTCTACTTTGAGTTATCTAGTGGCAATTACATTTTATCTTCTGCCATGCAAATAAAAAAATAGGCACCATCAGCAAACACATTTCAGATATGTGAAGAACGTGTTTAGATGTTTCAAATCTGGCTAGTGCTTATGTGCTGTAGTTTGAAAGGCAGATGTGTAGGAACACACATTTTTCTTAATGAAGTCAGTGGTGGTGCTAGCATGGTGTGTCTGACAATGTGTGTATCCATATGGATTATGTATCTGCTCTCGAAAAACAGTGTAAATTAATTTAACTAGTCTAGTCTTAAACAGCTTGATGGTAAGTCATAGTAGACAAGAGAAATCTTTAAATCTGATGAGAAAACACCAGTTCTCCTGTTTTAACAAATGACCGAATATGCCAAATCCAAATACAAAATGTGTTATGAAGGACTGAATTCTTCTGGAAAAATGCTACCTGTAATTCAGGGATTTTGTAACAGGTATGGAACCAGCTTGATAGTTATATAGATAAAGATACCAACTTGAAGATTTCAGGCTTTTTTTTTTTTATGTCCATTATTGGCTGCAGTAGAATAATAATAATATAATGTTGTAGGTATACTTTTTTTGGAAAAAAAACCCAACCAGCTTTTCATCAATATTTTATACTAATTTTGCAAGAGCAGTTAATAGTGATGGTGGTATATCACTAAGTGATGAGGGTGAGTTTTCTCAGGTCTTGGCTTTTCATGTTAAAATAGATTGAGACTGTGGCAGATGTTGTGGTCTAGACCAGAGCAGACCTTGGCCTACCGAGGGGTGGAATTGCAGACCTTGCACTGCCTGATATTTGGGCAGGTAAACAGCTGGTTACAGTGTTAGCTGACTCTTTTGTCTGGCATGAATTTATTACCATTCTTGGCTGAGCAAATGGACATCTTGTTTTGTGTTTACTTGGCAGGAAATACATACTAGTTTGTAGGTACACTTCACAAGTGTATTTAATTTTTTTTTTTTGTGCAAAGTCTGAGGTAAATTCGAGCAAGCTTGTTACCAGAATTGTGGTACTACAGGTCTTTGTACTCACAGTGAAGTGTTTAAGTACAACTTGAGCCAAGTGTGCATAAGCCAGAAACCCCTAACCAGAACAAGTATATTATGTAGGATATGTTTATATAGTGATAGAGAGCTGTGTGTTAAATAGATATATGTATAAATCAAAACGTAATTCCCTAAAATGATTTTTCTTGTTTTAGAGCAAGAATAGCACATGTGAGAATCAGGTGCCAGCAGGTTTTGTGGTGGAATATGGCCTTTGAAAGTGTTTCTGTAATGTATGAAGTGAAGGCAGTAAAACAGTTGTTCAGTCTTTTTTCCTTCTGTCTACCTGTCCACACAGCAGTAGCCTACAGCCAGTGGAAGAGGAGCTGGTGAGCCATCCAAAGTTTTCTGTGATTGTGGATGGTTTGAGGTTGTGTTAAACTAAGCAGAGCTGCTTGGAATGGAGAGGTCACTGTGTAGAGCTGCTGTGGCTTGTGTTACATGTATCACCTGCTAGATTACTCTGTACTGTCATCTGGTAATCTAGGATAGACAGATTTAGGTAGCAAGAAGCTTTGCCTGCTGTGTTCAGGTTTTGACTGGACACTGGAAAATGCCAAGCACTTGGAACAGGAAGCACAGTAGTATTTGGATATTTAGTGCACTTGTTAATGAAAACTATGCCTGAAGTAATATTTATGAATCTTAAAATTCACAAGAAAGCTATGTAAGAGCTGAATGCCATGGAAACTGCAACTATTACAGGAGGGGAAAAGTGTATTGTTAAATTAATTCTCAGATAATAGTATTCAAATAAAAGTTAAAGACAAGGGCACTGCAAGTTAGTAGTCAGTAACATTGATTCCTGCTGAATTACTTTTTGTTACTTAATGACTGTAAGGCCAGACAGCAGCTTTGTGTGTGTACTGATGGGCAAATTAATTTTCGTACTTACTTTCCTGTAGGGTAAAGGGGATGGTCTCAAAGTGGGTGTGAGCTGCTTTTAAAATACTCCCAAGCCATCTGGTAGGTTATCTTTAAAGAAAGCAAAAGCCAGGACTCTTAATAAATGCTTAATATCAAATCTCCAGAGTACTTGGCAGGCTAAGAAATTCATCCACTGCAAGAAGAAACTAGCCCTTAGAAATTAAATACTGGCAGTCTTGAAGCTAAAATACAGCTAAAATTTTCTATGGTATTCATACACCTCTAATATTTCTTTGTTTTGTGCATGTAGTGATGTTTATCCTTGGCAAGAAAGAGCCTGCAGGCTGGGGTTAGAAAATTAGATGGCCATTAGTCAGAATGCCTTATGATCTCCAGCTGAAAAAATGTAGTCTTGTTTTAGGTTAATATTTTTAGTAGAGTAATAAATGCTTGGTTATCTGGTGTCATGTATAATTGCTGGGTTATACAAATACACATATGTCTTACATATAAATTGCATGCACTTTGCTGTTAATAAACAGGTCTTCCAGCAGAACCTCATTTACTGAACAGCTGTTGTCTTAATTCTTTTTTTTTTTTCTTCAGTATAAGTTACTGCTTAACAGTTAAATTACACAGGCTTTCAAGACTTTTGAGTCAACTGTGAATAGGGAACAGAATTCCCAACAGTATCTTCTATCTGTAGAGCCACAGGGGTGGTACAGATCAGTTGATATAGTCATGGTTCATTTTGAATGTGTTGCATTTACTGCTCTAATGGCCCAAATATCCCTATTTTTGCAGTTCCTGTGGGCTAGCAAGTCACTACAAAGCACATAATTTTAGATGCAAAGAAGAATGTATTGAGGTTTTGATGTTGCAGTCAAAGCAGGTTAAGACCCTGCGAGGTTGCTGTGCCCCAGTAATAGGGTGGAAACTTGCTTTACCAATTCCAGTAAGCAAAACTGGATACCCTGACTACTAGTTTTTCCTAGCCATAAAAGTGATATTTCAGGAACTACTATGAATATCCTTAGCAGTAGTGCAAATTACTCTTTCTACATTACTGTTGACCAGGGCGTAGTAACTTTGGGTTACCAAGTATAAAGTTAGTCAGTGCTAATACTGGGGTGGGGAGGGAGCTTGTTGGCTTCTTATAGGAAATACTAGTCTAACTGTTATACTTCAAAATATCGTGAAAATTAAAATTCTTCTGGAAGTACTGTTTCTGTAGTACTTAGTGTGTTTGATATTATTATATAGCAAATGCCTCTTTAGAGGCTTATTCTTCAGTACACTGTGATTTGAAGAACAGAGAAGGGCGGAAAGTCCTTGGTATGCTGGAAATGAGAGGTAAGGCATCCAACTGGTAGCTGCATTTTTAAATATCATCCTTAGAAATGGCATCTGGAATATCAAACAACCAGTTGAAAATATACTTGATGATGTCAAGGGCTATTTTGTGTGACATGCAGTGGAACTTTACAGTAAAGTGCCTAAAGAAGGCTGCAGGAGGATTTTTTTTCCCTGAAGTGCAAGGTAGGTGAGTTCCATGGAGGGTCTGGATTTTTTTGTTGTTCCCCATCCTTCTGTATTCCCTTCCTGTCTCCTGTGCCCTGTCTAAATTGCAGTATTAAACAGTTGACTTTGTAGTTATGAAGAATTCTTAAAACTTTCATAATCCACACCAAGCTTCAGTGAAGCTGGTTTTGGCACTCCATTTCTGTTTTTAATCTTGCAGTTTAACACATTTGCTGTTTTTATGCAATCTGAGCTCTGGTTATAATATAAAGCCCCCAAAATTGCAACTCTGTGTTCACACTTGGAAAACCTCTATCATAGACTGTAACCACTTAATGTCTCGAGCTAATTTGTATTGAGTCTAAAAACATACTAATGCTGGCATTAAAAGGGGGAAGGAGTGCTCAAAAAATTACCTGCATGCAGATGTATTCTGAGATTATTCCAAATTCTTCCCTTGTAGCAACGCTTTTTACAGTGTGTCTTATGCTTTAAGAGTGGCAAAGGACTTGTAACACATTTACCAATAAAACTTGCTGTGTAATGCTCTTGGACTCATAATAAGGCTCTTCTGTTTTGGTTCTTCTATTTCAGTGGGACTTGGTTTCTGAGATTCTCAACTAGTATAAAAAAGGAGATTTAATTTCATAAATCATGTGTGGTCTGAAGGTATTTCTTAGCATCTTAAAGTTTTGGGTGCATCGTAGATAACTTTTTTTAAAATTATTTCATTTGTTCTATGTCAAATGGGGATGTGTGTATATATTGGAAGCTTACAGCCTTGTCAGATCTGTGTCTTTGCTTTTTTGTTCTACTTTGCTTTTTCTGCCATTTTTGAGAATTGGAAATGAATGAAAGCATTTGAGTAACTTTGCCAGTTATACACTTAGCAGGGTGTGTTGTCTTCACTGCCAAGTCTAAAATTTTACTAGGAAGTCTGTTTTCCTGAATAAATACTGAGGGAGACAAAAATACTGACCTGATCTAAACTAGGAACGAGAGCCCTAGTCCTAGAGAGGACAAAGATCTGAAATTCTTTGGCCAGGAGCCAACACTTTTTTTTTTTAAGGAATAGATCATTGGGGTGTACATAGATTTTTCTGATGAACCAGAGTTAAATGCCAGTTTATCAGTTTCATTTAAATCAGCCTCCACAACCGTGTTTTATGTAAGGTCTCAGAGATCAGGAAACTTCCTGGCTTAAACTAATCTGTTTCAGTAAATTAGAAGCTATCTTGAAGTCAGCCTGGTGAAGAATGTGCTTTTTTGGAATGAAGTAAAACTTCAGTGCAGTCAGACGTATAATAATAGTGAGTGAGAATTTGCTGATGATTTAATTGTGCAGTTATTGGTGACCTAGTTCGAACTCTGAGTGTCTCTGTGAAATGTAAATATTTTCAGTCATGGTAATTGTTGGAGGTTGATTTTTCAGAAAGGTAAATTTTGAAAATTCCATGTATGCGTAACTTTACTCACAAATTCTGTGGAAAGACCTTGTGTTAGGATGTATTTGAATTAAAGTTGTGCACAAAGCTAGAAAAACTGTAAGGTCTGAATGTAGGTAGCTGGGGATAACGTGTGCAGTGCTTGGTGGGAATGGTAAGGCTAGAGAGACGGGGAGAAGAGCAGGGAGCAACACTTCATTGCTCACTGTGCCGCTGCTGTTCTTCAGCCCAGCAGTAAGGCAACTGGTACAGGTTACTGACTGAATATCTGGCTTCTTTTAAATTGGAAAAAAAAAAAAAAGAGGGATTGTGTGATCCTGGGAGATAGAAAGGATCTTCTGTTTGTTTTCTACTAAAGCTTCTTATCCATTCTGTTTCTGATTCTATACACTTCATGACTTTAACTTTCCTTCCTTAGGGACTTCATTATGTTAAGTCTTGGTTTTTGGTCTGTGATGGTCAATCTCATTACTAAAAAAAAAAAAAAAATTGAACCGCTGCTGGTCTTTCTGGTGTCCTCATTTCTGTCCAATGTTGTCTTGTCAAGCTTGTTCCTTCCTACCTGTTGATTCTGAAACATTTCCAGTTTCCCTTCTCTGTCATTCATGTTTCACTGGCTTCCTCGCCCTGTCTCCTAGCTGGCTTTCCCCAGAAGCTCAGTGTTCTGTCTGAGGATATAATCCTTCCTTTTAGGCTGCCCTGGTGTCCAAGGTGCCAGCCTCAGACACCTGCCACAGTTACGCCTGCCCTGAATCACTCAAGTACACTGGGCTTACATGGATGAAACAGCTGTAAATGAGAGATTTGCCCTGGTTCTGGCGTTACTGGGCTGGAGCAGTTTGTCTGCTCTGTAAAATAGACAGCACGTGTGTGTTGGGTTATACGTGTGTGTGCTACTTGTACATCTTCTGGCACTTCAAAGCTGTTGATACTTTAGCTTTCTCTACTCCAGAAAGTCATCCTGGCCCATGTAGTGTTTAAAAATTTATCTCCCAGCTTAAGTGAGACTTGTTCCAAGTGGTATGTCCTTAGCAAAGGGAATTTCTTCTAGAATTCCAAATCATTACTTCAAGCAATGTGGATAGGAATGGCCGTGTTAATATGGCCTGGTTCAGCAGCACCTGACTTCAGGGTTTTATTTCGTTCATTTGTAAGGCTTAAGTTACAAGCTTAAAAAGAAAGCAGGTTTTGTGCTAAATCTGGAAGAAATTGCTCCCTGTGACTTGTTTTGGGCGGTTTGGGTTTTTTTAGAATATGAGGTTTCTTCATGGCATATTTCTGTACATCTTCCCACGGTGTCAGTTTCCCTCGAGTCTGCCTACTTGAAAGTTTTACTTTACTTGAAGGCCTAAGGGGACACTTCAAGAGTCATTTGAGGAGTCAAAAAGTACTCCCTTGATATGCTTGAAAGCCTCTGAAATGTATCACTTAAATGTTTGATTTGAATTAGTTTGTTGCAGGTTTTTGTGATCAGTTATTTTATTTTGGCCTAAGAAAGGACTGCTTGCTGACTGAAGACAAAAAAGGCAAAGCTCACTTGGGTGTGTGTGTGTGGCGGGGGGGGGGACGAGGGGCGGTGTATGGCTGCTATTCAGTTCATTCCATCTAGTTCTGCTTGGACATTGAGAAATCCAATACCTGCATTCCTTGCACCATGCAGTAATTCAATACTCAACAAGCAGCTATTTCAATCTCTGAATAAATTCTTTATGCTAGCTTAATTTTAACCCAGTTTAATCTGCTCATGGCTACGTGAAGAATTCTATTGTCATTTTAATTCCTGCTTAACATGGGCAACTTTTGCATACAAAGAGAACCCTGGTGGTTCTAAGTCACTTGTAGTTAGCCACGTTCTGTTTCTGTATACGTCAGTCATTCTAGCTGGCAACCAGGCATCGAAACTGCATCGCAGCATCACAGCTAACTCCTGGGTGATGCTGGAGTGTGAAATGGGGGCTTTGCTGCCAGCTTACGACACCTAGAGTTTTATAAGGATTTTCATCTTTAAATGCGATTTGTAGTCTTTGCTAATGTTTGCTAGAACTGGTGTTTTGTGAATCCTTGTGCTTTGTTCTCCAGGTTCTGCTGGGTGTATTGTGAAGTTTCTAACAGTATGCTTTTACTTACACAACTACATTTATATAAAAAGCTGTTTTTATTAAAGTTCTTTGCAAAGTTCCTTGCTTTTTAGGAGAATCAAATGCTAGCAGAACTTGTGATCAGTCGTTTTGACTTACTGAAAAGATGGTGTAATGGCTCACTACTACGCAAGAAATTGGATGAACTTTCTCATGAAGTATATTTAACTTGAAAGAGCCTGTTCTACTGTGACTAAATCTTGTGGACCAAATCTATTCTTTTTATGTTGAACTAGAATTAGTTTGACCTCAGATATCTTACAAATGTTATTTAGCAGTTATGCTACTCCTTCCCTGTCTGCTGAAAGAATTACATCAGTTATAAAATAAAACACAACCACTTACTTTTTGTTGGTTTGCATGATTTCAGAACTGTTAAAAAAATAATAATAAAAAAACAAATACAACTTCTTAAACCTTTTCTAGTTACCATTTTGGAGGCTTCATATAAATCCAAGTCCTACTTGTAAAAAGTTAAACACATGTTTTTCTTCTCCAGATAATATCTCCTACGGCATTGTTTTTGGCTGCAAAAGTGGAAGAACAGCCACGGAAACTTGAACATGTTATTAAAGTAGCACATGCCTGTCTTCATCCTCAAGAGCCACAACTGGATACAAAGAGTGATGTAGGTGGAAGTCATGGTTTTAAAGATAAACAGATGACACTTCATCTAATGATCTGTTACTGTCTTGACTGGAGTATTGCTGTCTGCAAACTAGAAAAAAAACTTTTATTTGTCTTTTGTATTACTTGTTATAACTTATTAAAGACTCAAATATTTGTGTTATGAAACGATGAGATTGCTGCATCTTGAACTTGCATTATTTTTAAGACTTCTGCAAGCATAGTAGAAGACTAGACATGAAATAAGAGGTGTCATGCGTGGTTCCCCAAGTCACACGGGTGGTGCAGAGAGGAGTTCAGGACACCGTGTTCATCTCTCAACCAGAGGCTTGCTGTGCATTGTTGTCTATGTTCATTGTTAAAGGATGCAATGTAGTGGTCAGATGCTGCCTCTGGTACACATTGGTCTTCCTTTAATTTGCCAGAGTTTGTACAGCTTCTCCTTTATAGTTCACCTTTTCTTTCCTGAGATGAGTCTTCCTGAAAACAAACATGAGGAAGTCTGGTGGAAATGGACCAGAGCTGTTTGGCTTGAAGGTCATGCTGAGCCAGTTACACCCTGCTGGACCTCAGCTGACACCTAAAATTATTTGAGCGCCTTTGTTACGCTCCCTGTTCTTGGAATGATGTGGAGGGTGTGTCAGGGTGTGTGTGTGTGTGTATATATATGTATGTGTGTGTGTGCGACTGAGCCTCCTAGCCTAACAGGCCAACTGATTATCTCTAGCTGTATTTTGAGTTACTTGTAAAATGGAATACCTGCCTAGAGATATTTGAATTGATTTGCACTGGCAAGCCTTTGTAATTCTTACAGCACTCCCCACTTCTCCTAAAAATGCTTTGCTGGAGTAGATGTAAGAGGTCTAGACACTGTGGAAGGTGGTTAGGCTGGTATAACTGAATTGGCAATAATGCTTAGAGTGGTAGAAGTATTAACGCAGTGAAATGTTCAGTTGTCAGTTCTAGCTGGCTTGGGTTGCTAGTATTCAAATAGGAAGTATGTGATTAAAATTTTGAATCAATGGATCGTTACGTCTTGACCTGTTTGCTTATTTGTTTCAGGCATACCTTCAGCAAGCCCAAGAGCTGGTTATACTTGAAACAATAATGCTTCAAACTTTAGGTATGTCTTTCTAAGTATCTCCTGCACAGCCAGCTTACCATGAAGTAATGGGACCCAAGTAACTGGATTTTTTTACGTGCTATTGGTACACTACAGTTTTACGATTTTTGTGTATAACTTCTAACCTGTGAATTTAGTTTCGTATCAGCAGTTCTGGTGTGTTTGCCTTGGAGAGGAAAAAAGGCATATCTATACTTGTGAAATAGATGTTTCTGACAGCTTGATGGGGTAGAAATGTGTACCCTTCTACACAGATTTTACTCCAGAGTAGTAACTAGGCTGATATTTCTTCCTATAAGGTAACATGTTATACTAGGTTAGCTGCATATGTGTTCTGAAGCAATTGGGAAGAGCTTTATACGGAGTGCTCTTCCCCATTTTTGCCATTCAGTAGAGTAACATCACATCATCACATAATTGAGCAGGGTTACCACCTCTGAACATCACAAGTTGTAGTGGAACCACTGAATGGATTCAGGTTATTCTAGAATTGGAAATGAAATGTTCTGATAGGAAAGTTTTCTGACTTTAGAGTAAAATAAATAGGGACAATTACAGCTAGTAAGCCTGAGAACACTGATTTACTCAGGTATTCTTAAGTACCACTTTGTGTATATTGTTTAAAAAGAAAAGCTAACAGGAGTGACCTAATTTTTTAAATAGTGTCATAAACAAAGAAAGGTTTCTTAAGCCAGTGACCTACAAATTGACTCAGTTTGTAATTTCATAGGTGCAATGTTCTAAGTCCCAGAAACTAATGAAGAAAGTGCATGTGCTCACACATGTATTTTGGTGTGTCTGTAATAAAGCTTTTACTGACTTACTAGCGTACTAGAAACTGTTCAGATATATTCAATTCCAAAAATACAGTAATCTCCCATGTTATGTATCTATAGGACTTGATATTACTGAAGGAATATTTTACTAATTGATCTTGAAGTAGCCATACAATCACCATTAAAACCTGAAAAGGTGCAGAATAAAAGGCAGTTAAAAACAGTGTTACTTGATGTGCAGTGCAAAGGTTTAGCAAGCATTTTAGTTCTGTGGGGAAACAAAAGGGGTTTGTTTTTTTTTTTTATTTTACAGATACAAATGTATAATTCTAAAATGTATTCGTAACTCTTCAGGTTTTGAGATTACGATTGAACATCCACACACAGATGTTGTGAAATGTACGCAATTAGTGAGAGGTCAGTGACTTTTAACCGCTTCTGTAAGTCCTTTTTTTACCTTTCTAGTGAAATTTGAAGGTGATGTTATTTGTCTAATGTGATCTTCACCAACTGTGTTATTCAAAGAGTTTATTTAAAGCTAATTACTAAAAGCTTGATCTCAACCTTTAGAGTTTGATAGAGTCCAGTTCTCCAGCCTTCATAACTTTTTTGCTTTCTTCTTAGCTTTGATCTTAATGTCTGTCCCATGTTTTCTCAAATGACAGAAGCAATTAGTAGTTGGAAACTGAGTCGCTAACTACTTAGCATTGTTCTGCATTGATTATCATCGCTCTTGAAGTAGTTTTACCAAGTGAAGATTAGACTGCATGTAGATTGATGGCTAATGCTAGCTTTCTGTCTTAGTGAATCTCTTCAACTAATGAACTGAGAGGTTAAGAGAGTGCATAGTAGGTTTGCTATCACATGCAAGTACTTAAAAGATGTGACTAATTGTTTTTTCTGGAGCAGGGTGTACTTGTTTTGGATGGTAGCACAAAACCCCAAACCTTTTGTTAAACAATCATATTCTGTAACTTGTATGCAGCTCATTAATGTGACTGGCTAGAAACCTGTTTTGTTCTTTAATATTTTTCTGTTGCATTTTGGCGTATCTTCTTTAATTCTTAAATGGGTTTATTTTGGAGCTTTAAAAAAACAGAAAAAAATCCTCTCATAAGATGGAGGATGAAAAAATTAGAAATCAGTTGTAAAAGCACCTAAAATAAGCTTTTCACTTTAATTATGCTCCTTAGATAAAAAGTGTTTGGAAATCACTAGACCATGGTTGTTATCTTTAGTCATTAGCTTTTTCTGCAGTGAAAAATGCAGAGCTAAGCACTTCAAAGGGGTTTTTTGGGGTTTTTTTTTTTGCTATAAAATAAAGACAGGTACAACGTAATCATGTTAACTAGATCTGGGGTTTTGTAACTCTAGAATTACAGTTGTTCTTTGAAGGAAAAGTATCTCTCATTTTAAAATAGCTTATTGGTGTACTGTCTTGAGAGTTTGATCCTGAGTAGGACTGGTGCTGTAACTTGCCTATGCAAGTAGCGTTATTGCTGTTCTTGCAGTAAGATAATGATTCTCACTTTCTGTCCAGATTTGGTTGTGATTTGGTGCATAACTCCTGGAGTCTCACTAGTCTGCATCAGCAGCTCTGTCAGGTTTTGCTTTGCATTTTCTTAGCTGTTGGTCAATGTAAATGTGAGCAGAGATTTCATGGGTTTGTGTGAGCCTCTGCACTTCTGCCGCAGCATTTGGGGCTGCAGGGAGGGGTGGCAGGCAGTGTGTGGTAGTTGCATCAGAATTTCCACGTGAGCAACTGTATTTGACTTGAGCCTACAAGAAAAAAGGCATCCTGCAACACAAACATCTTTCCTTTTGTCAGCGGTAGATACAGCTCAGCTTTTTCCTCTGTATTTTGTATGCTACTTCTCTGTAGTGACGAAGTTCATACATTGAAGGTACATGCTAATTTTTAAATAGGGTATTTTAAAGGTAGTATTTAATGTCAGCACAGTTTAACCAAATACTTAGAATTCTAAATTTAAAGCAAATCTTGAAATCTGAAGGCTTCAGTGACTGCTGAAAATCCATGTGTGTCAAGGACTGGTGCAAAGTGAATGTAATACATCTGATGCTTGAAAATCTACTCACTGAAGTAGGTGTGCTCTTTAGTATGGGTCTGTGCAAGTGGAGCTCTTGTCAGCGTATGCCCCTTCTAGGGGTGGTGTAGGCTGCAAACACAAGACTTGAGTACCTCATACTAAAAAAAAAAACCACCAAAAAGAAAAACAAATACGATGACAACCAAAACCAAACAAAAAAATAATCCACAAATAAAAAACATTAAGCATGAAATCTGTAGCCATGCATGCAAGTCAAGCAAGTAGAGAATAATTACCATGGAGTATTAGTCTTATGTATTGAGTGAATAAAGAGATAGGCTTATGGGCACAGTGATATATCTTCAAAGATGCAGTGGTATGATTTTAGTTCTCTATCTCTTAACATTTTAGTGGACAGTGTGTTGTTTTACTGTGAATAGGTTCAATACTTAGATACCAGAGGTTTCAAAATATATCTAAGACTCATCAGTTTTAAGCCTTCAATGCTAAAGGGATTCACTGAGAAGTTAAAGAGATCCAAGGTTTCTTCAACCAGTTCTGGTAACATGTCTTGGACAAAAAGCACCATTTCAGAAGGCAGAGGTACCTTTTTTATTAAAGGTTATTAACTTATCCAAGGCTGTATGTTTGGGGAGAGAAGGAAGGAAGGAAAATAATATGGCTGACTTAAGTATCAAAAGAGAGGCAACAAAGTTAGCTGAGGTATGCAAGTGTACCTAAGACTTTGGCTTAGCATGTGTGCACTGAATTGCCACGTGCTGGGACGATGCCCTTTTGCCGGCTAAACTTAAGTGGCTAAGAGGGTGCCTGATTCTGTATATCATTTTCTGTTGTCTTGCATCCAGGATAATGTGCTTTATGCTGTCGCTGTTACCGGTAGTAATCTGTAAGCTACCCCCTTTAAAAAACAAAATAACTAAATAAAACTAAAAAACCCCAAGCTGCAGGTTCTGTTGATGATGCTCAAAAGATTCAGCTAAGTCCTTTGTCGGAAGACTGTCTACTCTTGTAGTGGCATACCAGAATCAATTGCTGGAAGCTGAAGATGGACTAGTAAGTAGGAGTTGATGCCAACAGGCATATCTGTTTAAACCAACATGGAAGTAAAGAAAAAGTTGAGTCTCCACCTCTAAGATTGAAAGCTTTTCTGAGGGTAGCATTAGACAACACAGATCACTGTAGATAAGGGGTGACTGGATGGATGTGTAATGACTTAAATGTTCAGGCATAAGGTATATAATCCTTCTGGTTTTCAGAGATTCATGGGTTGATGAAATTGTTCCATCTTTACAGTTTGGTCAGCGTAGTAGACAAGGAAAATGGTGTGGGCTCAGTCTTTTTTCTGCACCGTTCTTCCTCAGTGACAAGAGACTGAGAAGAGGAGACAGGACCATCATTCCTTAGGATCCCACAGGTCCTCTAAAGATGAAGGCAGTGGATCTGTGAAGGCCTGTCAGCAAGCTCCAAGATTCTATTCCAAGGATGCTCCAGTAGTGAAGAGAACAAAGAGAGAAAAAAAAAATCAAAACCACCAACACCAAAAACTGTTCTGGTGTCAAACTACCTCACTGGCTTGAATGCTAGTTGAATGCTTAGCAGTGAAACTGCCCTAGTGCTGAGAGCATGGCATGGTCCTCTTAAAATCTGGCACAGAATCAGTCTGTTCCCAGCCTGCTTCTGGTGGAACTTGAAGGGGAGGAATCTGTATTTTCATCTCCATCTTGGGAAGTCTTCAGTCATTCCTTTTTCTGTGTTGGTACACAACCTTCTTTTGGAACTGAAGATTGGATCCCAAGGATTTCTAGGATTGTTCTCGCTGCTCTGCAGGTTATCAGGTATCTTAAACACCCATGATCCTTACTAATCTTTTGTGGAAATTGCACTGTGAAACTCTTCACACATACCATAGTCTGTGTGCACAGGTGCCATGGGTTAAATCAGGCTGGTAAAGACAAAGTCAGCAGAAGAGATGAAAATGAATCTGGTTTTCAGAGGGTATTCTCATGAGGAAAATTTAAATCTTGGTATATACCAAGTGGTGTGGAAAGATCTTAAACACCAGCTGCACCCCAGCACTGCTATAGGTGGCCCGTCACATCCTGAACTTTCACTTTGGCCTGTTGGGAACAGGGTTTTAACACTTTCAGGGAAGTTAAGCCATCAGGACTGCTCAGACCTGATTGCATACACCGTGGCCTCCTTCAGCCCTTTCCAGATACAACAGGCATCCACCAGCATATCTCTGTTCAGAGCCTGTGGCTTTTTTCTTTTGGCCCAGAAGGACTTCAGGAAGCTTTCTCTCTTCTGATGTTGGCTGACTTATCTGCAGTCCCCTCATTCTGGGGAATGCTTATGTACGTTGTCGGGGTCCTAGATGTAGCCAGCTACCACCCTCCTAAGGGTGACTTGGCAGTCACGGTTCTGTGATTACCTCAAGATCCAAGATACCTGAGTCTTTTCTCCAGCACTAGGTTATCTTGGAATGGCAACCGGTTGCACTGTGTGGCTATGTCAAATTAAAAGCATTTTGCTTTCCAGCTGGGAATTTCTTGGAGGCAGTAGCTTTTTGGAAGGTGTATCGGACAGCAAGTCCTGTTTCAAAATCTTGATTACTACTTTAGTAATTCCCTGCCTTATGGTTGCTTCTGCAGCAGTGAGACAGGGTGGGTGTTTTAAATCACTCCTGAATGGTAAAATGTAAAGCTGATGATTAATGGCTGGCGTCATAGTCATCAGTCCTGCGGCTCGTGAATTATAACAGAGAAGCTCTGCTGGCTTGTTGAGCCTCTGCTTCAAGATTATTTTAATTTGGAGATGCACTTTCCACTAGTAAAGTAAATAACATACCAAAATATAGGAACCAAAATTAATTGGCTTTAACTGTAGCGATGGATTCTACTACACCAAAGCTGCCCTAAATATAAGAGAAGCGTTTAGGGTGGATGTTTTCGTTGTGCCTTGTGTTACCATACACAGGCTTTAGTTGTGAGCTGAAGTTTCTTGCTGGTTTTGGCAATGATGATGATTTAGCTGTAAAAAAGTTGGAAGAGTATCATACTGCTTGTAGTATAGGTAAGGTATTCAGCATGTTAATTTGTGACTGAGGCTAAAATGTGTGTTTCAAGATGTGATTTTTTTCCTCCAGGTATATGTTTTGATTTACTCAACTTTCAAGCTGATGTGTTTAATAGAAGTTTTCTGGCATCTGCTTTTCTCCTTGTTCAAAAGGGACATGTCAGGGAGAGCAGAGATGCTTCTTGGTCTGGTCCCTTAATTCAAATATGTTGTAACTTTACAGAATGTAGAAATCATTTGAGATCCTTTATATGTTACTTTGAAAAATGAAGAGCAAGACATCAATTTCAGTCCTGTTTAACCATTTTGTATTTTCATTTGTGTTGTTATGATAGCCTCATTTCACTTTTTCTTTTTTGGTGATGCTGCCTTATGGGCTTTTTTATGGGAGGGGGCAGAAAAGGTTGAACTCCATGGTTATTTGGCATGCAATTACCATTATAGATTGCAAATATTACAGTGTAACACTGTTATATTTGTCAGTTCATCTTTGAATGTTATGGATTAGTAGAACTGGTGTGTAGGAACGGATGCTGTCACCTTGCTGCTTCCACATTCTTCTCAGATTATGGCACTGCCTGACTGTAGCATAAAGACAAATCTGATTCGTACTCCTTGACAATCATTAGAAGTAGAGTTAAATCACATTTTTAATAATGCTTTTTTAAAAATGAAATTTGAAAAGCCATTGCAGTCTTTCTCAGACTTTATGGAAAGATTATTATTAAAATAAGTTTAACAATATTCCCTTTGACATAAAACTCAACAATACACTTTCTGCAGGTAGAACTGATTTCAAGTGATAGTGTGAAAGTAAGAATTCAATGAAGGATGCATTCAATCTTCAGTTAAAACCCCTGTGCCCAGCTATTCCATTATATGCATGTTACAGTAAGTTCTCTTACTTGAGTGAGGAGTGTTGGGGTGTCACTGGTAGGGGTCAGTGCTAGATGGTGGTAACAGCCCAAGTCATTTGCTTTTCATTTCTGGCTTGTTGCAGTCTGGTGTGGGGTTTTTTTCCTGACTGTAACTAAAATTGAAGTCACTTATTTCCTAGCAAAGCTCTGCCATAGGTTTAACAAATGTGGAACAAAATGTTATGAGTACGGTGCCCTTAATTAGAGGGAGCGGAAGACTCGTTTAATTGTTTTACCATCTAGCTTGGGAGCTTGCTGTGTTGTAGGGCTTTGGGAGAGAGGAGTGGCAGTTCTGGGGGAGGTGGGAGGGGGGTCCTGCAGCTCCTCTCCAAGAGCAGAACCTGCACTGTGCTGTGAATTGGCTCTTATCGGCTGCCTTACTGCAGTCCTGGGTCGTGCTGGGGGTCACCTGTGAACGAGGGTGGGCACGCAGGTATTCCCAGAGGAGAGCACACTCACGTGCCAGGTGCTGGCAGGGTAGATGAGTGAAGGGAGACTGTTCTGTGGGGTGTACAGGGGGGAGGGCAGTGAATGGAATGACTGGTCCGTCTCCAGTTACTGAATGTAATGGCCTCTTCTGTACCTTTTTTTATATTTTAAATATTTTAAAGGCTAGCTAGCTAAACTCAGGTCAGTTCTGTGCAAGTATACCGAGTGGTGCTTTTGGAAGGTAAAACTGCTTTAATTTTGGCATGAACCTGACAAGTCCATGCAGATCTTTAATCTCTCCGTTTTTCTTTTCTTACAGCAAGCAAGGATTTGGCACAGACATCCTATTTCATGGCTACCAACAGGTTGTTATCCTGAACCTCTTTGTTGCACTGTTGTAGCACACTATAGCTTCCTTTACTGCAGGGTCCCCTACATGTGTCTTACCCTTGTTGCAACAGGAGACTGGGCCATCTACAGTGGTGGTACCTTCCTGTTTGCAGTGCGGTGTATTGTACAAGGGCCTGATGGCACAAAGGGGTTAAATGCACAATGAGAAGTGTAGTGGTGCTTTCTGATGACATTTTCTCGATTGTGAGTGCATAAGTCTAAAATTGGTAGCCTGAATAGCAGCTAAAGATTACAAAGAGCTAAACTTAACCTAGAAATTCGAGCATCTTGGTAAGTACAAAACTATTTTTAGTTTACACTTGTAGTTAATGGCAGTTTTCTCTTAACTTTAAATATATTGATCCAATCTTAATTTATAAAATTGTAGTGGGCCTAAGATCTTTTCAACGAGCTGATTTTTCTTTTCAGATGAACTAGTAGTAGTCCAATGTTCTTCCTCTTAGAAACAGCTCTTTAATATATAGTTTTAAAAGTTAAGTACTTCTATAAATTTGAAATTCTAGGATTCCAAATGGGGTCTGTGTATACGTAGCCTGTTGTAGAAAAATGGTGTTGAGAGCAGACTTCAGTCTTGATTTCTCGGTGACTTCAGTTTCCTTCTTG
>JAVJGJ010000061.1:35765378-35767878 GCA_035590215.1 Microhierax caerulescens
TGATTTCTCAGTGACTTCAGTTTCCTTCTTGTCAAACAACTTTGAGCTTTATGTAAGAGGATTGCGTTACACGTAGATAGTTTTTAAGCCATATCTGCTGGTCATTAGAACTCTTCCAAATAAATTTTTTCTTGGTGGTTCCTTGATGGGCAAGGTTCTGTATTTGAAACAGCTGTTAAGAAAAGTCGTGATAAAGCAGTGAAACTGAGCTGATGTCTTTGTGCTGCTGCCAGCTGGAAGCTGAAGGCGAGTTCACAAGTATCCCAAGTCCAGGCCTAGGGAAAGCTAAGCCCACAAGTAATTCACCAGGCTGCTGTGGAACTGCTGGGCAGTTCCACCTTCTAATTGTCTCGTTCAGAGACTGCGTAGTCAGCTGTATGGTTTCTACCATAGAATTTAATTGACCATATTATACTTCTTGCTTTTTGGTGCTTAAGTACAGCAGAATAACTGGTAAATTTATTTACTGTTTGTCACACTTCTAGCAAAATGTGTAAACTTTTCTACTAGATAAATACCCTGCCCTGTGTTTTCTTAAGGCAATAAGTTATCATATGAACTTCATCAGAAGAATGTTCCATGAACTAATGTTTAACTGCTGTTGCTTGACAAGTTACCTTATTCTGGATGTTAATGTTTGAATTGTTTGGGTTTTCTGTTTTACATGTTCGATTTCCTTTGGTTCCTCATTACGAAATTTGTGCAACAGTCTTCACCTTACTACATTCTGTCTTCAGTACAAGCCTACAGTGATAGCATGTGTGTGCATTCACTTGGCCTGCAAGTGGTCCAACTGGGAGATTCCAGTATCAACTGATGGAAAACACTGGTGGGAATATGTAGATCCTTCAGTTACTCTAGAATTACTAGATGGTAAGTAATACTGCCTTCTCACATCTTGAAATTCAAGGGTCTATTAATGCAAAAATGGGAGCATAGTACAGTAAGCCTGAATCAAGCCTCGCTGACTTCATGTACCAGACCCTCAGGTGAAAGAAAGGCATAGGGGAGGGGAGAACTTTGGAAGACAGATTTGGTTTTGTGACCCTTTTGATTTCATCCTGTGGGCTGGAGCAGGTTAGAATCTTGCCTTTAAGTGCTTTTCAGAACTCAGAAAGGGATGAAAACTACTAGTGCAAATCCACGCAGTCCTGATCATTTTACTTATATCTCTGGTCCAAGTCTATGGCTTCACTGAAACAGCTGGTCTTAAGGCTATACATACAATTGCCTCATTTATGAAGGTAGGGCTACGGTAACAATTTGGTATGGGTGATGATATCTCAAACTCCTGTAAAATATTTTTTTTCTTAAATGGCATCTTTCCAGAAGAAAGTATATACCTAGAAGACCATAGACCTAGAATCTATCTATCTTTCTATCTATCTTTCAAACCAGTACTTATTACAGTGGAGCCGGAATTTCAGGCCCACGTACGCTGCTGTAGTGGAGGTGGTGGCTTCTGGCGCTCTCAGATGCATCTGTTGGACTTTGCTATTAGTTCTAGAGTGAAACATTAGTTGCAGAGTAGTGGTGGAGGCCTCTGGGCTTGGTGTGGCCCAAGCTGGTTTTTTTCCTCTGCTGAGCTTTTATTTCATACTGGCAACGGGGTTTTTTCTGACAGGGAAAACTTGAGTAGATGTCACGTGAAGCACAGAACCAGAGTGAGCTTGAAATTGCAAAGCTAAATATCTCTGTCTCTTAGTAGGCTTGTTTAAGTTATATCTGTAGTTCCAAATACTACCCTGCCTTCCTCCTCATCTGGCTGTTGGGTTTGTGTGTTTAGTAAGCATGCATTGTTCTGATTTTTAAAACCCCACAAGATGTGTGCTGGGAGCTTGTGGTGAATGCCACTTAATTGTTCAAGCGTTTAGGGAGCTGGTGTGTGTAATGCTCGGGCAGACCAAAGGGCTGAGGCAGTTTCGCACTTGGGAGCAGCTGAGTTTATAACATGCCTGTGGAGTTCTGGAGAAGCCAGTTCTTCCAGACCTGCAAGTGATCTACTTTAGCATTCAAATTCTGACTGTATCCGATTATTTTTAGCGTGTGAGTAAAACTAAATTTCAGTGGAAAGTGGTTTTATTTGCAGCCGACAAGCACGGAGACCTGCATTTCCTTGTGGACATACTAATTGCAAGGATCTTTAGAGTTTTAATGAGCCAGCTACCCTGCCTTGGACACAAATTAATCAAAAGCTGTTTTTTAAAATGGGGTGCTTCAAAGAGTCTGATGGCTTAGATTTTGTTCAGAGCTGTTACTGGTTGTTCCTGAAGTTCAGCAGAATGACTGAAACAGTAACTTAGAAATACATAATTTAGAGAAAACTTAACTTCATACAGGAAGTATGCCCAAGCTGAATGGCAAATATGTTATTTTAGGAGCTACTGTTTGAGCAGATCCCTCTTGAAATTTTTGAAAATGGTTTAACATTCAGAATGTAACACAAGATTCTGCAAGAGTTAAAAAAAAATATCTCAAAGTGTAGCAGTCAGAAATTTGT
>JAVJGJ010000061.1:35772878-35834498 GCA_035590215.1 Microhierax caerulescens
GAAAAAGTATTTTCAATAAAATTCCCTACCTCACCTCTATTGTGCAGAAATTATCCCATTTTGCTATGTTTAATTTTCCAACTTCATTTGTAAACACAAAGAAGATGCCTTTTCAGTTATTGGCAAAACATTGCTGGCTTTCATCAAATCAGTCAAGTAGTGGAATACTTGCAAGTCTAAAGTCTAATATGTTTTCTTTGCTTCCTTTACATTATTATGGTGATCAGGCATTTGATACCTGAAAAGCAAATTCTAGACATTTTATACCATCTTAAGCTGCACCCTAACTCTACCCTGGGGTTGAGAGCTTGCACTCTCTAATTTCATTGTGTAGTGGCTGGCCATGCTTGATGATTTAATTTTTTAAATTGAATTTTTTTATATTTTTTTAGCAGTGGGAAGTGGGGGGGTGGAAGGGGTGAGGGGGTGGGTGACAAGAGCATGCCAAGGATCTTTGTGAGACCTTAGGAGGAAAGGTTCCCAATCCTTGTTTTGCAGTGAAGAGGACTGAGCAAATACTGGTTTGCTTTCTTTAATTGGGATGTAAATGCACATTCCCATAATCAGGTCTAAAAATAAATGTCTTAAAAGACTTGGAAGGTACAACAAACTGAACTGTCTAATTAATTTCTCCTTTCCCTGAAATGCTTAACTCTTATACCTTAAAAAAAAAAATGTAATGAATGCCAGGAGTGTGTTGTCACATTGCTATTGGAAATGACTGTGGATATAGCAAACCCAAATCAAGTTTTTTAACGTTAGGTTTCAGTACTTGGGTTTGATTCCTCCATATCCCAGTGCTTACAACGACACTATTTTTCTTAATGTAATTCAAAGATTGTGGGTTTTGTCAACATCTGTAAAATTCACTTTCTGCAGTTGTCTCATGGTGCAGGTCCCATGGGAGGTCGAAAGTAGGAGGAAAAGGTACTCTGCAGTGCATACTGGAAGCCCTCGGGAATACTCTTGGGTTTTTTCACTTGTTTACAAGAACCAGAGTTTTGACAGGAGGGTTATAGAAAATTAATCAGTTCTGACTGAACTTTGAGAGAAAGCATTAATTTTGAACCCAAATAATCTCAAAAGACTGGGTTTTCTGGGCTTTATGACTGCTTCCTTGAGAAGGAAGGTTGATGCATGTGTTTTGAGATGCAAATTTGTGTCCTATCGTTGGTGGTGTTTTCAAGACCCTGTAAAATCACTGGGTTGGCATGCCTGTGAACCTTCCCTTTTCCAGAGAGTTGAGCAATAGCTCTGAGCTTTAAGTATTACCTAGTATTCCTTTTATGCAGTATCTCCTCTAATAATAAAAGGGCAGTGTATTTTCAGGCTCTTAAATTTAAGCTCCAAATCTTGAGAAAACTTGGAATCAGCAAAATGGTCACACCTACTACTTGGGAGCCTGCATGCTTTGTAACGTGTTCTTTCACTGTCTTCAAAATGAAGACTATACTCTTTAAAATAGTAAGGCTTGCCCTGCTCAAATACTATAAATAATTAAGCAAGCATGACCCTCCTGCGTGAGTCGCTTTTCATTGAAAATAAAGGTTTTCAAGAAGGTTTTTAAGGTTTCTCACCCTTTCCCCTTATTACATTAGATACCTTATTACAGGTGTCTGAATTATCTGGATTCTGATGTGAAAACCCGTGATCTCATCAAGAAATACGCAAAGTTAGACTTGTTTATGGAATGTTCATTAGACAGCTGAGTGACCCAAGGCACCCTAAACCCACGTACTACTTGGTGTAGCTGTGCTGAGCACAGGGCTGGGATGCAATTGCACCTCCCCTGTTCTCCAGCAGGGTTAAGCTGAATGAAATACCCTTGTTTCAAGTGCTGGCCTTAAACAACCACCTCATTCTTCAAGTCTGGTTAAACAAAAGCAAAAACGTGCTTTCACAGTTTGGTGAAAGACTCAGGTTAACAAGTTTTACAAACCTTTAAGTTGAAGACTAATTTTAGTTTAGTTAGCTGGATTAAACATTGAATTGAAATTGCAAATAGCCAATAACCTTAATAGCGGAGAACTCAGACTTTTAACAAAAGATGTTAGTTTCGCTTACAACGTGTGCATAAGGGGGGTGCAGGGGTGTTGTAATTCTGACATTTTTTTTAGTTAACTATATCCTAGAGCATTCCCATTCTTTCCCTGCTTATGACCATCATCTCAGTTTCATTTCACGCTAAATAAAACCTCACATTTACTTTGCAGCTTTGTTGGAGACTACCTTAATCTGAGAAGAATTAATACACACCATGGAATTATGTGCATCCCACTTGAGTTCATATACCAGGGCTCCTACCTTTATTCTGCAAGGTATTTTAGCGTGAAGATACTTTAACATGAAGTTGCCATGGATTTTTGGCATGAGGACCAACTGGTATTCCTCAAAATGGGACTGTTAACTGTTTGAACTCTGAAGGTTACTGTGTGTTAGGATTTCTCTTATACTGGCATAACGGTCTGTCATTGTTATGTGACATTATACCTACAGAAACTATTAATAAAGAACTTTGCTAGAAATACTGATTTCTCTTTGCTTTTATACAGTTTAGACCAACTCTCTGAAGTCAGGCTACTGGAATAACGTCAAGTTTGAAAGCTATTTAAGTGACTAAAATGGTTAGCACTCTGTGCAAAGTTGATTTTATATAAAATTTAGGATTTACTTCTTTCCCTTTTGTAAAACTTATTTTCATGTTACCGCTGGCACTGAAATTGGGGTCTCTGCATTCTTGAGAGCTCAGCCCTTGACTGTCATAGGGTTGATTTTTACTGCATCTTCCTGGCACCCAGGTGCTCACAAAGGTACAAGGTTCACTGCATTCTGATATCATGAAACCAATTTTTTTATTTCTACAGTGTCTCATTCCCCTGAAATTTTAAAATTTAAAAATAGTCTGGAAGAAGCCTTATCAGAAAGAGGACAATCTAAATATTAATACCTGATATTTTTTTGCTTTATTAATATATAATAATAATATTCATATTTTATTTTGTGCAGTTAGCTGTAGCTAGATAACTAACTAAAAATTATTTTCACAGTGCAGATGTAGACTGTTGCATGTAATCTAATTACATAGTGCTCACTCAGGTGTTCCTCAGAACAGTTCAAGTTTCAGAATCAAATTTGCTGTTCTATTTCAGATGAAGGATCTTAAAAAAGAACAGTAGATGGTCCAGTGATTCAAACAGCATTTTACAGCCTTTGTGAGCAAGAGAAAGGTAATGGTCCTATGCTTTTGCTGCTCTGTATCAGCAAACAGAAGGGTGAGGATTACAACACATCACTGAACACAGAAAATACGCCACTCCATGATGAGAGAGTAGATTCAGGGGAAATTGTATTGATGTGTATCAATAGCTAACAGGGGCACTATGGAAAACAAAGCTGACTCTTCAGTGTCACCAATGACAGGACAAGAGTCAATGGGCACAACCGGACATACAAGACAGTCTGTTCAAACATAAAACAGTTTTTTACTAGGAGGGCGGTTGAAGACTGGAACATGTTGCTTAGAGAGGCTGTGGAGTCTCCATCCTTGATGGTACTCAAAGCCAACGGGACAAGGGCCTGAGCAACCAGCTTCAGTCAGCCCTGCTCTGAGCAGTGGGATTGGACTAGAGCATCTCCAGAGGCCCATTCTCAGCCATTCTGTGACATGAAACTTTCCATAAAATGCACTACTTTGTTGAGGAAAAGACAGCCACCAAGTTTAGATTTGTAATTCTAGCCAGACTAGGAAAAGATCTTGATGTAAGCTTAATAAAGATGCACATATATACACCTGGGTTTCTCTTGTTATGATCACTGCAGTATCTTGTAGCCATACAATCTATGCATGCAAAAACGAGTTGGGTTTTTCCACCAGCTAAAAATCAAAGGGCCCATCTAGCTAAACAAAAGCTTCAGTATGTTTTATGCTGATACAGTTCTATGGTTTGGAATTCCTGTGAGATGGTCACAGGCACACTTAAGGACTTATCTACAAGTCTGAGTAGCACTTCCTGCAGAGCTTTCAGCATCTGCAATGCTTTCTGCCAGCAGCATACGTTCCATAGGTTTTCACAGACAAATTGGCATTCCAACTTACCTCACCTGCACATACCAGGGATGGTGATGTGTGCTTTCTTCTCTTAAAGTCTCAGGAAATACAAGAAAACGTGGCCCCGTGTTCACAGTGAAGGGATGCCCACTCCAGCGAGCACAGACATTGCAAAAGACGTTACTTAAATCGCACTGCCGTCTTAATAATAAACACTTTGTACACAATTGCTCTCTAGTAATTTCTGCTGTCACTTTTAAATCCAGTTCCTTCTGATCTTTTTCCACAAATGGAAGATTTTTATACGAATAATGCATACTCATTTGGCAAGAGTTTTGAAAAATTCACTGTCTTCCTTTCACAAAGGGGTGGTCCAGCAACTGCAGAGCAGAAGGGCGTTCATGTTGATCTCTGCATTGAGGGTTTGAAAAGTCAGTACATAAAATTAATATGCATACCTGTGATGTAATTGCTTGTAAAATCTAAATGCAAAATTAGCCTTTTTTTTCTCATTCTCTAGTCATTACTCATTTTTAGTGTTTTGTTTTTCAACAAAGCTGGTAGAAAGGAAGGCAGGATTTATGTGAAGAGACTGTTGGAATTTATGAAATATAAAAATGAAATATTATTATTACAGAAATCATTCTATGTTTCTTTAAATTCCTTGCAAAACTTTGAATAATTCTGCTAATGCGGTTGTTTCAGGTGTACCAAAAATGCATTTAAGGAGGGTGATAATTACTTGTTTATCAGTATGACAGGCTGTTCTGTCATCTCCAATCAAAGTCATGCATGTTAAGGAGCCTATATGGAATTACGTACAGTAATTACAACACTGGCTTGCTAGAGCCAAGTGCTTTGGGCTTTTTCAGCCCTCAATTTGGAAACAAAAAACAGGGGAAGAAGTAAAGAACGCTGATTTCTTAAATAATAAATGAACGGGGAAAATGGGACAAGGGACATGCTGAGATCATACTTTGCTGGCACAGGTGCATCCTGACTTTTGAAAAATGAAATGCTTTATTTGAAAAGTTTAATGCTTTATATCTGTATGTTTCCTTCTACCCAACAATTCCTTCTACCCTTTAAACACTGTTCTCCCTGAAACAAAGTACATAGGATGTCACTATATACAGTCCACAATTTTTCTGGCTATTGCTATATGGCCCACTGGAACTGTAACCATACCATAACAATTCTAATCCAAGGATGAGAAATCAAGTTTCGTGCCTCTGAGACCATGGTCATACCCACGTGTTTCTCTCTAGTGCTCAGATCTGGTGTTTAGAGATATAAAAAGGCTGCTAATAATTTTATGAAGACTACCCACAGAGGTCAGGAACTTAACTCTTGAAATCGATAGTACATTTAAACATCTGGGACAAAGCTGATATTTAAAATATAACAAGCACCAGAAAAATAATTCTTATAATGGGTGAATTCTAGTTTGGGGTTTTTTATACAGAGAACTTTATGTTTCAAATAAGTATGTATTTCCTGGACTGGCAGTGATAATAGATTTGTCTACTGCAGAAGATAAGAATTAAGTGAAAGCTCTTTCATTCAGAAAATCATCCTCAAAACAACCTGCCTGACATAGGCCAGACTCAGCCAATGTGATATTGGAAAAGCAAGGCCAGCAAAGAAATTTATCAAGCATTTTGTCTAAAACTCAGTGAGGCCTACAAAATATAATTTGTGAGGGGTTTCTTTATACCATTATAGAGAGTAAAGTTCTTTTATATATACTATGTTTCCTGAGATGTTGAAAAACCTATGCATTTACAATACAGTCACATGTGCCATGTAAGAGATAACGTAAGCTCCCATCAGCAATCTCTGTGATACAAACTATCTGCATTTTTCCTTTCATTTTTCAGTTAAAAACTGACATACCTGGTTAAGCATGCATGCACAAAATCCACTGCAGTGCTGGAGAATCGATTAGGTAGGGAAGGCATCAATCCTTTGTGGGCTCCAATATAGAACATGGCTGCTATCCTATCCATGGAAGCCAGCGGCGGTTTTCCTGTTGCCATCTCAAATACGGTGCAGCCAACACTCCAGATGTCTGATTTTCTTCCGTATCCAGATTCATTTATAACTTCTGGTGCCATCCAGTATGGAGTCCCACGCACAGACTTGAGCATCTCACTCTGCGTGCCACTGAGGCTTACCCAAGCTAAACGCCTGGCACAGCCAAAGTCTATTAGCTTTACTACACCATTTGGCATGAGCATAACATTATTGCCTTTGATATCTCTGTGTACCACACAATTGTCATGTAAATACGCAACTCCTTGCAGGATTTGTTTTGTATATTTACAAAGGACAATTTCTGGCAATGGACCAAAGCGATTAATAATACTAGAAATTGAGCCACCAGGAACAAATTCCATGAAAATGCTTAAAATGTTGTCTTCCAGACAAGTTCCTAAATAAGTTACAATATTGACGTGCTTCAATGTCTTCAAAAGATCAACTTCCTCGTGAAACTTCTGATACTCCTTTTCTGTAATAAGTTGATCTGACGTATCCAAAACAACCTGTTTTACAGCTATTAATTGTCCCTGGCTTGTCAGACCGCAGTAAACCTACAATGAAACTAACATTTATTAAAATGAAACATGAAATGAAACTGAGTGTTTACTTAGTTCGAATAGTATCTTTGTGTTTGTCATGTTTCATGTCTCATTGCATAATCCAAAATGTTTAACTTACTTGTTGAATAAGACAACAGCGAATTATAAGGTAAGATGTAGCTCAAAGATGACCAGCACATCTTTTAACATATTCAGACATTAACTTACCGTGCCATAGGCTCCCTTTCCAAGGACTTCACCTCTTGTCCACATGATAGGATCTTTGTTAGTTAAACTGCTTCCTGGTAATTTAGTAGATTTCTCAAAGTTTAGCAACTCTCTTTCTTCATCTGATGTCAAAAAGGCTTCACTGTAATTCTGCTTGAAAGATGATGGTTGGTGTGGGGAGAAAGCAGGGAGGTAAAGAAAGGCTTCATATTAGCCTTACATTTTTTATAAGGAGTAATTTTCACCTGGCATGACTCCTCTCACTCTCCCCCCGCATTACCCAGCTCATCAATACAATTATATACTAAGTAAGACTATGTAAATACTTTTGAGTATATATCACAACAATGCATAACCAGAGGATTATAGCATGGCGTCTTTTTCCATTAACAGGAAGACAGGCAGAAGGAACACCTAAAAGAGCAGGATATACATCTACTTACTACTTTGTTTTGTCACATAGGTACAGTCTGCTAAGCTGAAGGGTGAATATGACTACCTCTTTGCTCTAGATATGCAAGCCAAGTCTGATGAAAACAATTTGGATATGAATTCACATGAAGAAGAGAATGTTTCAGAAAGATGGTAGTAATTACTCCATCTAGCCATAGATCTCCCTAGGAGAAGTGAGAACGGAGGTGTAGCTGGCACCTGCGTCTGCAGAAGTATAAGGAAGCGTATCAACATGCAGTGAAAGAAATTTCCTTATAAATTTGTAATTTAAATAGACAAAAAGCTAAAAAGGCCAAGGAGAAGCAGTGCTAGTAGAGAAACACCTTAGTAGGTGAAGGTTCTTAACTGACTTGGGGACCAGAATCTAAGCCTTCTGAGCTTGAAGTTTTGATCAAACATTAATTAAACAGACTTAAGTCTGTCTGATAAGTCAATACTCTACTCATAGTTCATACATAGAAAAATAACTGCTTGCACTCTGAGATTCAAGGAAACTGCCTTTTGGATATACAACAACCATTAGGTGTCAAGATCTCAAGAGCTTTTGTCTTGCCCCAGCACCTTTTTATACATGTTCTTCAGTTAACTTTTTCATTCACTATCTTTCTCATTTTATCTTGACCCTTCATAAAAGCTTTGATGGCTGTTCCTGTCATGCTTTAGTACCATCTGGCATGTGCCCTGACATGCACCCTTTAACAAAGGTGTACTCAACTGAGCACTGGAAGAATCAGTGGACGGCTGGCCCAAGGAAAAGAGACCTGATTAATGAGCACGTATCGCCTATCTTTCATCCAAACGTGTATTGAAGCATCACTCAAAGCAGCTATCAAGTTAACAAGAAATTACTTTTACCTTCTCTAGAGAACTACTTACTATCACTCCATCTCCATTCATCATTTTTTCTTCTTCTTCAGTATGCATATATTGCATTTTTGAATCTGTATTTTTTGTTTCTGAAGAGCTGATGTCTTTTTCTTCAAGCATTAGCAATTCTTCAGCCAGACAACAAAGCAACTCATCAGTCAGATCCTTATTATCTGCCCAGGACAACATGTTTTGACTTGTCTGGAAATTGGGGCTTGTAACAATTCTTGTCTGAATCACTGAAGGCTGAGCCAATTCATTTGCCAAACTGCTGTTTTGAGGTGTGTAGGCCCAACTGTGATTTAATTTTGTTGTAGGGGATTGACACACCGGTCTGTCTGAAAAGGGCAATGCTTCACATTTATTTATAGTCTTGAAGGAGGCCTGGTCTGATTCCAGGCCTTTGCAGCCATCCATATCCACCTCGCACTGGGGTACACAAATGTTCTGGTCTGTTGTTGTTAGACTGCTACTTAGAGCAACACAGTCCTTATCACTGAACTGCAGAAGATTCTGGCTACAGGTAGCAGTCCTCTGATGGTTAGATATATCCTGACTGTCTAAAGACTGCTCCAAAGAAACTTCTTTAATAGTTGGCAAGTTTGAATTTGAAAACAATTTATTTTGCTTAGTTGATTGTGAAAGCTTTTCCAAAAACATAACCTGATGATCTGTGTCTTCATGAAACGGTGTCATGCTCCCTGAAGTGTTTATTTGAAAATCTGAATCAGAATTGATTACATTATCTTGCTCTGTGTTGCTATCACTCAGCTTGGTACTTCCATCCTTTGTAGTTAAATTTTTCTGCTTTTGTTTAGTGCCAGATATGGTCTTCTTTGGCTTAGAATACATTATTTTTTGAGTATTTCTTGTTTGGCTGCTCTCTCTCCCTTTACTGCAGGTAGATCTGCAGGTGCTAGCAGTGCATCTCCCAGATGAAACAGAACAAAAATTTCTATAAAATCTGTTCTCATGTTGATCAAGCTCACGCATATGGGAATAGACAGGAGTTCCAAACATTTCATAAATACATGGGCCTTTGTCATTTGAATTTATTTTCTTGAACATGTCACTGTATTTCAGATCTACAAAATCTGAAGCAGACTGTGCATGTGGTAAAGAAAGTGGAGTAACAGGTTTCTTTAAGATAACTGAATTTTTGCAACTGCAGGAAAATCTTTGCTTTTTAAGTTTCTGAGCACTCCGAGCAAAATGGTCTTTGTCTGCCTGAGGAGGTTTTTTTTGATGCTTCAGGCGAGTCTCAGATTCTACATGTGGCAGTTCCAAAGACGGAAAAATCTGACTCTTGACATTACATTTTGTGGAAGTCTCATCAGAAACAATTAAGTCTTCAGATATCTTTATCTTGCTACTAATTTTAGATTTTGATGAATATTTATTTCTATTCATCTTTATTTTACTTTGGTCATTTTCTTTGCAAGCAAGAATGTTGAAGCTCTGAGTAACATGGGGAGGCAGGCTACGAATTATAGTCTTTTTTGTGGCAGGTTGTCTAGCAATGTGTGGTTCCCTGGTTGGTTCTTGTTTAGAAAAAGTAACATGAACAACAGGTACAAGCTCACTTTGGTCTTTTGAAGTTGCTTCTGACATTGCTTCTTTTCCCATTTCAAATTCAGAAAGACAAACATTATTTTCTGTCTGTTTTCCAAAAGGATCTTGTACTTCTACTCTGGGAATTACTGCAACTACAGAATTCTCCTTTAAGGCATGGTAGGCCTCTACCACTTCACTTTTACAGGAAGAATCTAAATCATGACTGTCAAGCACCAAATTCGCACTCTCAGCATCTTCATGTGGTCTATAATCCAGTATCATCTCTGCAGCAGTTTCTTCTTCTAGACCAGCTCTACAGCAGTTCTCTGCTGCTCTTTCCTTATTGCCAGCTCTCAAGGCATCTCTGTTGTTTGACACTGTAAATGTCTGCGCTTCAAATATTCCACAGTTTATCAGAGCATTACTTGAGCTCAAGTAGGGATGACCACCATCACGGAAACTGGCTTGGGTCACTGAAAATTGGTACTTCAACTGGTCGTTCTTTTCAGTATGGATAGCTACATCAGCTTCCCTCCATTTTAAATTGCTTGGAATTTCTTCTTTCTTGTTGCTAGGGTACTTAAAATAGTTACTTACGCTGAAGTAGTACAAGTCTTTCACTGGAGTGAACTTGTCAGAAATAGTAGCCACAATCAGCTCTGATGACATTTCAGTGTGCCTTTTTAATAGATAGTCTAACTGATACTGATAAAATTTAGTAACTGGTTTTGTAGGCTGAGGAATAGAGTTCATAATATTCAAATTATTTCTGATGTTGGTGCTTTCATTGACAATATTACCCTCTAGAGGAGCAAGATGAATTGTTCTTAGAGGTTGAACTGTCACTGGTGGCAAATGAAACTGTAATTTCCATGAAAAGCATTAATAATGTGCTACATAACAGATACAGCTAAAATCTAATCACTAAGAAACAAGTGGACTAAGAAAAAAGATCAGAAAAGGATTACTTTTGTATATATTCCCATATTTAACCTAACAGGAAGTGCAATATCAACCCTCTGAGGAAATACATGAATTTTCTCACACCAGTACATAAATCTTCTCACTTCCAGAATTATTTCTTAGACAGAAAGTGGGATCTTTTGCTACAAGTCATGTCATTTTCCATGATTTAAAAATAAAAAGCTTTGTTCACACATACAAATCATCTGTCAGTTATTAATGATGTCTTATGTCACATAGCATGTTTGCTGCAGAAATTCAAAGGCTGGTCAGTGGCTTCGTGTACCAAAGTTTCTTTCTTGCTATGCAGTCTCACCAAGTGAGTGCACCACTCTTATGCTCGTATTTAAAGTAGTTTTATGTAACTCTCCAAGATGTGCTGACACAAGTAATTATATTCTGAATGGAACTAGACCTCATGTAAGCAATTTTTCAAAAGTAAATGCTAGACTATTATAACAGAATGCTATTTTATCCATGGAGACAATAATCCTTACAAATTACTTATAGGTTTTAAAAGACATTATTATAAATCTAAGCATATAGATCTACCATATGATTAGTGTAGTCTTATAATATTCCCTAAACCATGTCACATGGGCCACAGATTCAGCTCACAGTTTTACGTACATTGGAAGATAGCACAGTCTGCACTTCACTTTCAGTGAAGTTACACGGATAGCTACCCAAAGACCATTTTCAAATGGCAGTTAACACAGAAGTCTGTTGTGTGGGGGATGTATTTTATTATTCCTCCCTCCCTCCTTCTCTTCCCATCCCATTAGTTGAAAGGTACCTTGTATCTTTGAAAGAATACAGATAAAAGAATTTGAGCACTCTGCTGTGATTCAGATGAACAGTGAGAATAATTTTCTGAAAATAAAATTTCTGTTCTTTATTTTATATGAAATAGAGAAAAAACACACTTGAATATACTGTATATTCTTATGCAAATTAATGCAATAGGAATAATCACACAGTCATATGCTCTGAGTACTCATTTGCATGTCTATATTCAACATCAGTTTGCAATCTGCAGGAAATTTTTGTTTGCATTCCAAAGGCAAACTGAGGTTTGAATGTGCCAGGAAAAGGAATGCGTGCTTGTGTGAGATTTACAGTTCTGAAGGCTTTGTCTAGTCTGCATGGCATTAATATGAATGCTCAGTTTATCCCAAATGACATGCCTCTAGAAATCATCAGAGCCTAAGACATGAAAGAAAGCTGTATTTAATCACACTGAGGTCAGCTAAATTATTTTTCTTAAACATTTCCTTCCATTTCAAATTTTTTTTCCATAGCCCTTTTTATGGTATTCTGTGAGAACTTGCTATTACTTCTATTTTTTTTTCCTGTGAATGCTGTTGTATTCTGTAGTGGGTTCACTAAAGTACACAGCTGATTCAATGACTCAAGCCTTTGTACAAAGGGATATTAATTAATATCCATAAAGACCAAACTCTCTTTTTTCTAAATATAGTATCTTTGATCTTTTATAACTTCTAAGGCTCATGTGGTGTGAAGCACTAATCCACTGAAAATTGGTAGCTTGTTTATAAGTACAGAAGTTTTGTACTGTTTACACTTCCCAAAAAAATTCATGTCAAATATGTTAAATTCAAATACCTTAATTTTTATTTGCGAACACAATAAATTTCTGCAATCATCTTAATATCAAGACTGTTCTTCAATTTGGCTTCAATTTGAAATTGCCACTCATTACAAGAGAATTGTTTGGTTTTTTTAAAATTTGGCAACAGTAGACATTTAACAGGTTTAACATATAGGATGTGCATACTTTAAACAAACTTACATGCTCTTATTTTAAAAGGTTTTGTATCTTTATGAACTTCCAACTCTCTACCCCCAAAAATCCCTGATGTAACACCTTTTTGACAAATCATTGATATACATCTAAATATTTGTTGGCACATATATACACACACATATATTTATATATAAAATATATGTAAAAATACTTCATGTTCATTAAAAAAATGATGACTAAGCAGAGAAATTACCTACGCTTCTTCTGTATTTCTATTTTTAAGGTTTTGAAGGAATATAATACCATTAACCATGTTCAGTTTTATACATAATAGCATCTTACCTCGGATCTCTTGTTCCTGGTTTTTAGCATTGTTGTATTTAACCCTTAAAAATCAAAACAAATGAAATGTCAATTTGATATTCTTAAACAAGCTACAATTTTAATTTAAAAATTAATTTTAAACTGTAGGATTTTAGGGACCAAGAATCTGTCCAATGTGTGGTTGCAGGACTATGCTATAAATCTGCTATGCAGGAGAAAGTTGTAAGTTGAAATTAAATTGTGATCCTGAACTTTACAATTCCATTTTCTATAGAAAACTGTAAAATACAATATTTTAAAAATATTTTTTACTCTAAATATTTCTCCTCAATTTCAGATGTCTGCTAACTTCAATATGTGGCTCATTAATATTGCCAATATGAGGAAAACGATGAAAGACATGCCATCATGGCCCCACTCCAGCTACAGAGAATTACACTTTACATCTTGTGGGCTCAGTTCCATTATACAGAGTAACAGGACTGGTGAAGTCTGTCATTGCTTCTCTACACACACATAATTAAAGAAGAGGGTCAACATGGCTGAAGTCTACTTTATGCGAAGAAGTCAAACAGGCATAAAGACAACTTAAGGGTTAAAGAAAAAGGACTCCTAAGGCTTTCCCATCTAATTTGATAAGCAATATATAACTATTTAAAAGTTGTGACTTTTAAAATTGAACTTACTTTGTTGTATTTGTGTTTTTATTATCTGTAAAGCATCTAAATCCATACATGATTTTGAAATGTTAGATTCTGGGCATGAGGCCTGTAGCAGAAAGCTGAAGTCAAAGCCACGCCCTACATTCTCTTTCTTCAGGAAGAAAGGTAAAGAAGTGTGATGTCTCATCTGTATTGCTAACCGGTTTTTACTTGGAAAACATGCTACTTGTTGATCTGACCACGGTCTGGATGTTGGTGCTGTTTGGCTAAAGAGCAAAAGCAAAAAAACAAAATACAGTGTGAAAATATATGGAAGGAGCCTGCTCAATTAAAATAATCATACGACTAGAGAATAATGTGAACAGGAAGTTTGTAAGATCCAGGAATGCCAAAGTATGTTTTCCTCCTTCATCCATCTGGGAAATTTGGGCTATCCCTGGAAGAATCCGATTGTGATGCCAAAGGTTGAGTACAGGTGACAATGAATGACAAGCAATGTAAACCAAGCAACAAGAGGAATTGAAAAACATATTGTCCACCTTCTCCTTCTTGACAAAAACTGATTGCTTCCAGTATGTATTTTTTTTATGAACCATCAGGAAAGCAAGTCAGAAAAATTCTGAGGACCAGATGTGCATTTGTTATTTAGAAAATATGCTATGGCCTGCCTAAAAGAATAGCGGCTATGTGGCCAAGCCTCAGATTTCTGCCACCTGGTTTCTGAAGAATGAAAAATCCAAATATGGAAAAAGATAAATACTGTGCCTGAAAAGAGATACACAGTCTAAATAAATCTCAAAGCTCTATGCAAGAAACCTGTCTGTTTTTAATAAGTCAAGAGCTGATGTAAAACCATATACCATATGTTTTTTTCCATATTGTACCAAATAATTTGTTAATCTAGTGCAATATCCTGCCTCCAGCAATGGCCAACAGTTAATGCTGGGAAGACAGAAACACTACACAATGTATATAGCTGTATATAATGTCTGGCACTAAGGAAATCTTTTCTTACTACCAGACTACTACCTGTTTTGTCACTGTTTTTGCATACCCAACTGCAAATTAAAATAGTAATACTACTCACCTGTTTTGAACTAGAGCTTTGTATGACTGATGCATTTCTTTCATTATATTACCTTCATTCTGAAGAGTAACAACACTTCCATGACCTGCAACAATACATTAGTATTTGCATAAAAGCAGTATGATTCACTGACCAGTAACACAATGCAAGTGCAGTTATTTTTGGACATTAATAATATCACTATGAAGAAATACAGAAAGTAACTATCAGGAAAAAAGAACGTTTCATTTGTCTAAGGCACCTATACATACTTTCTGTTATAATTTTTGGAAATGTAAATGCATCAATCCAAATAATTTTTAGTTATTTAGGTAAGTGTATGGATACAAGGTCCTATAAAGCAAAAAACATCTAAAAAAAATCCAGTTACAGCTCCTATTTCAGTAGAACACAAGAATATAAGAAAAATAAGAACATAGAATGTAAAAAAAGTATTGACAGAAACTACCAAAGGAGAGCATTTAAAAATAGGAAAGCTATTAAAACCAAAACAAATCTCAGGGCTTTTCAAAGGTGGAACACAACTCTGAGTTTGACTTCAAATTTTTTTTGTGGTTGCTTGATTTGGACAAGTTTCATGTTAACATTGTCCTTTTTCTTCTTCAGATTCTACATGTTACACTTTATACGTATAAACTTTGGCTAGACTACCTTCTTTGCTTCTCTTATTTTGTTGGTTGTCAGACATACTGTCCTTAAATGTATTACAATCTGGAAACCTGAAAAAAAAAATGTTGTGTTAATTGATTTACAATTCACATGTACAAAGCAGAACTTTATATTTCATAAGTGAAACAAAAGCAACACTTTTCAAGTACTTGAAATTATTAAAAATGTTATGGTTTAACTTAACATCCAATGCCCTGTCCTGTGAATACACAGAACCAAACAGTCCAGACAGAGTTTTTATTGCTAAAAACTCAACCTATGTTATGTTGAAGAAGACATGAAAGCTGTCAGTATTATTTTACTGTTGAGCCAGAAAGCCAGCACTTCACATTTGGGAGACAATTGCATTTTTAACATATTATTAAGAAACCAAATCTGAATGAAATTTATATCTTTCTCTACTTAGTCAAAACTCTCAGCAAAAGTTGGACAACATCCAAAACTTTCTGAGCACAAGATAGATTGTACACTGAAGCCTCAACAAATCTTTTTGATAGATTATTCCAAAGAAATGTGAAGTTAACTGGAATCTTTCTATAAATTCAGAGCAGTCTGTAATTTATTTTGTAAGTAATTTTAAAGTATTTTGAGAAGCAATTGTCCTATAATACAGTCTAGTTTTAAACATAAGTTCAAAACTTAGCTGTGCATGGCATTTTTCTCTACAGAGCCAGTGTGTCCAGACTGAGTTAACTGAAAACATTAACAAAAATCTCAGTGACATCAACGAGGTATGAAATTCATGCTTTAACCTCAGACCTATTAAAAATTCCTACATACACCACTCTTACCTGGTGCTTCAGCAGCGAAGTATGAAAGAGGCACAGCAACCCAAAGAGCATTTTTAGCTCACAGCTGTTTTCCTTTGCTGGACAGCAAGGAATCCAAACATCACTTAGTTATTTTTGATTTTATTTTCGGCACGGTTTCCTGACTGCGGAGCGGGTAGCACTGGTTCCTGGGGCAGGCTCCCCTGCAAGCTCCCCTGCAGGCACCCCCGGCAGCTCCGGCTACGCGAGGCTGCTGAGTTTACACCATGTTGCCGAGGTAACCCCCACCCCGGGGGGGGCAGTTCGCTCCGCGGGTTCAACTCACGGAGCCGTAGTGACCGACGAGAGCAAACACAGCTCAACCGATCCGCGTTTAAGCTTTAATCACAAGACGGTTCCCCCAGCACCGAAAGCAAAGCGTTATCCCTCTCTTCTGCTCTTCTGTTTGCCTCCAGTCACGCTTTTAATGTCTTACTTATTTCTATGCCCTTTTAACTTTGCATTCAGCTGACATTGCCCTCACCAAAACGTTCCCCGTTACTCGTGAATAGTTTTTCATGTCCTTTCTGGCAGCCTTAAGCATCAGACTCCACTCTTTTTTTTTTTTTTTTTTTTTTTTTTAAAGTAGCAGGCTGTGCTAGGGGTTAATACAAGGAGGGACGTTGGGGCTGAAGCGGAGCTGTCCGGGTGTTCAAGGGCACTGCTGTGCTGGATGCCGGGAGCCCCGGGGCGCCGTTTGGCGGGACTGCCGCCGGCTGCCTTGTTTTAGGGTCCCCGGGCCCGGGGGACACCCCAGCTCCCGACGGGCACCACCGGGCTAATGGTGACCGCAGCCAGGCCCCGGTACCCCGGGCCCACGGCGACCCAGCCGGTACGGCACTCCCGTTTACTCTCTCGGGCTACCTCTGACAGGAGCAGCCCTTGCTTCAGCTTCGCCGCGCCGTGAGGTGACCGCCCCAGCGGGAGCCTCCTCGGCGGCGCCCGTGAGGCCCTCCAGCCAGCCGCCAGCGCGGGCGGCCGCCCGGGTGTCCCCTCCCATGGGGAAGGGCGCCCGGGGGACGGGGAAGGCTCGGGAGGAGGAAGGACGCCCGGGGGACGGGGAGGCCCCGCTGCCGCGGCGGGAAGCCGGGCTCGGAAGAGCTCCGGCCGCGCCGCCCTGTAAGGGGAACCCGAGCGGCCCGCGGGCGGGACGGCGCGCACCGCCCTCCGCTGCCTTCCCGTGAGCCTCTGCGCCCGGGGCGAGGGGGTCGTGGCCGGGCAGCGGCGCAAGATGGCGGCGGACAGTGAGGTGAGCGTTTCCCGCTCCCCTCCCCTGTACTCTGCCGCGGCGGCGGTGGCGGTCTCCCCGCTCACTGCTTCTCCCGCTCTCTCCCGGCAGCCCGAGTCGGAGGTGTTTGAGATCACGGACTTCACCACCGCCTCCGAGTGGGAGAGGTAGGCGCTGCCGCCCGCCCCGCTCCCCTCGCCGCGGCCGCCGCAGGGGGCTGAGGCCCCCCTCACCGGGCCCACACCCCTCACCGGGCCTCGGCGCCGCCGCCGGCCTCGCCAAGCGGGAGGCCCCGGTGGCCGGTAGCGGCGGCCCCCGCAGCTGGGCCCGGCGTTACGGCCGAGGCTCAGGCCGCAGCTGCCGAGTTGGGTTAAGAGGATCTAGGCCAACTGTTTCTAAGCTTAGTGAAAGATCTGGCTTAATATCTCTTTGAAAGGGGTTTCTAGAAGGCTTATGTGCTTTCTTAAAGTACTCGCCCAGTTGTTAAAGTAGTCGCCTCGTAGCTGAAGCCTTATAAAGTTAGTAGAACAACGTACATGGAAACGTGAGGTGAAGAATGCTCTTGCGTTCTTAATGTATTATTTTTTAAAAGGCTTTTTCCCGTAACAATACCCATGACAGAAGGAGGCAGCAGTTCCAAGCACTGCTTTTTAAATCTGTATTTAGTTTATAATTTTGTCTCAGATGCTTATTTGTCTGTGAAACAGCAGTATATGTTAAAAGTAATATGCTGCAGTACCAGGAAAAGGTGAGATTCTGGCACGGCTTGAACATGCTCATAGCAGTTGCTAAAAGTAACATCTAAAATGTAAACATAGGAGGACCTTCTTAGTTGTACAAGGAAGCAGTTGTTCCAGTTTTATAGTGATACTTGGGAAGGTTTTTTTGTTGTTCGTTTGTTCTTTGGGTTTATTTTAAGGAATTTGATTGTAGGACAACATATTGCCTGCTTTTTGGTGGCTGAGTTACAATACACGTTTAGTGTTCAGCAGATATGAATGCCTTTTCCTCTCCTTAATAGATTTATTTCAAAAATAGAAGAAGTATTGAATGACTGGAAACTTATTGGGATTTCTTCAGGCAAAGCTCTAGAAAAGGTCAGTTGCTGCATCTGAAGTTTCTTTTACAATTTGAATTACTGACTAGGAATACATGTCTGTATTGCATGTGTTGCCATTTTCTTAGGTGTGGCAGATTTTGTAATGGGGAATTTTGCTTATAAAAGTGGCAATTTGACAGACAGTTGCTGTGAATTTATTGGTGGGCTGTCTGCCAAACAGGCTGTTTCCCTGATAAAGTTGGATCTTCATATAGGGCCTAGTGATTTTTTTATTATTTTTTTTTATTCCTAGTTTTGAATCTGGAAGCATGATTGAAGCTGTTCTAAATTCTCAAGGAGCTTCATTTTGCCCTGCCTTGTGCCATTGTCATGCTTTACACGCTTATGGTTGAGTTTGCGTAGTATTATTTGTGAGTCAGTATGTTTCATAGGTAAGAGATATTTTTTTCAAAATCTAATTAGAGCATTTATAGTGCTTTCTCAGTCCTGTAAAATGCAGAGGAAATTGCTGAACTTTTCTGCATACTGGTGCAGATAAATTCAGCTTTCGGATTGAATGGCTGCTATATTTTCAGAGGAATTTTATTATTCTTAATTTTAGTCAGGATATAGTGTATTCACAACAAAAAATTACATTATCTAATAAACTAGTTTTCCACCTTAGCTGTTAGTGTATTCCTTCATGTCGTCTTTCCAGACCAGACCTCTCTTCTTGGTTTCTAGTGAGAAGACACCCTTTACAGATCAAAGGATCTGTACAGCTACCATTGTAAAGAAGTGCTTTGAGAATTATTTTTTTGAAGTTAAGCCATGTTTAGCTACTTAAGAATAAATATTTAGCAGTAGAAAAAGATTAATAAATATTATGGATCCTGTGGGCAGTATACTTTGTAAGGCTTATGAATGTTAACCGAATGTGATCAAATAGTATCTTTTTTTATATGCAGGGTGTATATACCACAGGAGCATGGGAGGAGAAATCAGATGAAATTTCATTTGCAGACTTCAAATTCTCAATTACCCATCATTATCTTGTACAAGAACCCAGTGACAAAGATGGGAAAGAAGAACTGGTAGAAGGTAGCTGATAGTTCACTTACATAGCTGTAAGGATACGACAAAAGGCAGTTTCAGAATGTGGAATTCACAGTGTGTTACCTGCTTTTGTGTGAAATTTTCTGGGATCAGATGGGTGTGATCTGACACTTCTGCTTGTAGTATGCTTTGCATTCAACAAATTGCTTATGTAAGTAAATTTTAAGTCAGCTGAATGGATGCTGATGCTCTTCTCTATCAATTTTTTTTCACAGATGCCCTTCCTCTGCCTATGCAGGACTTGCTGTGCATGAACAATGACTTTCCTCCCAGAGCTCACTGTCTCGTAAGATGGTACATATGCTGCTTCTCATCTTTAATACAAATAAGTGTAGCAATTGAAAAATATTTGATGTTGCCACAATCACCTCTGTATTTTTTTGCCATTGGAAGTTAAAGCTTAACTAAAACGAGTCTTCATACTGGACACAGGAAAGGAGTGCAAAAAAAGCCCACCGTAGACTAGCTTTCTGAGACTAATTTTCATAGACTAGCTAAGCTTTTATATTGATAATGTTTAGATGCATTCTGAAAAAGGAAAGCTGCAACATCTTAAGAAACAGCGACCATATGCTTGCTAATGCAGATCTTGAGCATGTTATAGCATTGTTCTAGAGAAACTGTTTTGTGTATAGGTAGTTACAGTTTTTATTAACATAAATTAAAAAACCTCAGGACTGTTAGACCTGGAAGTCCTTACATTATTTTGAGTACAGGGTCTGAATGCTGTTAAGCTCCAACAGTTTGTGATTTGAGTATCTGCAGCACTCCATGCCCGCGCGGTATCTGACCTCTCTGAAAGAGGTGCTCACATCAAAATAACAGATTCCACAGTCTTTTGTATTCAGGTGACAATATTTCTAAAAAATGTGTGTTTAAGCTGGCTTGCTAAAAAACTACAAATGCGCTCTTTTTTCGTTCTCTAAGGTATGGCTTACGTGAGTTTGTGGTTATTGCTCCGACGGCAAATAATGATGGGGTACTTAGTGAATCCAAGTGTAACCTTTTGCTGAGTTCCATTTCCATCGCATTGGGGAACACTGGCTGGTAAGCAAAAGCATAAATTTTTTACATGTCCGGGTAAAACTCTAGCATACTGCTATAGTGAGGAAAAAGTACTAAATTGTTAGAAAAATACTTTCAGAGTTTGTTGCATTTGCACCATAATATTGTTAGAAAAAGATTTAAAAAAATTTCCCATGGAAACTTAATAAGATTGATTCCATGTGTTGTTTATATTCATTATTGTTTAAAAACCTTAAAGGCTTTATACAAGCTGCTAGAAGTTGTTGGACAAAATACAACTTTTGAAAGGATTTCTTCCCTATACGTGGTAACAGTAACTTTCTAATCTTTCTCAAAAAATATTTAGACTGAAAACTAGGTAACTGAAGTCATGGATAGGGCTGTGCTTATGACATTTTTGTCATATATGTCAGTTTGTTAGGCATTCCATTTAATGGTGAAATTCACAGTGTTTTTCTCTGATTCCTATGAATCATTTTAAGCTGTGTTGCATTAAGAGAGAATATATTCTAAAGAATAAGAAATAACATTGAAATTATGTTAAAAGGTGTAGCTAGTAGACTAGAAGACAGCGTGACATTTCAAATAATCTGATATATTCCCGTTTAATAGTCAGGTACCGCTATTTGTGCAAATACATCAGAAATGGCGACGAATGTATGTTGGAGAATGTCAGGGTCCAGGAGTTCGAACTGACTTCGAAATGGTTCATCTTCGCAAAGTGCCAAATCAGTATACTCATTTATCAGGTTTACTGGATATCTTCAAATCCAAGATTGTAAGTGCATCTGAATATTTATAACTGATACTAAGAATGGTTATTTATTACCTGATTGCTTGTCGATTCACTTCTGTCTTCTAGGGATATTTTTTTTTTTGTAAGAATGAGGCTTACAGTGCCGATACCAACAAAATCTTTTCCCTGCTATCACCAGTACCTAGCGATAAAGAGGGATAATTGGTATGGGTTTTGTTCCTCAATGTTACCACTTTCTTCTGTTGCTATTTTCCACTGGCTTGTGAGGGAGTGTGTGTACAGTCTCCTTGTAACAACTCTCTGTTACCCCTCCACAAAACAAACTGTTTTTCTCTTTAAGAGAAGGGAGGGTTGAGGTGGGTTCTTAATTCTGCTACTTTGTAGCTCCCCAAGCTAAGTTAAGAGTGAAGAACAGCCTGGTGAAATACCAGGAGTCGGGGAAGTTGCTTGTTTATGGACTGGTGTGGCTGACTGCAGTGCTTCACAGCTGATACTGGTAGTCAGCAATCTCATCCAAACACTGAGGGGGGAAAAAAAATTCTTATGAAAACCTAACTCATTCTGGTCAGATTTACTTCTGAATTACCAGTTAAATAGAGTATATGAATGTCTCACGCATTTTATCTGTGCGTGTCTTGTTGAATAATGGCTTTACTAGTAATACTTGGGGTGTTGCAGTTCTGATAAAATTAGCTCTGATGTACTCTTTACATTGAATTTTTCCTGTAATATTTTTAAGGGATGCCCTTTAACACCACTGCCTCCAGTTAGCATGGCTATTCGGCTTACATATGTGCTTCAAGACTGGCAGCAGTATTTCTGGCCACAGCAGCCACCAGGTAGGAGGTTTATGTCCTCAGAATAACTTGTTTTAAGATAAACAGTCAGTGCTGAAGAAAATGTTCATGTATCTTGCCAGAAGAATTAAAACATTTTCTGCATTACTAGGAAAGTCTTCAGTTAAAACTGAGTACCATCCCACTCCCTATGACAGGTTAGCAAGCTTAAAGCTGCTCTGAAATCATGTCTGTGGCTTATGGTTGAGACAGGTGTTTTGGTTAGGGCTGTGCTTAGAAATATGCTTTTTTTATTAGCATTTAGAGATACAGTGAGACTTCTAAAATGGTAGTATCTGTTTGGAGAGGAAAGGATGACTGTGGATCTAAAGAATTCTTCCCTGAATTACTTAGGGAAATGTTTGGATTCAGGTTCTAGTAGTGCTAATACTTTACAGGAGTATTTATCGATTATTTCCATAAAGTAATTTGTTTTAATAGTTCCCTATTTAAGAGCATTAACAATGGGAAAAAGAGAAAATATGGACCTCACTTGAGGTAAAAGTTTGGATTTTTGTTGTTTTTTACACAATGCTAAGTAGGCCAAGGAGTTGATTTCTTTCTTTCATGCAGGAACATTTTCTGATCAAGCCTTTTGTTCTAATAGCCTTATATAAGGGGAAAAAGGGGAGAAGTAATGTATAGCCTTGAAGCTGAAGTACACGCACCAGACTTGATAAGTTTGTGTCATAGTGATGCTGTGGAAACCAGAGTGAGTTTGCTCATTGCTCACTTGGTACTCTTACGGTGAACTCTCATATGCTTGCTTGGTGGTAACGCTTTTTTTGCCTGAGTATCAAGGATTTGGTTTTAACAGAACAATTTCTATATAGATGGCATCAGAAAAGAAATTATAAACTTCTCCTGGCTCAAAGGTAAACAAACCTACAGGAAAAAGGTAGCTGTTAGTTCCTTCTTAGCATAGATTTTATTGGTGGTGCAGTATTTCAGGCACAGGGTGGCGGAGCAATTAAAATGCCCAAGTTCTTCTGGACTTGGTAGTAGTTTTATGTAACAAGTTTAAAGTATTTAGGGCACACTTAGAACCTGTGTGACCTTGGTCTGGTTACATAATTGTTTGGCTTTCCTTGGCTTTCACAAAAATACATTCTTATAGTAATCAAAGGTATGTTTTGAAGAAGCCTATTGTGAAGTTGATCCCTCTGTGTTTTGTACCTAAGGAATGTTGAAAATATGTTTAAAGAGAATCCTGCTCTTTAGGGTCAGAGAAGGTCAGTGCTCTTTTAAGTGTCAGTTTCTCTTTGTAGGTAAACTAAGTTTACATAAAGAACTTGGGAAGCTAGTTCTACAGATTTTATTTTTTATTACATCTGCACACATAGAAGTTGGCGATTTTTGTAGTCACTCTCTGCCTTGCTACAGTTATTCATCAAGTCAGGATCCCTGATTTGAGGTGAATGAGTTGTACCACTCTGATTGTACCTCTTGATTGGAGCAGTTTGAATAAACACTACTCTTTCAGAGGATTCTGGTTAAGGGAGCTAGTGGCATAGCGTATTGCAGAAACTGGAAATGGATGTAATTTTTACTGCTGTTGCTACACGCAGTTGTGGTTTTACATTCATTGTGAGAAACTAGACCTGTACTTCATTACCCTCACTCGTTTAGCTCTTCTCAAATAAACCCAAAGAATTTAAATGTGTCTTTTCTCTGGAGAAGGAATTATGTAATTCAGTTATCCAAGTACTTCATCTGCTCTAATATTTTGCTTGTTTTGTGTGTAAATAGTTTTCCAGATGCATCTAAAATTAAGGATCAGATGCTGTAATAGCATTATTATAATAGCATTCCAATATGTTATTACCCATTTAAACTATTGTTCAGTGAAGGCTGTCTATTTTTGGTTTATATATTTGAAGGATGTAACATGGGAAGTGGCTGAGGATGCTGGAGACATCTTTAAGTACCTGGAATTACAAGGAATCTCCCAGATCACTGGGTTATATCTTTAACTATAGGAGATGTAACATCACTCTCTTCATAAAATAGTCAGCCTTTTAAAAAGTGGTTGATTTTTCACTCTCCAGAGTTGCTCTTTTGGAGTCTTCCTCTTCTGCTTGGAATTGATTTCTTGCCTAAATGTTTTTCTGGCAAATTTTTTGTGTTTCTTTGTTCTTGTGTCAGCATTGACTCTTTTAAGTCTGCCTTTATAGCTATCATCTTTGCCAGTATGAAGAAAATAACCTTCCCTCAACACAGATTACTATAATTTTATCTGTCTTTTTGAATGTCCTGTTGTGTGATTACTTCTCAGTTTCTGCTGGAAACGATTCGATTGTATGCTAGGATTACATTTTCATAGCTCTGTCACATTAGCTGCTCAGCTGTGCTCTGGTTGTCCTGCATGCTACTGTGAAATTAAGATGATATGCTGCTTAAAATATTCCATAAATTCTATATGGAAAATGTATTGATCTGTCTTCAGATATAGATGCTCTAGTTGGGGGAGAAGTTGGAGGCCTTGAGTTTGGGAAGTTACCATTTGGTGCCTGTGAGGATCCTATTAGGTAAGATAAGATTTGAGAAAACTGCGTTTTACAGCTTCCTTAATGGAGGGCTTAAAGGTATGTTATTTCAAATCTTAGCTTTGCCTGCCTATTGCTTAGTATGCCTCTAACAGATACTTAATTATTCAAGCACATAAGAAATGTCAGTGCAGAGTAATGGTCTAATAGCAAAGGCAACCATCTGCAAAATTGTCTAATGGTAACCAGAGTTCTAGTATGTAAATCTTTTGCCGTAAACTTCTGGAGTACTCCATTTATGTCTGAAACTATTACATTGAAATATACCTTAACTAGCGATAAACTTTAAAAATTAAAGGGTTGGATTCACTCTCATCTTAATTTTGACATTTTTAGAAGACTTAAAATAAAGCGGGTGTGTAAACTGTGTTATTACATCTCCCTGTCCTCTCCTGAACATCCCATTACCACTCAGCAAATCTGGGAAACATTTTGATGTGTTGGTAGTTAATGCTGTAAGCAATTCATGAACGTTGTTTCGTACCTGGATGCATAGAATACAGTATGTAGTCTCTCCTTTTGTAGAGAGGAGTTGTGAAAGAGTCCTGTGTGCCAGGTACTAGTGAAGTTTAGGGCAGTAGTGGGTGATGTGCTTGTAGAATAACCAACAGAATGTGTGCAGCGAGAAAACTCGTTGGAAAACATGCATGTTTGTAGCTGTAGCTGCAGAGTACCTACTTAAATATGAATATCACAAGTACCTTTCAAGATCTTAACTGCGATGGAAAGAACACTTTCTACCATCACCGAAAGATTTAAATCTTGTTTTGTTTCAGCGAGCTTCATTTAGCTACTACATGGCCTCACCTAACAGAAGGTATTATTGTCGACAATGATGTTTATTCGTAAGTATTTTGTCTGAATTGCAACTATCTAGAAGTGTACTTTGTCACTAAAGTGCAGTAGTTAACATCTAAAACCTTGTTCGTGGATTTGTGTGTGAAAGAGAACCCATTCTGAGGAATGCTAAGGTCAGTTGATAGAACATCTCTTGCAGGAAAATGCCACCTTTGAAAATTCACTTCTGTGTGGGAAAATATTACTGTATCATAATCTCAACAGAACATACACCTCCTTTTTTTGGCCTATTCTCATGCTAGACTTAAGTTTTGTGTATTGCATGTTTCTTGGAAAAGATTATGGTGGAATGTGGAAAGCAAAAAGAATTAACTGGTTGACATCCCTCTGCCAAAAACTATCATCCAGGTTTTCTGCTAAAAAGATTCCTAAAGAAGATCAGTGTATCCTGATGCTTAAGAAAGAAGAAAAAAAGTGGCTTATTGTTTTAGTTAATGCAGAAATGAGTTTTCAACATCAGTACGCTTTAAAAAAAGACAATTTAGTTGCACCTGAATTGTTCTCATGTTTCTTATGTAGGTACATGAGAACAGGGACTCTTGCTTGCATTTTAGAGTGAATGGCATGTTCTCCTATGTAATGTGTTTATTATGGCTTCTGTGGCCTAACTGGCTATGACATTACGTTTATTGAGAATTTGATACTCATCTCTTGCATACAGCGACAACATGACACTTTTTTTTTTTTTAAAGTGACTTGGATCCTATTCAAGCACCCCAGTGGTCCGTGAGAGTCGGAAGAGCAGATAACCCTCAGTGTCTATTGGGTAAGACATAAGAATTCCCTATCATCTTATGATTTTCAAACTGTTAAGTTGTGAAGTTGGGATCGAATGGGTGATTGCCTGCTGACCTCTGTTTCCTTACAGCCTTTATTTTTTTGAGTGGATGTTATTTTGGGCTGCTTCTTCAAGAACACAAGCTTTGCAAAAATAGACGTTTCTGTTGTAGGTAATTCTGCATCTGTGTACTGTCAACTTCATTGCTGTTCTGACTTCACCAGGTTCCAGAGAATAAACATTTACTCTGCGTGTTCTGTGAAAATTTAGATTTCTGAGAATCTTTACGTTCTATTAAGTGCCTTTTGCATATAGCCATTTCCTTAGATGCATCAATCTATGTGACAGGCAGGATTGCTATGCCTGGAGAGCTGTACTGTTGTTGTCTGTCCTTGCCTTTTAGCTTGTGGGGAAAAAGGCTTCAAAACTAAAAAAACTAACATGCTGCAGAAGTTTCACCTTGCTTTGGGTGAAGAAGTAGATTAAACTGAATGCCGAACTGTGCTTTGGAGAGGTGGCTGATAGCTGTCTAGGTGTGCATTTCTACGAGCTTTAATTGTGTGTTTTAAAGATATTTGTGCTTCAGAACAAATTATCATGTTCTTTCAGATTAAAAGATAAAATTTATTGTCCCTCAGGCATAATTTTGAGAGTTAGCTTGTTGTTCAATGAGATTTTTATCTGAGTAGCTGTTCAGAAACTTCTTTTCTCTTACAGGTGACTTTCTTACTGAATTCTTCAAGCTTTGCCGTCGGAAGGAGTCAACTGATGAGATACTTGGAAGGTCTGCATTTGAAGAGGAAGGAAAAGGTAAAACTAAAATCTTGTTAATTTGTGTGAATTCTTTTAAATTGTTTCATGTTATTTTACCTTCCCTATCCCCTCTTCCTGACTTCAGATTGATCAGTATTTATACTTCTAACTCTTAGGCATTTTCTGTACCGCTCCTAGGAATTTTCTGTTCAGTGCTACATGGTACAATTTCTCAGGAATTCTAGGCCAGCTTACCTCCCAAAGTCCCAGAGGACAGTTGCCTCTGTTACAGTTAAGAACACAAGAGTTTAAAATTTGCCTAGTGTGTGCAAGAGTTGGTTTTGAGCACACATCAGATTTGTATGTACTGTTTTATGTGTTTTTTTCCCTGCTCTTTTCTCCTTTTTTAAGTGCTATGTATTGTATGTTTCAACATCCAATTTAAAGGGTCTCTAATCTGTTTGAAAGGCTTTGCTGTTATTCTTTTTAAGGTATTTTAAGGAAAAAACAAACCCAAACAAACCAGAATTATCTGACCAACAGGTCAGACTTTTTCCCAGCAGTATAGATACTGTCATCTTTCTGATGTCTCTTTCCCTTTCTTTTGCTTTTCTTGCTGTGGACAGTGAACATTTCCTTCCTGCCTCTTGTCACCTCTTCCCTCCAAATATGGCCTGTATGGATGTGTTTTCTTTGGTAGCACTTGGTCGTAGTTTTGATGGAGTTTGCTAGTTAGCTTAAAAAGGTGTTAGACTGAGTAGGGTGTGTGTTAATCCTAGTGCTTGACATGCAGTCTCTTTAACCCTCCTTATCTGTAATTTTCCTGAAATGTTTGCCAAAGGGAGGTTTTTCAGACTGCTGGTAGTTATTTACTTGAATTTGTCTGCCCTCTCTTTAACAGTATTAATTCATTTTAAAGTTTACCAGCAGCAACTTTGGAAAAAATCTTTTGATTTGAGGAGTTTACCTGAGGGCTCTGAAACAGAATGGTGTTTACACAAAGTAAGGTTGTATATGTAGCGATTAATACTGGGTTTATTTTCTCTGCCAGTAACTGCAAGTGTGCATTACTACTACAGTAGGTGGCAGGCACTATCTGCAGCCAACTCAGTCCAGACTGCATTCAGTAAATTAAGTCAAGGACCCTGTGACTCCTTTGTGACCTCATTCTGCTGCTTATCTTTGTGGCTAAGAGCAGTGAATATCAGGTATGGAACCTGAAAGCACAGGGGTGTAGCTCTGGTTAACAGGGTGTTAAAAATCAATACAAGATAAACAGACTGAATGTGACAGGTGAATTTTTAGAGAGAGATGATCTTGTGTTTGTTTTTGTTTTGTTCTAATTGGTTTTATTTTATTTTGTAGACGTTGCTGATATTAGCCATGCTTTGTCAAAGCTCACAGAGCCAGCACCAGTCCCAATCCACAAATTATCAGTCACAAATATGGTTCACAGTGCAAAAAAAAAAATTCGCAAACACAGAGGAGTGGATGAATCACCTTTAAACAATGAAGTTCTGAACACTATTCTCCTGGTAAGTGAGCTGTCTATGCACAGTGAATTCATGTAAAACATAGATTTCATGGTTCCACTGATGCGTTTAGTTTAGAGTTTGTAGCAGAAGCATAAAGGAAAGTGTCTGATGTTAGTTCTATTGTTTGAATTGCATTGATCAGCTTCTTGAAACAGCCAAAGTCATTAAAAGTCTGTGCAACATAAGTGGACTGAAAATGAACTCTGCTAACAGTTTTAGTTACTGGGATTGCTGGTATGTAACCAGCAGTAGTTTTATGGAGAAGCTGGGAAAAATCAGGAAAAACATACTGATGGAAGTTTGGATTTTTTTGTTTGTTTGTTTCTTTCTTTCTTCAAGTTCTTATTTCCTGATGCTGCTGACAAACTTGCAGATGGATTTGACAGCAGAACTAGCCCTTCAGCAGGAAACAATCCTCCTCCAGAGAGTGAAGAATATGTAAGTTTTACTGACTGGCACTCCCGAGAGATAAAAAGCAATTCTGAGCGTGTGTTCATACAGACTTTGCTGTGTTTGCACTGTGTCTTGTAATAGAGAATTTTTGGAAAGGGGAGCTTACCTTTGTGGAATCTCTAGGTAAAAATAGTGCTTTTTATTTTTTTTTTTTTTCTTCCAAAGATAGTAATTTTTGGTAGCTTATACTTAATTAGCCCCTTTTATATTAACAAACATGAAAGAGATCATATTTTGGAAAAAAATGCCATTTTTCCTGTATTTCCTGCTTTCTTTTATTTCTTGTGTAGAATCTCTTCGGGCAGTTTAAATCTGCTCCTTCTGATAGTCTGACGTACAAACTAGCTTTATGCCTTTGTATGATAAACTTCTACCATGGAGGAGTAAAAGGAGTGGCACATCTTTGGCAAGAATTTGTGTTAGAAATGCGCTACAGATGGGAGAACAACTACCTTATTCCAGGGTAATTTTTTTGTTTTGTTTTGTTGCTTTGTCATAGAGAATGTTTTTTGTTTCAGGAACAGAGCAAGTTCACTATGACTTTGAAACATACTGTTTGGGGATTTTTAAATTTCAAATGCTATGTTCTGTTTTTATTGCCCTACATCCTTAAAGCAAGAAAGCATAGGGAGTAGGGAAAAGCAACTGTGCCTTCCTTGGAAAACTTCAGGATGCTTTGGGAAGCTCAAGTCGAAGAGCACTCTGTTGTGTGAATTAAAGGGGGAGGGCAGGGAGCTTATCCAAAAGCTTGGCTTCCAGTTTATCGTTAGATAAAAATGAAGGAGCTGATATAGGGAGAAACAGCTGTGCTTTGTGGTGTAGTTTTGCCCCTTTAAGGGAGCTGTTCCAAGTTCCTGCTGGTGTAATAGCCTTTTCAGGCAGCTAATGCTGTATCAAGTAGTTCAGCCCTTCCAGGTTATGTCCGCTGCAGCAGAGCTTGTTGCAGAGCAAATGAAGCGTTCTTTCAGGATGAGGTATCAATGTGGAGCAAGAATATTTGTTGCCCTTCCCCACTGACCACACTCCTCTTTTTTTTTTTTTAAATGGCATGGACTGGCCATTTATTCACTAGTTTGTACTTTCAAATGGTTACACTAACATAAAACAGAAGTTGACTGTATCGTTGCAATTTTGAAAGTAAAGTCAAAGGCGCTTAATTTACGTTTGAAAACAGTTACCCTTTTAACTCCCAAATGGAAAGCGGCCCAGGAAATGCAGGGTGTGTCTGTCTCCTTCTGGTGCCAATGATCATTCTCAGAAATGACCTCTAGGAAATAAATGTAGTTTAACTTCTGGGCTTGTTCAGTCATGAGCTTGTCTTCTGAGACCATAGAAGAGCTGTGTAGTTGTTAAAGGTGGGAGTGGGTTCAGTATGGGTACTTGCCCCTCTTTTGCATTTCATGTGATTTAAGAGCACATGTGTGTGAAAAATTCAATTTTATAATTGATAATGGTTACACTTCTGCCTTTTGTTAGATTAGCTAACGGCCCTCCTGATCTGAGATGTTGTTTGCTGCATCAGAAACTTCAGGTAAATATCCCAAATTTTAAAAATTGTTTTTCCTCTAAGGAAACTGTCAAAATTATACCTGTTAGTAGCTAAATATGTTGTTGTAGATGTAGTTGTTCTTGTAATTTTGGGTGTGCCCTTCCATTTCTTGGGAAAATCTTTGTTATAGCAACAAGTTTGATGGAATTGTTATCTTGTAGATTTATTGTAAGAAATTTTTGGTGACTCCAAGTTTTTCTGTGACATTGTTTCCATAAGAGAATTAATTGCTAAACAATTTTTTTTTCCCTTTAACTTGTTAGATGTTAAATTGTTGTATTGAAAGAAAGAAAGCAAGAGATGAGGGGAAAAGGGGGAGCGTGTCTGATCGTTCACCTGGTGGTGCTTCTGGTGATACTGGAAAAGGAGGAGACCACTCTGGAGATAACCCTGATAAGGAAAAAGAAGTTGGCAAGTCTTGGGAATCTTGGAGTGACAGTGAAGAGGAATTTTTTGAATGTTTAAGTGACACAGAAGATCTTAAAGGAAATGGACAGGAAAATGGAAAGAAGGGAGGACCAAAAGAAGGGAACAAAGAGCCTGTAAACTTAAAACCAGAAGGTCGTCTGCATCCACATGGAAAGCTGATGCTGCTGCATCCAGGAGAGCCCCTCTACATTCCAATAACACAGGTTAGGTAGCAAGAGTTGAGCCAGATGCGCAATATGACTCTCACGCAATATGGCTTTACACCTAGGATTGTGAAACTATATATAGTTTGCAGGTTATAGCCTGTTGTTAAAATGAAGTGGGTTTGGCCCAGGACCTTGTTTTCCATTTTTAAATCTTGAGGAGGCTGTTAAACCAAAATCTCACATACTCCTTGTTTTACTTGAGCATAGGTCTCCTTACCAAATTTCACTCAAACCAAGTTTTTTTAAACAAGAATTAAGCTGTGTTGCGTACCTTAAATCTGGGATTCTTTTTATTGCCAGCTCTTGAGGCACCTTCCATCCCCTCCTTACCCTTCTTTTCTGTAAAGTAGGAACTGCTGTGGTTCTTCTACCAGGAAAATTCCTAGCTGACGGATTAGAGTACTGGATCAGTTTTGCTGGTTTTTTGTTGCTTTGTTTTTTCTTTTTTTTAAGAGAAAGATTTTTCAACTCACATCAAAAGGCCATAGTCACCACTTTTCAATATCATCAAACTACTGGAAATGTTACCTGACACAGACTGCCTTGCAGAGTGACTAGGGAGGAAATAGGAAGCAGTGGTGGTGGTGAAGTCAGCCATGCATGAGGAATACAGTATTTATCATTCACTTCAGAGAAGTTATTTTTAATGAGAGTGTAGTCAGGCAAATGTTGTCAATTAATTATATGCTGACACTATCAATGGCAAAAATTCCGTATTGCTTTAGGTAGATTTTCAACCATCACAACAAAATAGTATCAGTCAAACACTTCCTCTACTTCATCTGGATTTTGGCATTTTAACAATATATCCTTATATTGTTACTACAGCCTCAGGCTGTTTTCTGTGTAGTTTCTTTTTATCAGTGTTTTCTTCAGATGCATAACTTTATGATAAACAGTTTAAGCAGTAGAGAGTTATGATTATTCCCTTGGAGTACAAAATAGATTGAACTTTTGGTGACAGGGAGCTTCCTTAATCAGGGCTTCCTTAATCACTCCTTCCTTAATCAGGTGTAAGTCTTGGAGAGGCTATTTGTCAACTTGGGTTTTTTTTCCACGTTACAGGAACCAGCACCCATGACTGAAGATTTGCTGGAAGAACAGTCTGAGGTACTGGCAAAACTCGGGACATCAGCAGAAGGTGCTCATCTTCGGGCACGCATGCAGAGTGCCTGCTTGCTCTCAGATATGGAGTCTTTTAAGGTAGTATTCCTTGAATTCTGTGAGGCTGCTTTCTTAAACTCTCTCTCTGGCTTGTGTTTAAAAATTTTGAAGTTTTTTCTGAGAAGGTTTTTTTTCTTCTCCACAAAACAGTTTCAGAATAATTTAAAGTTGAAATTAAAGACCTATTGGTAAAGCTCTTACATATTTTGAAATGTTTTATCTAGCCTGTTATGCTGCAACGTTCCAGTAAATTTGCACGTTTGTGGAAAGGGAAAAACCCCACAAAACGTACAGTTCATAAATTGGGCATTAAAACACAGACAAGCCCATGCGAAATGATGTCAGGAGACAACTGAGCATCAAAGTCCTGAATCAAAATTACATGTCTCTTATCCCACCACTTGTAGGTTTCATTTAGTGACTCTTACCTGTACTTTTCACTGTGTCTAGCTTTGTAAAATGCATCTTTAATCAGACTTCAAATGGATAAAATGTGAAGGTGGTGTAAAAGAAAAAAAGAGTCTATTAATATGTTGACAATTTTGTATTTGGACTTTGGGGAGGTGGACATAATTTTTATGTAAAGTTGACAATGTTTTGTTCTTTAGCAGGAAGGGTAAGTTACCACTACTTAGAAGTCTCTTTGTACAGCTGTTCATCAAATTGGGATTGGACTAGCTGTGGTTTTGCGTATTTTGTTCCATGTCTCTTCTGAGCTCTGCAGAGGGAGCTAAGAGCACACACACTACTGTCATCAAAGGATCTCAAAACTCTAAAAAAGATTGGTGATTCTGTTGTGAAATAGCTTTTTTTTTTTTTTAATTATTGCCATCATAATGGCGATGTATCCATAAAAGGGTACAGATGTACTGCAGAGTAAGAGTATTTATATCAATATCAGTTTATTAGCTGCGACTCCTGTCGTATTAGATACACGTAGCAGTTTTATTTCTATGGCGCAAGTGATCTAAAAACTCAGAGTAATAATATAGAACTATAATCGGAAGCAGAAGTGCACTCTCGATAGATACATTGAATAGAAAACCAGATTTCCTTTTATGTGCTAGACCTACGGATGTATTTATTTGTGTTGACATTGCATCTATGAAAAAGGGAATTGTTTTTGTTTGGGGGAGATTTTATTTTTCAAGTTCCTTTTTAAAGGAAGAAGAAAAGATGAATTTTGTTGCTGGAGTGTTGAAAGATGGAAAGTCGACGCTGAAAGTGTATTTATGCAGCCCAGTGATTCTTTTGGGCTTGGGCTGTTTTTCTTCTAAGTCTTTAATGCTCTAAGCTTGTACATTAAAAAATTTGTGAAAGTTCATACTTATTGCATGTATCAGGTACCAGATAGAAGCTTTGGTCAACAGTATAATTTTGAGCTTGCCTGAAATAACTGATGAATGCATTGATTTGGGGCGGCAAGAAAAAGCTTTCTTCATATTTATCGATGGTGTGGATTTTACCCCTTGCCACTGTCTCGGTTTATGTTTTGTTCCTTCACCCTGCCAGGTCTCTTTCACAGTGCGCAGTTTGGTGACTGTGGACAGAATTCCCAGAGTTTTGGTTCCTAGCCCATTCTCTGCCTTCCTACCCAGGTTATCATGTTTTTATAGGATTTTTCAGGCACAGATTTTATCTCCTTTTCATTCCAGGCAGCTAATCCTGGCTGTTGTCTGGAGGATTTTGTGAGGTGGTACTCCCCTCGGGATTACATCGAAGCAGAAGTGGTTGATGAGAAGGGGAATATAGTCATTAAGGGTGAGCTGAGTGCCCGAATGAAGATTCCTAGCAACATGTGGGTAGAGGCCTGGGAGACAGCAAAACCGGTCCCAGCTCGGAGGCAGAAGAGACTGTTCGATGACACTAGAGAGGCAGAGAAGGTAAAAAGCACTGTGGCTAGTGATCATCTGATCTGTGTAATGCTTACAGCAGCTCTTTCTTCTTCCTTCTCCTGCAAGATTTAAACATCAACAAGTCATTGCACTGCGCTTTTGGAGTTACTAAACTTTTTGTGCATGGCCTGAGGTTTATCAGAAATTCTTGCCGCTGCATAACAGTGTGTTTGAAGTATTTAAAATAGTGTGTGGAATGTAACTTCACAAGCTGTATTACTTAGGTCCTTTGAATTATTAGTAAATAAAACAGGTTTTTATCTGCATCTATGTGTTAGGAAACTAAAGTGTTCCTAAAACATAATTATTTGTAGTTTCATTCTAACCTGTTGAGACTGTAATCACTGAGGATTCCTGCAAAACTACTTACTGAGTCCTCTCTTAAAGTGATGCTTCCTTCTTGTGAATTCTTCCATATGGGTGCTCATCTTTCATAGTTAACCTTATCTTTGGGAAGTAGTTTTGATCACTAATATATTGAATTTTCTGATGTTCTAGGTGCTTCATTACCTTGCAGTTCAGAAACCAGCTGACCTTGCAAGGCATCTCTTGCCTTGCATCATCCATGCAGCTGTACTCAAGGTAAAGGAAGAAGGTAAATAATATTTCATAAATTATTAAGATATTTTAGGGTGAACACTGATACAATAATTACAACTTCTTTGTTTCTTTTCCTTCAAATAGAAGCACTAGAAGATATTTCTTCAGTTAAGAAGATTATTAAGCAGATAATATCCCATTCCAGTAAAGTTCTACGATTCCCCGGTCCAGAGGACAAGAAGTTGGAAGTAAGGCTTTTATACTGGCAGGTGCTCAAAATCTAACAGACTTTTGCATTGCTCACAGGAGTGCTAAAATAACATCTTTTAATTTTCACTTTTATTAAACTCCTGCAGGAAATCATTGCTCAGATTATGAGTGTGGAAGCTATCATTGCCAGGGCAAGGTCTCTGAAAGCAAAATTTGGGGTAGAGAAATGTGAAAATGAGGAGGAGAAAGATGACCTGCAAAGGTGACTGCTGATTTATTTTTTTCCTCCCCCCCACCCCCCTGCCCCATGTTGTTTTGCTCTTCTTCTGTTGCCCTTTTTTTGTAGTTTCAAAATTTAGGACAGATTCAAGTGGTGATAATACAGAAATACTAAGGAGTCATGTGTAGTAGCTGTAAACATTAGGTGTCTGTAGGCTACCTAGAGATGTTGTATGTGGGTACCCAAAATGCTCCGCTAAGTAACCATCTCTTTGAAAACACAGGATAAGGTTGTTTTAATGGAATTTGTTTTTATCTTGACAGTACTGGGGACTTAATTTAATTTTTCATGTTTGTAAAAGGTATATTTGATAACTTTGTTACAACAAAGGTGAAATAAGAAGGACTAGGAACTTAGTATTTTCTGTAACTACTATGGAATGAAATACACCCCACCCCCCAAGTTATGCTTTCTTACTCTAGTCTCTTTGCTAATTGGAAACATATTACTGAGGAACTATATGAATGAAAAGCAACAAGCCGGGTTTCATTGTTTCACTACCTGCTATCAGATTATTTGTTTATTGCTAAAGATGGCTAATATGTAGCATTAAAAAAAAAAACAACCAAAACCCAACCAACCAGTTAACTTTTTGCTGCTGTGCTGAGAGGGAGCGATGATATTTTTATAATACCTGTTGGGAGTTCGGAGGAGTGGTGTCTGACCAAAGCAGTACCTTTGTGCTCAAAAAAATAGTCATGTTGTTACTACTACTGTGTGGCCCACACCATTGACGGCTTTTCATGTTGAATTTATACATCTGCATCAGGAGCCTGGGTTCTGTTTGTAGTTAATTGAGAGATGCAGTCCTTTCAGAGGCTGGTTGCATTAATTGGCCCTGCTGCTGGGGTTGCAATGGTAAATGGTTCTAGAATCCTGCCCCTCCTGACCTGACATGGGAGGCCGCTGTGTTCAGCTCAGTTTTGACTAATGTAATCTGTGAAAGAACAGATGCTTGTATTAGCACGAAAGAAAGAGCAACAAGGTAAGAGGGAACAACTGAAGGTTAAGGGGGGGGTTAGTCTTTAGGGTAGAGGGAGAGGAGCAAAGGGATGAAAAGGTGATGATGGTGTTTGAGTGGGATGCTGAGAAATGTCAGGGTTTTTTCCTTAAACTTTGAGAACTCTTGAGAGTGTCTGCCAGGTTGTGCTCTGTGCCAGTGGTGCCAGGTGGAGACCTCACAGACAACAGTTCTGGTTTGAGATTAGCAAACTGGATACAGCTGAGAATTAAACATCCCTTTTTCCTTTTCAATAATTTGTACCACCAGATTTGTAAACTGTCTCCTGGAGCAGCCGGAAGTGTCAGTTATTGGCGCAGGAAGAGGACCTGCTGGCAGCATTATTCACAGGCTGTTCATGAACGCTCAGAGGGTAAGAGAAAGCTCTTGGCTGCTTTGCAGATACTTCTGATTTAAGCAGCGTGAGGCAACAACTTACCATATGATACCAGTTTATTTTGTCTGCATATATGCATGTACTGTCATAAATGTGCTTGAGGTTTTTTTATTTTTGTGGTGTTCCGACATGATTTTGGCAATAACAGAACCTTGCAAGATGAAAGAAGAGTAAGTGTCCTGGGATGTTAAACAGTTAAAGCCAGCTAGGTAGATAAACTAGTGTCACTAATGTTTAATTTACTTCAAATGGTGACATCGCTAATCCATTATGGCACAGATTTTAGCTTTATTCAAGTTGCACAATATATGCAACATCACAGCAAGAGCAGTCAAGTGTGTTGATTGTTTCATATAGGAATTTAGAGAAACATGTCGTAACATTTAGTATTTTAGGAGGAATTAACTTTTTAGACTGAGGCTTATACTTGGTATACTTGAGCTTTCTTCTGTGGAAACTAGTGTGCTTAGGAAGTTCCAGTTCTTTTTCAGTACAACTCTACATGCAGTTTACTTATTGCCAGTGTTGTGTCTGTTAAACCCTTCCCCAGCCCATATTGGTATAAATATTCCCTTTTTCTCTTAAGCAGTCTCTTTAATAATTAGCCTTAAAGTATTGATTTCCAAATTTCTTGGACTTTGTCAGCCTTCAGTTTCTGTCAGAATTACATCTCTTGATAGCATCAAATTATCTAACTAAAATGTAACTACAGTGGTAGTAATGAGGTTACCCTAAGTATTGCAGACATCTTAAGAGCCTGAAACCCTGTTGAAAATCATTGCTATAGAAATGTTGTGATTGGGTATTAAACTCTTGTAAGGTATGGATGCTTTTATAATAATCTGTATTTTGCAAGTCAGCATAAAAAAAGGACCATTCTGAAAACAGCCCATGGTTGTTATTCTGAGAAATGATAATCGGAACATTTATTTTATCCTTCTAGTCTCTAGGGAAAATCTGATTGTAGATCTCAACATGTCAACCAGCCTTACTTACAGGCTCCCCTGTAAAGCCCAGGACTGTGCCCTGTAAGTGTACGCAAGTGTATGCGCTTGGCTCTTTAATATTGAGGCACTATGTTTTTAAAGGGGAGTGAGAGTTTCTAGTGTCAGTGTTAGATAAAGATGTATGTACATTTCTAGGGGTTTTGTTTCCTCTGAGATACCAGTGACTGAAGCTCAGTTACAGAAACTTTCCGCTAGTAGCTGGTCACCGTTAATTAAGACTTTAGTAGGACAGGAGCTAACTTGCTACAGACCCCCTCTGGGTGTTTAATCTGTCATGAATTATTTCAGTTGCGACCTGATTGGTAAATACAAGTGGAATGACTTCCTTGTTCATTACTTTTTGAACCTGGAGTCCTCTCTGTGAGTTGTGTAAAATGTGTTGTTGTATTCTCAAGTTTTCTCAGGAAAATTACGATCGCAAATGCATGTTCTCAGAAGTAGAGTGCATGATGTTCTTAAACCTACTTAAATCTCCTTCTAACCTCTTGTAAGTCACCTCTGACTTGCCTTTGTTTCTATCTTTCATCACTGGTTCTTTTCTCATCCCTTTCCAAGCTGACTGAGTCTTCTGATGAGGTAACCAACTTTGTCCCTTGTTTCCCACTCATCTTCCCTAGCTGCATAGAGCTGAACCTTTCAGTAGATACAGTACAGCAGCCTGATTTAGTTTGTACTGTTGTTCACGTACTAAGCATAAAAATAATTTTGTGTTTCCAGAATGGTTTTTCCTCATTCATTGTTTTTAGAGCCTAACCGGTAGCAAAAAAAGAGAGAAATCTTTTTTAAAAAACCCAAAAATTCCAAGCCAAATGAAAAAAAATGTCTTCAAGTGACTATTAGCATTTTCTGATGCTGAAATATGTGGCCATGCCTTTATATTCTTCTCTGTTGCTGTTGCTGATTTTTTTTGTTTATTGAACAGCCGGATTTCTGGGGCGGGTGGTAGGGATGGACTGAACGTTGCGATCTAGACAGCAGGGCTTGATGAAATTACTGGGCTTTTTGGACAGAGATAGACATTTAGGGAAGAGCTGGGGTAACTGCATGAAGAAGTGTAGCCCAGGGAACATCCTCTCTGTTAGTTTCCTAGAATTGTTCTTGTAGGAACAGGTGCCACTTGTCTCTGGTGGCACAGGCTGCAGAGCAGAGTGGTACCAGTGCCCTACTCCTGGGGAGTGGGTGGGAGCAGAGGTGCAGTGCAGCAGCCGAGGGCCCACGAGGGTCATCCAGTGGATTCTGCCACACCTTGGGGGGACGCCACTAGTCTTGAGTTGTGTACACTTAAATGAGGACCCTATTTGGGTGGGTGGGTGTGTACACATATGTATATGCAATCAGGGAATGTTTACTGGGCCAACTGCAGCATGTCAGTGCTTCTTCCAGTATTCAGGTGTTAGTGTTGCTGCTTACCGGCTCCGAGGCAAAGACCACCCATGGAGACTGCAGTGTCTCACTCTGCACTGCCATTTTGGCAAGCACCTCTCTGGCTGTGAACACACATATTGCAGTAGTATTTTGAGTTTGAAAAGGCAGGTGACAGTCCAGTAGTGGCACTGATGATTTTTAAAGGAAGGCTGGCTTGGCCTCATGTAGCTGCAGAGAGCGGAGGGGAGGGCCCTCCTGCTTGAGAAAGGGGGCATTTTGTGCGGTCAGAACCGTTGCTTCACACCAAAAAATCAGGAGCTTCATCTAGGCTGAGCTTCACCATCCACACATGAAGGTTCTTCCATCCGATTGTGTGCAGTTTATTTGTTGGCATCCCATTAGTGTCTTGCTCTGTGTACACATAAAGCCTCTTGATGTGTTCACCATTTCTAACCTTCCTCTGTTCCTCTTAAGAAATATTTTCTGAATCCTAACGTCAAGAAACAGCTTGCCCTGTAATTATACCTCTGCTCTTGTTTAAGGTGTCTGCAGTGCCTCCGCTTGATGAAGAACTGAGGAGATCGGGTTCATCGGAGGAGCGAAGGCTCAACATGGGGGTCGTTTCAGATTTCCCACCACCCACAGGTCGCGAGGTGATTTTGCGCACAACTGTCCCCCGCCCTGCACCTTACTCCAAACCATTACCCCAGCGCATGTACAGCGTGCTGACCAAGGCAGACTTTCGACTTGCAGGTGCCTTTTCAGCAGATACAACTTTCTTTTGATGTAACCAGCTGTGGTCATCTTGGCTGACTTCACAACCAGCGTGCTCTTCATTTTCCTGCAGGGAAGTTACTGTTACAGAGGGACAGGGACAGGCTTGTGGTGAGGAGACAATACAGTTGTTGCTAGTTGACAGAGCGTCACATTCCCAGGGGCAGAGCTGAATGGGTGCCTGGAGTGGCTTCACAAGTCATTTTAATCAAAATCTTTGGGGAAGAAAGTTTAGCCATCTCCTCTCTGTCCAAAGGGAGTGTAATATTTTTTTTTTTTGCATTAGCTTGTTGAATAATGGACAGGAATGGGCTGTATGCAAATACTTCACGGTGAAATTCATGCAGAACATGCTGCTTTATGGTTCTTAATTAGATTTTATCAAGTGACATTAGTTATTGAAATCGATGTGCAAACATTAAGTAATTTGTATTTATTGCTAATCATAAATATTGAGCCCAGTATTTTTTGGTTAATCATAAAATTGCAAAGACTTTTAAAATATCCTTATGTTCATTTAAAATACACAGTACATTCTAGCTCATGCTAAACTCTCCTAACGTTGCGGCAAGTCCAAAAAAATCTTGGTTTAGCTGCTTCTCCCAAACAGAAATAAATATATGTGGGGCTATAAGTGGACCGTAAGCCTGATATCCAAAACTGTCAGCGATCCACTTAAAGCTACTTTATATCCTTCCCTGCATGCAAGGGCCAAAGCTGGATGCAAATGACATGCACGGAGGCATTTTACTGGAAGCAATGCACTGGTGTTTAGAGACCCTTTGAATACAGGCTCTGTCTTTGATCCAGTAAGACGAAACAATTCTGTCGCCTGCTGGAAGGCTAACCCGCTGGCTATCGTGCAGACACTATGACGTCTGTGTGCCAATGTTGCTTTACAGTGGTCTTTGTGTGTTTCAGTGAGAATCGGCAAAAGATCAGCATTACTTTACAAAATGAAATGTAAAAACAGCTACGGAATTGTTGACATTACTCAATAAATCAGAACTTATTATTGGCTTTCAGGCTTTGTTGGGTATCAGGCATGGTTTTGTCAAAATGCTTGCTAAATGTCATATTTTGGATAGTCTGACCTAGGAAGAGCAGCACTTGTGACTGTGGGAAAAAAAAAAAAATTTCACAGTTACCGTGAAACTTTGCTGAGGGGTCAGGGGCTGGAGTGTTTCCCTCGGAGCTGGATCAAGTAGAAATACATTAATCAGGGTAAAGAAGAGTTATGCTTTCTTCAGAGAAAATCTTGTCACAGAATTTGTTCTCCAGGCTGCTTGTGGTTTTTTACCTGAGGCAAATTCCTCTGATAAAAGGGATAAGACAGACAAAGACCAATTTAGCTGTCGTTTAACTGTCTAGCATCTTTAAAAGAAAATGGCAGGAGGCTAATTACTAAGTAATCCAACTTCTTCCCTGATACTCTTGGCTTCCTCCTCTCCTGACTGCCTTCATGACATTTTACATTTAAATGTGGCCTCAGAAAGGCTGTATGAACTTGAAAATCCCTCACTTGCTTATCAAGCTGTTCTTACTTGATCTTTTAAACTGCTGAAGCGATGATTCCTCTGATCATCCTTAGAGAACACAAACATCATGTCATGTTTTTTCAGGTAGGTACCAAAAGGTGTCTTTGCTGGAAAAGTCCAGTTAGTTTGAATCTGCAGAAAATGGTGCACTCACACCACCACATTGTCTTAAATTGTTAACTGAAAAAAAGAATGTTTAGAACTTGAAGAATTTTTCTCATAAGCTGAAAAGCTTTCCAGGTTATCCTTATTTTAGCTAGATACACTTGAAATGGCAGCTGTGGACTTTCCAAAGATGACACGTAGCATACAGGTGGGCTTTATGAACTTGATACTGCTCTACGGCATTCACAGGGTCAGGGCGAGACAGACGAAGCATGGAAAGAAACATGTTTATTTGAAGTAACCAGCATCTCTGCAAGCTCGCTAAGGAGAAAGTGACTGTAGCATTTCCCAGAAACTATCTTTGAGATATTTATGGTAAGGAACAACAAATATTACCGATTAAGTTTTTAATACAAGCTGGTTTAAGTAAACCCAGATTTCAGTAGACATTAAATTCACAGTGCCAGTGTCTGACAAGTCAGGCCCAGTGCCAACAGCGGGCTTTCACAGCAGATCAGAACTGCATGAGGCAGTTTTCTAAAACTGAGACAAATCCCTCAGCTTATGCTATTTAGATATCAGAGCTTGTATCTTCTGCATCAGTTTTAATACGTAAACAAAGAAAGTATTTTAAACTAAGATACCTTCCTGGCCTGTAGGGGCCCTGAGCCCTGTAAGACCAAGAAAAATTTCAACAGAACTTCCTCAAATTCCTGCAGCTGTAACTACACTGTAATAAGAAAATAGTAATGCTTCCAAATTGCATTAAGGTTACACACAGAAATTTAGCTTTAAACTACAGGATCATAAAAATATAACCACGATCAAGTAGCTTATACGCACTTACCAAAGGCCCTTTGACAATCAGCATTATAAATGATTTCTTGGTTTTAATTCTGTATTTTCTTCCTTCTACCGACAGCATGATTGACTACAAAGCTCTTATTTGAAATCCGTGTATGAGGAACAGTGTGTAACTATACTGGTTTCTGAGTTAGAGTGTAGCAATGTATTTTACATCTTCACAAAAAATTTTGTGATATCACAGCCATACTTGGTTGCTAAAGAACGTCTCTTCAGCTGGCTTCTTTCCTTGGCCTGTTTCGCAGTTCTCTGCAACAGAGAAAGGTAGGTCTGGTCAGGAAGCGGTGTTACTTGGCAACGGCGTGCAACACGGAAAGCCTGAGCCCGCACTTAAACTTCAGTCTAATTTTGCAGTGGACAACATAATGAAATGCAAATGTTTACGGTGACATCTTCCCAGATCCTGAGGAAATTGTTGTAACCCTTTAATGCTACCTTGACACTTTGGCTGTATGGGATGGAGAGGCTGAGAGCACAGGGCTGTTCAGCTGGAGGCAGCAGGGCTGAGGAGCTGGATGACAGCCTGGCGGGAGGAAGGGGCAGCAGCGCCCTGCCCGGGGCATTCCCACGGGGCTCGCCCGCAGGGGGGGGGCTAGAGGCTGCAGGGCAGCACAGGGTGGTGCTGAGCAACCCGCTCTGAGCCCAGGGCCGAGGCTGCATTACCTCCTGGAGTGCCCCAGCCCAAAATACTTCTGATAAATCCTGCCCGGCTGCCCATTCCAGAGGTTTCCCGGTGGGGGTGGCACTGGACTGACCTCTCGGTGGCAGGCTGTGCACAGCGTCTGAAGGTTCTCCAGGGAGCACTGTCCTCCTCCACTGTAAACGGGCTTGATGTGATCCACCTGCCAGAACTGGCCTTCTGTTGGGTTTGTTATAATTTCATTCAGCTGCCAGAAACAGAGGACATGACATTGGAAATGTCAGATACTTCTGCACTGCGTGTATGTTCTGATGTTCTGCTGTCATGAGAAAAGTTTTCATCAAGAGCAAGTAAGCTGTAGCTTTTTCTTTTCTTACTCCTGGACAAGTGAACAACTGTACTTTTAGCTGGCATGTTTCACCTGGCCCGCGGCGTGCTGAATGAAGCACACTGCAGTGGGCCAAGGGCAGACAGAATGAAAGGTTGGTACAGTAAGGTATCCTCAGTGCCATTTTGTCAAGTGCTGATACTAAATACACACAACTATAAAGGGTCCAGTAGCTATAGTCCCATCACAAACATTAGAGACTATCTAGGTCTGTTAAGTTTTTGATCAAGTCAGTATAACTGTAAAAGCAAGCACTGAGAAACCTTAGGTGACAAAGCCCTGCAACAGCTTTCAAAAAGCTGAAGAAAAACCTTGCACGGAGCTGTGTTCACGTAGAAGGCTGTCAGATACCCTCACTCCACAAGACTTCCCATCTCAGTTTTTTTAATGTTTTAGGTATTTTCAAAAGCTGCAAGCAACAAAGCAGATCTCAAACATATGACCAGTGATGGTAAATTAACCTCGTTTTTTTTTTTGTCTTCTGCAACAGGTGTCTGCAGAATTAATTCAAACAATTTAGAACCAGTCGCTTCTGAAGCAGGATTTCAGTTTTGCAGCAGAAAATACGTTAGTGTCTGAATAAACCCACCATTTTATGTAGGGATGTTCTCCCTCCCTGCTGCATTGCCTTCAAGTGAGCAAAGCAGAGTCACAGCAATGGAAGAATGGTGGCAGTTGTAACGTATTTTGGGGGGATACTGAGAGGAGCTGTGACAACTGGCTTTTGTTAAGCTCCTACCAAACATTCTACAAAGTAGGAATAACTTAGTCCTGCTAAGGCTACATCCATTCCTAAGGAATCAGAAGTCTGATGCCTATGACTTAAAAGATGAAAAGTGTGCAAAGGACATTGGAATTTCTTTATTTCTTTTCGTTGTTTGTTTTTTTTTTATTATTTGTTTTTTCTTATTCTGTTGTTGGCGCTATGTTAACCTTCTATCTTAAATCTATAAGAACATTGTGGATTTCTCCGAACTGTCTGCTAACAGGAATACACAGATTAGCTGTTACGGCTTAAACCCCAGTACTATTACCTGCCCAAGTGGAAGGTGAGACATCCAAGAACTCTCCAGAAGTTTCTTACGCTCGCTCTTGGGTGCATCTCTGATGCTGAGGTAAAGCTCCTGGGCATTTTGATTGCAAAACTGGCAAACACCGTGCTCAATTTCAAACACTTTAGTCCGCAGGTAGCTCTGACTAGAGCGAATCGAGAAGTCCTCCTGGCAGGCATGAGAGCAGAATCGCGTGTCCCAAGCCCGGCTCTGGCAGTCCAGCTCAAGCTGAGCTGTTGGGCGTTGACAGTGCAGACAGAGGGGGTTCCCTTGGCTGTCCAAGGCTTGCAAATAGCCTTTGGGTAGGGAGGAGCCTTCAGCTTCAGTCTGCTCATGAAGAGCTGATGGACCTCTTCCCTTTTCTGAATGCAACCTGTTTGCAGAAAACAAAGGACAGCTCTTCATAAAGGAGGCATTCAGCAACGCAATTCAGTAGTTTTTTTTACGCACTATTTCCATTAGCCACCTTTTATGCTCTGAAATACAAATTTTAGTTGAAATAGTATCTTGCTCAGATTGATACCCGTACAGGGCAAATCATTTACTTGGTTTACATTTCCATACAAGCAAAATTTGACAATGTAACACCCCCCTGTTAAAAATTCTTCTTTTGCACATCTTACTACATTTACAAGTGCACACCTAGTTATTAGCTGAAATAATGCTGTATTTATAAAATGGTGGTTTCTCCTGGGCATGCAGACTTATAAATGTGAAATATTTCAGCCCCCTCTTTAACAGATTTAACAGTCAAAGGAAGCATCCTGATTTCCCTGTGCAACCTTCATGGCTGCCTATCAGTTCCCTACTCTAAGCAAGGCTTACCTCCAGGCAGGATACACACTGCCGGTTTAATTCGTTTTTTTAAAAAGGGCAAAATTTTAATGTTCTTTTCTCCCTCTTTCTAAAATTTGAGGCAAAATACAAGAAAATTTTGTGCCCCTAATTTACTGTTGACCTCACAAGAAGGACTGAGCTAACATTTTTTCCTTAACTGAATTGTATAACTATTTCCTTGTTTCGTTTTAATCAGACTCAACTAGTTAATTACCAGCTATATCAGCAGACAACAGATGTAATCTAAACTGTTACATAAGTAAAACACAGCTCATTAGCACTACAGTAAGTTTCTTATCTAAACACTGTACTTCAGCAAGGTAAACATAGCAAATAATTCTACTATCTTAAAAAAATCTGTGCAGAAAAAGCATAATCACCTTATTGCATTAATAAACTTACTTTGTGGAAGGACCCAACTGTTCAATAGAAGCATTTTCATTCTTCAGACAAACTCTGCTTTCTTTTGAGATGAGGCGGACGCTGCCCCCACTGCTGCTAGCTTTGTTAAGTGAGGCTGCTGCTACATCCTCCTTGGTCACGTACCTAAAATAATTAAAAATGCTGTCAATATCCTACAAAGGGAGCAGTCTTCCTCAAAGAATATTCACTCTGATCGGTACAGCATATTGTCTTGAAATGTTCCTCATCTCCTGGATGAGAAATGAGTTTCAAGTCTGAGAAAACATCCTTCATCATAATACTTCCATACTAAAGAAGACACCTTTTCCTAAAGCCAGATTCAGCTCTAAACAGCAAGCAGTCAAGTTGTTTTATATGTAACAAAAAATGAGAGCAATTTGATACTGCCTAACAGTGAAATCTGAAAGCGCTTTGTTCCAGTCAGGTGAAGTGTCACTGACATTCCAGAATCCAGGACAATTTCCGAGCACAGGAGGACTCCTTGCTGTTAGTTGTGTGTGAGCTCACTTCATTTTATGTGAAAACATACCAACTAGCACTGCTTTTCAGTAAGGCTTTTCAATTGTTTCACTCTGATCATGCTTCCAAAAACCACTCTTCAGACAACTTCTCATAAGTATATCTCTCTGTATGTAACATACATACGCCAAACCCTATACGCTACCTTAGAAGGCCACTATAGGTTGCCATAAGTTTTCTAACCTGGTTCAGTTGGATCTTTCCTACATTTTATGGAAGGATATGATCAGGCAACAGGAACAACAATCAGGTTAAGAAACGCCTACTACCTGATGCTTCTCGATTCTGGAATTACAAACTCTTTTTTTTAATTCTTACCTACAGCCAAATAGTCACCCCAGAGAATTTAACACTAGGGACTGAAAGGAATAAAAAGGTTTTAGATAGTTTGCAGAGGCACCTTGGTGAGTTAACTTGGACACATGAAAAGTTTTGTGGAGAGCAATGACAGCACCGAAGCTGCAAATGTCTGCCAGGCAAGGCAGTGTAGTGTATCACAAAAAGCGATACTATTTGTGGAAAGTGGAAAAGAGGTAATTTTAGATTTTAGCCAGGACTAAACACTAGCTCTTTTCAGTGGCACCCAGCGAGGAAAACAATAGTTTTGAGAAGTGCCATCCACAGAGAACAGAACTGTTTAAAGAAAAAAAAAATGGCTATCAGAAAAGACTGGAGTATGCTGTAAATTATGAATACCCCACTATATCACTGATGGCAACTAATGATTTATTTCTGCTTCCAGGTGGGGAAAAAACCAAGATTCTTTGACCTTACTTTTCTATTGAGTCCCTGAGGTCAGAATTTTTCCTCAAAAATCTCTGGCAAGTTCCAGGTGTTTAAACAGGCAGTGCAGCAAAGCCTGAACAGCTGCCGAATGCGGCAGTGCTGCACAGGGAAGCAGGCACTTCCCTTCCAACAGGCTGACTGACATGCGCAGTTACCTATGTTTGTCACTATGCAACAAGCAATTATCAAACGACCAGTTTAGTCTCAGTATCATTCCACTGAAATTCCCTTAATATATCAAACTTCCTGCAGCAATTAGTAAGAGGAAGCAGAATTAAAAGCCACATACCTTTTAGTGCTGCTGACCACTGACTGCTTTTTAGACAGCTCCTCTGCAGCTTGAATAGGACTACAAAATATCTGACCACTTTTTCTGACAATCTTCTGTTTCATTGCTGTTAGATGACTCCACTCTTTCACAAACCTCAGTATCTGGCAGAGAATGCTATTGTCAGCAGCACGACAGACAGTACACAGAACCCTCTGATCACAGTACAAGAGCGCTGTGAATTAATACATTCAAAACTGGATGACAACAGCTGGTGTGATCAGAGATGGTCCCTTCAAGGCAGTTTTCATACAACTGCAACCCCCCCACCCGCTCAAGAACGCTGGCAGCTTTGGCATTGACTACAAGAACGGTTTTGCTACATGTGTTGATCCAGAAGGTAGAAAATAGGGCCAGAAATGGCCTTTACTAATCTAAGGTATAGCCATAGGAGAAAGGTTTCTTGAAAAAGCCTCAGGTAAACGTTTCTTGTGTAAGCAAGACTTTGCTGGTGGGAAAACCAGATGTGCAAAGGAGCTTTCTGCTTACAGCAGCCATCCTCCTGTTGCAGCTGGTCTCTCAGAAAAAGTTTGCTTCCAGTACTTGAACAGCATTTATAACTGTGTTTACAGACAACTTTGCTGCTTTCCTCTAACCTTCTGATACACGCATAACACTGGATTAACAAACTGTAGAGTCTACTTTTCCAAGTTACATTTCTCTTTAAATGGAGAAAACAGCTAACAAAACTATGTTCAGCAGATAATACAGCACATCCAATCTAAATTATTTATGTCTGTCCTTGAGTACTTTGGGTTTACAGTGTTAATGTTCAAATCAAACACCATTATGAATGTGATCTTTATTATGGAATTAATGGAAGCTACATGTCTCGGTGGAGCTGTGCCCCATGCTGCTTTGAAAATTGTTAGAAGACCAAAGGAAGATATGAGACTGCAGGCCTGCTCGGAACTGCAGCTCTGACATAATCTAGCACGTTCATAACGTGTCCCATTTAATTCATAACCTTTAAAAAGCTATTTTGTTGACTTATGAATGTTAGTTACTAATCCTGTAAATGAGAAACTAAATGATGCCTGGTTGATTCCATCTACTGAAATGTTAACAGGAGGCATGATAATTTGCCAAAGTAACAGACTGCATAATTAATATTCACATCAACATTTAGAAGATCTGAAACTGTGCCTAGATCCCAAGACCTAGAAGTGTTCTGCAATTTTTTTAAAAAATATAAGCCAAAGCCCTCTGTATTAAATATTGTATTACTATGCCAGTAGAATTTGTTCTTACCAATGAACGATTTTGTTTATGCTGGAAAGTCTCTGGTAAATCCTCCCAGTTATCCATCTGTATGTCCAATGGAATGAAATTATGATTCAGTGGTTCACCATCCTAGACAAGGAAACAGTTTTGTTTAGAGATGCACTGCAGCACAATTTAGAAAAAAATAGCTGTTTCAAGCAAATTATCCTCCCTTTCTACTAAATTTAGTCCCCCAAGGTAAGATTTTTCCAGAAACAAACAATAAGCCACAGATGTATAATAGCACAGATGCAAGAAATATTATTAACATTAATATACCTAGAAGTAAATAGCATGAAAATTTAACCCTTGAATATATCTGATATTTTTTTCCTTTTCAAATAGTTCAGACACACAAACTGCCTTACATTAAGGAACTGAAATTATCAACCTCTTGACTGAATTTCCAAGGGAAATGAATGTTCGTGGATAGGAAAATGCCATTCATTACAATTTAAAATCAGAATTTTAGATAGAGCATTATTTAGTAAACTTTGTTTTTTTAAAAAAATGTTTGATCGAGTTCTCCTCCACTTAATTTTTAAGGAACAAGTTGTCCCAGTGGGTATATATGACCCGGCAACTTACTGACAATTCACAAACATTCAAGAGAATCAAAGCAGAACTCCCTAGTGTCTCCCTGTCCAGCAGAAAGATTTTGTGCAGTATCTGGCACAATGAAACTCTAATCCAAGCCAAAACCAACCCATACAGTTGACCAAATACAATCCAAAATGCATCTATGTCTTTAAATAAAATGTGTGAAGCTAGGAAGCAGTGTACACTTTAAGCATATTAAAGATGTTTTCAGACAGAAGAGGACACTCATTTTTTACTTTTTCCCTGCTGTATCAGCCTAATTGAAATGTATTACCTCAATGACTTGCCCTCAGTTATTTAAGATGCTTTGCAGTTGCACCTGAACACACTGACTCATACAGTAGCTTCGACGAAACCTTTTCTCAGTGAACTTTTCTATCCCTTAAAAGAAGGAATTGCAAAGTCCTGACTTCCCCTTGAAAAACAACCTGGAAAATTACCAGCTGCTGGTTTCTGTACTCCCCTAACCACTGCAGATCCATGCAGGAATCTTGAACAACTATCATCTGCATTTCTAACAGATGATCTGAGCATACATCTAATGTATCAGCCCCATTTCGTAAGCCAAGTGTTAAAAATTATGTATCTAAGGATATAAATGCATGCATATTTTCAGGTTTACCTTTGTATAAAGGTGAATTCTGTCAGTATTCCTGCTTGCACAAAACATAAGCCTGTCATATACGTGAAACGTGTCCAATTTATCTACATCTCCTATGAAGAGAAAAAATGTTGACATTAAAGTGTTTTTCTTCATTCATTTCATTCATCTACTCAGACATTAAAAATAGTATTACACATGTATCTAATTCCAGAACAACATAATAAGATACACAGCCCAAGCAGCAAGCTATTAAAATATTTGTTTGGGTTTTTTTTTTTGTTGTTTCTCCTGAATTAATTATCATCTGTTTTGCCTGTGGCTATCCTGAACACAAGTAAATGCCATTCTAAGTTTCAATAAAACTATACAGGTTCACAGCTGCTAGTTTGACATAGTTCTTAAGTCAGCCAAAAACCCTGTATGGCTTCAGGAGTTGTACAGAAAAGCCAGGTTTATCCATCATCAAAATTCAATAAACATCCCTGGCTAAAACAAGAAAGTCACATGCTAGTGTATCTACTTCTGTCTATCTTTCAAATGTGTAGGTTTTTTATTTAAAAGTTATTTTCCATGCCAGAGGCATTTCATAGAGTTTTGAAATAGGATGTAATAATTCTTTTGTAGGAGTCCCATTTTACCTTCTCCACACTTTCTTTCACTTTCTTCATTTTCAATTTTGATAGTTTCTTGTTCACCGATTTCAACAGATTGCTGGGTCACCATTCCCCCAAAATCTTCTCTTCCATCTTCAGCATTGCACTCTGCTTTCTCTTCATTTCTTCCGGAGCCCTTTGACATATCTTTCTCAGTTTGGCTTGTGGGAGCTTCGCAATTTCTTTCAGCTATAAACAAAGAAACAAGAGAAGTGATTATTTATGCTACCTGTACAAACAGGTACCTAATGAATACACATCTGGAGACAGGACCATGCAATTAAAATACAAAACCTGCATTTTATTCTCTAATATTATTATGGTGCAACTACTTAGGAAACTAGAGCTAATTTTAATGTTAGAATAACACACACACAGAACAAAAGTTTTCCATTTCTGAAATTTCATGCACCCAGCTTAATAAATGTCAAAATATATGCAATAAATCCTGCCATTAGCAATTCTGTATTATATACAATTATTGTATACCATAAACACACAGGTTTCCAGACATTGATCTTTACCTGTGAAATTCAGAAGTTGTTCTTACTTGAAAACAAGCACAGAGATGTAAATAAAATATATATTTTTTAAAAAAACCCAAAACTAAAAGAAAGAAAAAGAACCTTATTCTTTCCTTTGCAACTGAAATGGCAAATATGAAGACAGATTTATAAAAATGTGTTATTAAATTTCCAGATTGATTAAATAAATTTAATAAAAGACATCTACTCTTGACCTGTTGGAGCAAGAAATACCATATTTTCTGGGTAATGTCTCTCACGACAAATATACAATACCCAAGTTAATAAAGCATCTATACCACATCATTTAGTTTTGAAAGAAAAAGTTTACCATTTAATTTAATTCAGAATAACCAGAAACCTCAAAGAAAAGGAAAGCTACATTTGCTTCAATGAAAGCTAAGCATATATTCTTCCTTACAGAATTTATATCCTGTTAACATTTATGTGAATTTGTATTTGTTTCAAATCAGACTCACGTAAAAGATCCTGAGGGAAAGCAAAAGTAAGAATGATCACTTAACTGGTATCTGCTCATGTAAAGGCACTTAACTCGTATCTGCTCATGTAAAGGCACCATTCTTCATATTTTGTCTGGATTTCTGTATAGTCATATATTCAAAAATACTTTATTTTCTGAAACTAATCACAACTGAGATGAAAAATGCAGACTTCTCTCTGCACTACATATTACTTACCACTACTGCTCTGAGGGCAATTGCACATTTCACAGTAAGGGAGCAATTCATTATTACTGTAAGTGCAAACACTACAGTGCCAAACTTCCAATAAAGATTTACTTTTGCTTGAAGTATCTAAGTCACAAGGAAGGACTTCATTGTTTTGTTCTGAAAGTAAAGAGGGCCTTTTTCCAGTCAAAGATTCTGTCTTTTCCTTACTGGAGTTGACTGGAGTAGATCCACTTCTGCTTCTTGCTCTTTTAGCTTCAGGTTCGTAGGTACTTTCATGACAAACTGTATCCACATCACTCATTCTTGAGGAATCCAGGTTTTCATTGCTCTTCTCTGCACCCTCCTCTTTTGTGACTTCAGTAAACTCTGAATCATTATGTAATGAATCATTACCAGAAAATATTTTGCGTTTCTTCTCAGTGGAGGATTTTGGGGAAAAGAAAGAACGTATGTCATGCTGTCTCTCCTTTTCAAACTAGGAAGGAGGAAAGAAATATGTAAGCCCCACTTATAATTACTCAACAGAAGCTGTTAAATTAATGATTTTTCTCCATTAGTATTATTCTCTAATACAAGAAGCTATTTCTGCTTTGGAGTGGGAAACAAAAGAGAAATTCCTTTAAGAACAAACAGCTAGCAGAATAAGCAATTCAACATTCCTCTTCTGTTTTGTAGAAATTATCTTCAATATTCTCATGAAAATTTTGAAACAACACTATCAGAAAACAAATACACAGAACTGTTATGCTATATGCCTCTTTTGATCATACCTATTATAAGGAAAAGCTTTTAAACATTGTTTTTAAAATAATAGCCAATTAAATTCAGTACAATTGATAAATATGTAATTTTAACAGAAATTACTTGGTCATATCTGACTGTGAGGTGGGTCAGTCACCTAAACGTAACATAAGGGCCCCTTGGAAGCCTGCAGATGACATTTATACCTGGCAGAGCACCTTTCCCAACTTCACCTAACTTTAAAATCGTTACTTTTTCCTACTTATTTAGTGTTTCTCCATTAGTATATTCTGCAGTGCATAGAAAGCTTAAGCAAACAATGGCTATACATTTTTATTTAATGAAAGGAAACAGAAAAACCTAAGTTTTGCGCCTTACATGTGTAAATAAAAGTTCATTTTTGGGATCTTCTACACTTTCATTTGGGGTCCAGGTCTCAGCAAAACTCAAAAAATCCCATTTCTCTTTGTCACCTTCTTCGGCTTGCATTTTCTCTTTCCTGCCATTCAAGGTGCTGCCTGTAACTCTGGACTACAGAAAGACAAATTGCATAAAGTTTCCAAGGAATTCATATGTTGGAACAAATTTAATTTGCTAACTTTGCCTCCCTTGTAAACTTAATTCAGCAATTGCAAAGTAAGAAACTGTAGTAATTGAAACTAACTTAAGTGATTAAAACTATTTCTCCCCCAGCATCCAATTCTGCAAGAATAACAGTAAGTATTTAGCACACTACAACTTGTGAAATCGTATACAAAATGTCAGTATTTATTAAAGGTAAAAGAGAAAATTGTGTACATCTCTTACAGTCTTAACACATTTTGCTTGGCATGTGGAGGCAAGCAACAGCAGAATTAATTAAAAGAAGCAGTTTAATGACAGAACTGTTGATGAATTACTGAGACCTATCTGTGCCATGTTTAAGGAGACTCTTAAACATCCTAGACTGACAGATTTTTTCAGAGGTACCTTCAGGAATTAGAACACAGAACTTCATTCCCGAAATGAATGTCAAATACAGTTTGCAGTACCTAGATTCTTTAAGCTGTGACTACTTTTCAGCAGGAGAGGAAAACACCAGGGAAAAATAAATGGTTAGTTTCTCAATACAGTAACTGTATGGACACAATCAACTGAACTACAACACAGGGGTAGCCAAATGCAGGAACAACCACCTTAAGTCAGCATTTGCATCAGAGTAAGTCCTCTGTAACCAGAATCTCAAATGATTCTGACAACTAGAGTTTAAAAGGCAGTTCTTCATGCTGGCACTTCTGGAAATGTCAGAAAACAAGAGGTGAACACTAACACAGGTCAGTTATCAAAACAAGACACTAATGAATGGTATCAAAGGCTACAAAAAGGTGACAAAAACATGACAGGCAAATTATTTTTCTTAGTCCTTTGAACTCTCAAAGATCCTTCAAGTAAGGAAAGCAAGCAGAATGGAACTATTCTTAATGAGGACTGGGTAACACTTGAAAATGGCAACAAGAAGATTAGATTACAGTAATCTCGAGTCTCCTGAAGAATTATTTGAGAATGCTTCTGCTTCTCAGAAATGAAGTTTACTTAAGGCACAATATTCATCTGATTAAAAAACCCTACAAACTCTATCTGTTATGAATGACCAGGAAACCTTAAAACTGTAAATGGAACAACCAGAAAAAAAAGCTAGAAGATAAACCAACAATCTCCTATAAATGCGAACCATCCTATCCATCTTGGCAAAAACTACCTTATTTACCTTTGGATCCAAAATGGAAAGCAAAAAGCTAAAAAAGACTAATTCAGAACAGACACGGACATTTTGATGACTAGCAATTCTAGGTGTATCAATTTGTCTTATAGCCAGATAGTTCCCCAGATAAGCAAGCATGTTATTTGGCACATGCATTTAATTGCTGTCTTAACCACAGCAAGTTCTTGATTATTTGGTTCTATTCCACACGTACCTTGCGATTCAGCATTGCCCACATAAGAGTATCCATTGTTCCTTTTGCAATAAGGAAGTGAATGTTCACAGAACTGCACTGCCCAATTCGGTGTGCCCTGTCTTCTGCTTGCTTAATATGGCCTGGATCCCAATATAATTCAGCAAACACAACATGAGTAGCAGCAGTGAAAGTTAAACCCTAAACAAAATAAGTAGATGCATTTTAGACAAAAAGATACCATACACGAAAAACTGAATATCTAAAGTAAAAGAAAGCTAAAGGCTGTACAGGACATTTTTACATGGAAATAAGAGGGACCACCACGATAGCAGGTGGGCCTATTACACCAATTTTTTCCTTGGGCCTCAGATAGATCTAAGTAAGATTCAAAAAATACTTGAATACTGTGCAAAGACCATATACTGCTTTTTGTTATAGAAATAAACATTTTTTCTTATTAATCTTGTACTTTTAGAGAAATGGAGTTTTAGTAATTATTCAAGGATGAGATGATGCTGCTTATCTTGATTTTGCTCAAGTCATTTCAATAGAGGTTTAAAACAATTAACATTATTAGTGCAAAAAAATGAATACATGAGTCTACAAAAGACATACTGCATGAAGATAAATTGCCTTCAGTACAACACTTCAGTCACCAATGACTTTAGTACCTATATTCTTCAGGTTTCTTATTTCCTATATTTTCTTTTTTTGTCCTACCTGACCAGCTGCCTGAATACTCAAAATAGCAACCCGGGTATCAGGATCCTTCTGAAACTGATTAACAAGATGAATTCTTTCTGAGGAAGGAACACTTCCATCTATTCGTATGTAGCGAACCTATAATGTATCGTAATAGAGAGAAAACGACATTATCAGTGTCCATTTTTGCACCCAACCACTCTCTGTCCCCCAGTAAACATCTGTTCTATTCCTTCATGGGGATAGGGATACATCAGTACTCGTTTGCCCTCTGATTTACAATGAAGCCTCTATCTAGAGAAAAGTATAACTTGTTTTTCACTGTTTACAAAAGGAGAAGTCAGAACAAATATGGGATCTTAAAATGGAATACTCCAGAGAAGAATCTGTAATTTCCCTGACATGATTTATTGACATTCCAAGCATGTGCAAAATAATAGCAATATAAAATAGCAAAGTTAGCACCATTCCCTAGCACCACGATCAAAATAATACAAAGGCTGTTTGCAAACATTTTTACTGCTTTGAATTAAACATTCAGGTAAAATGATAACGTTCTGTAAATAAAGTTTAAAAAAGTAGTTAGAAACATATTGGTAGAAAAACTTGGGAAACAACTGCCTACAACACTGATTCAATAATAATAAAAAGTATCACATCAGATAAGAGTGTCTACTTCACCCTTAAATACAAAAGAGTTCTTCAAAAACACATTATCCCTTTTAATCCAGTCGCACTGATCTGTGTATACTTAAAATCCATAAATTCCTGTACACAAAGGCAGTTCTGCTGAATTCAAACACAGCTCATGCATATTTGTAAAGCATTATTTGTGTGCACATTTGTTAAATTATTACCTTATTTTCAATAACTGCCTCTGTACAGGCTTGAAGCATGCTTAAGTGATGAGCAAAAACTAGAAACTTCAGTTTGTCATTTTCAAGCATCATTTTGATGTAGTCCTTTACTGCTCCTGCCTAGAGTAAGAGAGTGATTTTTCATTAGACGTAAAAAATGTTCTAAAAGACAGTTCTTATTTTCATGACTTTCAACTTCATGTAATACTAAAAGGTAAGTTTCCATACTTTTTGTTATCCATTTAATATTTTACCAAACACTGCCATTGCTAAGTATAAAATTATTCAAATCAATTTTATTTGAAAAGATACCACAACTTTATGTCTTTGAGAAACCCATCTCGTTCCTTCAGAGACAAAACCCCCACATTTATCCTCGAAAGGTCACATCATTACATGGCACTTCTTCCAGATTATGATGCAGATAAACCCCCTTTTGGTTACAACACCCTTATCTGGTGTTTTAAGCCATATTTAAAAAACTACAAAACTGATTTCTGCCCGAACATACTTCAAATGGACAAGGTATTGTTTAATCAGAACTTCTGTATCTGCACCCACATAAAGCAATCTATCAAAACTGAAAGAATAATTTTGATACTTCCATGATACCATAATCCTAAAGTATTACTCTATTTAAATTTTCATAGAATTCTTTTGTATCAAATATAATTTTCAGTATCTTTTACAAAAACTATTAAAGCAATGATGACAGCTAATAACATTTATCAGTGATCAACGGTTAATGTAATACCCACTGCATCAGTCCTCAGATGTCTTTTTCATGTTTCAGCTTCCTGTTTGAAAGTGGATTACCAGAGGGAAGAAACTAGAAAAGTGGGTAAGAAACAGAACTACAGTGATATTTTTAAGAGAAGGAGAAAAAAATGCGAAGTCAGAGTCTCAACTCTTACTGCTCCAGCAGCCTGCAGAGCTTTTTTATTTTCTATCCTCTTCTAAAAATAGGTTACCATAATTAAGCCAGATAATAGGGTAAAAAGTGGGCATGTAAAACATTATGGTCATTAACTTGTTTTTCCTTACATCTTAAGCTACAGTAGTACAGGAGGAAGTAGAGAACATGGGGTCCTATTTGATAAAACAGAAAGAGACCAGCTAGAAAGGCTTGTTGTTTGTCCACATTTATCTGTGAGACTCAGTACTGACAGAACACAGTCTGTGTAAGGGCTGTGTCAGCACCATCCTGGGTCAGCTGCAGCAGCTGCTGACACACAGGTAGGGCCCTTAAGTACCTGCTCCAGTATATCCCTAAAGTCTGTGAGATGCACTTAGTGCTGTTGGGAGACTACGGCTGGACAGTCTCAGCCAGCTTAGCAGACATCTAATCAGTCACAGTTTTAATGCTTAGCTCAGGTCATTATAATGGGGTTCAGCCTATTCCACAAACAGACAGGGAAAAAGAGTGTTTCTCCACGTTGCAATTACAAAACAAGCCAACCTCATCTAGTATTCAGGCCAATACACCTAATTTTATTAAGTTGAAAACCACACTGTATATTTTAAATATACTAAGAAAAGACTTTCATGCTTACCTTTGCAATGGCTGTTTCTTTATACATGCGTGTGATTAAACACATGACTTGAGAAAATTGGTTTTCTGTGGCATCTGAATTCAGATTTCTCATTAATTTCTCCCACTCTGCAAAAATGCTATTCAAGTTCTAATCGGCAGAAGAGATCAGTGGTTAGATACATAGTACAAAGTGTGTTCTAGCTCAACATCTACATTTCAAGCATGAAACGTTTAGGAACTGAGTAATTTTGAGAACTCTGTCAAATTTGGCTAAAAGTAACTGTAGGATTCAAAATCTAAGGGAAAGGAAGATGGGAAGGAAGAAGATCGTACTAAAATTAGAGCAAATTTTATCATTATTTGATGCCAAAAAATTGCTATATTCATGTTCTTCATGTTATATTTTAGAAATAACAGAGATGCTATGCTATACACACTTTCTTTGTAACTACATATAATACAAATGCATACATATAAATGCATAGATATTACTAACAAATATGCTTTCAGCAAAAGTGGAAAATTTACCTTAGCTGCAGCTTGTGGGAGGTCAAATGGAATACGCTGCCTAACTTTGGGAGGCAACTGAGTTAGAACGTCATTCTTCAGTCTTCTGATCATTATCTCACTTAAAAGTTGATGTAGTTCTTCTAAATTCGAAGCTCCTCTACAGTCCCAATGAGCTCTTTTACCAAAAAACCTGAAAATGAAAAATCAACACCGACGGTAAAAACTAGCTCTTCCAAATTCAGTGGAAACCTTCAGTACATAGTTAATTTTAAAACACACTATTAGATACAAAAGCGTGCTGGATAACAACACTTGGCGTTCCTGTTTGCACCAGAGGCGATTGCTTTCTGTGTGATTCCTTCCAATGCTAAGGTCAAAGCTGTTTCAGCTTCTCAGCTGACACTGATGCCCGCAGGCATTACTACCCATCAGATGCATAGTCTTCTCTCTTATCCCAGCTACATTTCCCTTTCCACAGGAAGCAAAATTTTCAGGTATAGTAACTCTTGTTTCAGTGGACTAATGAGAAGAATATACCACCATGAGAATGCTCTTTATTATATTATAGAGGGAAACAAGCGACAGGGAAGCTATCATGAAAGCTGCAAATATCACCATTAATACTCCTTTGTTTCCCTCTCCAAGAATTCCCTCCTAGTTACAGTCAGATACAGGATTTAAAACTTAAGGTACCATCGTTAAATGTAATATTATTGAATGAGCAAGGTTAAATAGAGAAAGCAGGTCAAGGTTTAAAAGCTAAAGGTCAAAAAGAGAAAGAAGTTATTAACTTAGTCTTCCTTGTTCTTTGCTTTGTTTTTTTTAAGAAGCATTGCAGCAGGAACAGCAGCTTTTCTCTGTCAACATTGCCAAGAGATAACAAAATAAAGAGCATGACAGATTTTGCTGTCTTTGGAGAAAAGCCCAGGTAACATTTTCCAAGGCCAGGAGAGTATGTTGCAAGCATGCAATTTTCCTGGTAATATTATTATTTTTTTTTTTTTTTTTTTTTTACAAAAAACCCCACAACACATCATTTAGAGAAGGTGAAGCCTTACTGAGCTTATCAAGAGTGTTCCAGTTGGCTCGCTTCTATGCTGGTGAAGTATCAGCATAACACAGTCCAAATGCTATGTAGATGGAAAACAGCAATATCTTTTCCTCATATCCCTTCTTTGGTCTATTTATATAGCTGTCCTTAGAAAGGTTTCCTCCCTCCCTCTTGAGCATTAAGGACAAAAGAAATGGTAGGCAAAACCTCACAAAAATACTTTGGGCTTCATCTTTAGAAACAGGTGTCTACGAACACCTCAGTAAAAAAACCCACAACATTTTCACAGGAACTGCTGCATAAAATAATCCTATCGAGTTTATTACCACAGGATGTTTTATTTCAGCCAAGTCATGAAGACAAAGTTATTTATTGAAAGGTTGCCAAACCCTGAACTTGATTTTTATTACATTTATGGTATTCCAAAAATAAGATAATCATCTATGATTGAGTAGCTAACCATGCTGTACCCACGCACACTTGTGGCGTGAAAATTACAGATGCATTCAGTCAAAACACCACAGAAAAAATAGAATTTCTCTGTCTGAAAATTAAGACAGCACTCTTCCATGTTATTTGAAGTTAAATGCTGATAAAATGCATATGATGGAGGGAGAAAAACAAGTTATACAAAACCATGTAATTATTACTGTAAAAATTAAATCTAAATGGTAGCCAATTTAGCTGACAAAATTCATTGTTTTGAATATATGCAAAGTTGGAGCTAAGAAATTTTTTAGCTAAAAAATTTTTCAAAGATACTTCCCTTTCCACAATTTCTTTCATTCCAGATTGTAATATAGATTGAGATGGGTTAAATCGAGCATTTTAAATCAGAGATGCTTCTGCTCCCTCTGTTTTAATATAGCTTGAGAAACCAATCATTAAACTAAACTTAAAGAAGCAAGTCAGAGGGAAATGAATCATCCTTAAGTTAACAACTTACAGCAAATTCACGAAAGATGCAAGGGATAAAAAAATGGGTTAAAACTCATTAGGCACATGTGTGAATAAATGTGTAATGAGCAATGGTACCTAGCAAATTGGAGGCAAGGCAGTGGACAAGAATTTGCAACGCTTATATTCAGTCCCTCAAAGAGAAGTACACACTACTGTGCTTTTGGGAGTTTTTTACTCTTTTACTCAGTCCATTTTTAAAATATAGAAACAAGTACTGGACTTTTTTTCCACCCAAGTATGGAGGGATAGCATAAAGAGTGGATCCCATAAGACAGACAGAAACTCCTAAGTTTCAGCTGTAGCTGAAACTCCAGCTTTAAAGGTAAAACCTATACATTTAATGTTAACGACTGTAAATTTCATTTTACTAAACAGAATGATGGCACTTAAACTTTATTTTAAACTTTAATAGCTTCCAATTTTGCCCTCAAATAGAGTCACCTGTCAATTTAATCCTTTTCCCAACCTTCTTTGATGGAGGAGACTGCATCTGACCCTGGGTTTCTAAGCAAGATGGTATGATACAGCTATAGAAGTACCACCTACTGATTCTGTCACTTCACATGATCAGAAAATCAAAGACACTCATAGGAAAATAAATGAGCAAGCACAGTAATACCTGACACGAGCATCGCAGTATTTTTTGGCATATTGACTCCAAGTTCCAAGTCTTCCTGGAAACAGTGCCTCAATCTGCATGAAAAGCTGTATAAAAAAATAACAATAGTGAAAAATTGCTTGCAAATATAACACTATTCAGAAATAATTATTATATTATTATTGTATTAAGTTTACATTCAATAATTGCACAAAAAAATACACAGCTTGGCACACATGGAAAAGACATTCCATAGCAGCATGCACTTGTCTTGAGACAGGACAGTTGTAGGAGGGCCTCAAAGAACAGAGCACCTTGAACAACATAAGACAGCGCTGATGACTTGGAAAAGATTTACACTGAATAAGAAAACACGAATGAGAAGATGTTATTCCTAAAAATAAAATTTTTGTCATTTGCTGAGTCCATGGGCTTCTGCAAAGCTTCAGTGCAGGTATTCCATGAATAGCCTGATGCTTGAAATACATGAAAAACCTGCTAATCCTTGAGCTTTACTTCAGAAAATAGACAATGTCAATACAGACCAGAAATTTCACACCTTTCCTCCCAGTTGAGTAGCAGGAGGTAAATACCAGTTTAGATAAGCTTAGCCAGAAGGAATCCTGCTTCACAAGCTGTTTTACTGTCAAAAATTCCTGGATTCCAAGATCACTACTAGATTCAAGATGCACTGTTGAGGGGTAGAAGGGGCAGCATAGAGACAAGGAGTAATATCAAAGGCTCTCTCCTAAGAGGATAGCAGGGAAATGCATTTAAGTCTACTGTACATCACTGCTGCCATTTTTAAGCTTTCCTATTACCTAATCTCATGTTAATGACCTCTCCCCAGAAGAGAATTACTACAGCCTAATTTTATTCTTCACAGGCTTCTTTCAAGACAGCAATCAGAGAACTCAAAAGCAGCATTAACAAAAAACAACCCAAACCCAAAAGCAATTTATTTGCCCAAATGAAATGCTGCTATTTTGACACAGATCTAAACTAAACAAGAAAGTGCCTGTAATTATTTGCTGTAAATGTGTATAAATATAAATAACTGTTTTCCTTTTCTATACATATCCCATTTAAAGTCTTCACAGAAAGCTTCTGCTTATGACACAAACTGATTAAAGAGATGTAACGCTTTCTACACTCTGCC
>JAVJGJ010000061.1:35838630-35860566 GCA_035590215.1 Microhierax caerulescens
TGGTGAACAGTATGATCCTTCCCCTGTACTCAGCACTGGTGAGGCCACACCTGGAGCGGTGTCCAGTTCTGGGCCCCTCAGTACAAGAGGGACACAGATGTACTGGAAAGAGTACAACAAAGGGCCATGAAGATGATTAAGGGACTGGAGCACCTCTTCTATGAGGAAAGCCTGACTGGGACTGTTTAGCCTAACGATGAGAAGGCCCAAGGGGGATCTTGTTCGTGTATATAAATACCTGAAGAGAGGGTGCAAAGAGGATGAAGCCAGGCTCCCTTCTGTCATGCGCAGTGACAGGACCAGAGGCAAAGGGCACAAACTGAAACACAGGAGTTTCCCTGTGAACATCAGGAAACATTTTTTTTTTTTTCTGCAGGGATAACTGAGCACTGGCACAGGTTGCCCAAAGGGGTTGTGGGGTCTCCATCCTTAGACATATTAAAAAACTACTATATGGACACAGACCGGGCAACCGGCTCTAGGTGGCCCTGCTTTAGCAGGGGATGTTGAACAAGCCTTTCTGTAGAAGAATAACAAACTTTACTCACCCAATATCAGTTTTGTTCTGAATGATACTAATATCATCTGGAGAGAGTTCTGGAATCCACTTCTCCATCTCATCAACCCAAGGGTATCTCAGAGATGAAGGCACTACAATTAAGAGAGGCCATTCGTTTTTATAGTAATAGGAAACGGCAATTGCTTGAATTGTTTTACCTAGTCCCATCTGGGAAAAGAAAAGAAAAGAAAAGAAAAACATTAAAAACAGAAGTCTCTGCTCAAAAAGCATATTCCATTCAGAAAAGCCAAAAATATTTTGCAAAGACAGAACAGATAAATGAAACAAAGCCAAAGTGCTTTAGTTAGATAGTATCTATTTCATTATCCATGTGTTACCACAGATCATATTTTATGAGAGAATATTCTTATCTTTAAATAGATTAATACATATGTTATATCTAGTTAACTCATTAAAACTAAAAGGAGCATTTCCATTAATTTCAGAAGATCTTCTGTTCCAGGCCTTAGTAGGGTAGACCACAGAGATCAAACTCTTTAACTTTTTAAGCTACCAAAAACATCTTAAAAAGACTATGCAAAGGAAAGAGAAATATGGGATTTTGTCTTAACATAAAAATGACAGCTTTATCCTAAGCTTACATAGGCAACTGAAGAACAAAGGAAGACCTATATGAAGAGCTCTGCTTTTGACTCAGTAGGTCAATAAAAAGAAACTACTGCTTTCATTCACCATAGCTAATAGTTTCTCTTTATTCTGTAATAGAGAAGAGGAAGTCCACCTAGTGGAGAATTCAGATTTACATACAAGGTGATCGGTAAAGATACAATATATAAGATATATTTAACAAGAAAGTATTTGCTTCGTGTTGCCAAGGAAGGAACACTCCCATCTAGTGAGTTACTAATAAAGATAATAGAAGAATACAAGATCCAGAATTTAGGGCTTTGTTTAAAAAATACCCCCCACCCCCCCAAGATCTTATTGAAGACTGTAGCTATTTTCTCTACTTGTTCACATGACAATAGAGTTCCAGACCGCTGTTAAGCACAAAAGCAGAGACTGGCCTTAGAATACTCTGTTCATGTTTTCCACAGAGTCCAGTGGAATTTTGAGTTGATTTGCTGCTGTCTAACTACTCAAGGTACAGATCTAATGAAGAACTTACTTATATCCTCAGTACTGAGTTTAAATGGACTGATATCACAAGATTTCCCAGGCACAGAAGAAAACATAATGAATATTTCTACAATTACTAGAAAGAAAAATAGTTAGAGAACTGCTGTGATACTAAGTTTTCATTTTCATTTTCAAACTGTAGTTTTCATTAACATTTTCCTGTAAACTCCACTTGTGTCACCGCTAGAATACCTGAGCCAGCTAAAACCAAATTCAAGTAAAAAAACCCCTCAAACATACATTTTTTGTTTGTTGCCACTGTTGTCTCCCTAACTCAGACTGCCCAGTCACTCACTGGTGATGATCCAGGCAACTGAGCTGAAATGAGCAGGGAATAAAAGGCAGGTGCCTTTAATTTATTTAATTATTAAATAAGCAGCAGCACACCCATAACTGAATCTAGATCCCATATAGGTAATCACCAGTCTAGATCATAAGAATGCTGAGAGGTAAGAAAAACTGTAGAAAATATTATGGTCTTGGTTTTTGATTTAAACACATCTTTCTTAGTCATGGAAATGAATGACATGGAAAACCTTTGGAGAAATTTTTGGAGAAAAATGTTGCTTGGCCCCACTCCAAGAAAGAATGACAACATATTTTTAGAATACCTTTCAAAAAGATGTTATTACTATTATTATACTTTAATCCTTACATAATTACATTATCCAGGTATACGAACAGTAATGATACAATCTCTAGTTTTCATACATAAATTCTTTCTGCATACAAGTTCCCAATATGGATACTTTCTTTTACTAACTTTTTTCTTATTTTAGAGATGTGTCAGCAAGTGCAAGATATGCACCAGCACACAGTACTTCCTCCAGTGCCAGACCTACTGTCATTATGAAATTTATATTTATTCTGAGATAAATAATGTAAGTTGCAGTACTTTTTATTGCTAATATAATTATACACAGTTTATTTTTGCATTCAGGGAAGGAAATAAGAAACATTGTTTTAATAAACAAATAGCTACTGCTGATATTTTTTTTCCCAAGCTTCCCTTTTCTTCTCCCCTGAATGCTTTTGTATTCTTGACAGTTTCTAGAAATTTCACATTTTATGCCAAGACAGTTTATCTCCAGCTGTAATAAGATTTTTATAGTATGAGGAGATGTTTTAATCCCAGTAATGCATACCTCCCCTAGTGTTTTAAGAAAACACAAATTAGAACTGGGAGACTCTACCAACCCTCAAACATTATCTCTTTTTCAGTAAGGTTTTATACTGACAATACATCAAGAACATTACAGTCTATTACAAAAATATTTTATCTGTGGGAAGAAATGCTGGAGTCAAATTTCCCCAATATGAAATAAAATACAAATTTTCAAATGTATGGAAGTAATGAATTTCACTATTACCATGACCAGTGCATTTAAGAAAATTCATCTTTGGAAGGCATATCTGTTCAAAATCCAACTCTTTGGGCTAGGAATGCCTCTTAATCCATTAAAAATAGCTAGCCATGTAATTATAAAGTGTTAAAAAAAATTATCAACTGAGTTAATATTTTTAAGATTTAACGATACAGGAGATTTAACCTACCTAAATATAATTAAAAGTAACCTTTTAAGTTTTCTGAAAGATTCCTTTAAGCTTATGTCAGGTTTCATTTTTTTCTCTCCACTTAGATATTTTCAGAATACCTGCTGAGTATCACAGGAATGAGGCTTCTTTCATTACCAACCTTTCTGCCCACATCTCTCAAATGAAAAAAGTCACATCTGCATGGAGTACATTAACACAAGAAAAATGGTGTTAAAAGCAACAGGAACATCTCTTACCTCATCAGCAATCATACACCTAAATAAGAAACAAGAAGAGAAAGGAAAAAAGCAGAAATTAATAGTAAATATCACAGACAATCCAATACTTACAAATTGTTTACTATAAATTTAAGTTATGGATTTACTGAATCAATGAAAGGAAAAATAGTGGCCTTCATTTCTGCAGATATCAACTACAAAAAATAAATTTGCTTTGAACTTGAAAGTAAGTATGCCAATTATTCTAAAAATGTATTTTCAATTTGTTAGCGTTGCTGAAGAACTTGCATTGTAAAACCAAATTGCTGCTTTGGTTTAGTACTATATTAATTGTAATCTTAATTGACATTTTCAAGGCAACAAGTGCATCTTCAATTTTTTTTTTCTTTCAGAAACAGTAATGGTTTTGCTGCTTCATGATTAAGAATTATTTATATGTCAGACTGATTTTAAAAAGCTGCTTTCCAGAGCTGTCATTTGTTTTGAAAAAGAAATAGACATTCCCTCTCCCCTACAATTGTACTAGCTAAAGTATTAGAAAATGAACTTGATTTTTTTGCTATTTTGAAGTCACTTAGTTAATGCTACTGCATGTAAAGACAATGACAACTCCAAGTCCCCAGTCAAAACCAATAAATTATGTTCAGAATATTTACATTTTCTAAACATTAAATGCTACCTTTGATATGAATTTCTTGTAGGTATTTTAAATTATTTAGTATGTACTTTCTTAACTAAAGTGGCATCTAGGGAACTTAAATGTTTCCAGCCCATGAAAGCTTCTTCATCAAATTTTTGAGACTGGATGAAGGACAAAGGAAATTATTTGATGGACATTTAGTTAAGCCATTAAATGGATGGTGCTGCATCTTTCCAAATGTGTACCCTCAGCTATTTTACAAACTAAGCTCTCAGCTATTTCACGCTTTTACCTCCACTACTTCACACACTTTTCCAAGGTGAAAAAACCCCGACAAAAAAATACCAACCTACAAAACCCACAAAACCCCAAACCTAATCAACAAGCCTGTCTAATTCAAAAGCATTATCTAAACAATTACAAGAGCTTGTTCTACCTCTAGATAAAATCCATACACTCTAACAAATTCAGAGGAAGGTACAAGTCCAAGCAAAAAATGGGAAGAGAAGAGGCATGGAGACAACCTACTCCCTTTAAGTCTTACAGCAAGGTGATGACTTTAAGTTCCTTTTTCTCTTATAGCGACCTGTACTGCATGAAGATACAGGTTTAGCAAGTATCTTCTGACCAGAATCAATGCTGGGAATTCCAAGGCAAGATTGGCAACAGGCACAAAGTGAATTTCTGCAGTTTCATAAGAATTGTCAAGAGTTTGATACCAATACCTGCTTAGGCTGCAGTTAAGTAACTGGCCATTAGATGAATTCTCCAACTACTAAGTAATCTGGGAAATTTTTCAAGCACTGTAACATTTTTTAAATTGTCACAAAAAGCAAACTGGAAAAATAACTCCCACCAGACAGTATCATAGTGCCACACAAAGGGCGTGGGCTTAGCCAAACCATGAATTAAGAAATAAAGCAGTGAGTGCTGTTGGTTGAACTGACAGCAACAGACTAAACAGGTCTATGCAGTCCATCACTTTGAGGATTTATAAATGTTTACTGACAGAAAAAAGTGCCAAGTCTCAGAAATTATTAAATATTTTAAGATCTAGAAGGGAATAAACTTCATGAGCCACTTTGCTTGTTTTCCACCTGACCAAAGCACCCTTCTGGCTCGTGCTTTTCACTTAACTCCAGTAGCTTCCAGTCATGGACACAAACTAGTCTTGATACACTGCTCTGGATGAATTCTTCTTCACAGTCTGTTCCCAACACTGCATCTTCCAAGCAAACTGAAACTTCTCCTACTCCAATGCCACATCACTAGATATGCACCCACTGCACCACATAACTCAAATGCAATATTCCTTCCATGAAAAAATAGAAAAGATCTTCCAGGTCTTTATGTCTGTAATAAAATTTAACACATCAAGATATAAATGTTCTATATTTTGATATCCAAAATCTTTTAAAGTAATACAGACCTGCTTTTTTAGTGGCAGGTACTCTTAAGTTAGTGCAGCTGCCCAAAATGACAACAGAAGTCTTCTGCACAAAACCCAGCCACTTTACACTACTGATAAACGCTTATAGCAGCACCATAATCCTAGAGCTGCCATCACATCTAATAACATGCATCTTACCATGGGGCCAAAGCGGACATTTCTGTGGTCAGAATGGAAATCTCAACAGAAAATGTACACTGACACTTTTCAGACATGAAGCATGAGATAAATGCTTGATATTCTGAGAAACACGGTATGCTGCTGTTTGCTCACTCCATCTGCCAGTGTAAATTTCAACATTACAAATTTCATATAAGTTTCCTTCAACTAACATAAACCAAGAATTCAAAATATATCTTACATAATTTAATTTTGTATATAAACTATCTGCTTGCAATAGCTTTGTAACCACATTCACCCTATAAGTTGTGAGGGATGGAGTGATGAAAACAAAGGAGGAAACATAACAAAAAACACACCACCAAGTCTGCACAAATTTACAGAGGAAAAAAAGCAGGAAGAGAATTATTTTTAGTGGCAACTCATGATTGTGGGGCCTTAACACCTGCGATCTGCAAATGGGCAAAGACATTTATTTGCAGACAACTGACACACAACAAATTTTAAAATAATAAGTTTTTGCTCAAAGACTGGTTGTTTTTTCATTTAATTTATTTATTACTTGAACTGAACTTTACAAAACAAGTCTTTCTTTTTGCAGCTTCTTTCACAGGCCAACAGCTTTCAGTACATTAATCATATTTTTTAAAAAGTTTGAAGCCTGAAATCAATTGGAATGCACAACAACCTGGCATTGTAGGGTTTCTTAAACTCCTTAAACAAATGCAGAAAATGAGTAAGACTATAGCAATTCACTACAGAGCAGAGGCATCTCAAGAATTAACCACAGATCTTCTTCAATAATATTATTTAATATAAGGACAGCAAAGCAAATGTACAAATGTAGCTATAACTCACGAGTCTATTGCATCCAAGTAGCATCTGGTAGTAAGGAAATGTGGTAAAGAGGACAGGAATACAAATGTTCCTTGCTGACTTGTGCTGAGAAATACAGCATTTCTCAGCATATCAACTTATATTTTAGTAGAATTTCATAAATAATGAAATGTTAATTATGCCAGTTCAGACACACAGAAATCGAAGTGAGAGTATGAAAGATCCTATTGCACTGGTCTTTAGCATATCTGAAATATTTGGACACTCATTCTTTTTTTCAGGGAAACAAGCTAGAATGAAGAAATTCAGAGTGATTTACAAATTTCTCCAACAATTAGAAGCTGAATAGTAATTTAAAAAAAAAGCCTTAAAAATATGTCAACCACAGGATCAGATTTTTTTAATAAAATGAGATTTTTTCATTAGAGTGAACTATAGCCCCTTAAAACTCTGATGACTTGAGTATCTGTCAAAGAATAAATGTGCTGTTTTTTTCTTTTTTCTCTCATTTTCAGACTGCTCACAGAATCTTTGCGGCTTGAGAGCATCTTCTGTTTTCATGTCAATGAACTTCCACTTACTAGGTCTGAAGTGAAACATATAGCAACAAAGTTTCTGGCTTTTAAATATTGCTAGAAACTCATCATATTGTTGCTGGTAAATGAATGGGAGTACAAAGTTAACTGCCATCATTCTATCCATAACAAAACCACTCTTAAAAGATAATCACAGTAAAATGATCAACACTGTTTTCTCTTCCTTGTTTCTGCAGTAACAATACAAATAAAGATTCCACAGAAACACACATATGCTCTGAAGTTACATACCTATAGTGATATTTTGCTATTCAGTTAAGTATTTATTCTCTTCTCCCACCCAATGATGAAATGTCTTTGTCATATGTAGTTTGGATTTTCTTCCAATACTTGCAACCCATACGTTTTTTGTCATTTAAACATTTGACTAGACACATCAGATTGATATGAATCAGGTGCACAAAACTGTTTTTAAAGCTCCAGTCAGAGTATCTGAATGTGTTAAGTCGTTAGCCACATGAATCACTGCTTTGATCCAGTGTTCATACTCAAATTCCTTAAATGCTACAGTTTTAAAATCACTGAGTTATGCCAATTAATTAACATTATTGACACTTAAACTTGATAAAAGTTTTGCCATGACACACAAGATGAATTTATGGTAGAGGCAGAAGTTAATAACAGTAATGCAAGTGGAAATTGAGGCTATTCAAATTGTTTTATGACTTAATGTTTTTTAGAGCATTCATCTTCTGTAGCTTTCACAGTTTTAGAATAGGAACCTTAAAGATGCCTGCTTAATGTAGTTACAAAACAGGAAAAGTCCAAAATTTTTCCATTAGACACCAGGGCAATGAAAAATAGCTTATGTTACTGAGAGGGAAATAAGTGTTTCCAGGTTATAACCACTATTAAATCCGAAATGTAAAGATCTTCCCCATTGTTACAGCCCAGATCACACAGAACTTACAGCTAATACTTTCATTATGCTGTTAAAAAGCAATACTTTATATTTTGCTTTATATAATCTTAAAAATACGCAGCCTCTGTTTAAAACAAACTTCAGTATGTTCTATACTATTGCAGTCAAACAAGCTGCCAACATGAACATAAAGGTTCCATGCTGTCAAAGCAGAAGAAACAGATCTTCAGCTACACTGAAGGGACAAATACGTATTTTTGTTTCACATATTTTGACTGCAAGAAGACAGACTTCTTGTTCTCTGAAGTTCAATTAGTCATTTCCTCTCAACTGGTAGTTACCCAATCTCAGCTTCATCATTCATACCCCATCTGTTCATATGACACCTTAATAATAGCTCTATCCAAGAATATAAATCAGAGCTATGATACGCAGTTTCATATCCTGTTATAAGCTCAGCCCACATGGTCAAAAGTTTCAGAAAAGCAGGGGAAAAAGATTGGTTTAGATGTCTTAGTTACACTTACTCTCAGCAGCAAGACCTAACTGCAAAAAGCACCACAGTCAATGGCAAATTCTTTCAGATTCTTTCCCATTTAATTTTTAAATGTTTCCCTTCTTCACACTGAATCCTGTAGCTAGCATTTGAATCTCTGTCCATCTATCAAGAAAATTACTATTCTTTCCTAACCAAGAGCATCAGAATCTCATTGGGATGCATTGCACATGCCTCTATAATCTTCCTATTATTCATAACCCTTTTGCAGTTGTTGGGTTAGCAATAGGCTTTGGACTCAGTAGCACCTTTCAAAAATAGAAAGGAACCACATAGTCTGGTCTCTTTTCATTTAACAACCCTTTCATTTCAACATGTATTAGCTTTAAAATAAAACTACATTTTCCATTAAAATGCAAACACAAAGAGCAAAACAGGAAGCTCTGTGTGAGAACGTGTCCTGGTAAGTGAATATGCATCCAGAGAAGAGAGCAAGAAGTCTACCGCGTTGGTTCACCTCAGCTGCACATAGGTCCAAAACCTTATTGTTGATCCCCACACAAAAGAGAAAAAATGCAAAACCTGAGGTTATACATAAACCCCATCACTGTGTTTTGAAGCCTTCTTCTAAATGTAAAGAATCACATAACTTAAGGGACCACACTAAGCTGGATGAGTCAGAACCCCAGTACCAGATACTCACAAGCTAGCACCCTATCAGAACAGTCCCGTAAAGGTATCCAGCACCAAGCAAAGATGCATTTACAGATTCTTACTACAGCAAACCTTGGAGAGAAACCAGAAGTTAACACAACACAGGTGAAGGAACTTAGAAAGAAACCCAAAACCTAGCCCTGTAAAAGATCTGTTCAGGAAAGTTTTTCAAACTTCAAAGAACACAGAAAGAGCTCCTGGTTGTGTCGATGTCAAGATGATTGGAACAAACTTTGCAAACCAGAAGGAGAAGCAGATCTTTAAAATCTTATGCAGATGAACTGATGAGAAGTAGAAGGAAACCAAGGCTAAGCTCGTGTGGTATATGTCATATTGCTACACAAAAATAGTCTGCATCAGAAAGAGGTTAATACTAAACCAGTTTCGTGAAAATGAGTTTCAGGGAAGGAAAAAATGTTTCAATGAAAATAATTTCTATTTCTGTGTGTCTGGGTTATGTTCAGGTCATCCTTTTTGAAATGTTAGCAGTATTAACCAAGCGAACTGTACAGTTAAAGTTTCATTTATTAATCATGGCTCCTTCAGCAAGGTATCTTTGCAAATACAAAGAATCTCATTTTGATCTTTGCTCTTGCAAGAATACCAATTAACAACACAGTGGTATATATATCTAAGGTCTGTATAACCAAGAATCATACTAAGTAATACAGTCAGTGCTAAAAGTTTCCTGTAACTATAGAAATAGTTTGCAATAATATCCTCCCTGAACTAGACAGTTCTGCTTCCTTACACAGAGGATAAAAAACTGAAGGGGTACAGCGATCCAATACACCTAGTGCTTGCTTGCAGGGATAATATAACTTGATTAATTTGCAACAGCTATTTACCCAGCAAAAAATAGTTAGAACCGCAGGTAACTTTTCCAGAAAAAAACGCTTCACTTTTAAATGCATTTTCCAAGACAAACAGTCAAAGCAGTAGCACTTCATTTCTTAAAACACTGAAAAATTTTGTTACTACTCAAACAAATTAAAGCTGTTTTTGTTAATGCAGTCCTTTGGAACATGTTGTACAGAGGAAGCTTGCATCTTTCTTTCACTAGTGTGGGTGTCCTGATATTCTTGGGATTCTCACCTACTCATGTGAGTCAGTTTTATATAACGCTACAACATATAATTTACCTCCTACTCACAAGCCAACACTTTAGCACTACCATCTTAACCAAGGGTTATTTAAGGGATCTGAACTTAGTACATTTTTATATAAAACTGCGCAAGCAACCATTACATTTGTGTGTCAGTAATCACAGCACGCAGTCCTAAAACTAGAACAAAGAGAGCTGACTTCCTTGCAAAAATAATCAAGGTTGTTTCACCAAAAATAGAGCCCCAGAAGATTTAAGCTAGATTATACCCTTGCTCTTGAACTACACCAGGCATTTAAACCCCCCTAAATAATAAAAAACAACCCTCAATCTAATGTGAGATGCACTAAATTGCCACATCTGCATTGTTAATGAGTCTCTAAATGAGTGCAGAGAGGAGAATGGTTGTGCTGTCTTATGCTTTTCTCCTACACTCCTCACCATGTAACCGAAAAAAAACCCCATCTAAAATGCTTTATTAAGATTTGAAAGCTATGAGAACACATTTGCCAATATATCCTAGTATTTTAGATTTGACAAAGGTATGTGCAATAACACATATCAAAGTGGTCAAACTGAAGGTTAAGCTCAGACACTTCAATAGGTTTTTAGAATACATTAAACTGTTAACGGATAAAAATTCTAGTCAAGAAGGCACCTAATAGTGATACTGAAAACTACCTATTCAGTCACTAGCTTTAGAGACAAATCGGTTCACCAGCTGACTCAATGCAAAAAAGATTGACCTCAGTTAACTGGAACAGTTGGAATAACATCAACTAATTTCAACTACTGACAATCTAGGCTACAAACCTTGAACTCAGTATTAATTGGCACAACTGAAACACCTGTGATCAACAGTGGCTCTTCCTCAGTATGTAGCCTAATGACTTTCAATGAAATTTAGGTACTTATTACTTCTCTAATAAACTCTGCTTTCCCAAGTGACCCTCCTCCTGCAGTGATCCTGCACTGCAGGAGCTGCAGAGGAACTACTCTCCTTAAAGTTACCTGAATGAGGCAACAGGGAAAAGAATTTCCAAGAAAAATGTCTCATTTTCAATAGTTCCCAGATTCAATGTCTTCTCCCTCCAGTACCCCAAGCTCTCAAAACCAATGTTTTCTCCTACACTTGGTTCCTTCTCTATACCAATACTTCAAAATACTTTTGTACCTCCCAAATACTTCAAAATTAACCATCCATTCAGCTGTTGGCAGAATATTGCACTTCTCTGAAACGTATCTCTGAACTAAGCAATTCTGCTGATGTTTTCTACGTTGATTTATCTCCTCTACTTTAACCTGTCCCCCCTTCAACACAATACAAAGATATCATAAAGTATGTAGATTTAAACTGTCTACCCAGCTACCTTTGGCAGTTTTCCCTTCTGGCTATATTCTTCCTCTACATCCAATTTCCATTGTCAGACAGAATTTGACTCATACTTGTTTAGGACCTTGCTTTTTCTCACTCATGTTTAATGTCGCTTGTCTCACATACTCAAAACTGATCACTTTCATTCTACCCTCTCCCTGATGCTTATAGTTGAACACAACAATTTTTCATTGTAGGTTCTCCCACTGCAAACTTTCACTGCACACAGCTAACACTAAACTCACTTCCCCTTGCCCCATCACCGCTGATAACCTATTACCTACATTTGTAGTCTTTATCTCACTTGTTTCTTCTCTTCCATTCTAACAAATTGTGCCCTGTATTTCTAAAAATCTGTATTTTCTTCTCTATTCCTGCTGCTAAAAGTCCACATTTAAGGCCAGGTAATTTCTCAGATAACTACCACTGCTTTTTTCTGTTCTTACATTTTCTTCATTGTTGTTTTAACTCCACACAGTTCCTCTCCTGAATGGCATTCTATTTTCACTTACTGACAATGCATTTTTTGTTCCATTTGAATTGCTTCCCAGTTCCTCCAGCATCACTTCCAAACAAGCCTCCCAGGCCATGAAAGCTCTGCAGAATTTGGCTCAATCTCTCATTCATACTTCCTGCATCTGAACCTCATTCTGTGAGCTAGCATCTTCCTTTAATCATAACTCTCTCTCTCCCCCCCTGCCTCCTTTGGCACTTCTCATATGTGAAATGTACTCTGAAACATTACAAACCGATGTCTTTAAAAAAAGAAACCTTTCATTAAAAACACAGTACTCACAGAGTTCCATATTTAATTGCTGAAGTGTATTAATTGTTTGAACCTCCACATAAAAAATGATTCCATTCTTTTTCCCCCAACGATTACTTTTCAGCTTTATTTTCGAAAACTAGAAACAAATGCTCATCTATTATTATGCAGGGTTTAAGGACTAAGATTTATCACAAAATTGTAATAAAGTCATACATCTAAAATGACTTACTGAATATGTTGGAAAAAAAAGATTTCTTTCTTACTCTAGTAAGAGACTTATGCTTTGTTTCAAACATCCCTTTCAGACTATCTAGCCACAATCTACTGAGACTAGAGACAGGAATCACATTAAAAAGTTACAATTATTTTTATTCCCAGTTCTCTCTGATCTCAAGATCTGCAAATAATGGAGATATTTGCTGATGGCACTTGATGCTACAAGTCACCAAGTACAAAATAAAATAAAAGTGAGACATTTCTAGAAAAATTCCTAGACATGATTTAAAAAAAAAAAAAAGCGAAAGGAATTTCATTTTCTAACATGCAAATTTAATTAATCTGGCATCTATAAGTCAGTGTGACAACAACAGAGAGAATAAGTAGACCTCCCAAAACAGGCTACAATTAACTTCGTCTTGCCTTGTTTTGAATTTATCTTCCTCATGTTAAACTCTGATCTCTCCATCTTAAGATCAAATTGGTCACAAGTTTAATTACAAGAAATCAAATTAACTCCAGTCTCACAAGTGATACTACAAAATTTGGAGTCATTAAAGGATATTCTGTTGGGTGTTTACACCAGTTCTACATCCTTACCTGCATGTAAGAGTGATAGATAGACCTTGTGTGCTTACAAGGAAATAATCTGAATGCTCACTAAGGTTTCCAGCAACTTAATGAGTACAAAAAGGCCCAATACAAATAAAACTTGAAGAAAAATTATTCTTATAATGTTCTCAATAAATACTGATAATTGTTGATATAAATACTTAGTATATAATCTTATAATATTATCAGTATGAATACTGATAATGTAGTGATAGTTATCAAACAGCTATAGCTCCATAACATATGAACTCTCCATGTCAACCATTTGTTACATTTTTCTTTAGTAAGTAATGGTTAATGTTTTCACTGCATAAATGAAGTTGTATGTTACTTGCTTAAGTTAAACTAAGACATCAAGTAAACTAATAGACTGTAGTGTTGTGAGGATTTATCAGAGACAAAAACAGCAAAGCAAAATTCAATTGAAACTAACAATGCCATATCTCCCAGAAGAGAAATAGTGAGAAAAAATACTGGAGGACAATCCAAAAGTAGCCTGTAAAATATTTTGGTAAGTGTTCCTTTTAACCATGTAGTTGATTCTGACAAAGAGACTATTTTAGACAATGGTAAAAAGCAGTTGGTCTTGAGTTTAATCACAATGTAGACTTGCATCAACCTATGAACTTTCAAAGGACAGAAAAATTAGACTTAGAAAGTAACAGATATGTAAACATGCATCTAGGTTTAGTGCTTCAAAATGGAAATGGAAGAAGAATCTATTTTCTTCTCTGAATTTTTCTTATTCACACTACTATTAAAGATAAGAAACTGAAGAAATGCACTGAAAAAACAAATTAATCAGTAATCACAGATCAAAATATGCTAAAAATAAAAGCAATGTAAACCAAAAGCTCTGGCAACTTAAAAAGGCAATACAAGACAAAAGGTAACACTGGCATTATACAGAAGGAGAAAGAAAGATTAATGGACAACATAAAACCAGAACCAAACTCAGTAAAATGACAAAAATAAGAGGGAAAGGGAAAAAAATAGTTAAACAAGTGTAAGAGAAAAGGACCTACTGTTCTAGCACAAACTAAAATGTGCAAGGAAGCAAACAGACTGAATAGATTTTCTCTTATTATACCAGCTTCCAAAAGCTTTAGACACTCAAATGGAAATTACACCTTTCATGGTATCATACCTTAATGGCTAGTGCAAAAGAAGTCACCTTCTTCAGGCTATCTAGTTCAGAGTCCAGATAAAAAAAACCTTAACTTCTTCCCCAAGGTCAAAAAATTCTATTAAAATACACATTTCCAGCCCTCTCCACCCCTGTCCTGAACTGGACATACAGACTACAGAGTGGGTTTTTTGATGCTCATGCAGGCTGAGTGAGATACAGAGCACATTCAGAACAAGGATTTCTGAGAACTTGAGAATTTTGAATTTCAAGGGGGAAAAATATTTGTTAGTCTACTGTGATACACAGATACCTAGACTCAATTTCATAGAATCATAGAATTGTTTAGGTTGGAAAAGGCCTTCAAGATCATCAAGTCCAACTGCTAACCAACAACTGCCAAGCCCACCAACTAAACCATGTCCCTAAGGACTACATCTATGTGTTTTTTTTAAACACCTCCAGGGATGGTGATTCCACCACCTCTCTGGGCAGCCTGTTCCAGTACTTGAATTTCAGTGCACTTTCATCACTCCTTCCTGCTACCACTCTAGAAAGTTAAATAAAACAATGTAGAAATTTGCATAAGAATTTAAATATGACTTATATAAGAAATTCCTGGCCCTACAAAGGGCTGTACTGTGCCTGGGAAATGTAAACATTTCTATTTGCTTCCTGCCCAAGACCTATCATTTCTATGACTCAACTACCAAAACCTCAACAGACTCTACATATTCTATCTTTCCAGTGAGTAAGTGCAGCTAGTGCAGAACTTTCTAGCCGTGTTCATCATCCTCGAGGAAATTTTGGTCTGAGCCTGTTTTCCTGGCCTACTTTGAGGATGGGAGCAGGGGAATTAATTTCTATGAAGACTGATAAAATCTTTGAACTAAAAATTTGTTTTAATTAATGCAGAATTAACTATGTGTTTCTCCTGTGTAGTTACTAGAGATCAGAGATGGTCAGTGGAAAAGAAAGTACTGTTTTGCAGTGCAGGCAACTGACTTGTTACTATAATAGGGGACACACGCACTCCATTCTCCAATGAGCTCACTATCATAATGATTCTCTGTAGCCTACAATCCAAAACAACATTATACAAATCTTTCTTACACTAGAAAATGACTGCCTAACAAAACAAATATCCTTTCATTAAAACTGATGTATTACTAACCGCTATGTTACATCAATGCCAGATACAAACTCTGTATATGATGTTACTGCTATCTGTTGTCATTTACCTCTTTTTTACTGTGTCTACGCTCAATAAACAACACTCAGCTAGCATGTATGGGAAACTAAAAATCACATGCTCCAGAACATATAGTTACTAGGTACCATTAAAAAGCAAAATTTATTTATAAATCAACATTGGAGTAAAATATAGATCCTGGAAAATGTACCAATAAGCACTTCAATATTTAGATTTTTTTTTTTGGAGGGGGGGGCAGAAAACAGACATTACGATGTTAATGCACTTGATCCTTATCTAAGAAAGTGAGAAGAAAACATAGCAGGAAACTAGATTACCACAGTAAAACAGTTTCAGCATACCATTATAATGGAAAAGATCATTAAATGAGTGGTAAATATCTCCAAGTCCTCTTTTGCATCCACAAGCAAAAGCTTAAACATCCACAGCTTAAACAAATTGTTCTGCCAACATCTCTAGAAAAAAAGATATCTGTGTGTCTGAAGCCATCTTTTTCAGATACTGTCAACAAGGCAAGCGATGTTAAATAATGATGTCTGCAAATCACATGCTGACAGTTTTTATTACAAAACTTGATAAAGTATTTAGTGATATGGTTTGCACATGCAAGAGAACTAACTTTACAACAAAAGCATGCCTCTGACTTTTACGATATACTCAGGTGAGCAAATTGTAATACAAGACAGATGTCACACAATTTTGTAAAGAGAGGATATAAAACAAGAATACATGGTAGAGAGAGATTGCAAGTTTCCAAGTACTGTGTCAGTGAACAGCAACAGTAAAAAAATCATTAATACCCAAAGAGAGATGTGGGCTCTGAAGAGACTGAATACGATCCTTATTCTGCACAGTCAAGCCATTTGACCATATATCCCTGCCACCTCCTCTTCACTAGTGCCTGACCGCTGGCTAGTGACTTCACTGTATTGCTTGGGCCCTCATTCTCATGTCAGCCTCCTCCTGCATACTTCATAGATTTTACTTGGAAGAATAAAATAGGCCTGCAAACTAAACAATAAGCAAGATGATATCTTTTAAGGTTTGCAGTTTATGCTTCTTCACTTGCAATTAGGTTATCCTGAGCTCTTTGGAAATGGCAATTTGTCCACATCTGTCTAAATTACGACTAATAACTAGCAAAGAGAAACAGAGTGAATTGCTGGCTTCCACCTCACAACAGGATACACACAACCGACCCTAACAACCCTAAATACTTCCTAAGCCCATTGCTAAGAGTTTATGTTCCTGTAAGGGACAAGCTTGCGGCTTTCTATTTGAGAGACAGTTTAAAGCACATGTAAATGAATACATACATATTAATACTGGTTTTTAAAGTAATATACCCTTTTCCTGAAAAAAAAAAAAAAGCATAAAAATAAAATAGTTTTCAAGGAAAGAATCTGGGTGCACCCATTTCTTCTGCACATTAATGTCTTTATTTATAAAGACCAAACATTGTTTCCATTCCTAGGTACCTTTTCCCAAATGCAGTTCTGAAGAATAATCTCTAGTAAAGGGTAAGCAGCCATGCAGTTGCTTACCTTTAAAGCATGTCTGTGAGCTAAAAGGTATCTTAGCATATGTTGAACTGTACACTGTCTTGCTGGCTCTAGAATTATTATTTCCTAGAAAAGTGTTAGGCATTCTCTGCTAGTCTAGACGATGCCTTTGGAGCATCTACTGAAAAAGCCTTCGACTCATTTACTGATGAAGCAAATGCACAAATCATAACAGCATATTTATTTTATGCTTCAGGAAAAGACAAAGGAATTAATAGCTTACTCCCAGGCCATTCCATGCAAGAAATAAAAGTTTTTTCTAATAATAAGTCCCTTTTCATGCTGGGTGCTTGTCTAACCTAATATAATATTAATTGAATCTCTTCAGCCAACAATAGAGCACTACTTGTACACCAGTTTCCTGCAACTACAGCAAAACATTAAGTGATAACTGCAAAGGGAGTGCATAGCCTTAGGGAGAGAAGAAAGAAGAGCTGAGATGCACATACTGCTTATTCTAAGTCCTATGTCTATATATTTTTAAACCTAGAAAAGACACTTCTATGGAAAAGCACCAGATCCTGCTAAAATATACCACTGGGAATACTGAAAGAAGGCTTAAATCATTATGGAGTACACAAAAAGGAACGACTTGGGTGAGCCAAGGGCTAACAAACTAATAAGAAAATTCAGCTACAAGCAGCTGAGGCTCTTGTTCTCTGTTTTTGGACAGAAAGAAAATTACATCTGCCTGAAAAAGTGACAGATTTAAAAAAATACTCCTCGGGAAAGTTTGACTTAATACATTTTACTTTATAGAGAGGCCAGCTGAGAGTGTGCACACAATGCCTCAGTTTAACCCAGCTAACATGCTGAATTTGCTACACCAAGGAAGAAGACTTCTTGCAGTCATGATGAAAACACTTTCACAGGCACACCACAGTAAAGACATCAGTGCCATATTACTTGACAGTCCTTTATTAGCGAAGGGTTTCAAGAAAAGAAAACAACATAAAGCCCATAACCCTAATGAAAATAATATAATTGCCTTCTTGAAAGAATCATTATCCTAGATGTTCCTTTTTAGATACTTATTGCAGGCAATTATTACTTCTCAAACAAAAGGAAGAAAGAAATACCTGATTAAAATTTATCTAGTCCTACAGTTAGGCTGTTCCCTGAAGAACCCCTATATATAATAGGCTGCAAAAAAATACGCTACTTTCAAATATATCCACTAGTCTGCACTAATTAACATTAAAGAAACTATATACACTTGACGTCTTCTGTTATTTCACTATTTGTATATACAAATGCACCTCAGTTGCATACTATAAAAACCTCACTTCCCCTTACTAGAATCGGATCAACTGAGATATGATAGTCAAGCCCTTTAGATTTCTGAATTGAATTCTAATGTAGACTTTGCTGTCTATTCTATCAGTCTTAGCAATCCACTAAAACTGTATGCATTGATTCTCAGTGTCACATTGGGCAGCAGGGAAGTGCCTAATATGACCAGTGGTCACAGAGAAGCTAATGCCAGTACAGCATAAAGCTTTTTAAATCTCAGGCTTGCACATGAATGGCTAGGCTCATCTTTCTACTCTGCTACCTAGTCTCGCGGAATAAATTAGATGGCTTATTTCAGTCCCTGAAGACAGCAATGTTATAATTGCCAAAGGTTTTTGGCCAAATGAATAGGACTAAAGCAAAACACTTCAGAAGAAATTTTAATTGATCAGAAGTTCCATATAATTGCAAGAACCGATGATACACATTTCCCTTCCAACCTTTCATCTTTAGAGAGAGATGCACATTTCTTTCCTCCTGCAAAAACCCACAAACATTAGCAAGCAACCACCTTAGACCCTAAGCCTCTTGTTCTGAGCAAGATGATGAAATGATCAGAAACAAACTTCATCCTCTTTTAAAACCTAAAGCTAAAATAATTTCACTAGTGCCAGGCCTCTAAAATGTCATTACTTTCCAAAAGAACATACAGTAGTTTCATGGCTTTCTGTTGCAACTGCCTAAATTTTCTAAAGTTTATAAATGTGGAAATAGATTTCCCTTCCCTCTTCTTTGCCCCTATAACAGGCTTTTACTCAGCAAAATATTTCCAGCCTCTGCTGCATAAACTATTTTTCTGATCTATCAGGTATTCAGTCGTTGAGTGCCTACTCCATCAGTTGCTGCACTTGCTAACTGAGCACTCTGCAAGGCTTCTTCTGCTCTGCTGCTGCAGCTCAGTGAGCTCCAGAACACCCTGATTACATGCCAGAACTGTACCAAGTTTAAAATAGAAAACCACATAGATGCATCAAGATCTGTTAGTCATTCTCTTAACAGCTCTACCACACCATTAAGAACTAAAGAAACAAATGTGAATTAACTTATTTTAAGAATTTTCTATTAACATGACAAAACAGATGGTCCTACTGATATCAGCCTCCTTTTACATGAGGAGATCTTTGATACTACAGTACTCTTTCGCATAATGCATTATTAAATATTTCTTCATCCTCTGGAGAAAAAAAACACCTCCCATTTTAAACCACGTTAAAGTTTACCAAAGATTTCTGTAACATAACTCACCTGAAAGCTGATGTTATGGCATAGCCTTTGTAAAAATTAATTTACATTTACCTAAAATAATTATTTTTAGCATATGATATAATTAGGATTTTACCTGCCACTTCTCTCAAGTGCAAATATGATGCCTTTCTCCTGAAAAGGAAGCAGTTTCTTTCTCAGTCTTTCAGGTAGAAAGGACAGTTTAGCATCAACATTTTCTGAATAAGAAGCTTCAGGTGTAGGTGTTTCTGCGAATGTACTAGCCATGTCGAACCTAAAGGAAACAAAACCAAAAAAAGATGTCTTAAAAAGACTTAAAAGACAGGTCTGCAATATATTACACAACAAAGCTTCCTGGAACAACAATAATGACTCCATCTTGAAATAGACAATATCTACAAAAATTTTCTCAAGTCTTGAGAATTCTCCCTAGAAAGCACAAAATGATGCAGATGATGGAAGAAAACCCCAACACCTCAGCATCAATAAAATATTCTAACTATTCCAGTATGAAGAGGTCAGCATATATCACTTAATGCTATGAAACAGTTATTTAAGAAAGTTCCCTATTCATGGATGAAATTTATTGGCCATTCAAATAGTTTATTTATAGACACTGAAATATAACTCTTTCATTAAACATTTTTAAGAAAAGCTACCGGAAAATAGATTATTTAACTTTCTGATAATGACACTAACAGTTCTCTAAAATTTTTAATCCCTAGAATCAGACCAGGAAAAAAAAGGGCAAAATATACCCAATTCGGGGGGAAGGAAAAGAAGAAGAAAAAAAGGAAAAGGGAAAAAAAAGGCAAAAAAGGGCAAAAAAAGGGGAAAAAAAGACAAAAAAACAGCAAAAAAGGGCAAAAAATGCAAAATTCGTGGGTAAGTAAAATAATAAAAAAAAAACTAAAACCAAAAAAAAAAAAAAAAAAAAAAGAGCAAGGAACTTTATTCCCTTCAGAAACAACCAACCTTAAACCACAGAATTAATGAAAATTAATTCTCATAATATGCATCAAACTGAAAATGTGGATTCTTCACTAATTTTTGTCCATGGGGATGGGTCAGAGAAGAAATACTAGGGTTTGTTCTCTTATAATTTCAATAGACTTTAAACAAATAAACAAATGGTTAAAAAGCTCAGTAGCAGTGCACTAGCTAAACATAAGGAAAGCAACAAAACTTTACATCAAAGCATTACCTAATTCTTTTGGATTCATGGCCTGTTCGAGGAGCAGGATTAACTGAATATTCATAGGAACGAAGAATATCAGGTCTGATAGCAAAATTCTGAACACACTGCACTCAGACCTTCTGCTACTGACATATTTCTGAAGCAACTCAGAAGAAGTCAGGTGTGATTTGGTGGGATGAACCATTATATTCACAGGAAGGAATGTGCTGAGCTAAAACAGTCATTCACTTCAAGGATCTGCAGGACTAAGTAACCTGTTTTTTTTACACTGACTAGTTACAAAGCAACCAGACCTGGGGAAAATGCAAATGATTACAGTAATCAGCATAACAAAGCGTGATCATGCAAAACAGAGTTCACAACAATTTCCTGCTATTGTGTCATGGAGTACAGGTGAGGAGGTAAAACAAACACCGACTCAGTTGAAACTATACATCACAGTGAAAGAAGAGCACCTCTGTATTCCTAAGAATTCCACTTATGAAATTTGAGCTACAAAACTTGACATACACTCTTCCAGCTGAAGTTACATTCTGTTCAGCGAAGAGAATCTAGCTGTAACTACACTGCAGCGCTGGATCTATGTATAGCCCAAGTTGCAAGCGCCCGGGCTTTTGTTCTAGTGCAATGACACAAACATCTCCTAACACTCCATCTCCTACAGCCTACGTTCGACTAAAAGTGAGAAACCCTTCCATTGGGATGGGAGGGGGCGTTGCCACTGGAAGCTTCCCAAGGCGGCCCCTGGAAGCCCCTGGCCGTGGTGCTCGGGGCGGTGCGGGCGGGCCCCGCGCCCCTGGCCGTGGTGCTGCAAGGTGTGGGGCTGGGGGCGGGGGGGTGAGCTGCACCCCCGCACACCGCCGAGGCGGCCGCATCCCGTCTGGTTCGACAGTGACTCTTGTAAAATCAGGGAGATTCAAGGAAAAGGGGAAGGAATAGAAGACTAGAGAGCACTGCAAATATAAGTTATTGGGAATTTGCTGCTTCTGGAGGGGAAAAAAAAAAAAAAAAAAAAAACGGCACTGGCAGTATGGTACCGGGACCACCCCCGCGC
>JAVJGJ010000061.1:35867172-35913884 GCA_035590215.1 Microhierax caerulescens
GTTGCGCCCTCGGCCTGCGGCAGCGCTGCGCCGCCCGGGCCCGGGGTCTGGCCCGGCCGCCGCTACTTGCGGGAGGATGCCGGCCCCTGGGCGAGCGCTCCCTCCGGGCGCCGGCGGCAGGCAGCCAGCCAGCGGGCGGCTCTCGGAGCCCCTCGGGCTGCGGGCTCGGCGGGGCGAGCGTTGCTGGGGTGGGTGTTTCAGGTTTAGCCCCTCGGGCTTTAGTACTGATTGTTTGCAAGCGTGCTGCCCTCGTGTCCTGGGTGCCTGTTCAGCCCTCTCCTGGCGTTGTCCGTGCCGAAAATGTTGCAGCGTGCTGCCTGTGATAGTGTTGGAAGCGGGGGGGTGTTAGTCTATTACGGTTTTTGGGGGGGTTTTGTTTGTTTTTTCCTTTTACATGTTGGGACAATTCTGCATGTGGATATATCTAGCATGTTCTAATGCGAAGTGTAAGTAGAATCAAGAGCAAACTGTGTCACAGCCTGGTTTCTACAGCCTCTCTTAATAACGTTTTTAAATTAGTTTTCAGCACTGAAGAAGTGTTTCACTTAACGAGCGAGACAGAAAACGAAGTGAGGCATAGACTCAATTCTTACATTGAGTCTGAGAATTCACATTATTCGCGCTAAGAGATTAGTACTGCTTCTGTTTTTCATAATTAAGGCTGTAATACAAGGTAGACTTCGATGGATTTGTGTGATGTCTGTAGGAAACTGGATTAGGAAGGTGATGGAAAAAACCCGAAATGAGCGATGGATACTTTGTTTAGGGTGGGCTGTTAGATAGCATAATCTACAAAAGTGGTGGTGTTTTGGGGTAGGTTTTGAATTGTTTTAATCTTGTAATACTGATGCCAGTTTTTTGTTAGCTTGAAATTAGAGAGGTCTTGCCTAATGAAGAATAGGGAATATGCTGGGGCTTTTTTTCATTTTACAGTGCCTGACACTAGCCTGTTTGCATTTAGGCATTAACTTGAAATTTTCAGCAGGGTTCCTTTCTCATGCCTTGTCTCCTACAAGGAGTATTGTACTTGAGACTTGCTTTTTAGTTGAGTATAAGCAGAAGACATGATCACAGCAATCTTACAGTGCAGTATTTCTTGTGAATGTTAGATCAGGAATATGTATTGTTGAAATGAAAGCAACAAAAATGAAATTCTGAAACTTCTTCAAAAGCTTTTATTCAAGTAATTTGCTATCCAGGAGAAAGAAATGGCAATGGAAACATGTTTTCTTCGACAGTCTTCCATTTGTTTGTTACAGACGATAACATTGGCAGGCAGCTAATGTTAAACATTTGTTTTACAGCAAATACTGTGATGTCGAGGGTTTGAGTATTTTGTAGCAAATTTATAATTTATAGCTTGTATTCCTCAATTTAAAAAAAAAAAAAGCCCCAACGATGAAGATAACATAAAGACTTTTTGCATCTTTTAGCTCTTGGAAGGTGAAAAATGTAGTCTTGTAACTGCATTGCTCACTATTGTAAAATAAAAAGTGACCTACCAAAAGTGTAGATTGCTATCAAGATCCACTACTACTTTTCTCAGGAATAAAAATGAGTTTGACTAAGTATCAGCAATTTTAAGGGGTGTGCAGTGTACTGGGTTAGGTTTGTTAGCAGTTTTCCAGAAACCATTTGTTAACGGTTTCGTAAGGGTGAATTACTCTAATCTGTTGCAGTGGTCCTCTGATTATATTTTATTTGTGTGTGTGTGTATGGAGAAGTAAAGAAGGAAAATCTGAGGAGACAGATACTGCAACTTTTCTCTTTCTTGTCTTTAGCATAACTTTGTTCATGCTTTTTTTTTCTTCTTTGAAATTTTATTTTGCTTTTCATTTCTTATCAATGAATATCAAATACATATCAATGTATTTGCCTTACATCCTAGTCTTTCTTACTTCATGCTACTTGCTTAAAGTCTGCCTGAAACTGCTTCAAGGTAGCCTGATGTTCTAGGTGAAGTGCTTTAGGTATACCTCTGTGTATAAAACACAAATACTATGGTTTTGTGTTTTATTCAGTTGGAGGGTGGTGCTGTCTGTTTGCTCCAGTAGCCTAGGTTAATTTAAGTTTGTATATCTTTGTATCACAATTTTCATACATTTACTTCTCCCCAGACATAATTTGACCAAGAAATATAGCGGCACATCTTTTAAAATAGGATCATAGTTGTAAAGTTGCAAGGTACTTGTATTCTAGGCTTTTAAAAGTAATTGATACAGTTGCATTTTTTTGACTTCAGGGAAAATGAGACTTTTGACAGCATGTTGATAAAGAGTAGGTTGTCAGATAATGGAGTAATGCAAACTTTGAATTTGCTGCAATGTAGCATACATTCAATTTTTAAAAAACTTTTAATATATATTGACAACATTGTTCAGTTTTGGTGAACTAGACAACTCTATGTTATAACTTTACCCAGCATAAAAATAGCAACAACTTTGGATGTACAGAGTAGTGATAGCCAATAAATATACTATTAAAGTGCATGGATTCTGAAATTTTACCGCATGCTCTTAGTTTTTCTTATTTCATAGATATGAAAAAAGTTAAGCAATGGCCAGTAAATACAAAATACTGCAATTCGTGGGTGTGACATCTAAGGAGCTTTCACAGAAGTGGTAGAGTATTCTGTAATCCTGGCACCACTAGGCTGGAAGGACTGCAGGAGTGTTGGGGTTTGGGAGCCCGGTTGAGCTTTTAGAGGCAGTTTTCCCATGTATATTCCACCTAATAATGGTTAGATAGGGATGACCCAGGGGCTTTTGTGAAATGCTGCATTCAAATTGAGCCTTTTAGTGATGGAAAGATGAGTCGTTCTGCAATGGAAGACCTGAATAATAAGGTCATTCACACGTACTCTAGGCAAAAAGAATCTACGTGAATGCCTTAACATGGTGCTTACTCTGGATGATAGCTAGCATCTATGCAAGCCCATTAAAGTAGGGGTTATGTGTTTCTTTGTTGGCTTTTCTTTGAGGTGGGGGGACTGATGTGCTGTATAACAATGTTAAGAGATTTTTGAAAGCATTATGGGAAAGCTCTGTTTCTAGGAGATTATAAATCAGCCACAGATTATGATTAAAATTTGTTGGGGAAATTGTACTTTGAGCCTCCTTATAATCTTATTTTGCTTTCATAACTTTTTGAAGGAGTGCTTTAGAAAGGAAATAATGTCTGAAACCAGATTTATTGAAATTCAGCAGCCTTAATTACAGAACAGCCTCCACTGCTACTCTTGTGCAGGTTAGTCTCCTACAGTTTAACGTATGTATTATGAGAATTCTGCCAACTTGTCATTGAATGACATGAAGTTCTTCTACAATATTTAGAGTCAAGTTTCTAAGAATATTATATTTTGTTATTCTATGTTTATATCCAGGCTGCTGAAGCAAATTGTATTGTATATTTGAAGAGCATGGCTGTGGGATGCTTATTCTATTCTTTATCTTGGACCTTTAGAAGGGAATGGGGCATTACCTCCCTGCAGCCATTGGTTTCTGCATAAACGTTTGTATACTTCGTTGTTCAACTGTCTCAGTTCATCTGCTCTTGTTTTTCTGTTCCTTTATTGCTTTCTCAATAACAATTCTTGTTACTCTTTAATCTGTAACTCAAAAATCTGTGTATAAAATTGAATTCTGACCTTTATTTAACACTCTCAAGTCTCTCATCTGCCACTTCCACAGGTTTATTTGTTAGCAAGTTTGTACTGCCACTTATGAAAGGTCTTTGTCCAATCAATTGTATAGAATGGTCTGAAGACTGAAGCTTTTCAGGACAAACGTGTTAAATATCATTAAAGCTATGGCTAAATAGTATGGCATAGTTGCTCCTTCATTTTGAAAGCATAGTTTTGGATAACTTGCATTACCAGGTCAAAAAATACCCTCTAAAAGGCATAAATGTAGAAGGTGTCATTGCTGGGTTTGGTTTAGCTGACCATTCTTAGCAAAGATCTGGTGCTAAGTTTTGCATTTTCCTAAAAAAATGTTCTGTATGATTGGCTAGCAGTTAACCTACTGGAATTGTTTTGAAGAAGTATGTTTGCAGCTAAGTGAGGTGTAATAGCTTTCTGTTAGTGTCCAACTAAACCATTTAACTTTATATTATGGTAAAGCAGGATATATGCTCCTTGCAAATATCTGCCTTTGTGAAAGAGGCCATCGGACTGTTGTATACTTAGCTTTTTGTTCATACCTTCTGTCACCTCCTCTGATCTGTTAAATGAGCTATTCTGTGAGGAGTTTCCGAGCATTTTACTTTCAGCTGTAAGATACAGGTCTCTTATTCTATCAAATTGAAACATGTATAGGGAGGTTCACAGGAGCAGTTTAACTGGCAGATGGAGGAAATGGTGACTGGAAGTGAGATCACTGACTTCTTTAGTGCAGCTGAATCTAGAGAAGGCTGTTGGTGTGCAGCTGGTGAGTGAAGTTTGAACTAATTCGAGTGCTTCTGCCAACAGCAGATTGAGGACTGTTCTCACAGTCCTTTTTTGATGTCAGAGATTTGGGCATAAAAATCTCCTGCTGGCGGTGAGTAGCTGGGAGCGCTTGCATCATTGACTGGAATGCTGGATCCACAAGAAGATTTCCATCTGCTTTCATATTCTAAGTAAACTCAGAAGAATTTTGGTTTGTTCTTGTGGAGATACAGTAGGACTTTTGAGAGGCATTGGAAAATTGCTGACCCTCATAACTTAGGCTTTGATGAAATGTTCAGTCATTGTAACCTAAATGATGCAGTAGCAAAATCAGTAAATCAGTTTGTGGGGATTTCTTGTCCATGTTATCACAGTGTGATTTGGAGCATTCCAACAGAAGGTACTGTAAAAAGCCCATTTCCTTTTTAAAGCGTTGTAAATCGCTCTATCTGTTGGATGAAGAGCCACATTTCATGTTCAATGTGTTCTTTAGGTGTTTAAAGAGTAAAACTTGCAGCCAGGATTAAATTCTTTTTTTTCTTCTTTCTTTTATAATCTATTGAATCTATTACATAACTTAAAGGAAGAACTGAACCCTTGCCAATTTCTGTCTTCCCTTAAAAGTAGTTTGATTGGTTAGTATAGCTACGTAGAATGTCAGTACCTTGACTCAAAATAAAACTTGGCTTGTCTTCATGACTTGATGCATTCTTATCCTTCTTACACTTCAGAGGCCAGACTATTCCTGAACAAGAACTCTTGCCTAATGTCTTTCCAAGGGAAAATGACTGATTTTTCCAGTGTTTAATGACTGTTGCATATACTTCAGTGGAAGAAACTGTGATAAAATGTGTAATTGGAAACTCATTGTATCTGCTGATAGCAGTTCTATTGTTAGAATTGGCAATAATGAGTCTCTGATTTTTACTTGCAATGAAGAGTACAAATTATTAGTGCTCTAGTTCGGGTGTGGTGGTTTCTTTTTTTTGTTTTAAACACATAAGAGTGATCTTTAATGTATTTTCATTGCAAATAATACCTTAAAAGGATCCTAGGCACGTGTTTCACTGTGCATTGCATTATTGTCGTAGAAAAATAAACTATTCTTTCAAGGGTTTAAAGCTGTACCACAAGCCTGTACCAGTACTGCTCTGACATGTCATCCTTATGGTATGGATTGGGAGGAGGAAGAGGACATGCAAAGCTATTAAGTGACTTCATGTAGGCTGCCATAAGAATACTAATGATTTCTGGTTAGACTTGTGGTCTAGTAAATGGGTATGAATCTTTCATACAAACTATTGTGTTGATTTATAAAAACGTTATGATTTTCATCCTAATGCATTGTGTGGTAGCGCTACACAGGTCCTGTTTGCCTCTCTGTTTTCAAATAATGGCTTCTGGAGAGGAACACCTATATTTATGTGGACGTTCTTGTTACTGGGAGAAACAACTTAGTCCAGACAGAGCTTAGCTAGTAATGATTTAAATACAGAGGCACCCTCATTCATTGTAATAAGTAATACCATGTTTTGACTAAGATTTCTGAGCTTTGAATGGTACCATCAGACTAAGTTCTTAAAGCAGTAATACAAACAGAATAAACAGTGTTACTGGATGAGCCCAGTTATTGCAGTGTATGATATTCCAACAGTTGGCTGTTCATCATTAGGTGTGATGACATCCTATTAGTTGCTAATCTTGTTTTTACTGACACTGTGAAGTTTAATTTGAAAAGAGCGAAGGGCAGTAGTCCTTATTGAGACTTGCATATCAAAACAGTAGTGAAAGCTGTCCCAGCTCTGAATGCAATCAGCTTTTTATCTGGCCTTTTCTGTTGAAATATTGGGACAATGTTAGAAACTGGAATTGTGTGTCAATCTTGCTTGGTACATGGCAGTGTGAAGGCTTAAAATTACAATGTTTCGTAAAGATCAAGAAATGTAAATGTGTAGGTATTTTCTCAGTGTCTCTTTTTCTTGTCCTGTCTTCCAGTATGCAGTGGAATATAGGCTAATTTTAGGCAGGAAATGGTTTAGCCCATTTTTAATGTGGAATAATTGGGGGCGGGAGACCTTGAAAAGATTTTTCAGCTCTGATCAGACAATGTGTGAATTCAGGCATGTTTTAGTTCAGTGGTGACAACTCTAAAGCCTGTTGCTTGACTGGGATCAGAATGATCTTGATGGGATTCTTGGCTGTCGGGCTAAGTATCTTGTCTCCTCATGTTGCTCCAGAAAGATCTCCTGTAGATCTGTCATGCCAACCCACACTAGATGTCTGTATCTGGCAGCTGACTAGTTGTAAGACTAGTTGTAAGCTTTAATACCGCTCATAACTTATTAACCTTGGGACTTTTATGTTTGCAGTATCAGTAGTTGTTTTCTGCATCCATGTTTTATTCCTGTTTTCATATTCTGCAGTTACATCATTACAATGTTAGTGATTCTAAAACTTTTAAACCATGTTTAAATTCATAATGCTATATTTAGGTTAAATGGAGGCATGACTGCTATGAGGAGGATGGATTCTGTCACACGTTTGATGTTGTAAGATAAACTTCTACAGAAAATGTTGGAGGACATAACATTGATTTTAAACTATTCTTTGAATTTTTTAAAGTAAGTAGCCTTTCTCCAGTTTCTTTTAATTTTAGGGAAAAATTCTTGCTGATCCTAAGAAGGCTTCTTACCAGGCTAATTGAAAGTGAAGTTGGATGAACAGAAAATTTTCAATTGGTTCCTGCTGAATCTAGGCCATCCAGGTACTCTGGTGTTAAATAGCAGAAATTACCAGTAAAATAATGGAATGTTTTAGACAAGTATGCAACTTTAATGCACGGATGTGCCTGAAGACTGAAAGGAGAGTTTGTGGGTCATTTAGTCCAGTCCCTTCTTATTACAGGAAATAATCCTTTCATGGCTGTGTCAAACTTTATCTTGATGTTAATTCAATTACTAGCTGTCGTCTTTCCTGCTGACTAGTGGTGTGAAACCTAGTGTTCTGTGATGTCTCCTGGCCTGCAGCCTGGCTGACTGTGGCAATCTTACAGACAGATGGTTTTGTGGAAACATTTTTTGCTGGGTTAAGTAGCTCTTCTGCCCACCTGTTTCGTGTTACAGCCACATGTGCCATCTAATAGAGACCTGTCCTGTTCAGTGTGTGTTTTGACTAAGCTAGATGGTCTTTTTCAGCCTCTTCTGCTACCTTTTTAGAACAAAATTATGTTTTCCATACAAGTTTCTATCAATGCAAATACTTCCATAGAAGATCCCACCAGGCTTTATCAGAATGGCATTTATGCTTCTGTAGCTTTTCCAAAGATAACTTGAATGGTAGGTATACCTTATTGCATTTACTTTTTTCAGGGCTACATTGCACTGTGAGTTTAGTCACGGAATCAATACTCGGGATTGGTTAACTATTTGTCTTTGATCATTGTTCTGTTGGATGACTACTTGGTTTAAGAATTTCTGTCATTGGTTACGGTCAGTACTGTTACCAGTATACTTAAGATAATCTTTTTGCCTCTGCTGGTGGTATTTCCCACTGTTTTGTGATCCAGAACTGTTATCATTAACATTTCATGTAGAAGGACTGAAATGAAACAAAGCTCCATTGCTAACCCCCATGCCCTTTTTCCCCTCACTGCCTTACCCATTTGTCCCCTCTCTTAATCTACTCTTTGTTATAATACCTTTTTTTAGTAGGCTTTCTAATTACTAAAATAACTTCTGTTCATCTCCATTGTCTCTACTTTTTGTTTATTATATGTAATACTACATATAATTCAAATAGATAGGCCTACTCCATTTATTTTTCCTAAGAAATACTGCTTTATTAAGGAGAGCTGTTTGGCACAATCTGTTACCTGTTTTTCTGTCAACTCATTTTCTATTGGCTTTGGTGCCTTTGATACATTCTTTTCTTTAAAATTTGTTCAAAAGCCAGGCATACCATGATTTTTTCCTTATGTTTAGTTGTGTATTTGTCATTTGAACATCAAATGATACCATCATGTATTTTGTAATGCTGCAAGAAAAAATTCTGCTTTGGAGCTTCGATCTGATGAGATATTCTTCTAATTTTCCGTAGTTAATGGGTATGCTGTCTTCAGCGTACATTGTGGATCTTGTTTTTCCTTTGAATGTACTCTTTCAATTTCAGATGTACTGTAGTAGCTTACTTGTGTTCTTGGTCTTTTTCTATTTATATGGATAACCAACTTTTTGTTAGCAAGTTCTGACTCAGACTGGTAACTTGTGTTTCTGACTTCTGAGGCTTACCTTTTGGTTGGTCTGTTTGTTTTGGGGTGAGAAGTGGGGTTGGTGAGTTTATTGTTTTTCATGCTTCCTCTGCATTTATTCATCCAGATAAATTTTTGGTTATTCTTTTTAAAGGGCTTTCCTCCATTCCCAGCCTCTTCTTTCTCTGCCTTAGGGAATATGCATTGAGGTTAAGTTTTATAGGCATTTTAGAGAAAGTTCCTTAAGTAATCTGCACACATAACATTGTTAAACACTACATAAAATACATCAGTATCTTTTAATATACGTTATTGTAACTGTATATATGCATAAGGAAATGGTACATCAAGGATGGCCTGCTTATCCTCAATCCCTGGATTTTTGTAGCCTGAAGCTATGTTAAAGTCCCTGTCCTGGATTGACTGTAAAGTAAAGCCTTTTGCTCAGAGAAATGTAGGGTTCTAATAATTATTAATAGCTATTTTATTAATAATCCTTTACTTTAATATTCTGACTATGAATAAGAGTTGTAAGGATTGATTTATTGGTAGAGCAGTGGTAAAGTTTGTTGTCTCTTTTCCTTATCCCATGTTTGGTATCACAGAGAATGACTAGTGCTGACCACCTCATCTCGTCATACTTCCCAAGTATGTTAGGCAAAACGTAATGTAGATTGTAAGTAAACACTCTTAAAATGTGGACAAACATGATTTCCAGCAAGATTTTCTTCCCTGTTCTTTTAAGGTTTCAAAACCTTTCTGCCTCCAGACATGGGTGTATATAACTCTGTTCAGCTAGGGAAAGGTGTGTTTTGTATTTGCATTTTGAGGGTAGGTTTTTTTCTGAACAAATTTGCAATGGCTTGGTCATGTAATCTTTGAGGTATTTTTGAAAATGACAGTGATGCTTACTTTTCATTTCCCTCATGCCCTTATACTTGCCTCTAAACTAGTTTTCCAGAGAACTTTTTAAATGCATTCACTGAGTTGTAGTGCACTATACAAGTTTCTTATCTAAACTTTTAAGTTTATATTTATATATACGAAGAGATCCTTCAGAATATAAACTTACTGATGGCAGTATTTGTCCTATGTTCATACTTGTTTTAATTAAAAAAATTCATCATGCTATAAAATAAATCTTCATTGTTTCCTTTTCCTTCTTCCACTTTAAGGAGAGATACGGTATTTGATCCTGGTAAGTGTCTTGAATGGGTAGTGTCATGTTTTGGTGATTATACCATGGAAGAGGAGGATATGCCATCACAAAAAAATTGGTACTTGGTGTTAATGTTAGCATCGCTTCCTTGACTGAACACTATGCTTAAGAAGATGAAATGTCTTTGCAAGGTATGTGTACCAAGGTGGCAGAACGTGATGTTGCATGTTTTTCTCAGTTGGAGAAAGGAAGAATCACCTCTCAGTCTCCCTCCTGCTTGGGTCCAGACAATTAAGCTGCTGTTATGATGATGATGTGCTTTCAGAAGTGTTCGTTAGGAAGTAGAAAGATGCTGATTTTACTGAACTTTCCTTTGTTACCAGGATTTTCAGTTCAGAGATACAAAATCATGCTTGAACAGCTGTTCGATGAGGCCATCATATTAGCGAGACAATTGTCTTCTGACCTCCCTCTGACCAGATAGTTGAACAAAGGAATTTACAAGATTCAACTGCAATGCAGGGAACTGCTCAGCACTGGATTTTAAACCCATTTAGGCTGAAGCTGCTGCAGAGGGTGGTAGCTCATTTATAAACAATGCAGGAAGACTAGCTATAAAAATGAGATACTTTAATCTTCTGTGAGTTAGATTGTCTCCACTGAATATTATCCTTGAATTGTGGATTCCGCAGAAAACTGATTTAGCTATAACCGAATTCAAAAAGCTTTGCTGGTAAAACCTGACCAGATGTCAACTTATTGTTGTGAGACTTCACTGGATGAATTTCAGTTTAAAAACTAGTTCTAGCTGTGGGGTATTCAGATCTGTACAGCTGTCACACATGACAAGACAATTTAACATACAACTTGTTCCAGGGCTTGTCCTGAAATGAATGCACATTAATTGAAAATCAGCTAAACTGAAACAATTGCACTTAGCAAATCATAGAATCATTTAGACTGAAAAGGAACTTTAAGATCATAGAGTCCAACCATTAACCTAGCACTCCAAGTCTACTACTAAACCATGCTCCTAAGCACTGCATCTACACTTTTAAATGTCTCCAGGAAGAGTGACTCAACTACTTCCCTGAGCAGCCTGTTCCAGTGCTTGATGACCCTTTTTGGGAAGAAATTTTTCCTAATGTCCAATCTAAACCTCCCAGGGTACAACTTCAGGCCGTTTCCTCTTGTCATATTGCTTGTTACTTGGGAGAAGAGACCAACACCCACCTTGCTACAGCCTCTTGTCAGGTAGTTATGGAGAGCAGTAAGGCTCCCCCTGAGCCTCCTTCTCTCCAGGCTAAACAACCCCAGGTCCCTCAGCTGTTCATCATAAGGTTGGTGCTCCAGACTCTTCATCAGATTAGTTTCTCTTATCTAGACATGCTCCAGCACTTCAATGCCTTTCTTGCAGTGAGTGGCTTCGTGGAGCATTGAAGACTTACTTATCTAAACAGTATCAAATAATGAGATTATCCACCTATGGATAATCTAGTGTGGTTTTGCAATTTTTTTATAATGTCAGCTTTGTAAGACAGCTTTGTAGTTTGTAAATACAGATATTAATATACAGTAATCTTGTGGCGTATGAATTTATAGCTCAATATATAGACTACGTGAACCTCCAGAGATTGGGAACTTTGCTTAAAATAACTACAAATTTTACTATTTTACTTTGGTGACAAAGACCCAAAAGGTGGGGCAGATTTTGGTTTCTTTGTATTGTGCTGTAGCTTCTCAGTGAACTCACAGCAAAGAACAGTTCAGTCCTAGAATAAGTTAAAATAGTCATTTACTGTTACAGTCGGCAAAAGAAGAATGTTATAATGGCCTTGGAATTTGTTAGTTCTGAAGTTTTAGTAGTTCAAATGGACTTAGAGTTAGAAGTTTTAAATTAACAAAAATCTTGCCAAGTCATTGCTTTTTTGAGTGCAATAACAGACTATCTCTAGACTGTGTATAAGGTTTCCCCCCGCAGCATTTTGTGTGTGGCAAAATTACTGCCATGGATGTGCATGATGGATATAGTGTGTCCAGTTCTTCTCAGTTAGTCTGGTCTTTTCTTCGTAATTGCCAGTATTTCTTTCTGTCCTTCTGGGATTATTGTTGAATCAGTATAAAGAGAATCAGACAGAAAATTAGGCTTAACATTGGCTTAGAAATACTGTTCTTTTACCTTGCGTATCAGTATTTTATGCAAAATAACTGCTTATGTTTCTTTACACTAGAGCCTTGAGCCTTTTTTGTTCAGACTAGTGATCTTGCCTTATATATGTTAAAACAATAGATATGCATGTTTAGAACGCTAATAAATATTCTAGACAAGATATATATAGTTTCCATTTGTGGTGATGGACTAAGGCTATTGCTTTTATAAATCTCACTATTCAGGAATGCATATGAATAATTCAGTCAGAAGATCTTCGTATGTTGCCACCTGCTCATTATTCAGAAATTCTTGTTACAGCCTGCTGTTGCCCTAGCAACATTCTGAAAATTAGTGTTGCATCTATGACAAAGCTTTTGTTTATCTAGCAAAGCCCACTGTTCAATCCATATTATTGTAGGATGCATCTTAGGTGGTGACTCCAGGCACCAGCCCTAGTTGTTTAAAAAATATTAATTTCTTTTTATGAGGTGTCAATTGAAAATTGTTTCCTCCCCCTTCCCTGCACCATCCACACACACCCACCCACCCCAATATTAAATAAGATGTGGGTTTTCTTTAAGTCCCTTTAGGGTCTGATTATGCCATTATATTATCTGAATAGAGATGCTTGACTGTACAGATGCGCAAGAAAGTAAAAACCACATGTTGACTCCTGGTGTTCTTAAGTCCCTTTTTATCTCTCCTCCCTCCTTTCTTCCTCCCCATGTTGACTTTTACATGAGAAGTCAGATACTGTTTAAACACTCTAGGTTAAAAACATCTTTTTTTGTGCTTCTGAAGTTGACATTGGCCAAATTTGGGGCAGAGTAGGGGTAGTGCTGACAAAGTCCTTGAAACTGCTAATGTCACAGCTAACAGAAGTCTCTCACAACTTCAGCTCTTGCTGTTTTAGGTTGAACATGCTTATCTCAAAAGACACTCAACACCATTTACTTTTAGAATGAAATCGAGGAGTAAAGCTGATAGTCTTGATTACTATTTTTTTTCAAGAGAGAAAAATAAATTGAAAAACAATGTTAAGAATACCCAGCTTTCCAAATCCTCTCTGTTGTCATGAAGCAAGAGAAGATGCAATCCCTTGCTAGCCCTCTTCTGTTTGTGGTTTGGATCTTCCTTCCATGTTGTACTGTCACTTATTTGGTTCAACTCTACAGTTACTCTAATTCCTTTCTGTATGGGTGGAAAGTAACACCTGCCTGCTCTGAGGAAACTTGTCACTCTTACCTTACTTCACCTGTTGGTTTTCAGATTTTGAGTTTTGGAGAGTAATGAAGACATCTGCTAAGTTAGCAAGCAATAGTCAAACCACTCTAGAGTGAAAACTTACCTGTCAGGCTCTTATGTCTCCCTTGGTTTAAACTAATGCATTGCTTAGTCTTTTGCTTTTGAAGTACTTGAGGGTTGCAATTGATGAGAAGTTCCATGATTTCATAGGGCTTTTCTTTGTGCCCGCTTCATGACATGAAAGCGTGTTGGCAGCCCTTACTACCAGTTTGCAATGATCTAAGAGTAAATGGAACATATAGAGAGAGAGAAAACACAGAACGAAAGGACTTCTGACAAATCACAGGCTCTCTAGAAAGTTGGACTGATATCATTATTTTCAAGAACGGTGTTGGGTTTGGCTCATAGTGATCTTAAGGGTGTTTAATCTAGGCACCCAGTAACTAGGGACATAGTAAATGTTAAGTTGTGAGGAAGGACAAGGAACAACTGAAGTAAATGATTTGTGGCATTAAAACTGAATTGCTCTAGTGATTCTGGCTGAAGCTTCCACCTTTCCTGCCTTTTCTTGCTTTTAGGCATGTGGCCCTGAAGCCCTGTCCCAGTGTTCATAGTGTTCAGAAATCTTTGGGATGGTAGCACAATTTGTTGTGCTATCCAAACACAGAATTTCGCAAACATGAGAGAAAGTTTGTTTGGGTTTTTGTTAATTTGGATGTAGGCATTATTGTTTGGGAACTTTGATTTCAGATGTCCCTTTGCAGAAAATAACCTTGGTTTAATATAAACAGTTTCTTACAGTTATCTGTTCTCATTTCTCTGTTCACAAAACTACTGGTCATTGTGACTTTTTGTTGGAATAAACAAAAATTTAGCTTTATTTGTTGCTTGATAGTGTCCTTACAAAAAAAAAGTTGATTTTATACCCCCTCAACCTTCCCCTCCCCTGCCTAGTGTGACAGGTCTGTATGAATCGCTCGTGGGTTTTGGACAGCATGGCTTAAAAATTGGTATATTCTGAAAAATGATTATTTGCATATTGTATACCTTATGGAGACCAGGTTTTGCTAGAAAAAAAAAGTAGAGAGAAAAATGGAAAACTACATGCAGTGAAACAACACAAGTTTGTTCTGACTGTTGGTACTTAAAGCAGATACTGTTATGTTAAAAAAAATTCTGTTCAGCATCTGGGAGCTTCATGTGCCTGGTCAGCTATGTCTGACCACTCACTGGGTCACTTATGGGGGAAACCATGGGGAAATTTATCAGAAATACTATTTTTTTGTTTGGATTATTGCTTTTTCATTAAAAAAAAAAACAAACCCACAAAACATAATTCATCTCGTGGCTGAGAGGATATTACAGTTTTTGCTTTCAGGCATTAGATGACCTTAAACTCCAAGCTGCGAGTAGCTTAATTTTCTGCTTAGCTAATGCATCGCATTTGGATGAGACTGTTAAAAGCAGAATGTCCGGAACAGTCTGAATTGAAACTACAGTTCAGGAAAAAGTTAATATCAAGATATGAATGCAAAACTAGACATAGTGTGTTCATGAGGTTTGCATGAATTTATCATACTGAGACTAAATATGGTCTTGAAAGAGTTATAGACCTATTTTTTTTAGAAGTAACAGTGGATGAGACTGTTCAGTAATAGAAACAGCTTGGGGTAAAAGGACAGAGACACAGTGATAAAACATCTATCTGACAAAACTAAATAACTGATCTTTAGTCTGACTTTATGATATATTCATTCCCTTGTTTAGCATGAGGCATTTCTCAGTTGTTTGCTTAACTGCAGAAGCCATAGTTTTAGTTTGTTAAGCAGCAGTGTTTTCTCCAGATCTCAAAAATCAGTGTGTGGTTAAATGTGGTCGGAACTGTTCCTGTACCAGATTAGAGAGATAGGCTAGAGCTTCTGCTGGTAGTCTTTTTCCCTTGTTGTGTAATGCAATTATCTAGCTCACAGAAAATGAGACATATGGCATTTCAAAATGTGTTCTAATGTGCTTTCTAGAGGAAAAGAAAAAGGTTTGAAGTTTGGTTTTCTTTGTTGATTTTTTTTTTCTTAACTAAGCATGACTTTAAGGACCGTTATTAATGAAGTGAATGACTAACCCAGTAACTGTAGGTGTAAGATCATCTTTGACTAGAATTTGCTTTCTGCTAAGTCTTCCTCATGCTCAAAATAAACAAGACATTAGAGTTGCCTGGTTCAAGAGAAGAATTGGACAGAATTTACCTTTCAGCTGCTTCTTTACCTAATCCCAAAACCATCCCTTCCACATTCTCAGTAATACCTTCTGTTAACTTTGAGAGATGCTAGATTTGGTTGATTATATATTTATTTTTTTTTTAAAGTCTGGTCTTATTTAACTTATTAGAATTACTCTTCTTACTCTTATTTAACTAATTAGAATTTCTGTACTCCATGTAACACCAAAAGTTTACTTATATCTGGAGATACATTTGATATTTTTCTAGCAGATTGTTGTGGTGAGTAATTGTAAAGAGATTTTTAGTTTGGAGTTCTGTGAATGCTAGAAGTATTTTTTTTTTCAGCTTTTTCTTATACTGATACTCTAGGCTTTTTAATTAACATTATAAGTTAGTCTTTCATCAGCAGTCAGCCCTACAAACGGATGCACCAGACAGATGTTTGCGCATTTGGTATCTGTTGTCCAGAAGGCTTTTGAAACGTGGTAGTATTTAGTCTTGAAGACTAGCTATGCACTGTCAGTGTTTTGGGTTTGCTTAAATTTTGGCCTTGAGCTTGAAGTCTACTGTATTTAGACCTGGATGACACTTTGTCATTAAGTAGTAACAATGGCTAATTGGTAACTAGTTTCTAAACAGCACTAAAAATTGTTTCATTTATACTATTAAGAATAAGGATCTATTTCACTTCTTGGAACAAAAATGAAATCATCAGAGAAAGATGTTTATTTTAGCTTCATCACTATACTGTTTAACTTTGTTTATGGTACAAAGGAATGAAATAGCAGTGCTTGGTTTGTGCTTTCTTGGAAATTAGGGGTTTATATAGGGAGATTATATGAACTAAATACAAAATAGGCATCATGACCAGTCTGGAGTTACATATTTTTCTAAGAGTAAAGATAAAGATATTTACGTTCCATCAAATGTTTAAGACTTACGAGCAGTTCAGATGGTGCAAACTCAAAAAGTCAAGTGGATGAAACTTGGTGTGATCAGAAGATGGCTTCATATTCTACTTCTGTTAGCTCATGTAGGTAGGCCAAACATTTACACTGTTAAGTGCCTCCCTTTCCCATGTAGCTGAGAAAGGCTGCTGTATTTCTGTTGGCTTTATAGGTAAAGCATTTTGGAATTGTGGTAAGTAGTTTACCCATTCTAGCCTTTTTTTAAGCTTTCTGTTTTTCAAACATTTTCGTAAATATCTTTTGATTGGTCCAGAGGCTTGCTTTTCACCTTGTTCTTTATGATCTTCAAAGAATTTTCTTCCTCTTCTATTGTTCTTTCTTCTGAAAGGAAAGGCTGTTAGTTAAAACATCTCAGCTTGTTAGCTGTGTGCTTCCTCCTCCAGGAGTTTTTCCTGACTTTTCTGTGCTGAAAAATGCACAGGCTGGTAAATCTTCCGGGAAGTTGTTTTTGGGGAATTACAGGGTCCTTGTGCCTCAAGTGATTGGATATTGGAGAGACAGGAACACCTACTGCCCATATATATGCAGTGTAACAGAGCATGTGATATTTTTTTTTAATCAGTTTGGATTTTTGTGTCAATATTCCTGTTCAAGTTTTAATGAAAATTTCAGGGCAGTGCAGTCTCCTCTATTCTGTAAGTCAGGTGCTGGTTTGGGGGCACTTGATGGTACATGTTGGCCACTTACTGAGTTATATAATTTTGTTACGAGTTGTTTTTTTTTTTAAAGACTATTAATTTCCCCAATCACATATTCATATTGAGGTTTTCAGTACAGCTATCATAGAGGGTGTTGTTTTGTCAGGAAAGTATTTTCTAGCTGGCTGTGGCTGTGTCCCAGATCTTCCCTTTTCTCTCAAGTCTAGAGAATACTTTCTCCTTTAGCATCCCATTGCTTTCTAAACTGTTTCTCATTTCTCTTGAATGTGTCCTGTATGCTTGATAGGTGGGTTTGCTTTGAAATTTAAATTGAATTGAAACTTTGTGTATCTGTCTTTGAGATTATGATACCTATTCTGTTAGATAGTATTTCAGCAAATGTAGTTGTGTGTGTTTGACAAGAGATACGATTTATGCATATTCTGAGTTGAAGATCAACCAAGTCAGGGTTGCTATCACAGTTGTAAACTAGCCCAAAGTGTTCCAGCTCCTGGTTCCAGGGTGTAAGTTTTTACTTACCTTAAGCATATTAATTCTGTATCTTGTCTCATACAAGACAAAGGTTAAGGCATTATTTTACAATATTCAGTTCAAATTACTTTCCTATTTCACATACATTAACACATGTTATTTCATTGTTCATTTACACATAATTGCACTTGGCATATGGTATAAAGCCATTCATAGAGCTGTAGACAGAACATCAAACAAACATTTATACAGTACGTTTCCTAGGAAGTAATATTTCAGGGAACTATTTCTTCCTGTAAAAATCCTCTTTTCCTTTTCAATGTTAAGCACAGAAGCCCTGAAGACTATTTTAATATTAAACCGGAAATTATTTCTCATCCATTAAGGAAAACTTTGGTTGTTGTAGGTGTTGCTGGTTTTCTTGTGGTTTCAGCGTAGTGGTTGTAAAAAAGCCTTCTTGTTAAGGGATTGAATGATTCGTTTAATGATAATTATAATAACTAGACCTACATTTTGCGATCTTCCACCTTAGATTGCCTTTTTTTCCCTTCCCCTCACTTCAGCAGTCTTTTCCTATTTCCCATTTTAATGAAATCCACCAGTAAAACCCACACCTTCCTGCACCAGTCTACATGGAACAGCAGCAACTGAAGGGAAGGTAACAACTTGATGTTGAAGGAAGGTAAAGCACAACAGATTGTGCAAACTCTAGGATTCAAATCCACTCTTGCTACAACTGTGGAGTAGAAAAGATCCTAAATCTTTGTTGTTTTCACTTAATTAGTGTAGGTGTTAATACATCCCTAGCCATCTTAAAATTATAGAACAATGTGGGTTTTATTTCCCCCTTTTGTATTAGTTTATATTCATAACACAGTATGCAAAAGAGGCACCTCTTAGCAGAGTACAGCTTTTGAAAACTTACTGCAGAAAATTTCATTCAATACTGTACCAGTTGTCAAATTTTACTGATAGCTTTGTGGTATGTCTTTAAGTTGCCATTTTCATTTTTGTTTGAAATTCTGCAGTTTTAAAGATGCAGATGATTTTATCACGTCGATTCCTAATATATTTTATTTTACTTTATCGTATGCCTTACCTTTCTATGCTTTTATTCCAAAGGGCATCTGGCAATGATGGTAGTTAACAGACTTAATTGGCCATGAGTATGCAGTGCAAATTACCTTAATTGTGGGTTGGTTGTTTAACTTTTTTAAGAGTCTGTTTTTCATTATTGATTGTTCTGAACAAGATTACAGTTTATAGAGCCCTGCTGCAGAAATGGAAGCTCAGAAGTGGTAAGATGAAATTTATTCCATATTCTGACACACATTTGAAATCATGAGAGGAGCCTGTATCACCAGCGCATATAGGATGCATTAGTGTATACTAGCCTGCTTTATTCTTGGTTTAGAACTTCCCCTTTTTCCACTTTTTCTAGCATTCTCTTCTGGTCTCAGATTAGATATGTGGTCTAAACCTTTTCCAGGAGGGAAAGGTATTAGAAATTCTGTTCTACTGGAAATAATGACAAACAGTGAACTCCTGGAAAGAAATGATGTTAAATAATAGAATCTGGATGGCTAGAATGTGGGGATTGGATTGCGTAGAAGTGCCTCATAAAAAAAGTGTCCAGCGAATTCTAAGCTTCTGTTGAAGAATAAGCTTCTAGTCGTGGGAGGATGAAGGACAGGACATGACTGCTTATTCCAATTTTTAATCCGTGAGATAGAGCAGACCAATAAATTTGTGTAAGGGGGAAAAAAGGTTTTGCTTTGCTCAAGAGAAGTGAACTCAGACTAGTCTATCCTATCCTGTCGGATGATTCTCCAGGGTTAAGGGTTGTAGAAGCTAATAAAGGCCAGAAAGAATTACTTGGTATGCTCAGAACTCTTTGTGTGGGGGTGTGTGTGTGTGTGAGTTTTAAGAAAGAAAAAATTTCTAAGGAACTGGGCAATGAACTACCAATAGACACTGCATTGCCCTCTTTCCCTTGCTTTATTTACTGTTTGGAGTTAGCTGCTCCTTGTTGCTGATCCTACTGATTAAAAAAATACTCCTAGGTTCTCTGCTGTGATGTATGTGAATACCAAATCTGACCATAACAGTAGTTGTATACATACATGCTCATAGACATGTTTTCTTGGTATCATGTAAGGAGACTGCTTAAAGACTATTCTGACATGAATGTAATCTGTATAATGTGTCCAAAATTTTAAAACTTTTCTCTTTGGCAGCATTCAAAGTAGAGGCCCTGCAATGAATGGCTTGTGCACATAGGTGTTCACCTATATAGAATCACTATACGATTCTTTTAAAACAAAAAAAAAAGGAATTTTCTTCTCTAACGTCCTACCAAAGAAGCTACCAAATTTATACCATGGCGAATAATGCTGCCATTGCAGACCAGATGAAAGAGGAGAGGTAAAACCTCTGTGAAAATGTCGAGGGCCTCCCAGAACTATGCCTTTTGTATGTATTTTATTAAAGTTGTTACAGACTTGACTGTTGGGAACTAATTGGGTGTGTTGATGGGGCAACATGTGTGAGATGGTGCAATGTTATCTAGTTTAGAAGAGCTGTTGTCTGCTTACCTGAAGCCATAGCCTGGGGCAGAAGGACAGGAATAGCTGGCTTCTGCACTAATGTAGGAGGTAACTGTTGAGTAGAGAAGAGGGATAGACAGCAGTTAAATTGAACTACCAGGCACAGGAGAAAAATGGGTTTTCCAAGAGCTGCCATTTTTGCCTAAAGGAGAAAGGGGCTTTTTTTTTTTTTTTTTTTTTTTTTTTTTCTTCCTTCTTCATATGGTTTTGCTGGTCAGGGACTACAGCTAAAATGCATGGAGTGTGCACCACTGCCATTTGCAGCCAGTAAGAGTGCAGGCTTTGAAGATGGAGCACAGAGGTAGCAGAAGAGGTGAATAGTAAGCATACAAAGATTTAGATCTGTCATGAACTGTAGCAGTCTCAATACCAGAATATTATTTTCTAAAGTTTTTGTTTATATTTATAGAAAAAATATTTTGATACTGAGGCTACTGCAGTCTGACAGGTCTATATCTTCCTATGGTTGTTTTTTGTTGTTTATTATTTCCTATACTTGCTAGATTATAGAAATGTGTGTTTGTGTATGTGTCTATATTTATTTATTTATTTATACGTGTATATATATATATGTATTTATTTTTAAACCTTTATGCTTTAAAATATAGGGTCATGATCTGTTGGTCAGGATTTATAGCCTCCCAAGATTGCCTCTTCCCCCTCTGGAGCCTTCAGATTACAAATACCGCTCCATTTGCCTTTCAGCTTTATTTGGTATTCAGGATTCTTCAGAGTGGTCGCTAGAGAAGTACAGAAGGGGATTATCATTCTGCAGTAGTACCACTGAGCAGTGTGGTAAGGCCGCAGATGGGATAGCGATAGCAGTTTCTCACAAGCAAGAAAATTATAGACCCCTGGCCTGGATACTCATTTTGGAAGTCTTGTAATTAGTATGTCATAACTGGCTTTTTTTCTACCCTTCTGTTCAGAAAAATATCTTTCTTCCTTATTTGGGTTCTGATAGCAGTTATGTGCCGGTCCAGAAAATTATCATGGCATTTGTACTGCCAATGACAGCTGCATTTGTCTGCTGGCACTGTCAAGTAACTTACCAATGGGTTTTAAGTTGTTCACAATACCAAACTGAAGAAATAATGTTTAGAAAGGCAATTAATATCTTTACAGTATGAATGGTTTTGTCCTACTTCTGTGTCACTTTAAAATTTCTTGTAGCATGGTCTAAACTTTCATTTTGAGATGAGTCTGACTGTTAATGGCAAAAGTGATTAAAATCTGTACAGCCATTTTATAGCGTGTTCACAGCTACAGAAGGCTTTTGCTTGTGAATCGCTAATGAGGAGCTCAATATAGGCTCTGCGCATTTTGGTGGTGGTGCGTGGTGACTGGCTGGGTGTCACTGCCAGCGCAGCACCCAGCTGTTGATTTTTCTATTGTCTCGGAGGCTTCAGCAAGTGCCTCAACAGACCGCTTCAGCGGGGACCTGCGGATGCTGAGGGATCAGCTAAGCATGTCTGTGCAGTACGCTCTCTAAATGCGCACGCAGAGCCTTGTAGGAGAGATTATGGAAAGCACGTCTTCAGTAACTGCATAATGAAGCAAAATGCCAATATAAAGCAGGTATGTGAGTTCTGAAGTAGGGTATTTACACACTGTCTGAAAGGAGAAGAATAAAATGTCTGTAGACAAATCGCAGTTTGCCTTTGGTTTTCCTTTTTTTTCCCCCCACAAAAGCTCTTTTAGGCCTAATCAATTAACAGAGATCATCAGCATCCCTAAATCTCTTCTTTCTTTAAACATGAGCTTTAAAAAGACTTTTTCTTTTAGCATCTCATTTAATAATGGCATTCTTGCTAATCTTTATTTACTGGATATTCAACTTGTGCTAGGATTGAAGAAACATTATACATATATCTGCTAAAACAAGAAAATTTCTCTAGGGCTAGAATGGGGGAGATGTCTATGTTTGTGGGTTTTTTAGAGTGTTACTGTTATCTCCATTCTAATGAGGAACTATAAGTTGTTGGTTTTTTTTTATTTAAAAGTTTTGAACTGCAAAATAGCTTTCAAATCAGAATAGCAAGAGTATTTAAAGTGTGCAACATAAAAATGTTTTTTCCTATGCAGGATGCCAATGAGACTTCTGTATTGTGGACCAAATCTCCTTTTGTTGAGATAACAAGTAATTTTGGGTGGCTATTAAAAATCATAACACTTGATTCCATGAAGATCAATGATTATTTACATTTTTTTTAAGTTTCTGCACTATCAAGGCAGACATCAGAACTGCTATGGCTTTGTTATAAACGGAGCAAAAATACACTGCTAAAGGAATGATGTTTGTTAGATAGACAGCTTTAAATTTCTGATTTGGCATTACATTATATTTATAATAAACAGATTTTTAAGGTACCAAATGATGTATGTATGTGTCTTGTCGATGTGATGTAGTATTTTGTGAAGCTATGCAAACAATACATAGGTGAGAGTATTGGTAGTGCCCCATGGAAAGTGTCATGTTTCTCTTGTTTGCTTTGGTGTTTTTTAATCTTCATTTTACTTTATTCAGAGGGAGGCCATAATAATACGGTAATTCACCAAGTTAGTGATTCTTGTTATAAGGGGGAAAGAAAGTGCCTGTTACATTAGAAGCTTTTGCTTTGTAAGGTTTTTTTTTTTTGAAAACCAAGACTGTTTCATAATTTTGAGTATCTAGGGCCCTAAATAGAATCTTTAATCTGGCCTGGTAACTCTAGGAGTCTTTTCCTACCATCCACTGTTGAAATTTGTGTCTGTTTGAGACCCTTTTTTCCCCCTGTTGTTATTGATGGAAATACTGAAGGAAAAATGTGAACTTGTATAGTCTTAAGAAGAAAACCTGAATTCTTTATTAAAAAAAATGTTAGCTACTGTGTATGCTTTTAGATGGCTATTTTCTAATTAAGATGAAGATATGTATTTTTTAAGAAAGCTGCTATTTGAAGGATATCCACTGAAAATAGTCACAGACAATGCTTCAGTTTTACTTTAACTGTGTGTGTGGGGAATCAGTCTGATTATTTTGAGGTTTTAGTTTTTGACTGTCATCTGAGGATGTGTACGTGATATATTTTATTTGATATTACATGCTTTTCTACATGTACTTTGTTACGTGTTTTCTGTTAAGTGTTTTGAGTAGCAAGATGACTTTTTTTACTGCATCTGAACTGAAAATACGTACTCTTCTATCTTGTTTCTAATAGTATTAATCAATGCTGAGCAGAAAAGATTCTTGAAGATACCTTTGGTTAGCTTACAGTTTGGTAATATAAAACGATTTTTAATTTTGTTTATATTAGTTTGTTGTTTGTTTTCTTTTTGAAGCAACCTTAAACAGCTCAGGCTGTAATTACACTTTATTGTGCTATGAAACCTCTATGACGTTTAGTAAGCATTGATAACAGCGTAAAGGGAAAACCAGTTATTTTTTCACAAACTAAGCATTTTATTTCCAACAGACGCAGGAAAAGAATGTTGTGACTTTCAATTCCATTTTAAGACTTTAACACTAGAGATCTGCCTTCAGGGAATGATCTGATAACAAATGATTCTTGTTCAGTTAAAGAGTTCTTTTAATAAGACAACTGATACATTGCTATTTGGCAATGTAAAACAGGTAGATAATTCAGTTTTGGGTCCTTGGTCTGAATGGCTTTATGACCTAAAGGTATTAAATAGATACACAACATATAATATGGTGATGCAGAGTTTTGTGCTATGTGGTGTTGCAGAGCGTTTCATGGAATTGTTAGAGGCTTTCTAAATATATATTTGAAAATGAGTGAAAATTTTAATGAAAAATAATTATGCAAGGTGACAAAAGGAGCTGATAAAGGATAATAGGTGAAGATGCAATATAAGCAAAATAAGGATAGAAAGGGAAGTGTTGGGGATGGCTTGAAAGATGAAATGGCTTGAAGCTGGGGGAGGGTGCTGGTGTGGGTACATCTGCTGTAAGAGCTCCCAGAGTGGAAATGGCTTAAGAGACATGAGGAGTTTTTCTGCTGTCAGGTTTCTCTGAATGATGTAAGCTAAGCCAAAAAAATCTTCCATCAGCATAGTTGTTTCTACAGAGCTTTTGCTGGTACAACAATTTCATGTGAGAAGGGCATTCATTTTTTCACCTCCCAAGCCAAAGCGATGCCAGCAAAAACTAAAGATACGTCATGTTGAATTTCATAAGCATTTCTAAACAGTTATTTCCTCATGCCTTTAGACAGGCATGTTTTGGGGGGCAGGAGGGGCTTAGTCATTCATCATAAGTGTTTTCCACTATCCCAATGCTTTGCTGTTTCCAAGGTATGGCATTTTTTAAATATTAATGCTATAACAGTGTTCAGGCCACGATAGCTCTGCCAGCATATGTTACCCTGTGTGAATTCCTGCTAGTGAGACAATGATATAAGAAGTAGTTTTTAGTTAACTGTCTTAAAGTCTGCCTCAGGAATTTTTCTTTTGCTCTCTCTCCCTCTTCAGCTAAAAAAAAAAGTGAAGAACAGATCGTAATGGAGCTACAACTTTAAATAGTGTATAAACCATTTAAGGTTATTTTAGTTACCCTGGTGAGAGTGGACTAGGCACAGAGTTGTTTTATAACAATATGCATATGCTCGCCAAGTCAGTTTTCATCCAGCACTGATAGTTCAAAGCTGGAACCGTAATTTCATCAGAAGCTCTGCATCTGTTAAAACATGGATTGAACATTCCTGATCTGTCAGAAGGACTTTTGTTTTTCATGTTGTGCAGTTCCCTTAGTCAAAAAAAGGTTTGTAGTGGGTTTTACCTTAGCAGAACCCCTTTGCCATGTTCCGTTGTAGCAGGGGCTACATCCTGAGGGCTATTTTCATATGCCATGAGGAAATGAAGCAGAGTTGTTTACTTCCTTTGATGTACTTTGATCTGATTGTTTGCATCTTAAAAGTCCAAGAAGGTAACTATGAGAATGACAGTACTCTGTGCAGAATGGAATGGCTGATCCTCCTGAGGAGCCAGTGCTCCAGATTACTCTGAAAAAGCACTGTATAAGGCTGAAAAAACACTGGCAGATGAATGTACATTTAAAGTTTTCCAGGACAGGATTTTTAACTTTATGGATAACAAATGCCAACAACAAACTTCTGCTTACCTCCATAAGAACTTTAATGCTGTAGTCTCTGTCAATATGTAGAATAGATTGTTCTAGCCTTGTTGGTTGTCAAATTTCTCATTCTCATGTATGCAACTGTATTCCTGAGGAGTTATCTCATTATTCTTTGTCAGTATCAGCTAAACTTTTCTATTGCATTCAGTAGTGGACTCACAGGAGAAGGTGAGGCAGGGATAAAAAAAACTTATAATACTGCTCAAAATGTAAAATAGTAAAAAAGAGGGAGGGGCAGTTAATAATACTACATCTTTGCTACTCACATGCCTATTACAGTGAAAGTGTGACAAAGAGGGGCAATATACTGTTTTTTAAAATTAAGAGATTGTAGTATGCAAAACCTTTCAGTAAAGAAGAGGAGGTATTTTAAGTGTAATGAAATAGAAGTCTGATAGCAAGTTTCAATTTTTGTTTCTGATATGCAGCATTATTGTTGTGCAAATAATACAATACTGGAAACCTGTAGCTATCCAGAGCCCATGTAGGTCTGAGGTAGATGTTTGACAGGAATGTTCTTGTGATTCCTGCTGCCATGCTTTAAGAAATATCTCTTGAAATTATCAAGATTCAAGATGTCATCAACATGTCATCAGAAAGATGTCTCTTACTGTCTTTCCTTGCTCTCTCAAGGCTGTTGACTTTGCACCGAAGTCAGTGGGTGATAAGGTTGGTATGATGGTGCCTCGGTCACACAAATGTGAAGCCCCGTATCTTGGTGTGTGCAGTCAGTGAAGGTCTGTGTGAGTTCAGACACCAGGCCAAGCTGGAGTGATTGAGGTGTAAACACATTCTCTTCTGCCAACTTCTGCTGTTGAGTAGTACCTCTGTTATAGGGACAGGGCAAATAAATGAGAGCGGATTGCTTTCTATAACCAGTGCAGCAAGATGAGCTAGAGCATACCTATGAGAGCCTTTTACCAGCTTTTTCCTTCTGAATTATCTTTGAAGGGAGTTTTCGTAACAAAGTCTGCAAATGTCTTCTGGTAAATTTGGTGCTATTTCTCTTGTCCACTTAATTTTTTAATGATGTCTATGCTCGGTACGTAGTAGGACATATCTTGCATAGACAGTAGGGCGCATTGAGTCCTTAATTTTGGAAGGGACAGAGTAACTACACATTATGCTTTTGTATTCTGATTTATCATCATGCTGTTTCTTTGAAGATCTGATCAGTAAATATCTTGGTAAATTGAATCAAACAAAAAGTATATTCTAATGCCAATGCAGTAAATAGTATTCAGTTGTTAACTGATTAATATGTATGTACCTTTTAAAACTTGTGTAGATAGTGTCATTGGGAAAAGCATAGATTTAAGTGTATTTTGATAAATCAAAATTTAAATTTGTATTTAAATAAAATCAAACATTTTGATTTAAGTGTGTTTAAGCCAGTGCAATATCAATTAGTTTGAACAACGTTTTCCATTGTATGTAAGTAAAATTAAGGATTTTTTTTTTATTCATGCTTTAAAAATGGAATTTTTTTTTCATGTAAATGCTATGTTCTTATAAAGATCAAACCTTCACAATGTCTTAGTTCAGTATGGAGGCCAGGATTCGTTGTTCTGATTAGTTGTTGAATGGGTGTCAAACTTTAGACATAAGGTAACATGCAGAAAACGTGTGCAACAGTTGCCTCTGCATAATTCCAGTTTCTCTCTCTCATAATTGCTTTGATTTTTTTGTTAAATGAATAGTAATTTTAAGATCAGCTGCTACATTTTTATAAAAGTTGTGTGGTAGATTTTAAAATTGGTCTGTTCATGGGCAGAATTGTTGCCTCCTGTGCAATCCTCCCTTGCACTCCAAATCAGAATTTGTAAGGTTGGGGGGTGTGTGTGTGTGTGTGGTGTTTATTCATTTCCCTTTGTTGTCTCTATAGCCTGAGGTGGTTTCCTTCAGTCCTTTCCCACCTGTCCCCTAAAGAAGGTTTCCTAGAAGGGACTAATCTTTTCCAGATGTAGGTGCCTATCAGGTTGGCCATCTTTTGTCTCAGGATTGATTCATCTACAAGCTCTCGGTTATAAGATTCTTTTGGGGGGTGGGGAATAATTATTTATCTGCACCTTCACATAGCTTTATTTTAGTTAGGCTGGTGCTGTTGAAGAGTGACCTTAATTGGCTGCTGGGGCAGAGCTGATATAAAAGATACCACTGCAAAAAGAGCGAGGTGCAGCTGTTTCTCTTGTTGCTTTCTTCATGCTGGCTAGTGCTCATATGAGCTTCCTTTGCACAATCCAGCAAAAACTACCCTAGCAAAAGAGCTTTACGGTTCTCAGTCACTTCTTGTTGAATCACACCATGGAGCAGTTCAGCAAACTGTTTACATCGGAGCTGATGTGAAAGTGGAGGTGGAATGACACTTCAAAAGCATGGAGGGCAGGGGCTACAGGAAGAAGAAAGAAGCAAAACCTCCTCTTGTTGACAGCAGTGAGTTCTCTGTTGATTTAACTGCCTGCAGTATTGGTCTAACTTGCCAAAATTGTTTCTGAGAACTGTGTGTAGATAGTGGTCCTCAAGAACTAAGCAGTAGCTGGATGCACCAATTCTCTTCTGGTTATACCCATACTTATTGTTAATGTAAGAATGAGAAAATTTTGATGGATACCTTTCTGCTTAAGGCATAAACATTTTTCCTTTTCATCCTAACAAAGAAACATATGTAACTTTTTGTGAGTGTTTTTGGTTGGTTAGGAGGGTTGGTGTTTGTTCTAATCACAGGAACCCTGAGATTATGATGCTAATATAAATTGTGTTTAAATGTTACCTAAAATAATTGAGATGAAAAATAGCTGGAAAAGCTCTTGTTGTGGCAAGTCTTATTTAAGAGTCTTCAAAGATCTGTTTTTCTAGGGAAGGCCCTGACCTTTCCCCAAAAAAAACAAACCCACCAACACGTCCAAGGAAGGCTTCTATCACCAATACACTAGGGGTAAAGTAAGACTGTTCCCAGAGACTTAGCTGTAGTCATTCATCAGCTCTTTCACTTGAGCTGTGCAGGGAGCTGCTGCACGAACCTATGTAAGTTACGGTAAGAGGCCAGTGTATGTTGAGGTGATTTTTGCTCATGCAGCTACTTCTATAACAGTTTCTGAAATAATTCTATACAAAGCTCAGGTCTCCCAAAGGAGAAACAGGTGAATTTGTAGATTCCCCTTAAGTAGACAGTATAGCTTCTGATGAGAATAATATTAATCTAGTCTTTTTGTGCTGAAGGCAATTGTTGTTTAGTACAGAGCATCTTTTATGCTTTTTTTTTTTTCCCATTACTGATGCTTCTGCTGTAGGGAAGATTATCCTTATAATCCTGCTTTGAAGAGAATAGGAATAAGTAAACCCAACATTGATTCCTCTCAGTTTAATGGAATACAGCATAAATAGTACAGAAAATAACTTCTGTGATTCCTCTGGGCATGTGTACATGCATAAACAGGTCTTTTGGATTATGAAGTTAAAGCAACTTCTGAAGAGAGGTATGGCTTTACATGTAACTAGAGCAAAAGCTGAGAGCTAAGACAAGACGCTTAGTCTGGAGACCTCTGAATAACTTGCAACAAACCTCACTGGGAATTCAGCCCTGACTGATTTTGACTGTCAGGTGAGGGATTAAGCTACTCATAGTAAAAATGAAGTAGGTGGGTATTGCCCACTCCTTAGACCTGCGCAAGAATTCTGTTGAAATATATGCTGAACAGAAGCTTAAGAAATAAACTTTCATTTTACCTCTCCACTGATGATGTGTCCATTTTGCATGCTGAATGTAGATTTTTCCACCACCACCCTTCTAATCCAGTTTCCTGCACTGAATTTGATCGATACCAGTTAGACAGCTGTTACAATGGTATTCTGACAACAATGATATCAATAATAATTTTAACAAAGAACAAAAAGATTATCTTCTGTCTTTTACCTTATTTTTAAAGAAAAAGAATGGATTTCTTTTGTCCTGGGCAGAGAACAGCTTCCTATCTCCATCTATGCTGCCAACAAGGAGATGGAAGTCTTGATGCCTATTAGAGAAATTGGATTAAGTTGAGTAGATCCTGTTCCCAGAAATATCCTCACTCATTACAAGTCAATTTAGTGGGTTTGCATATGATTATTTTCAAGTTGGAACCTGAAACAAAGGACCAGTGGTTTTCCATGCATCATGGTTCAGGAGGTTTCCATCATAAAACTCAGGAATGGCTTTGCTTGATGTCTTCTTTTTTTATTTTGTCCTCTAGGTTATGCAAAAGAAGGCAATAAGAGCATAACATTGGCAGTTTTTGTGATCTTCTGACTGATAGGCATATGCCTGCATAATACTAGACTTTCATCTCACAGCTGGTAATAACAATTTCTCCATCTAAAAAGGGGGGAATAGTTCATTTAGAATAGTTGCCTAGACAAAGTGGCTACCTCTTTTACAGAAAGAGAACTAATAGAATTTAGGATGAATAGTGGTGATGAGGTGTTACCAATATGAAGAAGGGGAAGAACATACATTTCAACAATAAATGTTTAGATGGAGACAGCGATCCTGAAGGTTACAGGCAAATATGACATTATCTTCCACTCTTACATACAAGTCCTTGTACTTCCTGTGTGTCAAAGTAGGTGCCTATTGTTGTCACCTATAAGATTGGAAGTCATTTTTTGTGAGACTTGTTGCTCCTTCTTTGAATTTTTAAGTGCAACAAGTGCAAAACCAGGTCATGTTCTACCCCAAATATTCAGTCCTTTCAACTGTTTGGATAATTTTAGGGCAGAGGTATCATGTCCCTCTTATTAAAATCTGCTAACCTGTATTGGTCTGTATGGCCTTCCAGTCTGTGGCCAATGTTGGGATTCAGTGTAAACCAACTTAATCAGTTTGCTTACTAGAACCTATTTTCTTTTCAGATAGTAGAGTGACTGCTGAGGTCTGTTGCTTTGCCGCCTTCTCCCTTTTCCTGTCCTACACAGGACAGAAGTAATTAATATTCAAGTATAAGGGGAGGTGAAAGGGGGGATTTCTAAGGATCGACTGTGATCTGTCCACCCACTCAGTCTGCAGCATAGAAAATACCCTAAGTCTTTTTCAATCCAGTCTGTGCAAGTTCAGAAGCTAAACCCAAATTGTCTCGGCTATGACAGTTGTCTGAATTGGAGGAAATGTCAGGAATGGAACGTTATCCAAGTACTAGTAACTCAGTACTGGGAGTCACAAACATAAGGTTACGTTACTAACTTCAGTGAATCTATGGCTGTTATTACTTAAAAACAATTTCAGGTGAGCAAAGAGTCATCTTTCTGTTATATGTGTTTTGCTGTTAATCTGAAGCACAGAGTTTGTTATTTACTTATGGGCGTGTGTATATATTGATTGTGGTTGACTCAAAATAGCTACATTATATAGGACAAACAAATGAATTATTATGCGTGAATTGAAACCACATGGCTTTTCTTTGATTCTGTCCCTTTTACTGTAGGTTACATAAAAAAATTTGTAGGCTTTGCATTTATTTGCAGGAGAAATGTGTTCAAAACAAGTTAGAAGCTGGTTTGCATCTAGGTGGTTGTAGAAAATAAAAGGAGTTTTTTCTTGTGCATGTTTTCCAGATGGGCATAGGCAAACAAATATATTCACAGCATGAGTTTTGCTAACTGAGTATGCTGATACCCATCTCTTTACAATGGTGTTGCAAAGGGACAGGAGCTCCTAGTGAATTTGATAGAATTAAGGAAGAAAATTCAAGATATTGATTATGGTTACTACATCTGTGATTTGTGTAGGGAGTAGCAGTTAAATTACACTTAATTTCCAGTATTATATTTGCAACTGGACGTAAATGGTTTTTTCTGTCTTCATCCTGTAATCTTTTTTTAATGTATATCTAAGTACAATACAAGCTATATGTCAGTCAATAAAATGAAGCAGCGTCTCTACTCAAGTCTTGCTTACAGTAAAGGTTATTAATCTGAGCTTCTTCATAAATCTTGAATCACCATCTGAATTGTCTGGAAAAACTAACTGAACAACCAAGCTACTGCATATCCTTTGTTGCATTTCTGTGCCTTTTTATTTCCAATTTGTTCCTTCATCTGTAATTCTTTCCCCTCCATTAGATTCATTGAATAGGGCCTTTTACAAGCTTGACTCACAGCCCATCTTCTATCTATCTTTTCCATTCTTTTTTGCAGCAAGATTTATTAAGTCAAAGTGTCTATAGGATCTCATCTCTTATCAAACTGTATGTTTCTTCAGGTCTAGAAAACTAATTGTAGCCGGGCTTTAGTCTCATCTGCAAGGAAACCTGGAACTCTGTGGGCCATTGTGCTGTTGTTTCATGCCATTGCAGTCTTCTCAGTCATACTGAGGGAGTAGTTCAGCACAGGTTACGTTTTGTTTGCTGTTAGGTGTCTGTTGTTGCCTGTCACTTCAGATGCATGCTTCCTCGTGAGTGGTGATATTATTTGCTTATTTTTAAGCTAAGCAAATCTGAAAAAGAGGGAAGATGGAACATTGTCGGTTTTGTAGAAATTTGTAAATCCTCATTCAAGGCCAGTTCCTTTGTTGAATAAAATTATCTTCTGTAGTTCAAGGCACCTAAAATACCAATTACATATTGTGCTTGTAGGTTAGTAGCTATTTCAAAGAGAAAAATGCTGTTGTGCTAACAGGAATTTGTGAGCTTTTATGGGCTGTTACTCCTCCACACCTGCTGGGCTGCATATTTCAAATTGTCTTCTCAGACTCTTCTGGAAGATAACCCACTTGCTTTATAGGTAGAGAATTTCACTAGGAATGCTAACAAAAATGTTTATTATGACACTTGTTAACTCTGTAATACAGAAATATCTTGGAAGTCTAATGAAAAATATTACTACTGCTAGATAAAGCAAGAAAAGTGAATAGATATGACAAATGCTGATTCCTTATGTGCTTTTTTCTCCCCAGTGAAATGACTAAGTTTTTGAGTGTCATCATGATCCCTCTCCCCTCCCACCCCAAATAAAAGCATCACATATTTCCTTTGTTAATTTTTAGGCATTCGAAAGGGATGTTCTTGCTGATTCAAGACAACATAGTTCTGTCCAGGACTCTACACTGGGGATAAGGACATGGGACTCCTCCTGCCAGATTCCAGATGGTTCATTACAACTGACATCTTGGTTGACAACTGTGAAAAGGAACTTCGGATTATTTTATTTTATTTTTGTGGGAGACCACAATCCGGAAACTGTAGGATATATCAGGTACTAAATCAGATACTTAGGCTTTTCCATAATGTTATTTGATAGTTGTGTTTTCTGTGAAGGACTCTTAAGCATTCAGATCTTATTCTTTGTCTAATTTAAGAAATGGAAAATTGTTTTTACATCTTTCATTGTAGCTGAGTAATGACAAGAAGTTGTATTACTTACCTCTTAGGGAAAATTGGGCTGGTTCTGCTATAGCTGTAATCATTAGAGTTATCTTTATACAGTATTTAAAATAATTACTGATAATGGTTGTTATTATCCTAATTACCAAAGTTATCTCTTTCTTTCTTTTTGCTTTTGAGAGAATGCTTAATTTTATTAAAGCTAATTTTGCTACATTTAGTAGGTAAGATAGTTCCTACATTCAGAACTGGTCCAGTTGTTACCTGGCAACTAGGAAACTTAAAAGTTTTAATGAAATCTATGAATGCTTGCACACTTGGTACGTTATGATTCATATATTTACTTTCAACCTTTTTAAAATAAATCTATATGTAATTATCTTTTCAAACGAGAAAAATTTGTCTTGTTGCTGTTGGAAGCTAGTTTGATTCAGGGTATCTGAATGCTCACATGTTGATCTTAAAATACAGAAGGGGAAATCTGCAAGCATTATCCTGTAGTGTAGCTCATAGTTCTTATTTGTATACATGTCTGTTATTATAAGCCTCTTGATAAAAGTAGTTAAAAAAAACCCAAACCATGATCACTCTCACTCAGATACAAGACAGGAAAAAAAATCGTAACTGGAAGGGGGGGAAATCCTTTTTGAAGCAAAATCATGTTTATTTTGGGTAGCTGTTTAGTTATGCAGTTTTTTTTAATTAATTTTAAATTACTCAGTGATCCACTCTTTCTTTGTCCTAAAGGTTCCATATTTCTTGTAGAATTTTAAAATAACCTTTTCTAATGAGGATGTCTGATATTCTTACTGTAAAAGATGAAACTGATGCAATGAAGGGTTCAGAAGTTGAATTTAAAGATACAGACCCAGTTGAAAACCTTATAAAATCAGGAAGTCAGGAGCAGATTCAAGCGGAAAAGGATGAGAATTGTCCTGATAGCAAAAACAATATGCCGGTAAGACACTTTTCACTTTTTTTCACTACTAAATCATGTTAAATAAGTCTGTGTCTTGTTTTTCTCCCTTTCTCATGATCCTTTTATGTGTGTGTTTGATATAGGCCAGGAAAACTTGACAGGTGTTAGGGAAGCAAGTAGGATGATTATTGCTTCCTCTATCCTCCTTTGCCCCACTTCTCTGTTTATGTTCATGTAAATATGAGAGTTGGTAATTTTTAATTGTTTTAAGTAGATGAGTGGTTTTCATGGCAACCGGACAATTTGTCGGTATTTGTTTTACTGAGTGCACATGTGAAGTTGAGTCTTTTCATTGTGGCAGAACAAGGGAAGAACTTGGCACTGAAGCTGTCTTTTGCTGTTGTTGAATCCCAACAGAGTTTCAGAGACTGGGCTATATTAAGAACAGGCTGTGTAGTAATAGTGTGGTTTGATCAAGCACTGAAATGCTGGAGTGTTTCCTATATGAGCAAAGCACTACAGCACAGCTCAGTATGCCCAGAGTAGGGGTGACCAGTCTAGGGCTCTTGAACTGTCAGCTTACAGGTGTTCACATGTAACTCTTACAGCAGAGCTGTACAGTGTGAGGCTGAAGTAATCAGACATAGGTAATCCAAATCCCCAGGTGTCAGAGGAATCAAGTCAGCACAGCTCCTGAGGCTAGTATGTCTGGATCTAGCCCTAGCCACCAGCAGAAGGTCCAGCTTTTTTCTCCCTACATCAGTGGCAGAGTGAGCTGGTGAGCTACAATTCCATCTTGGCTGCTAGCTAGTACTCCCCATACTTTCCCTTTTCCTCTGTTCTTCACTGCTTGACAATTTTGGTATGTGATTTATTAGGAGGAAAGCTTAGGCAGTCCTCATGCATACACTGAAGAGCTGATGCGTATAGATGAATGGCCTTTGCAAGGTGGGAGCTATACCTATAAAGCAATTGTGGCATCAGACTTCAAGTGAGGAGGAGGCAGGGCAGATAATATGAAAATATCTTGCGTTAAAGGAGAACACAGCAATAAGGATGGGTTAAGAATTTATGGCAGCAGGTTTAATACCTCTGAGGTTTAGTTGTGCAGTTAGTGTGTATGCTCAAGAGTACTGAAAGATGGGTCTCTCATGTGGGACAAACTAGTTAACTCCTGACTGAGGATGCCTGCTTGGTCATTGAAGACTGTAAGTGTCTTTAGATGAGGTGAGGAGTTAAGGAAAGCAACTGAAATTTTCTGGCACAACCTAGAAAACAGGGCAAACTTCGAAGAGGAAAACACAGAATCTGTGTTTGACAAGAACTAGTTTTCTATAGGAATTCTGTGTCTGTGGGTTAACAATAAAAGAGTTCTGATAAAAATACTGATGGGGATATGGGGTATAGCAATATTCTCTTGTGGGTTGCAAAAACAGGATAGTAGCTTATTAGATTCTTGTCATTGAGAATTGAGTAAAAGTTTTTCTTTTGGGAGTAGTTTTGTTCAAGACTTAGCAATTCAATATTTCACTGAGTGAAGTAAGCTCTATCTGGTTTTTTTAAACTGCTTCCAAATAAATCTTATAGACTACTGTAATAACAATACAGTTTTACACTTTAATATCTGCTGGCTTTATTAAGGCTGGCATCAGTGTAAATAGATAATTTTATGGAAAAAATAGATCAAAATGAAATACTTCTCCTGTAAAGTATGAGAAATAACTGCTACTGAAAAGCTACTATATCTTATAGCTGAGCTGGTATTTTCTTTAATCAATGGAATATCTTAGTAGTGAACCGTAAAAATTAATTTAAGGTTTATTTATCTTCATACAGTTCAGTAACTTGGAAAAATCTCATGCACATTTTCTCATTTGACAGATTTAAGTGTGGAAACTTCTACCAGACTCAAGTGGCAAATCTGCCTTCCTGCAACAAATGTTGCTGTATAGTCAGACTTAGTTTAGAGAAATTAATCTGTTGGTCCTGTCAATGGCTGTGGGGTTTGGCAGTGGGGTTGGTTACTTGGTTTGTTCTTGTACAGGAGTAATAGCTGGTGGCTGAAATAATTACCTAGCACGTGCAAGAGGAACTGAACAAGGGTGTAATGAAGGCTGGTTGGTGGAGGCAGCTTTACTGTTGTCTTCATTTAGTGTTGATATGAGTGTTTGGTCAAGGAGTCTCCATCAGAATCAGAACATTGCTGTTACATGAGTAGTTTAATTGAAAACTGAGTCTGTGGGCTGAGTATGTTGGTTTCCAGAGTGGTAGGAGACAGCCACTTACAAAGGGGCACTTTGCTAATGTAAGCCCTTTGCAACAATTGAAGTCAGTAAAGTTGAGGTCACTTGTACTCTGTGGTAGCTGCTAGTGCAAATATGTCATATATTCAAGGCTTTTCCATTGAAAGAATGTTTTGTGCTAAAATAGGGAAAAAAAATAGGCTTGTCCATAATAAACAAAAGTTCTGGGAACTGTAGAGTAGTCAGCAAGTTTTTAACTACTGGGAGATTAAATAGTTTGAGTAGTAAAATTTCACTGGATGTCCTACTTTTCCATTAGTTGCAGGTAAATATTACTGTATGGGAGGAAAATAAGCAAAGCATTTGCTGAGAAATGTTAGAGAACATTATCAGAAGCTTATTGGAATTTCTTGTGTTCCGTTGTTTGCTAATTGAGTGTATCAGAGGATGGGTTGGGCAGTGGTTGCAATGGGTTTGGCTTTGCTTTCCCAGTTAGTAGTTAATTGCTTAAATAGGTTTCATAGCTATTGGCAAAGTACAACAATTTCCCTAAGTACAGTTATCACTTGATTTCTAACTTCTTCACAGCCAAGTAGGAAGCAGGCTATGATCTTTCCTCTGACTAAACCTATCATGGTTTGAATTCAGGTATGTTTCTGGATCTTCACAGTTCCAGAAACCGGTGATTATATTTTGAAATGTAACTGTGGCTCAGGTGGGACAGGAGATATTTCATCTGCTCTAAGGACTGCTGTTACAAAGTTAACATGTCAGGAAATACTGGCAAAAAAATAAATAAACAGCCTGGATTTAACTTACAGGATAGTGCCTGCTATTCACTGTTAGGAAGACTTATGAAACAGGAAATATTTTAAATCTCTCTAACAATTCGTATTGGCTTATATATGATCCAGAAAAGGTGGTTTGTTCTTTATTGTACAACCTATTTGTTGTGGGGGTTGAGGGGGGAAGAGAAATGTTCGTCTTAAATACTGTTATCTCTGCACTGAAAAATAACAATCAGTAAGTAGATATAAGATCCTTGAGGGACTAATGACTGCCAAGGCAGTAAAAGACTGGGAGAAAGCAAGCTGCATATCACTACATATCAGGAAAAGCACTTGCAAGCTGTGGAGTGTAAACCTGAAGTACCACCAACAAAAAAAGCCTCACGGAAGGGTGGAGGCTGGTGCGTGAATACAGGAGTTGTACGCATCCACCATATGACATGGGCAAGGCAGATGTTGTATGAATTGTATAATTCTGGATTTATGAGTATACATGTGGATTATCCTAATTAAGCAGATATCCCTGTCCTTTGGAGGAATTAGATGAATATTTTTTTTCCTTAACAATTAGATATCTCTCTATAAGTTTCATCCCTCCATACTAGTACAAACCTACGTTTTCTCTTTCTTGTTCCACAGCTTGAGTTCTCTGAAGCCTTTTTTTGCCTCCTCCCCAGCTGTTTTGGTCTTGTCAGGATTTACCTGTCTTTGTCTCCAAAATATGTAACTTAATACTTCTTAATAGATGAATAATTGGGCAGATTCTGTTCAGTTACTTGAACTGTTGAAAATGCCTCTGTGTCCAACGGTGAAACTATTTTTCCATCAGTCATCCTCTACTGTGTCATGGAAAATTGCTGTCACTACTCACTAACACAGGACAGCAAGTAACTATAGACCATGCTGTTCTTTCCTTCAGTATTACAAAGCTATCTGTGGTGCTTGAGACTATAGCCCTTAACTGGATTTAAAATTGAGAACTAGTTTAGAAAAAAGGTGAAAAACTGAATGACTGAATGCCCTCAGTACACAGTTCAGCTCTGTTATGTCATGCCTGTCCCCTGAAATGCCCAAACGGTACTTCAGAAACAGATACAGTGCTTTCTCATAAAACCTTTCAGACTTCTAAGTTGGCTGTCTTGTGCCTGGCCTGTTTTTATCCAACTTGTTTAGACAGTGATGATAGAGGAAGGCATGTAACAGCTCCAGATCTTTACTTTGTATTTAATAGATGTGGTCTGTGGAGGTAATTAGGAACAAATAAAATAGGCAAATACTTCAGCTGAAAGCCTGGATAGATATAATTGTATGTGTTTGGTAAACTTTATCTTAGTTCCCTTTTTATTTTGTAGTTGGAAATGAAGCTTAGTAGTTGGTCTTAAAAGTTGTTGTTGGGGTTTTGTTTGGTGTTTTTTAAGACAAAAAACTAATCTTTTATTTTCATTATGCGTTTGTTTGGAATACTTGCTTTTAAACACTGTCTTGAAATTATGTCCATAATGACTTTAAATGGGTCATAAATTTATTTTTAATCTTGCTTTCATTAACACAGTGTTTTCTCAAGTCAGTAAAAATCTTTGAGAGCTGCAAATACAAAGAAATTGTTTAATTTGCATTCAGTAAGGATCATTTATTCTAAAGTAGCTATAAATGCTTTTTTTGCAAATAAGGGAACATAAAGATGCTCAGTAGGAGCAAAACTTAATAAATGCAGAGAAACCAGGACAGAACTAAAATTCACAGACCTGGAAAGAGAGAAAATAGAAAATGTGCATTACCAGCTACAACATGCATTGAGGGTTGTTGACAATAGCTAATTGTCCTGGAATGCCAGTGGGAGTGTAGTTACCCTCCATGAGAGTGGTTTTGCCCAAGAAAGGAACTGTGCCCAATCATCATCAGGTTTTGTGAGTGCAGTTACTGTTGATATCGCCAGACTCTGGGCTTCGTATTTCCAGGCGTAGACGTTACACAGAGGCCTTTCCTCACATCAGCTGTCCCTGCTGTCCAGCTATACCACATTTATTCCAGTGCTTCTTACCTGTCAAGTGTGTCATGCTTACTCCTTGCGGTTGCACCTGGATGTGGGGGCTTGTATTTCAGGTTTTGACTTCCTTGAAGTCATGCAGGAAAGCAAGGAATCCAATCTTTCAAAGGATTGTTTTACAAAGCAGTTGCTTCTAGATAACAAGTCTTGATATGCTAAGTGGCATGATACTTCTCTCATGTAACTTTGAGGTTTCAGTCAAGGGAGAATCTGTCTCCTACAGTGGTCCCCCAGCTCTCCCCAGTGTTATTTGTGTTAGTTTGGTCTCCAAAAATTGTCAGGTGCTCATGAAATTGAGTACCTGAATATCCTATAATGCTTTAACTTATGCCCTGTAGGTTGCAAACGCCTATCTTTAAAAAAAAATAAAAAATCTTTAAATGTAGCATAACTGACAGTGTTTCCAGGCTTTTCAACCTGGAAACAGAACTGTAATTCTGCAAGCAAAATGGAAGATGAGAATACACATAAAACGTTTAGAAGAATGTACCATCAAACTAGTCTTACTAGGATTGAAATCCTAAACCCACGCTGATTTTAAACATTCTTATGAAGAATTCAGGTTTGATACTAGACCATTTAAATTTCAAGATCTAAATTAAATCTTGAAGCATTTGTTTCACTTTATGTGGCATGAGCAAACATGCTTAAGTTTTGACTCCAATGGATTCCTGAGATTTTACTGAGGTAAAGTGAGGAGATAGGTGCTTTGGAAGGGCTTAATTAAATTCGTTATGACACAGTTCCTGCTTCCCAGCAACCAAGCAATGTCTTCTCTGGTTTTGTTTTTAAATCACTCTTAAAAATAATTGAAATATGTATGTCTTATCTAATTAGTGAGCAGTAACTCATGTGTAAAGTTTTGGTTAGCAGTATTAGAAATTCTGTTTGGCTAGTTTAAAATGTCCTGTACAACTAAGTTGATTTATTTCTTTTTTTTTTCTTTTTTTTTTTTTTTTCCCTCCTCTTCCCTGCCCCAAGAATAGCTTATCTGAGGTGTCTGCTTCCATATGTTCTTTTTAGTTATTTACTGGCTTCAAAGCTTCCAAAATTTCACAAAATGTAAACAATTGCCCAAGTTTCGACAGTGTATTGAGGACTCTGCTGGCAGTGCTGATTTGATTTTTAAGTTTACACTATGTGATTTGAACCCACCTAAGATAATTCATGCTGGAGTAATTGATACAAGGCTGTGAAATCATCCAGTTCTTGAAAGTTTAGTAGCTTGGTATAATAGAAACTTTGCCAGGGATATGCAGAGTGCCAGCTTGCGATGTGCAATGTATGCTTTCAGCATAGCTGACTGAAAGAAAGAAATATTTTTCAGGTAACAGCAAAACTCAGTCTCTGTATTGTTCCAGGTATGAGAACATTTGAACTGTCTTTGCTGCTCAAAAGCTCAGCAAGATTCCTTTAAAAAACTGATGATGTGTTCAGTTAGTTTTCAGGGCTGCTATTTAAAATCCTGTTATATAGTGAAATGAGCTTAAATGAGCTCCCCTTCAGCTGCTCTTCAGCTAAGCTGGCACAACTTCCAAAGAAGACATTTGGGACTTGAGGAAAATGAGAGAAATAGCAGTTCTTCTGCCTTTGTGTGGTAGAAGCTTTTACTGTAGGTTAGGTGTTCTTGTTAGCAACATACATGTCCTGCTAAGAAATTAAGGCTTTTAATAGATGCCTGCTGCTATGAGCCTGGGGCAAGGAGGGTTTCATGTAGTTTTCAAACAGAGTTTTTATGTTTCCTTCTGAAAGGATACACCTTTTATAAAGGAAGAAATATTGTCCATTAAGCAACATTCAAAAATATTAGTTTTTTAGCTTTTTCATTACAATATTTGGTCTATGCTCAGTAAAACCAGTTCTGTAAAGGTTTGTCTATTTATCGGTTTTAGTTCTGCAGTGAAACCAATACTAAAGTTATGTTATGCCACTGTGCTTCTATTCCTGTGTAACTGTCACAGAGGGTTGAATTAGTTTTAACTGCAGTTAAGAAATTGTTAAATACTTTTGTTGATTCGAATATACCCAACAATCATTCATACTGTAATAGGATTCTGGTTATGCTTTTTTTTTAAAAAAAAAAAAAAAAGAAACAATAGTAATAGAAGAAGGGATCTGGGAGGAGAAAGAGCAAATTAATGCATAGTAAGTTAATGAAATGGCTCTGGGAGGAGAAAGAGCATATTGATGCAGAGTAAGTTACTAAATTAAAGGGGAAAAAATTTGACCAGTAGTCTACTGTAAAGTCTACTTGCACAGGTCCCAAGGTAAAAGAAAAATACTGTGCGTTTTAACCTGCTTATGATAGGCCATCACCTGTAGAGGCAATGCTGGGTTTTTTTGCCCCTTTTTAAAATACATATGATTTTTCTGGGTAGGTTTCAGGAATAGGAAGAAAATTTATAAAAACCGTGTCATGTTGCCAAGGAAATTAGGACAAGAGAATTTAAAATGTAGATGGCAGAAAGAGTAAACTGCTTGGAACTTACTGAACAAGAATAATGCTTACTTTCTTTTAAATTCCTGTAAAATCTGTTGCTGGTAAATGAAGAAGAGAAATGAAGACAAGCACAATGAAATTGGGAGAGCATGTAATCCTTCAGCCAAAAGCACCTGCTGTTCCTTTCACAGACTTGACTGTCACATCAGTAATAACTGTTAAAGCTTTCTCTTGTACAGACTTTTGCATTAATAAAATTGTACTATTAAGTTTAATATAAACCTTTTCTGTTGTGCTTATCATTTAGCGGCCAGTGCAGTCTTTTGGACAGACAGCAAAAAGGTCGAAGGTACAGTAGACTTGTGTGCTGGCATGCTAAGGAAGCCCTTCATGCTTGCTAAAGCTTCGTTACTTTGTGAAAAGTGCCTTTAGTTTTATTTTTTGGCATTGAAGCTTTGTTTTATTCTGTTGGGTTTTTGTCTTGCCTAGTTGTCTGCTTTTGTGGTTTGCCGTTATATTTTTGGTGGCTTTTTATTGTTGTGGAGAAAAACACTTTCCCAAAGATTTTATTTACTTTCCATTAGATTTGCTCTATTGTGCTGACAATGTCTTCAAAAGCTGCAATTGCTTGGGTATTTTCATCCTAAGGGAAATTATTTATTCTATTGAAATATTAAAAATACAGTTTTCAGCCATTTTGTTTTACATAGAATGAATGGGAAAATAACGGCTTATGGTATATTTATATAAATTTTTTATAAGCCATAGTTTTTAATTTTACATACTTTCCTTTAGTCAAACACAAAGTTAAAGTTAGTTCGGAGCCTTGCTGTTTGTGAAGAATATCCACCACCTCCCACAGCTGAAATATCACAGGACCTCCAGGTAAAAATCATGTTACTGAAGTTTCTGAAACAATTTCAAGTAACTCACTGTTCAAAAGACGATCTTTTGGGTATTCTTTTAATAAGCAGCTACCATATGATTTTAGATTTCATTTAATACAGCTTTAATAGAGGTGATAATATCACATAAAGAATTGGCTGCTTTTTTTTTTTTCTGAACTGTAATGGTTGACAGCTGGGGAACAGGAAGGGGGTTTGTTAGTTTTAACTTTCTAGTGTTGCAGTGCACTTGAGGCAGCCCTAAACTGCTTAAATGCTGTCTGCCATCAGTTACACAGAAAAATGATGATTAATATGCAGCATAATTTATCGGCTTTTTATATTTAGAAAATCTTCACAGTTGTAAGTTCTGGTGTTTTAACTGAATTCCTGCCTATTAGTCATAATTACTGGTAGTTTTATTAACACATGCCTGAGGTATGTCTGAAGACTAATCTATTAAGATGATATAATACACTTGGAAGTTTCTAAATGCTGGGCAAAATACATTAAAATACTCTATAGAGATTTTAAAAAAATACCTAGTTTTCCTGACTTTCATACCTATCTGTATTTTTAAAGCAAAATACTATTACTGGTTTTAGTACTATGTGTGAATAAGGGGCATTAAAATGCTTTTCTTTTTTGCACTCCTAACAAAATTGAAATGGTCCTTAGAGATTAATCATAAAGCATGGTGACTTTGCTGTTATTTGAAAAGCTTCTAAACTGTCTTTTTGTGAAAAGTCTCACTTTTCTTAACAAGCAGAGGGAAGCAGTAGAAGAGCAGGTATAAGGGGGCTTTGCTGGAGGGGTGGTAATTCAGTTTTGGGGAGGGAGATAGGTTGAGAACTCATGTAGGTATTTGTGAGGCTAATTAAAATTTTGTGAGATGGAACCACAGAGTATCTAGTCTGGGGTTTTTTCCTTGGAAAAACTGAGAAAATAATACTTTTCATAGTCCTTCACTAGTATACCAGTATTTGAAGAATTGACTCGAGAAATTCTGAAACTGGGCCTGCTAATTCGATGAAAATCTAAATCTTAGATGGCTTAGGCTGCAGAAAAGAGATTAAAAGACAACAGAAAAGCTAATGCTATTTACAATGACTTACAGCTCTGTTGTAATGTTTTGCATAAGATTAACAAAATTGATGGAGAGATCTAGTTCAGCAGTAGGGTTTAACTTTTTCAGTCACTGTATCTAATTACAGGAAGAGAGAATCCTCTTTTTTTTTTTTTTTTTTTTTGGTGGGCTGTTCATCCACAGTGTATTTCAAACATTAGAGACGTTAGGATTTTAAAAACCTCCATCACTATTCAACACTATGTATTTTATGGTTTGAAGTCAGGCATTTATAATAAGCGTTCTCTGCAGATGGCATTTGTTACCGTGTCCTCTGGGAATCTGTCCTTAGCTGTGTACTGCAAGGTCTTTCTTGAAAAGGAATTATTGCAGTAGAAGAGATATAAAGGCCAGTTCTATGGAATGAACTGAATGGTGTGAAAATGTAAGATTGTATGAAGGCAATACCATAAACCAGATCATGTATTAAGAAACAAAATCAGATCTATCTGCGAGTGTGACTTCTCTTTAGAAGCAGTAACCTAGAAGAATGGCTTATGAATCCCGGTAACTGTGCAGATGTTTGAGAGAACAGATTTTATTCTTCCCTGTGGAGTGGAGAAATGCATGTTGAAGGGAAGTTAGGAAGTAGGAATTTGTTACAAGTTCTGATGCTGGAGTGTACATCCATTGTGGTACGGGCCTTCCATAACGCTCTGTAACAACTCATACAGGCAGTTTCTGCACCCATTTTGCTTTCTTTGCCAAAGAATCTTTGGGAATGGCACAGAAGATTTCTTCTATAGGTACCAGTCAGCTGCTGGCTGCCTCAAGCCCTGCACTTTGAAGTGTGATTTTGCATTAATTGTGATTGGGACATGTGGGAGGTCCAGTGGCTAGGTGAAGTGAGAGGTGGTCTTGCACAGCCCTCCCTGGCAGCATGAGAATAACCTCTGTCTTGGTTTCCCATTGCTGGAAAAGTCACTGCCCTGTTGTATCAGTGACTGCAACTGAAAAATGCCTTCCAGTTTTGTGTTAGTACTTCAAATGAATTGTAAGAGTTAGGAAGAATGAAATTCAGGATAATGTTGCTGATAATACTTGAAGAATCCCAGTTTTTAATGGTTAATGTTGGTCTTGATGGGATGAAAAATATACATACTTAACTAGTAACTGGTGTGAGTTTTGGGATAACTCTACAGTCTTGCCTGTGACTGTTTATTAGTCATCCTTTCCACACTAGTATGTACAGCAGCTCTCAGCAAGGTAAAACTACTAGGCACGTTCGGGTGTAGAAGTCACTTAGCAAATCACTGCTGCCACTGCTGGCTGCTTCCTACCAGGCGGCTATCGTGAAAGACGTTGCCAGACCAGAGAAATTGTCTCAAGCAGATCAATTTATTTTCTGAGATACTTGTTTATATTTTCTTGAGCTCAATTGCAATGTGAATAAAGATCCTGTTCCTTACTAAGAAACCCTACGTAAGAGGTCACGAATTTTTAAGCCTTAATTGTTAAAAAGTACTGGCAGTCCTTTACTAAAAGGTGTGTGACGGTAAGAGTTTATCAGTTTATTGCAGGAGGAAGAATGTAACTGATTTATTTGATCTTTTATCTTTGTATATACACTGACTCTTTATTATCTTGCTGTCCTTTGTCTAAATATTAGGTGCTGGGGTTCTGATTCTGTATGCTCCAATAGAAAGTACAAACACTAGCAAAGGATGATCCATTGCAGCTATTTTTTAAGGAAGGGCTGTTTTCATATGAGTGACAGTTGTTAATATAGGTAACAAGTAAATAAACCTTTAAAAGATTGAACTTTCTTTTTCTTTAGCAAAATGAAGCAACTGAAAGGAGGAGGGGGGAGAAGACTGGAGACTGTAATGTTAGTTTATACCAACTTGTGTAAATTCAGGTTGTTGGTTTTGCAGATTTCTGGTACAAAGCCAAGACTCCAGGATGTAGGGCCTTTGAGTAATATTCTGTAACGCTTCCTGACTCTTGCCTTTTTCTTAAGTGTTTTAAGCTGGAGGAATTTTTTTATTTTTAGGGGGTTTTTTTAGGTGTGTGTTTTTTGTTGGGTTTTTTTTTTTTAGTTTTGATGGTTTTGCTGTTTGTTTGGCTTTCTCTTGTTTAAGCAGGGTTTGGTAACAATTTCTTCTGCTGCAGTGAGAATTTCAGATAGGTGATCTGAGTTACAGCAGGCAGGCTGTTAAATCAGTATGCCAGCAGAGACCTGCTACAAACAGGGTGGGATTAAAAGCATTTGAGGGGAGTAGAAGTTACAAGATTTTTCGGCAATTTTCCAGTCAAGTAGGTCATATTTAATTAGATGCTATGGTTTTTATAGCATGAAATCACAAGAAAGTGCCCTTTGGTACACAGTTCTGTTGTATCACACTTTGAAATAGAATTTGTGGTAGTAGAACTGGCTGTTCAGATGGCTGTTCCTTTTTTAGCTTTTGTTTGGAAAAGTATGGAAATAATTACTTGCTGAAATCCTTTGACTAAACTATTGCCGTATGCTTTTACTTCAAATGAGTTTATGATATGTAGTCAATCAATGTTCTAGTGAAGGAAAATCAGGCTATGAAAGTTTCCCTAACTTACTGGTAGTTTTGTAGAGTATTAGTATAAAATGGAAAAAAAACCCCATCTTGGTGGATCCAAGTGAGAAATAATTTCTTAATAAGACAAACATGTTTCTTTCTCTTTCAAATAATGGTTATGCAACTACAGGTGAACAGTAGGTGTAATGGACTTTGTAGTGACAATGAAATGGCTCATTTGAATTGTATTCAGGTTTATGAAGTGAGGAATGCAAAGATTTAGCCAAATGAATTCTCAAGACTAGGAAGTAATTATTCAAAAGGGTTCATTATTAGTAATTGGTAATGTTTTTTATCAGACCTGGTTATAGATAATGTCATAAAAGCTGAGAAGTCTTCACACTTGCAGTGCTCTTTTGCAGGGTGTTAATGAATTAATAAGTTTAATTGGAACATTTAGTGTGTGGGGGGGAAACAATGAAAGGGAGAGCTGGTAACACTATCAGTTAAACTTTTTTCTCATTTGAAAAAGTTATTACTACAAAAATGTGTATTGAAACTAGGTTTTAACCCTAACCTCATTAGTATAGGGTTCCCGTTGGCCAGCTCTGAAGGTACCAAGGTAGAGAGAGCAGTTTGTTGTGTTAAGGCAGGGAGGAGCATTACTGCAGGTTGTGCCAGGATGTATTTGCATGTAAAACAGTATTTAGCCTTGGTGAATCCTCACTATATTTAACTTTGGCCAGCTTACATCAGTGAGATCAAGTCTGTGGAATGACACAAGAGAAGCCTAGAGCAGGTGCCTGGATAGGTGTAAGAACAGGAAGGAAGAGTGAGGGCTTGCATGGGAAAGGGTTAGGTGCAAGTCAGAAGAGTGACAGGCAAGAATGGATGAGGGCCAGGTTCTTTGGGTTGGGAAGGATCAGATGTTCGCGGGGGGGAGATGATAGCATCAATTCAGTTGGCATCTGGGGGAACAAAATTGACATTTGAGGATGTTCAAAATAAAAGGTAATTGGGGAATCTTGCAGGACTTCACAACTTGTAGAGTCATTCAGATACGTGGTGTCTGCGGGGGGGGGGGGGGGGGGGGGGGGGGGGGGGGGGGGGGGGGGGGGGGGGGGGGGGGGGGGG
>JAVJGJ010000061.1:35913894-35935971 GCA_035590215.1 Microhierax caerulescens
ATGTTGCTCTTCTTTAAGTTGAAACATTTAGTTTATTTTTTTTTCTTTTTGCTGTCTGGAATATGTTAGTCCTTCACTGACAATCTTGTTAAAGAGTAAAGAGGCATGAAAAACAAATTATAGTCTTTCACTGTTTAGTGAACTGTTATGTCACTATAATGTCAAAGGGAAGTTGGTTTTTTGCTCTATTTGGGAAACTGGTTTTAGGGTAGTTCACTTGTATAAAAACAGTTTCTGAGATGATTGCACACAGAACTACTCTACCAAAATACACAGAAAGTTAAGAATCTAAGCCTTGATGACAGTAAAGTCTGCAAATTTTGCCATATATTGTAAATATTTCCCTTTACTCTGAATCTGGGAATGTTGCTCTGCTTTAAGTTGAAACATTCAGTTTATTTTTTTTTCTTTTTGATGTAAATCAAATCAAAACTTGAAACAAGATTTTATAGTCAAGAATTGTGAATAATGGGGAAAAAAGGCATCATGGATGATGCATTATTTTAGAAGCTGTAGAAAAAGTGTATGTCTGAAAAACATGAATATTTTCAGATGTGTATCAAATAAGATACTATGCCTTCTCTAGAGTTTTTGTTTTACTGATAATTTTATTTTGTGGTTGCATAAAGTACATGTGGGATCAGAAAGACTGTGAAGGCAATTATTTTCCTTGTTACTTCATTATTTTGCAGGTAATATAGTACAAAACAGTTCTTCTGCAGGTATTTGAAATAATTTCCATCATGACTGACTTTTACTTTTGACAGGAGAAAATTCAGATCCAGTTGTCAGAGTCTTTTGAAAAAGAAGAGCCTGCAAAAGATGAATCGGAAAAGGAAAAATCCAGTGATAAACTGCCCAGAAAAATGTTATCAAGAGGTTTGCTATCTATCTCTCACTGTACTTTTAAATATACTGTGCCAATGAAGAATATTTAGAGAAAATACTGTTTGGTTCCAAATCATCATTGCGTAAACGTTACTTTTTAGCTGGAGAGGGAATTGGTCCCAGAGGACGTGGTGCTTTCGAGGCTTCATCAAACACATGTACTCCAGCAAATGCTTTTTTCCTTTCTTGCCTGTCTAGCTATACAGACCAGTGTAAAAGCAGTTGTGTCCAGGTGCTCTTTGGAAAACTGACTTTACCTCATCAGTATCCTCAACTTTTGTTTTTATAAGATTTCTGAAACTTAAGTGAGAGAGACAACTACATTTGTACTTTTTCTGACTTTTATTCAGCAGAAGTCAATATTGTTTAGTTATTTATAAAAACTTCTAGATACTATCAAAAGTAAAATAAAGTTTTGGAGCAAGGGTGCAACTATGTAAGTAAAAATGAGAAGTATTATGTCCTGACTTTAATATTCCTGCATTCTGGATTGAGGAGCTATTCTATCTGCTGCAAATATTTTGTTTTTAAACCTGGAATAGAACTGTAAAATTAATGATGGAAGCCTGTCTCTCTCTGTTACCTAATGCCTCCTCAAGGTAGAAGACTATGCATTTAAGCTGGCAAATCATTGTATAGCTCTTGCTTTAAATAAAGGATCCAGAATGTTTATCTAAGCATCTTTGATCAGCCAGCATGTAGGAAATATCTTTAAAGCTAGAATTCCTTTTGAGACAGGCAACACTTGTCTATCTTGTGTCCTTCAATTCCCTAAGGCCTTTCTCATGTGGCATATCAATGCATCTTCTCCCAGCTGACAGCCAGGTATTTGTGAAATAAAAAGCACTGGGATGGAGAACTTACCTGCACTTATAAGTCTTTCAAATGATGCCTTGAAAAGATAGGACATTCTTTCAGAGCTGATTTGCTCAACCTTTAAAGTACCCACTTCCTAAAATTAAGAAGAAGAAGAAAAAAAAAAAAAAAACAAACACCCCAAACCCCATCCACCCTAAAAAAATACCCAGCATGTTAGGCAATAATGAGGACTTGAAAGCAAAGTGACAAAATGCCTACGGTAGAGGTAGGTTTTCCGAATTCACCCAATATCTCCTCTGGAAGTTAATTACTTCCCAGTTTACGATGTGCCAAAATAGAAAGTGATGGAATTTAAGCATCAGTCTTATAGTAATTGTAACTAAATTATTCCTCACTTGCAAATTAGGAAAATTAAAGTTAATAATTATTCAATCTTAAAGTTGTTTTACCAGGCATACCCCTTTTTTCTTCTTCTTCCTCTCCTCAGAATCAAAAGTAACCCAAACCATAAATGCTCAAACTTGCTTCGTTTCATTTATACTCCGTTGATAATGTATGGGCAGGATTGATAGCGTAACAAGCTCTGCAGATTAAGGAACCCACTAGTATTAGGGAACTAGAGACTCCCTGTCCTCAGGTGGACGTAGATTTTCTCCAGGAAAAAACTAGGCCTCATTTTTGAAGACTGGGCACTTTGGTCACCCAGTTTCCCACTATGCCAAGAGGCTGCTCTGCTGGCACTGTTGTTTCTAATGAAAAAGCCTGCATAGCTTCTTTCTCCGCTGAATCCTACCCTTCTTCATGCAGTAGTCCCCTTATTGCTAACAAAAGCCAATTTGCAATGACTGCTTTCTGTACTGACTGCAAAAAGACCTGGAACAGCTAGGACCTAGGCCTAAGTTTGAGCTGTACCCAACTTGAGACTAGGTTAACATGTAAGTAGTTCTTGGAAGAAATAGAGTTCCAAAAATATCGTTAAAACACCTACAGCTTTGAATTTGAAGACCTAGAACTCTGGAAGGTGCTCATGTAAGGGAAAATTTGGTGTTAAATCATCTCTTTCAGTGACAGATTTTAGAGAAGACAATGTAACTTTGAATACTTCCTTTCCCTGAAACCAGAAAGGAAGCAGAAGGTTGTGAGACTTTTTTCAAAAACTTCTGAACATTATGTTGTGAAAACAAAGCCCAACAGAACAAGGATTTTGAATAATACAAAATAACATTTATGAAGGTTAAACTGTTACATTCTGAATTACAGTATTTCTTTGGGCAACATCCAGTAATTCTGTAGATCAGCTGCTGGTCCACAGAAGTGTATATAACAGGGCAGTGTGGTGTATTGAGAAATACTGGAAGGTTGATGGAAATCAGGTGACTCAAGGTGATGCACTGCTTCAAAATATATAGTAATTTGTTGATAGATTGGCAATAGTGTTACTGAAGATTTTGCTTCTATGTTAACCGTAAAGGAGGGGGGGTTGAGAGTAATGTTGTTGGGTTTTCTCTTTTGTTTTTTACTTGTGAGTCTTTTCCCTGGAAAATGAAAGTGTTTAATTTGGGGAGTAATATACCTAATAGTTACATAGTATTGATCCATACATAGTATGTTCATAACTGGAAAAAAATAGTATTAACGTGTCTTTTCAAAGTGTAATTTTGCTCTCTTCCCCCTCACCCTTAGATTCCAGCCAAGAGTATACAGATTCCACTGGTATAGATCTTCATGAATTTTTAGTAAATACATTAAAAAACAATCCCAGGTAAGCATTGGTAATGTCAACTTTCTGGTTTTCTTTCTTCTTGTTGCCTGAGGTGTCACACAACCTAGTTGGTTGGGGTTTTTTTGTTTTGTTTTAAGCTGGACCATATAACCATAGTTGCAGATACACATCTTCACTCTGCACATCAGAAACCAAATCTACCCTAATTCAAGTCCATCATTTGTTAGCAATAGAGTTGACATGGCTCTGCTGCTTTGAGGTTTGTGGTATGTTGCTGTCAATCTTGTTTGTTCTTTTCCTCCATGGGGTTTCATACTAGGTCTGTGGCTATACATACAAGGCAAGAAATTGATTTGGTGGGATTGTGCTGCTATCACAGAAGTTATTTCACTGCTATTTGTTATTCATTCCCATTACAGTTATGATTTCCAATGAGTTAATCTATTAGGATTCCGTTTTCTTGGAAAAAAAAATGTAAAATGAGCTATGATAGGAGGCTGTCATTTTGTCCTATAAAGTCAAGTCAGAAAGCACAGACCTCTGCTAGGCTCTTATGTTGTTCCTATTTGAAGTCATAAAGCATCCCAGTGAAAATAAGAAATTGTAGATGAAGGTCTGCTGTGGGTTTACATGCACAGTAACTGGGAAGCTTAGGTTATCTGATGTGTGCAAATTATGAACTGCATGACAGTCAATTTCATTAGACATTAATGATTTATTGGAACTGGCATCAGCGTTTTTAAGACTAATGTTTGTTTCTATCACCTTCAGGTTTAGCTCTTTTGTATTCTCTTAATATCTCATAACATTGCAGTGTGTGCCAGCTTTTAACCCCTTGGTTGTTATGTTGCAGTAGTGCCTCCTGTTATCAGTACTCTGTCACTCTGTCTCAGTGATTCTGTGATGTGCTTCACAATCCAAGGGCCAGTTCAGGCCTCTGCATATCTTACCCATGCTAACTGACAAGAAACAACCCAGTCACTGCTTTTCCTTCTTCCTGAGAAGGTCTCCTCAATGACTGCACTTTCTTTTGAGCCTGCTGGGCAGAGATTGCTTGGTGAATCTTTGTATTCTGATTTCTGAGATGAGAACAGCATGCTTTGCTAGGCAGGTTAAGTACAATACAGCTTAGTAAAAAATTAATACTTTGTGCTGAAAAAAACCTGCATTTGACACCTGGTAGTCCTGTTTACAGTCTGCCGTCATCCCTTGATCACAGATCTTACATGTGTATTCTTAAGATGAATACAGCTGCAGTTATTGAAGTGTCTCATATGTGAGTTGCTGTGTTTTTATTTTCAGGGACAGAATGATGCTGCTGAAATTAGAACAGGAAATTTTAGATTTCATTGGTAATAATGAGTAAGTACTGTACTCCTATAGGACAAAAGAATTCAAGAGCGTTCCTGTTTATTAAATAAAGCTACTATTCCTTTCTTCCAGAGTTCCAAGAAAAAAGTTTCCCCCAATGACATCTTACCATAGAATGCTGTTGCACAGGGTAGCTGCTTACTTCGGATTAGAGCACAACGTGGACCAGAGCGGGAAGTCAGTCATAGTAAATAAAACTAGCAATACAAGGATGTAAGTGTAAAAGTCTTGAAAAAACTTTCTGATGCATAAATTTAACACCTGGGATATATTATGCAATGATGCTGCACCTATAGCAGCAGGGGCCTATCTACTCACTGGGAACCATGCTTCAAGGAGACATAGTTGCAAGATCTTTACCATTCATGTTCAGGTGCTGTGTAGTAATGTCATGTGTTTCGTTTTTAAACTCTGGGGGAAAAAGGATGTTATCTGTTAGTTAAGATTTCTTGTGGCTTTTCCTGCAGAGGTACATTGCTAACTTTGTTTCTGTGAAATACGAATTTATATCAACTATTTATCTGTTTAAAGATTTATACCAGTCAAGTGTGCAAAGTACATTTTCTTTTGGAAAGCAGAATCAGCTCTTAACTTAGAACAGGGTCGTTTCTGATTTGGTGAAGGGAGAGGGCACGACTTGCACAACTTTGGCTTTTGTACTGTAAAAAATCTACTGGGAAAATCCAGGCATTGAAGTCTTTTGTTGGAATGATGTTGCTTACAGATCTCACGTGGCCTTACAAAATAAGCATAACAGGGAAGACAGACATCTCATCAGTGGAAGTGTCAACAAGGTTAACAAGTCATGGCATGCTACTCTACTGTGAGGGCTGGGGAGCTCTTGGAGAAACCACTAGGCAAATCCATATTACAAAAAAAGTAGCATGGCGGGGCCACGGCAACTCCAAAAGTTATGTGTTGTTTTCATTCGAAGGACCCAGCTGTTCTCTCTGTCCTCTGCACTTGCTCTGTCTCCTCATTCTCTCTTAAAGACAAAGGCCTGATACGTTGGTGTATTTATGCCACCTGGTTTCTAGTTTTAACTTAAAGCATTTACCTGACACTGTTATTCTTTTTAAGTACTCTGTGATTGGAACATGAACGTTCGCAGCGCCTGCATCCTAATCCCAGTCTCTGTGTACACTCTCCATAGCTTTGGGAGAAAAAAATCTGATTGTCTACCCTAACTTTAGAGTCAGTAGAACCAAAATGATATGCCACACTGGCATTTTGCTTCAGTAAACAGTTTCTTCCTCAAAAGTTTCTAGAAAAATACAGAGAGCCTAAATATATGTTAAATACCTTACATATTCCTGTATGTGTTTTTGCTTTGGCTATACATGCTCGATAAATTGACTTGTAAAGCCATACATTTCAAATCTGTTGCCTTTACATCTACCAGCCTTTCTAGACTGAAGCTTCACTCTAGCACTTCAAATGTGGAATAAGAACTATTAAAAGATTATTTCTTCTTTTTTATGCATTTTTTATTCTAGACTGTATTTAAATAGATTATGGCCTCTGGAAGCCCCCTATAGGTGTAGTTACTAATTAGCAGGCATTTCATCTAACCTGCAGACATTAAGATTCTTAATGTTTTCAGTATTCTTATTTTAAATCGCTTTGGATATAAAATAAGAATTTAGAAAGAAAACCTTGGAGATCTGCTCCATGTTGAATAAAACCAAACTTACCTTTTCCTCATAGGCAGATTCCCGGCTCCTTCGCCGATCAGTGATGTTACTGACATCAACAACCCAGTGCATACTGGGACGTCTCAGTGGAGTGGGAAGTTGGTGATTGCAGGGCAGTAAATTCAGGGACCTTTAAAAGAAAGAGGTAAGACAGTCTAAAGGTTCTCTGAAATGCCTGCTAATTATGTTTGGGCATCCAGTAACTAATAGTTAGGGTTGGCTGTTTTATAGAAAAAGATCTCCTGACTCTACACAGATGTCCTGGGTAATGAATAAAGAAAGAGAAATAGAGAAGAGTATAAATATGTTTTGTCTTTTATTAGACAAATATTTCCTGATTGTCTGAGAACTTCTTTTACAATAGTAATATTTTTGTTGTCTTAGGTACTCAGTATCTGTTTTAATAACAAGAGTTTGCAAAATATCTCATTGTCTTTCACAAAGTAGATAAAATACCAAAACAATATATATATTTGTTGCTTCATCCTCTCACTGTGATCTTATGAAGCCCTTGCTTGCCTGCATTGTACTGTTCTTCTTCTCTTGCTTATTTCTACTTAATTTTGGTTTAGAAGTTTGTAAGTTTCAATGCTTTCTCCTCTATCTTCTTATCTTCTGTTTTCCCTTGAAATGAATTCTGAGATATTACAGCTGTAGCAGAAAGCACCTATCTTCACTTCCATGCATGCCCAATATCCATTGCATGGCACCAGTCTGGATTCAAGAGCACTTCTGATTTCCCAATGGCATGTGGTTTGCTTGCCACTTTAATTGGAAATTGAAGCAAAAGCTTTGAAGGAGGAAGAGATTTTAAAAGCAGGTTTGTTATGTCTCAGGAACAGGACTTGTCAGGGCTACACATCATCTTAGATTTTTGGTACCTTTTCCATTGCCTGGACAACCAAAGCCCATCAATTCAGTTAGAGTATTAAGTATATGTAACGTTAATCTTGACTATATTTCAGTTTGCTCCACTGCGTATAGTATATGATTACAAAACCATAAATATTTTCTTTCTAACAACTTTCTGCAGACCTGACCAAAAGTTTTGTGAGCATATAAAGGATGAGAAAGGTGATGATTTCCAGAAGCGGTACATCCTTAAAAGAGATAACTCTAGTTTAGACAAAGATGACAACCAGGTAAAATATATATGGATTATTTCCTTGCACTTGCTGTATTTGACTGTGTATTTATACTGTTTTTCTGTAGAAGTTGACACTGTATCACTTAATTTAGATGAGAATACGATTAAAAGATGACAGAAGAAGTAAATCCATAGAAGAACGTGAAGAAGAGTATCAGAGAGCTAGAGAAAGAATATTTGCACAAGATGTATGTATCAAAGAAAATCTTACGGTGTTTTGTATGAATACTTCATGCACATATGTGCATCTATGGTTTTTGTTAAATGATACCTCTTTCTGGGAAATTTTCTGTTTTCTGAAGGTGACTGAGCAGATAAGAATCACTAGTGTGGTCTGAGTGAGTTTAAATTACACTGAAGTTAATGAGAAATCTTCTGTTTTCTCTAAACACTAAAGCATGAAACTCTAGCAACCTTCAGGAATTATTTTGATGCATTATCTAGCATTACCTGTTTCAATGAATTATTTCACCTCATACTGAAATTTAAGTTAGAGGTTTGATACTGCAGTTATTTCAGTTGTTGCTCAGAGCACTGTTTATTTAAAACAAACAAAAAAAAGCAAAATGTTGGTTTTTTTCTCACTTGTGTCTATATCAAACATGACTGGTGACAGTAAAATGATTTTGAGTTCCCACATGTGAAATTTCAGTCAGAAATCTAGAAGTCTAGTCTCTCTTGACTGGAGTTATCAAACAGGGCAACATTGTAAACTATAATTCAATCGCAAGTAGTGATTATATTTAATAATTTTGAGTGAAACAATACAAACAGGTCTTCAAAAATATGCATTACTTCTAATAATCCACTTTTTCTGACACTTATCTGTAGCTCTTACACATCCAAAACCAGATTCTTGTTCTGAAGAAAGAGTAATGAGCTCTGAGAGGCTAATTTGCTATATCCAAATATTTTCCCAGAGCACTTTTTTTTGTTTTGTTCACCTTAGTTACGAACAAAACTTTTGAATGTAAAATTACCTTTACTTTTTGCATACTCATTTACCATGTATTTTACCCTGCAGAGCTTTGTACCAAGTGTTGGAAGTCAGTCAAGGACAACATAATTGACATTAATAATAGCCTTTTTGATTGTGTATTCTCTCTGCTTTTTAATATATGTGTACTTGTACCCAAAGAATTCAGTCTAATTATTGCAGTAGCCAGCGTCATCTTCTGTTTCACACTTTCAAGCGGAAGACAAGGCAACTCAGGTGATGTTAACAGACTCACGAAGTCATGCATCAGCTGGAAGGTACAGGAGGCAGCAAAGGCCCAATGGAATAATAGTAACTTCAGAAAAACATGGATATAAAAAAAATGGTCAGCATTGTAACTGTTCTAATGCTAACTCTTATTTCCTGCAAATGGGCATTTTAATATTGTCTTCTTTTTCTCGTAACATGGAAATTATCCACCAAAGAGGTTAAGTTTTCAGGCAGCTTAATATAAGGAGGGTGCTGTAAAAGTCCATGTATAGCACAAAAGACTCCAAATTGCAGCATGTTTTGTTACTGCACTGTAGTGGGGGTTCTAGATGCCATTCATATTAATTTCTACACTTCTTTGCCCCTCAGTCCCTGTGTTCCCAAGAGAATTATTTCACTGATAAAAGGTAAGAAAATTTGCAGTTTAATTCTGTTTCATTTTTCTATTTTCCTAATAAATATTAAGCTATCTTATTAAAATGTCAACAGAATCCAGGAGGAAGAAACTAATAGTACACAACAAAGACGACAGATACTTAGGTATTTGATGCTTTCTTTAAAACAAAAATAAAATCCCAAAGTATTCTGCATGCATTTCACCTTTTCTTTTCTTTCTTTTTTTTTTCTTTTTTTCTTTTCCCTTATTTTGCAATTGATGCTTGTGCTAAAAGTTTAGTTTATAACTTACAGAATCAATAAGGAAACATCAGGGAGATCAGCCAACAGCCATCAGAGCAGTACTGAGAATGAGCTGAAGTATTGTGAACCCCGTCCCTGGAGCAGCACCGACTCTGATAGTTCCATCCGCAATCTGAAGCCAGCTGTAACGAAAGCCAGCAGCTTCAGTGGGATATCAGTTCTGACAAGAGGAGATAGCTCTGGAAGCAGCAAAAGCGCAGGCAGGCTGTCTAAGACAGGTATAATAAAATCTGTACAAATACATAGTTACATAGCAGTGAAGTACCTGGTAGTTTGATGCTTGGTGCGTGTTGCAGATGTGTACATATGTAGAGGCTTCCGTCTCGTAGGTGCTCCGTGCATACAACTCCCGCTGGATACAGTGGGTGCTGCTTATACAGAACAACTACAGACCTAGCCCTGTAGTGCGTAACTGCCTTGGAGAGCAAGAGTTCAGGTAACAAATGAGATGAAGACCCTTCCCTTTGGAAGTAGAATTTTAAAGCCCGTTAAAGATGGTGTTAAGCTATATGCATTTTATCTCATACGAAGGATTTGAAATCAGTTATCAACAAAAGTACTTTATACAACAAATTTAGAGTTCAGCATGGCAAAGCCACATTGTGCAGTCTTGGGAAACTGCGCGCTGCTGTCCTACTAGCTGGGAAAAAACAGCACTATGGATTGTTAGTTTATTTATTGTGGTATCTTTCAGTGCCAATGTTAAGTCTAAACGAATGTGGCTAAAAAGGTTACGTAATTTTTAGATTGCTGAAAAATCAGATCACTGGAACTAAGCGTACTGTTTAAGATTCTTAAATGTTGGGGGAAAATGCTCATTTTATAAGACTCTGGGTTTCAAAGATGTGTTAACTTGTAATTAATTTCAAAAAAATCTCAGAAAATAGGGATATAAATTTTCTGTGGGTCAAAAATGAAATTTAGTAAATATTTGTATTCCAAATGCCAGTGTAATTTGATCCAATAGGTAATCATGGTTGTGAGGAATTTTGAGGCTTGTAATATACGGGTGGGTTACAGATGCACTACTTCAGAATTTGAAGTAGAACTGTAAAAAAAGTGGAATACTATTGCTTGCTTGTGTTATGCTTGGCTTTGATCTTATTTATACAACGTCTTTCTAATGAGGACCTGTTTAAATTTTTTGCTTTTCCTTAAACCACCACTACCTTATAGGTATATCACCACACTTCTTTATCTTAGTGCGGTAAAACAGTTACAAATTCTGTTTGTCCATTGTATACTTGTATAAAAAAATACATTCCAAGGTACTTCTGCATGTGCTGTAAAATTATGCCCTCACATTGAGTTATTTCATTTAGCAATGTAGTAATACTATGTGGCACAGCTTGAAAAGAAACTACAACCTGACAATAGTGTATATGCAAAATATGTTCTTACAAACCTGTTTTCTAAATTGTAAGAACAGAAATGGATTCTTAAAATTTTGCTGGAAACTTTATTTTGGCATTCTGAGAGTTAACATTCAACATTCAGAATGCCTGTTTGATGGTTGCTGCTTCACTACAGTTACAGGTTGTGGTGATTTTGCTGCATGTGTTGAGATTTGGTTTTGTTTGTTCATTTTGGTTGAGGATGTAATTGGCTTTAATTATGATGGCTTCAGGTCTAATTTCTCTACATAATCTAGAAGTGGATACACTTGTAAACAAATCTAATCAAAGTAACTGGTCAGGTGAAGATTGTTTTACAGAGCTGGGGATATGCTTTTTTGCCCAGTTTACAATTAATAGCTTTGTATTTCACTTCATCTAGCAACAGAAAAAGGGTTAATAGCCATCCACAAATGCTTCAAGCTCTACTGTCTTTTCGTATGTAAAAGTAAAAGGGTTACAATTAGAAATTTTCATGAAGGACTGCAAAGTAACAGTAGATAAATTCTATTACAGCCCTTTTTGAGTCTTGCTATCTCTTCTAGATTGTATAGAGGCTGCTAATGAAGAGCTCTTAAATTTAAACAACTATATTCTGTTTCCAAGTACTGCAAGTATCATAGCAAAGACTTAATAAAAAGTGTGTTGAACTGTCTACCTAAAAATCTAGGTATACAGTGATCTAGGAACAGTGCAGTTCTACAGACCTCTTCATGTTGGACTTTTGGAATATTGCTTTTAGCTGCATGCATTGGCTTTCAGAATGCTCAGGGTCTGGTTCTCCTCTGCCTTGCAATGTCTGTAGTCATTCATATCTGTAAAATGATTATGGCTTTCATTCAGCTATTTTGTACTCACTTTGAATTGTTGCATAAAACTAGGCTAAAGCTACCATATTACTTTAATGTTTTCCAGCTATATTCTTGATTTTGGTCTGAAAATTGTCAGAGGAAGAAAAAATAGTTTGAGGGTTTTTTAGTGTTCTGCAGTTTATCCAGCAGGTGAGTCAGAGATGACCTCTGACATCTAGTAGCAAAAAGAAAATGGTCGTTGCTTGCGTGCAGGCTGTCGAAAGAGCATGTGAATTTAGCTAGCATGCCTGAAGGGCCGCTGCAGCAGCACTACCCCGTGGCTGCACGCACGCTGTAGTTGTAGGCTGTGTATGCGTGTTCATGGCTTCAGCGTGTCCGGTTGGTACATACGTGCGTGCATCGTTTTGGAGTCAGTGACCAGTCACTTACACGAGTTGCAGACGGACTGAACGGTAGCACATGCGCATATGTACGGGCATGTATTTTTTGTCCAGAAAATCAGAGCTAGATATGAAAGCCTCACTTGACAGTGCAAAGCAGTGCTGAATTGACCCTTGGTTCACAGAAGAAATCTTGTAACGCTATTCCAGGGGAGATGGAGGGGGAGTTCATTGAAAAGGCCACTGTTTAATAATGTACTTAACGCTGAGCTTTAAGGGTAAGCATTTACAAGTATATATTTTAAGTGAGCATGATGTTTCTGTCTCTAGGTAAAAACAATTTCTCATTACTCCTTTCCTAGGTTCAGAGTCTTCTAGTAGTGTAGGGTCATCCACGGGTTCTCTTTCTCACACCCAGCAGCCTCTTCCAGTGCCAGCTCTAAGCCAGCCTTCTCATGGCACACCCGCCGTCTATCCAACTGTCAGCACTAGTAACTCTCTTTCCTTTGATGGTGGCATAAGCGGGCAAGTGGCTCCTACTAGCACTAGCTTCTTTTTGCTTCCCTTGGAAGCGGCAGGCATACCGCCTGGCAGTATTCTGATCAACCCTCAAACAGGTTGGTACACGCTTGTGGATGTTTTTGTTACAGTTAAGAACTTGGAGAAAAATGCACGAGTGTTTACATAAGACTGAATGTCAGTATTGTTCTTTTTTTTTTTTCTTTTTTTTTTTTTTCCTGTGGTTGTGTTTGTTCAGTGCACTTAATTTAAAAAGAAAGCATGACTCTAGGATCAAAGGAATAAGTAAACTCACTTGATTTTCTCTAGTAAAGTTTTAACTTATATGTGAAATTTTAATGAGTGACTTGCACAAAATATGAAAACGCTATGATTTATTGTCCAGAACACAGAGTAACTTTGTTTTGACTTTGTCAGGGAGAGGGCAAAGTATTTCCCAGCGCTGCTATAAAGCAGTTTTAGTGAGGGAACAGAGCCTGAAGGAGTATTTATATTGGCTTGAAAGAGTTTATCATCCTTCATTTTGTTTGTTGCTTGTCTTTGTGCTCATGACACTTGACTTAATGCAAGTGAAAGAAATAAGCATGAGATTACATGGTATTTCTAAACTTCTGTCAGTTTAAAACAGAATTAAATCAATATTGGTGTAATTGGCCAAAACTGGTATTTTTAATAAGCAGTACGAAATTGATAGTTCGTAATGTAGACACAAGTAGGTGTGCAACTACTTGTCTGGATTAAATGACTAGTTAGCATTCTCTGGGAAAACTTTTACTTCATTGTAGACTTAAAGAAATCCTGAAAATTTTAATTTGCCTTTCATGTATTTATTGACCATATTCTTTCAAAAATTATTATATACTTAGTTTAAAGGCTTGTTTTCCTTGTATGAAAAAATACTTCAGGATATATTTCCCAGCATGCTGTAGGTGGACTTCATTGTTTGAATATAACTGCATGTGATGCTTTAAACTAAATTTTTCTCATTGGGGTTGTTAAAATGATCAGTTACTATTTCTTTTCTGTAACTAAAATGTTTGACATTGAAAGAGGTAATTTTCTTTTTCCTTAATATAAATCTATTGCTGTTGTATACAAAATTTTTATTATTTTTTTTTAAATTAATGACTCTGCATTTTAAGATTTCTCTTAAATGCCTTTACTGTATAAATGAATATTTGAAGCCAGTCATCTAAAAAGTTCATTACAAATACTAGCTATAGCATCTAATTTTCATAGATAGCTATTGGATTTGGAAGAGGATGCATTTGCCATCTTAGATCTAGGTTCTGGACAGCAGAACTATTGTTTTAGTTTTTGTAGTTCTGATTTGTTAGTTGTGCATCTTACACATGAACTTTCCATTGTGTGTGGTGACCCTCGGAAGACAAATATGAGAACAAGTTCTGCTAGAAGAGTAAGTGGGTTCAGGGTTTGTGTACACTAGGGAGAGTACTTTGTACTCTGTACTAAATACGAGGAATGTTGGCTGTCATTTTTCATATTATGAGTTTATAGCATGACCGTGCTTAAAATCTTTAGAGTTACTGTACAGCAAAACAGGTATCACAGGCACTGAAACGATACCATCGGCTTGAAAGTCATTTCATGTAAAACAGTGTAGAGTTTTCTCATTTCAAAAATAGTGGGTTTTGAGTCATCTTCATTTCAGTTATGTGCTTGTCAGTATTTTGCATGTGATTAGTTTCACTTTCTTCCTCCTGTACTGTTGGTCATTTTCCCTGTTACGTGGATGGGACTTCCACATAGCAACAGGGAAGGGCAGAGAAACAAATGTGATTGTGAAAGTTTTTCATGGGAAAGCATCTTGTCCTTGCGCTTCCCTTAGAAAAAGCAGCAGGATTGTAGACTTAACTCTAACATTAATTAAAATTAGCTTGATTTTCGAATTGTGATCCTTTCTGCATTTTATTCATTTTCAATGTATTTACACCAATCATTAACAGTCTTTCATAACAGAATTTTTAATATGTAATGGAAGATAAACTACACTTCCAGAACAAGGAATATCCAGGTTCTGATAAACTTCTGACTTACAGTGTACTCAAATCATTATAGTTTATAATTGTTCATCTGGCTTTATTGTTCCAAATGATAGTAAAGAGTTCATAAAACCATACAGTAGTTCCTCAGCATTTCTTGACAGAGGATCCTCATGTCCTTAGGCCAACAGAGTCATTCTTCTTGGTAGCTGCAGACAGTAATTCGGAAGACAGTTCTTACTCAGCCACTAAACAGGAACAATTAAGCTCCTGTGATCGCCAGGAAACAGTAGAAGGAAATAAGAAAATCCGACTCCCTATTTATATGGACATTCCCAATTCTTGAGCATTAAAGAGAAATCTGTTAAGCTGAATTGAATATAGCTTGATCACCTGCAGTCTAGTTGTAGTTTATTTTTGCAAGTCTGTTCATGCTTCCTGCCTGTACCTTGCATTGAATACCTTTCTGGAAAGAATCTTGGACAAGGAAATATTTATATCATAGGAGAGAAAAATTTACATCAGTATTTGGACCTTAATGATCGGAACAAGCCAATGCAAGACACTTTTCATTAAGTAGCTAGATACGAGTTCTTATTAGCTAATTTATTGTTCCTTTGATTCATTTTGCTTTTTCCCCAACCCAGGCACCAGAATTTTGTTTATAATTTAAGTTGTTTTTAAAGTATTTGCATTTAAGCTCTCCTGTGTTCTGATTGGTGTTCAAACTGATTAAAGGAGATTCATGTAACTGCCTTTTAAAAAGTCCTTGAAATAGTATTTTTAGTAGGTTTTTCCTTTATTATGCCTGCCCTTTTCAATCCCCTTAATTAAAACTGAGTTTTCAAGGCAAGCAGGGTACAGTAAATATTTGTGTTCACTAATTAAAGAGTGGAGTATCTTTGTTTGCCTTAAATGTTGTGGTTTTTAACTGCATGTAGTTTGTCAAATAAGGCTTGTTTAGTCATTGCCATTATAAATGTAGTTGTTGGGATTTGGCATGAATGTTATTTTAAACAGTACGACTTTCACTTAATTTTAAATGTTATTACTTTATCATGTTGCCTACTGTAAATACATGCGTCTTAATTTTCTGCAAGCTTAGATGATGCAGCTGGTTGTCATGTGGCTGTGTTTGTTCTCTTTCAACTTTCCAGGTCAGCCGTTCCTTAACCCAGATGGCACTCCAGTCGTGTACAACCCTCCTATGCCTCAGCAACCTGTTAGGACCCAAGTGCCTGGACCTCCGCAACAGCCACCTCTTCCCACGCCACCTCAGCAACAGCCAGCAGCTAATCACATCCTCTCACAGGTGCACATGTCAAACACATGGTGCTTGTATTGATGACTTGATACTGCCAGACTGCTGTCTGATAGCGAGGGATCAGTAGGTTTGTTCTCTTGAAATGTATGTGAAGAAGTCATAGATGTGGGTAACAACTTTTTCTCCAACAGTTCTCAGAACTACGAGTTCTGCTACTAACTGAGTGGGGTAGGCAGCCTTTTCTTAAAAAATATAAAGATATTTTACTGTGAAAATGTTATGGTATTAAGAACATATAATGCTTAGAAAACATACCTATACTCTGGGAAAGAGATTCTGCTTTCATCAGTAGTCACACTGGTGTGGCTTCCCCTGGCATTAACAGTCATGCAGTCAGCAGTCTAGGAAGGGAGTTAATCCAACTGACATCTTCATTTTCTTGTCTTAAGGGTTTATTTGTAAGCCAGATGAATTATTGAGCTGTACTGCACAAGCATTAGTCATGGCACAAAAGAGGTAGCTTAGGACTGGTAAGGTGTGAACGCCTCTTTAGTAGCACTTTGGCTTACTCTACTCTCGAAACTGTATGCTGGAGTACAGGCTCTATTTTATCCTCTTGTACAGGAGTAATTTAGTAAAATAGGCCAGATTAAAGATGATCTCAGCCCTTGAAGAAGAAGAAAAGAAAAGAGTGTGTATGGTCAGGAGGAGGGAGAGTACTACCTCTTTTCACAGCAGCTATTTCAGGCACCAAGCTACTGGCTATGGTCCCCTGTGGTATTTTTAAATTGTTCTCAAATTTTATCAAAAACTTACTCATAGAACTTAAACCTTTATCTTTATTCATTTTTCCATGTTTAAATCTTTTGTTCAGGATACCTGCATAAGCCACAGTAGAGGTGGTTTGTTTTGAAAAAGGCTTGTTTGTGTTCTTCGTCCCTATTTAGTTTATGGAAATGTGTATGTGGTGTTTGCAGTTTTCTTCACAAATTCTTTACTACTTCAGTGATTGCCTTCTCAGTGGATACTGGAGTTGAACCTGCCCAAAATATTATCAGCAATGATGTGTCTCTGATGTTCAAATAACCACCATCCAGGGAAAATATTTTAGTATTGTTGAATAATTGGTGGTCGTATGTTTTAATCTGTGGTTAGTAAATTCATTCTGTCTTTAGATGCTTTGAAACAACTCGTATTTAGAATGCATGTATAGTTTTTATTTTATAATTTAAAAATCTCTAAAAGAAACAGGAAATGTTAAATAGAAGCAATTTGCCTGATATACAGTTAATAAAATATATAACAAATAAAGCAAATGTATTTCTGCTAGGAGACTGAGATATTGGAAATTGCTTCTGTTTTAATTCTGTGCAGTCTTGAGCTTAAAAGAAAAGTATCCATTCCCTTTTGTGGTAATGGAGCATAGCTGCTTTTCTGGAGCATAGTTGCTTTTTTCTATTACAAAAGCCTTTGACTTTGGTTTCACTTCCCTTGCTCTGATGTTAACCATGTTTATAAACCTGTTATTTCTTCAGCCTATGCGGCCTCTGCAGCCTTCTTCCCAGCCTGTTCAGTACTCTGCAGTCTCTTATCCACCCCCGCTCCTGCCAGTCTCCTCTACACAGCAATATTCTGTGGTATTATATCTTCTGTTCATCTCTTCCTTGCATGGGTTAATCTTTAGTGGGTGCTGACCTTTGCTTGGTTATTTGTAAGTGGTGTGTGATACCAGTGTAATGACTGGCTAGCTTTTCAGTCAGGGTAAAATATTAGCTGGGGGGGGGGCGGGGGGGCGGGGAATAGCTCCTGAGATTTTAATGTGGTTATTTCAAGTTTAGCAGAAACATATATGTTTAAGACTATATCTGTATATCTCTATATTTAGATATAGATTATTTCCCATTGTAAAGGAACAGCTTTAAAATGCTATTCTTCTGTTAGCCAGTCATACCTTTTTATGTCTGTGGATTAACTTTTTTCCATCCTTTCCTGTTTCTTTTTGTCTGCTCTTTCTTCTGCTGAACCCTAATACATTTTGAGGGATTGGCTGTTCTGGTTTTTTGAGGTTACCTTTTTCTAGCCTCTCTGCCAGAACATTCCCACTTCACTAGCATCCCTTGTTTAATAAATAGAAGCTGGAAATGAAATACCTTAGTCTTTTGTGTTTAAAAAAAACCAAGCAAACAAAAAAACCCCAAACCCTGAACAAATTGAAACTGAAACCTAATAAAGAAGAAGAGTTATCCAAGGCAGAATCTGAACTAGAGCCCAGGTTAAAAATTGAGGCATCCCAACTCCCCAGCTGCTCTGATACTCTAATGAATACAAGTTTATCTTGGATTTATGTGGGAAGGATTTGGTAGTGGAGAAGCTGCATGGGTGGCTTCTACAAGACAAGACCAGGAGTAAACCCCATGTCAGACATTGCCAATTTCAGGCAGCTGCAAGACTGACCCTGTGCTGTCCAAAGCTGAGTTCATCATCTCTGCTGGTGGCATCTCTGTGATAACATATCTGAGAAAGGCTAAAAAAAATGTTGTGCAGCAGCTGTGTAGGGGAAGGGAGTGAGAAACAACTATGCAGACACCAAGATCAGAAGGAGGAAAGGGATGAAGTGCTCCAGGTGCTGCAGCCTGTGGAGAAGACCGATGTGAAGCAGATTCTCCCCTGCCAGCCCACAGAGGACCATGGCGGAGCAGATATCTGCCCTGCAGCTCGTGTAGCATCCCACACCAGAGCAGAGATGCCCTGAAGGAAGACGTGGCCTGTGGAGGGCAGGAGCAGGCTCCTGGCAGGGCCCATGGCCCCGTGGGGAGAGGAGCCCAGGCTGGAGCAGGTTTGCTGGCAGGGCTTGTGACCCTGGGCATGGGACCCTGGCTGAAGCTGGCAGTGCCTGAGGGGTTGTGCCCCATGGGAGGGTCCCACAGTGGAGCAGCTCATGAAGAACTGCTGCCCGTGTGAAGGACCCACCTGGAAGAGGTTGATGGAGGGCTGTAGCCTGTGTGTGGGGGTCCACACTGGAGTAGGGGAAGAGTGTGAGGAAGAGGGAGCAGCAGAGATGAAGTGTTGCGATCACAACCTCCACTCCCCACCCCCTGGGACAGTCAGAGGAGGAGGTGAAAGAGTTTGGAGTGAAGTTGAGCACAGGGAGGTTGGGGGAAGCTGATTTTAGTTTTGGTTTTATTTCTCGCTAGCCTACTCTGTTATTAATTAGCAATAAATTAAATTAGTCTTCCCCAAGTTGGGTAGGTTTTGCCTGTGATGGTAATTGGTGAGCAATCTGCCTGTCCTTGTCTTGACCCGTGAGATTTTCATCATATTTTCTCCTCCTGTATTGCTAAGGGTTGGGAGTGATAGAGCAGCTTGATGGGCACTTAGGGGCAAGCTAAGGTGAACCCACACAATGTACAATAGCTACTTTAGTACGTATTCAGAGTTTTTATTTTGTTACTGCTTTCAACATTAATCAGAAATATCTTCTAATGATACAGATTTATCTGAATTCAGTAGGCTGTATATAATTAAAAGCATATTGTAACTATTACATGTACTTCAGGTATACAATTCGAAAAGGAGTTGCACTTCATGGAGGGTGTTTTGTTATTAGCGATGTTGTTTCTCATGTTACTTCAGAGTTTGAATACATGTGGACTGCAGCCAGTGTAATTTACCTCATTAGAAATGAAAGGACGATGGTTAATTAACCAGTGTGAGATTCCTATGTGAGTTTAGCATATGACTAAAGCGCTGGTTCAGGTGTCTCTGTGCCATGATTCACAATCGTTGGGCATGTGGTTGTTAAATCAGAGAATGAAACTCCCTCCAGGCTTATAATAATTTCAAAGCATTTCACCTTGAGGAAATGAGTTCAAATACTAAGTGTGCCAGCAGTGTCCGAAATGTATTCCTGCTGATGGTAATGTCAGGAACATAGTGAAAAGGATTGATGGTCTGGGCTCGTAATCTAAATGCAACAACACATCTGAGGTGGTACCAGGAAAGTCTGCGTTGGCCGTTTATCGGTGACACCATGTTTCAGTGGTTAATCGTGCACTGCAGGACAAACTGACTAGCCCAGAATTTACTCATATTGGTGCTATCACAGAAATAAGTGTGTATTGCTTGGGCTTACCCTTTGGATGTTTTTAGAGGTAATATTAATTCATAATTAAATATCAGTTTCTCTTCTCTAAACTAGGTGTTATGAAAAGCAGACTGTAAAATCCAATGTAGGAAAGCATTATAGTTGTGTTAATAGGTATCATTAAAGAATGCGATGCCAAAGGCAAAGTTAATTGACCTAATGAAAATAGGGCTTTTTAAGTTGTAAAATTATACTAAATATTTCCAGTGGTAATGAAGAATATCTTCGGCCTGGGAACTATAAAATTTCATAAGATGTGAACGTAGCTAATCAGTAAAAGATAGAGCTTGCACTTACTTTTTCTTGATTAACTCCTATCATCTTCAGGATGATCTAAGAGACTATCAAGTGGTCTTAAAATTATTCTAAAGTTCCTCTATGTTTGGAGAGTCCACTTGTGAAGTCTTAACCAAAATTTCCTGTTTAGCAAAAAAAATACAGTATTAGTGATCACTTCTAATTTCCAGGATGTTGATAATTTGATGCTGATTTGCTTGTAAAAAAAAAAAAATAAAAAATGTGGAGCTTGGGGTTACAGTAATAGAAGTTTCAAATTTCACAGGACTCCTACAGCGCTCAGTGCAATCAGTATCATACTTTCAGATGTTAATACAATACAGATAGTAGGTAACCACTAGAATACATTTCTTGCAGCTGTTACTTAAATTAAATCCTTGCATGTAGTGTAAATACCAAGTTAGAGGAATGTACCTTATTACTCAGGATTAGAGCCTCATTAACTTAAGCTCTTAAAACCAAAAATGAATTTAGCAGTCCTAATGCCTTCTGCTATTTTAACGGGCGTTAGATGTTTTCACTCAAGCTTTGGAGCCCAATCTGGGAATGTTAGTGACACAAATTCTGACTTTATTTTTGACGATTGAATTCTTACAATAAGTAGAGGCAGATGTAATCCAAAAATACTTGCAGTGAAATGAGTGAAGTCTCTGAATGTGGATGTCCTCTCCTGCTGTCAGCCCTGAAAGAGAACTTACTGCTGTGTTCCATCTTGTGCTTGCCTGTTGTTCTGTGGCTGATGTTGATAATGCACAGTAACTTGAGATATGCGTATCTGAAAGTGACCAAAATATCTGGCTATTTTATTCTTGAATGTACATTTTTAATGTAATTTTTCCCTTTTTTTTTTTTTTAACTATTACAGCAAGACAACCTAGGATCACAATTTAGCCATATGAGTCTTGCCCGCCAGCCACCCGCTGACCCAGCTGAACCGCATACCGCTATGTTCCAGTCCACAGTAGTGCTCCAGCCCCCGCAGCAGTCTGGTTATATCATTGCAGCTGCTCCACCTCCACCACCCGCGGGCCAACCGGTTTCTGCTCCAGGCTACTCGACATCCAGCCACCCTGTTAACCAGCAAGTACTCCAGCAGCAGGGATATATGCAGCAACCTGTGCCACAGGTACAATGGCTCCATTTGTGTCTCCCAAAAGCTATACATAAACCCTCCTCATACTGCTGTATTAATGAGCTTATTATATGGTGTGGGGCTCCCTGTTAAGTTGCAGCTGTGTGCATTTATTCTGCAGTTGGGTTTTTCTCTGGCTTGCATTCTTTGAAATCTATTACTTAAGTTTACTTGAGGAACAATAATTACCCAGGTTTTCCTATTTACCTGTAGCTGGTAACACTCATGTTCTGCATAGTTTTCTAGTTACTTTTTTTTGTGGAGATAGGAAATTGTTACTTCTACAGAGACAGTAGTAGTCTACTCTTAAAGAGGGAATTTATGTAGTATAAGTATTTTTTTAATTGCTAAACCATTTAACATTATAATAGAATCATTTAGGCTGGAAAAGACCTTTGAGATTATCAAGTCCAACCGTTAACCCAGGACTGCCAAGCCCACCATTAAACCATGTCCCTAAGCACTGAATCTTAAACACTTCCAGGGATGGTGATTCCGCCACCCCTGGGCAGCCTGTCCCAGGGCCTGACCACCCTTTTGGGGAAGAAACTTTCCCCAATCTCCAACCTTGGGGGGGGGGGGGG
>JAVJGJ010000061.1:35944502-35954918 GCA_035590215.1 Microhierax caerulescens
GAGGACCCCTGACCTAGTCATTAAAGCCACAGCAAGGCAGTCGTCTCTTTACGGTGTGTTAATTTACGCTGGAGCAGAGGTGCCTGTTTGGTGTGCTCAGTAAGCTGGCTCAGCTGTGCACGGCCAGCCTGCGACTGAGAGGCTGCATCTGAAATCCGCATGGCAGGTTCTGTGGTGATCATTTAACTGAGACCTAATTCTGGTTAATTGGGCAAACCAGTAAATTATGGTTTTATTGTTATTCTATGTGTCTTTATACCAATGTGCTCTATTGACACAGAAACAAACAGTATGTCAAAATCATTGAATTAGTACAGCTTCTTAATGTATGCAGGGCATAAGTTTTTGCCAAGGAAGGTGCGAAAGTTCATTCTTCTAAAGAGTAAGTACATTGGGGGTAGGGGGGGAATATTACTGATTTTCAAATTAACAAAATCTCAGTGATTTGCAGTACGTGTAGACAGCAAATGCAGCAGTCATGATTACATAAATCAGCATAGCATAAATTCTTGTTAGTCATGTTCTTTTTTTATCATTGTTATTATTACAGTTCATCAGTAGGATATTTGCAGCCTCCTGGATCGGAGCAGATACAGTTTCCTCGAACAACATCACCGTGCAACTCTCAGCAGCTTCAAGGACAGCAGTGTGCAGGTTGGGGGAATTAAGTTTTTATTGGAAGACTTCAGAAATACCTAGCTGTTATTACAGTGGGTGATTGGATATTTGCTACTGAGGGTTTGATTTAGAATTACTATTCTTTTTCCTTCTGTGTTCCATTTTTGAAGTTATATTGGAGGCAGGTTAACTTGGCATCTCAATTTGTTTGTCATTGAAAGCTCCGAAGTTGCTTTCTTCGAATTCGGTAACGTACCTCACAGTGCCTTGCGTGTCTGCTTGTGAGTTGAGGCAGACGTGGGAACACGCTGTCAGCAGAATGACTTTCATCTTTCACTGAGCAGCTGTGTGGGTCTGAAAAGTTTGAGATTTGGGGTTACATTTGATAGGGTGAGCAAGGTACGCATTGGAAGCAGTATACTTGGCTCTTCTACTCCAGAAGCATTCTAGATTTCACTTAATGGAGTGGGAGCAGCGACTTTCTTAGGAGTTCCTGAGAAGAGGGTGAAAACTAAGCGTTCTGGGTTTGGATAGAGAGGAGAGGTAGCTTTGTGACCTGCTGAAAAGCTAAATGAACTACTCCGAAGCTTTGTGGGGTGTTCTGGTTGTGGTTTTTATGGTAGCCTTATTTCCTGCTTTTACTTTCATAGTTTATAACAACCATTCAAGTCAGAAGCCATCACCTCCTACATTATTGCCACCTTCATCAAAGTCAAAGCCACAACAGGCTGCTTCCATTGTGCACTACAGCATAGTGTCTCCACCCTCATCATGTAAAAGTTCGCCCACTGGCCTTTCCATCATGCAGCCAATAAAAGGTATATTTTATTGGGGTTTTCATCTAAGCCATTCTGTCTAGAAATCTGTTGTAAACTATCCCATTGATTTCATGTCTAACTGCTAGAACAACTTAACTTGAGCACCATCTCTGCAAAAGGCATTTTTCATAATTTTTCATCGAATTGCAGTTACTCTAATTTTTAGAATGACAACTTGGAACCTAAGTGAAACAATAGCCAACTTCACGGGGGCAGCCTGCAGCAGATGAGTGTCGCTTAGCAGAAGCACTTAAATCCAGTTCAGAATGTTTTGATTTACAAAATATTTGGGCAGTTTTTAGAAGGTGTATAAATAGCAGCCTCAATGGCATGTGAAAACGGAGGCGACACAGAGCTTGTATCCATGAAATGTTTAGGAATGTTAATATCCAAACACTTAAAAATTCTGACTTTCCAACCATAAAATTGATGGACTGGTCAGGAAATGAAGAGCACTAGGGCTGGTCTCCAAACAAGAGGTGACAGAACGGTCCCGTGATCGTAGCGGTACTGTCTTCACTTCACTGACAGGGAGTCTGATACGTTAGAGGTTTGGTTGCCCCACAAGGGGTAATCTCAAACACTGCTATCTCAGTATTTTGCAAGCAGGCAATAGATTAAACAACCCTAGGTCAGTGACTGAGGTTCCACTGCAGATGGCGTGCTTCTTACAAACATCTATCTTTTTAAGTTAATTTTAGAGCTGTTTATTAGTAAATAGATAACATGCAGTTAAGTGGCAAGGTAGCTGAGTTAGCAGTGTATTATAGCTCATGGGCAGGTTTGGGTTTGTGTCCGTTTTGTTTCCATTTTGCTTCAAGTCTGTTTGGCTTTAAATCTAGAAGTGTCTTATTTCAGGATATCCAAAATTGGTCTCACGCTAGTTTGTTCTTCTACCCTCCTGATCTATCCTGGAAATGCTGGTTTTATGCAGTTTTGAAGGCCTGGTTCAAACCTGTTAAACTGTGATTTAAAGAAGGTTGGGGAAGGGGGAAAGCCCTCTAACACAGGGAGGACAAATTCTGAGAGAATCAAGAAAAAACATGCTTTTCAGTAAGTGATGCTGAGATGATGAATCAAGGCCACTGAGGGAAGGGTCATGAGGACATACGCAGACAATCAGCGGAGTTGTGTTTCTTTTCATTTGAAAAAGTTATAATAGAGGACCAGACTGCAAATGTGGGAAGCCTTGCAAGGATTTCTTCTGGGTTCTGACAGGTGGTAAAGTGTCTGCGAACTGACTTAAGTGTTCTATGACACTTCATTTTGTCAGGATGCTTGTTTAGGAAAATAATTCCACTTACTTTCATTTACTGAAATGCTGTGGAACTAGAAGTAGCAGAAGGAACAAGTTTTTCTGGATGTATGAATTTCTCTTGTGCAGTTTAAGTAGCATTGTCAGATTGTGACACTATAGAAATATTCTTAATGTGGCTTTTATAGGGACAGAGCAGGGAATCTTAAATTTATATCCTCTGCCAAAGTTGGCCAGACACCTGATGCTTCCATTTCAATCTGTAAACACATGGGTAGAACTTCTTGCCTTTAAAAAGAAAGTATAGATGTGAAAATATTGCTAATGTTATTTCATTTATTCTTACAAATATCAGTATAGTAAATATTTCAGCATACAGTTTAAAAAAACGGATATAGTTTTAATATTATGAATTCATTATTCTGTGTTGTTAGGTTTGCTTTTTGAAGGAATCTCCTTTTTGTGAAGCCCAGGGTAGTGAGAACAATAGCCCATTTTAAAAAATACAGAGTATAAAAAGAGTTCATCTTCTATCTTGACTGCTCCGAACTGATGCTATGACGTAGGTAGTAAATTGAGAAGATTGTAGACTCCCTCTTTAAAGGTGGATGATTAAGTGGTGTTTAAACCATGCGTTTTAATCATGGTTTCTGAGAAACACTATAAACAGTGGGTAGAGCGGAGAAGGAAATTGCAAACAGCCATTTACAAGTAAACAGGACGTTATATAAAGTACCTGGGACAGAGCCAGGTCAGAGGGGGAAGACAGCTTCTCTGTCAGGCAGCCTCCCCTCATGCGAAAGCTGACGGAACAGCGCTGGCTGCTGAGCTGTTCCCCCCTGACTTGGGCATTTCTGTAGCTACCACAGCAGCTAAGTGGAGTGATAGGATGTGGGGATCAATTTGTGGTCTCTGCCCAGAAAAACGTTTCTATATAGAACTTGTGAACAAGGGTAATTTTACCTCAGACTAAAGATTGATTCCAGGTCTTTCCGATGCGTGCCATCATATCAGAGAAAGCATTTTGAGTCTGTACTGCTGTGTATCACGTAAAATTAATCGGGTAACTTCTATTTCTAAATTAAGCATATTTTTGCTTAATATCACACGTTGGTCAACACATTGCTCTGGCAGTAACTACAGTGAATGTTGGATACTTTCAACTACTATTGAATTGAATTATTCCTTTCAAAAATATTCTTGGTAGTGAGTTTCAGTGGTTTCACTATCTGTTTCTAGTTCTGGGAAGCCTACTTAACTACCACAGATTTATCGGGTATTGGAAATGTAATTGTACAGAAGATACTGCTGTAGCTTTCTAGAATTCCGCAGCTTATTTAGCAAAACATTCATTATATTATATCCCCCCTTTTTTTTCCCCCCCTTTAATTCACATCAGTTCTGCTGAAAGGAAAATCGGAATGCATGATGAACTAACTGTATCCTGCTGATCTCTTGTCTTGTAGCAGTAGCACCACCACCAGGTGGAGGAGTAGTAATGATGCAGCTAAATATACCTAACAATCCTCAGCCTCGGAACCATTCACCTCCGCAGTGGAAACAGAATAAATATTACTGCGATCATCAAAGGGGGCAGAAGGCCACAGAACTTAGCACTTTAGACAGTGCTGCACAGGTATGAGGTTTTTTGTTTTGTTTTCCAGGATGATTTAAAATCCGTATAAATTGCATCTTCACATGTTTTTTACAAAAGATTTTTGGGGAATAAGAGTCTGCTCTGATAATACTATTGTTTTAACTCTGCTTCAGTCTTTGAATGCTGTAGGTGGTGGTTAGCTTGTTCAGCTCGGTATTTTTTAAAACACTGACTTGTTGTTTATTCCAGTTGCAGCATAGTCCTCAACTAGGTAGTCCTGTCACCTCACCAGCCCAATCACCAGCACCAGCTCAGCTATCAAACATGAAGAACGTCCGTCCCACGTTAACACCTCTTTCTATTATGTCCCAGTTTTCTAGACCTTTTGTCCCTGGACAAGGTATATTTTCAGTTCACTGAAATAATTGTTTGTCTGTTTTCTAACTGAATGTTTTAAGATACAAGCTACATGAAGATTTTTCTGACAAAACTGTGGCTCCCTTTAGCAGGAATGCTATTGAAGCAGGATCATCAAAATTAGCCGCTCAAGTATCATGTAAAATTCTGCCTTCTCTCTCTGCACTGATACTGTCCCCTGTATTCTCAAAAGCTTTTGGTGGTCTTGTTATTGTGAGAGCTTCTATAACCCACTGGCTTTCTTATACGTGAAACTCCCCATTTCAGCACTGAAAATATTAATGCTTGATATAGTTTAGCTTCAAGTTGTAAATGTAAATCAAGAACTTGACACACATTATCACGAAGGCAATAATTTAGAGCTACAAAGATGAAATAAATAATGTGGGACTAGCTGATCTTAATACCTTAGGTGGGCATATTGAATTTTTGGGGAAAGGCTATAGAAATGCAATGTTGAGATGAATGTTCTGCCAGACTGGCTAGTTAGTGGTGTGCTGAATCAAACCACCACCGAAGCGAGAATTCTTCATTCTTTTATAGAAAAACTAGCGTGATGGGACTAGAGCCTCTAGCCAGTGCTGATGCTGCTTCAATTAGTATTTCAGATGGTGCCCATTCAAAGACAGAAATAATTCTTGAAGAAGAATTTCAGTCCTCTGCTGCCATGTTAACTGAAAATAGAGAGGTTTTACTGAGATGTGGTAGTTGATGATGTTTAAAAACCAAATCATAAAAAAAATCCCTTTCTCAGTGAGCAGAGATGTCCTGGTGTAATTCTCAAACTCAAAATTAATGGGTCTGGTTTACAGAAATACTTTACAGAAACACTTGCAGAAAATTCTGTGTATCTTCCTTATTGATAAAGAAAATCTTATTTTGTCTGTCTGATCTGCTGCATAATCTTTACATCATTGCTTTGTATTCCAATGTTGTAAAAATTCCAGGTTCCCTGCTGTAAAGCGTACCTCTCGAGTTTCTTAATCTTCTGTGATTACTAAAAACTTCTCTTCCATTGTCTTTGTGGATCCTTGGAGCAGATAGGAATGTGAAGATGTTACTGGCTCTAATCAGGGATATAACCAGGAAAATGATTGAATTAGTACACTGAGAGAGCTTTTGCTTTTGCCTTATTAACCCCATTTTGAAGTGAGAGGATTTAGATAAGACTGCAGTGAAGAAAAAATGTTGTGTTTTTCAGTGTAGTCCTTAAAGCAAGAAAGCTTGTACCTTTTCACCTTGCGATCTGACTGACTTACATTTATTTCATCGTGCCAAATCTGACTTTGTTGCCCTAGCCAAATACACTGCTTTGTGCGGTGCGTAGTTATTCTGCTTTCTCTTCCGTCTAAGATATACATTGTAAGAGAACCTGGATGAAGATGTCATGTAACAGAAACCCTCTTCTAATTACCTTTCTCTTTAAGGAGATGCCAGATACCCATTGCTCGGCCAGCCCCTGCAATACAATCCACCATCTTTATTACGTGGACAAGTAACAAGCCAACAGGTATTAAAGAGAACAATCTCCTGGCAACGCTGAGAAAAACAATTCAGGAGTACCATTATACCACCACGAATAGGGGAACATGTTACTGCATTAGAAAAGTAGTGGAGTGGAAGGTGCTTGCATTCCAGTAATGGGTTTACTCTGTGTTAATACATCCCATTGTTCTTTGTTGTTGTATTCTTTAAAAAAAAAAAAAAAAAAATAAAAGGTGGGGAGAAACATTTTCCTGAAATTTAGTGTTAGGCATAGTGTAGGTTATGGATTACTTTTTTTTTTTTTTTTTTTTTTTAAGCAATTCACCAGTAGTTCCAAAAGGAACATTCGCTAAAAGGATTTTATTTTATTATTAAAAAACAGAAAATAGATGTAGGTGTTTCCAAACAAAGAGTGGGTTCGTTTCCTATAAGAGAAACAAAATCAAAATATTAAGTGTTAACCAAGCTAAAAAGTTTTGCTATTTAATTTTGGGGACACACAGACTCCCCCACCTCTGCCTTGCTCAGTTCCACCCAAGATCAGCCAGAAGATGTGATGGTTGGGGATGGGGGCTGGGTTCATCCAAGAAGTTTTAAGGCATTTCCCCCCCCCCCCCATCATTTCCTGTGAAGCCAAGGATTGAATGTGCCTGACTGCAGGATTGATAAACTGCAAGACTAAAATTGGACGTGAAAATCTTTTATGTACCATGCTAGCGCGGGTTATTTTCCAGACATTCCCCTGCACCATTTTCCACTGAGCTAACTTAGAAACTGTAAGATCCTGGTGCATTGCCATTAAAGTACATCGTTTATGTCAATTTTTCCAGTGTCAACCTGGAAACAGACATGGAAACAGGGGAAAGAAACCAGCAAAGAAGGCTGCTTCCGCAGATCTTGGTGCAGGAGAACCAGGTATAGAATTGCTGATTCACACAGTCCTCCAGAAAAATGAGTTATGGTGATGGGCTGGGAATGTAACAAGAGAAGCACAGGTAAGAAAAAGGCCAGAATGAAGAGTAACTGGACAGCAATGGACGTGGCAAACACTGGAAACGTAAAGCTGGAGAGGGAGGGGAAAAGAAAGTGTAGGTTTGAAGGCTGGAGAAAAGACCAGAGAGGATCAGGATTGGACAGTACTAAAAGAAAAAGCAAGTTTGTCAGTTTACTGGATGTAAGTTCTATTATATTGTTATATTAAATATTATTATTATTATACTAAATATACATACTGCTGCTTCCTTACATTTGCATGAAATGTGAACTCAAACCACAATTAGTTTGTGGGTTTTTTTTCCTTTTTTCTCCCATGTAATATAAATAAGCGCATGGATTTGGGGGACTTACCAGGAGATTTACAGATTAGCTCCTTGGGGTTGGTAAAGATGTCACCCAAATAAAACCTGACATCATCTATCTTTGTATCTACTGGAAAGAATTGTTGTTCCAGGTGTTACCTACTATCAGCTCTTGCAGAAAGTTACAGATAAATGAGCCTTTTCTAAAAATTTACTGGGGAGAATATTTTGAGAGAAGACAGACTAGTTTTCTAGCCTGCTGATGTGTAAAGCGTTAATGGGCAAAGCCAGTGAGATGCTATAGTGAGTTCTCAAACCTGCTGCAAAATTAGGTGTTGATTATTCTATTATTTTTCCCTCTCTTAAGGGCCCTCTTTGTATTCTCAGCTTTTATTTGTACACTTATAGCTGTAAGCAGTTCTAAATGTGAAAGCAAAAGGCTTTCCAGAATACGGGAAAGGGAATGCTTGTGTATTTGGTATCAACCATCTGGAGACACAAGTATGAAATACAATTATTTTTCCCTTGTGCGCATTGTATCATTAAGTACAATGACCAATTTAGATTCCATGTTTTTCTTGTTTCAGTTGTGGGAAAAGTTCTAGAAATTACCGAACTGCCAGAAGGCATAACTCGTATGGAAGCAGAAAAACTATTTGGAGAACTTTTAAAAGTTGGTGCCAAGATTCGGTGGCTAAGGGATTCGCAGTGTCTACAAACACAGCAGCAGCACCATCGTCGTTACTGTGGCAGCGGAGACAGCAGTGTGAACACGGAGTCATCCAAACCTAGTGACTTGGCTTCCACTTACACGGTTCTAGCTACGTTCCCTACAATGTCAGCTGCTCAGAACGCGTTGAAGAAACAAAGTAGTACCTCAGTGAACAAGTTTAGGCTGAGAACGAGCAAGAAGCACTACGACTTTCATGTTCTGGAAAGGGCTAGTTCTCAGTAGCAGTGACATCAGTGGACACTCAGCCTTCACTACTTCAATGCCCTCCTCTCCTTGATTGGCATGATGTCACGGGGTTTCTGCTCTCTTCATAGAGACTCCTGGGATGTTTTGTCATATGACATTAGCCACTGAAGAATAAATAACCCAGTGATCCAGCAAGATGAAGAAAAAAAAAAAAAAAAAAGAGTTAATCCCAGACAATAGCAAGGAATCATCTTTGAGACAAGCAGCTTTCTACAAGGAATGCTGTTGAAATGCCCCCTACTTTTATAGTAGTTTTGTTTTATATTTTTGAATTCTTGTATCAGATCCAAAGTTCTATTGTACAGCAAACGTTCATAAGAATCCATATTCAGATTTGTATTTTATAATCCCTTTTCACAGCCAGCACACAGCTGTCCATTCCAAGGCAGGAACCTGAGGATTGGTGGAGAGGAAAGTAGAACCATTTTCAGTGATTTACACTCATTTTCTGGCAAACTACCCCATATCTTCAAGTTAACCTGTTCTTTATCCCCTGTGTTTTTTTCTTTTTCTTTTTCTTTTTTTTTAAGGAAAAAAAAATAGTAACTAACTCCTTAGATGGTGGTCTTCTTTTGAGATTCATTTGAGCAATATCAAAAGAAATTACGAGTAGGTTGTACCTGTGAGGGATTCACTTCTGATCTGACTAGTTTAATAATTATTTAAAGGGGAATATGAATAGGTTACAAAGAATGTTCACTGAATCACATTTTAATATTTCTTCTTTTTAGCAAAAGTGTGAAGAAACGTATCTTCACAAGTGACAAAATGTTTGCACTTTAATTGTGTTCCCACCAGTATGGATCTCTTTCTCTTCCTTTTCACGCTAAGATAATTGTGTTTGATAAGTGCTGGAAACCTTTTTAATGGTTTTAAGTTTTCATCATTTGCAGATGCTCACTGGACATTAAAGATTCATTGCACATAAGTGAAACAAACATTTTTCAATTTGTGTAATTTGCAAGGCTGTACAATGTGTGCTGATGCAAGCCTTTTTCAGTTCAAGAAAATAAATGTTTACAAACAAACTTTTTCAGTGCACTTGTTTAAACTTCTAGGAGTCTTCTGAAACCTGGCTGAACACATTAATGGTTTGGATTCCTTCAAATGTGAGGAAAAAATATTAGAACTTTTCAAAGAACCCACTATTGCTGTTCCTCTTCTTGAAGCATTTATTTATGTTATCCTGCCCTTCATAGTTTTAAAATATTTCCCTATATAAGTAAACAGAGAAATTAATCAAATACCGTAAAGGACTGCTCCTAGGCTTTTTTATTTTTAGCACAGTCAGTGATTTGCAGTGTAGATGAGCAAGTGCTTGTTTCCTCAAGGCCGTTGCTTTGTAAACAATGCATTTGTAACATCTGTAAGTGGAAATTCAAGGTAAACATTATGCTTAAAAACAAAAACATATTCCACAAATCCAAAAGAATTTAGGTGCCTAAATCAGCATTAATTTTCATCTTCTATACCAAAAAAAACTATCCCTGAGCAACCAAACATACAAAAAGTGGCAAGAACAGTCCTATACATGTTCAATTCTTAAATCCTTCATGTGATGAATCAAAGTACTCAGAAGGAAACTGACCTGTCTGGGAATAATGTAGCCTAATAAATTACGTATATGGGACTTGAGTCTGCAAAATGCTGTAGTGACAGGTATTTGCAAGACTAAAGGTAAACTTGTGCTCAGACGTTCCCCTAAAACACAGGGGAAAATGTTCAGCTTCAAGTGGTGGCCGAAAGAAAAATCTACTTACGCCTGTCTGCTTTTTTAAAAGGATGGTACTTCTTTGCATTCAAATTCTTACGCTGCTACTTGACTGAATATACTACTTGAATGAGAGGATATATTTCTTCCTCTTCGGGCTGGATTTCTGTAGTTTACTACACCCAAAACCAAAGATGAGGCGAACCTCAGTTACACAGATTGTAGTATTTCCCTCCTC
>JAVJGJ010000061.1:35962647-35976514 GCA_035590215.1 Microhierax caerulescens
GTGTCTGCAGTGGGAAGACCCCATGCAGGGGCAGAGCCAGGACCAGGTGTGAGGAGCCCTCCCCCGGGGGGGCAGGGGTGGCAGGGGCAGTGTGTGGCCACAGCCCCCATTCCCCACATACTCAGGCAGGAGGGAGGGAAAATCTGAAGTTGTGCCCAGGAAGAAGGGAGGGATGGGGGAAGAAGGTGGTTTGTTTTTTTTATTTCTCATGATCCTACTCAGACTTTTGATTGGCAGTAAATGAAATTCATTCTCCCAGAGTCTGTTTTGCCCATGACAGTAAGTGGTGAGTGACGTCTCCCTGTCCTTATCTCGACCCATGAGCCTTTTGTTGTATTTTTTCTCCCCTGTCCAGCTGCGGAGTGATAGAGCAGCTTTGGTGGGCAGCTGGTGTCCAGCCAAAGTTAGTCCATGAAGATTTCAGTATTTTTTTTAAACTAAAATTGTCCACAACTGGCCTTTTCTTGTAGGTGTGTGTTTGTGTTGACTAGGAATATGTAGATGTACAGAATGGAGATAAATTTATGATGGCAGGATGTCACCTAGTTCATAGAATCATCACATGGTTTGGGTTGGAAAGGACCTTAAAGATGATCTAGTTCCACCTGCCCACCTCCCACTAGATCATGTTGCTCAAAGCCCCATCCAGCCTGGCCTTGAACACTTAGTTTTGACAGTATGGTATGCTGTAAGGATTTGTTTTGCTTGTTCTTAGGAGGCCTGGAAAAGGGCAGCCATATTTCCAAAATGGAAGAGTTGGAGAGTTCTGCTGAGTTGTGGTCTGCCCTGGGAACACAGGGGTCAGGGCAGCTGAGCTACGATGGAGCTGGTTGCGAAGGAATTCTGTTAGACTTGCTGGGAGAGGGAATTGAGAAGCCCAAGAATTGAGGTTCTTACCATGTGTGGAAGCAGGCATGTTTGAAGGATGCTGGGTGCAAGAATAGTCTTATTTTTATGCTAGCAGTGATTAGGTTTGTTGTTTGGGTAAAGCCGCATTCAAAACTACGCCATTGGTGGTGATGGTAACTTTGAGTCTTTGCACTATATGCTTGCCCATAGATGTCAGAGACAAGCATTTGGAAGCAGCTCTCAGAGTAGGAAAAGTGCTTCCAGGAGTGTTGAATGTTTCTGTTTTGCATTGTACTCTTTGTCCAGTAATGTATATAGGGACAAAAAAATAATAAAGGGGAAAAAAATTAGTGAAAGAAATGGAAAATACAAATTAACTGTAATTTTAGGATGGCCACTGTGGATGGTAGCTATTAGATACAGGCTTGACAAAAATTTTTGATGTGTTGCGAGTCCTTCGCTGTTTGGTTTCTGCTACCATCTGTCTGTATGTCTCTCTCTCTTCACAGCACTTTCCTAAACATGCACTAGAAAATGAAGAACTGGATTATTCTTTCTGATTCTTGAATATTTTCCAGTCAAGCAAGGAATAACATGGCTTTTTATCTTAACAATGAGGTGGTGTTTGTGGCTGCAATTGCATGATGTTCAAACAGGTTTCTTTAACATTTTTGTTTGCAGCTATAATCCTGACTTTTTTTAGTTCAGTTTTTAAAACCTTCACAGCATATTCTGGTGATGCAGTTGTGTAAGCATATTAAAGATCCAGTTAAATTCATGGGAAGTTGCAATAAAAGAGGTTGCTTCATACTCTCCAGGAAGCATGAGGTGAAGCGTGCCAGCCTTACAAAACTGATTTTAAATATTAAGGTGAGACGTGAGATTAGAGGCTTCTGTACACGAAGAGCGAGGAAGTTGTGTTTGGGGACCAGACCAGTTACTTTGTGGCATCAAATAATTACCAGTAAGTTCTGCAGCTGCACAAGGAAAAAGTATTGCTGATGCTGAAGCAGGTCTGGTGAATGTCTCTGGTGTCTTGGTGTCTTTTTGGGAGCTGTTCCGCAGATTTTCTAGGCTGCGGAGTTAAAAAACTCATTTCATTATTTGACTTATTAATGTAAAGTTAATTGTTCATATGGTATGAAACTTCCTCACATTCCAAGTTAGACATGTTCTGGTCGTGAAAATCCCAGGCCACTCATAAAAAGTGCCTTTTGGAAGAAAAGTGAAGGGGTATGGGGGTGCAGGATAACAAACTTCAAGGTTAAATGTTTGTGTTTCTTTTTAGTAACATTGCTAGAAACACAGCTTCCTTTGTAAGAAAAATATCTAAAAGTTATGAACAAACTAATTTGCAGTCAACAAGCTATTTGTTAGTATTTTGTAGACAAGCTTTATCAAAGCACTTTTCAAATTAAATATGTGAAATGATGCAAAGGAGGAGGAGAACAGCTTAATGTCCTGGCTTTCTGTCATTTCCAGAGTGGGCAATCCTTATTACTGAGTAGTTATGAAATGCTGGACATTGAGAAGTCAGCTGGCCTTTTTATCTCCCTTATTCTCAAAGGAAAACACTTTTCCCTGATGACTCTGCGTGGAGGAATAGGGGAATTGAAGTCTTTTGAGAACCTGTGATGGTTTTGAGTAAGTTCCTTGTACAAGACATAAATCTGCAGAAAAAGTCTCTTCCAGTTACCTGAATCACGTGAGAAATGATAGATATGTTTCCCCTGTGTAGATATCTAAATTTACCTGTCCAAATTTAAGAGGTCAACAAGCGTGACTGCAAATTGTGTGCAGGTGTTTCCGCCAAGTGAAATAAAGCGATGCTTTTGTTTGAGAAACTAGAAAGCCGAGAGTCTTGGGAACTAGAATTCTGAGACGGTTGTGATAGCTCAGTGTTTAGCAGGTTACGAATTATGCCAAATTCTGTTTAGCTTGACCTCTTGACTTCTCTGATGCTTTTCCTGTGACCTGGCAGTTTTCATTTCAGGATATAATTACTACTACAAAACCGTAAGAAATGAACCTTAACCCCCAAATGAGAAAGGCTTCTCAAAAAAAGATAGATGAGAATAAGCAACTATTCTGTGGGTAGTCACAATATTAAACTGTGTTTCACGGCACAGAACTTGATAAAATATGAGTTATCAGCATTTTCATTCATGGGTCATGTCTCTGGGAGACTGTACTGTGAACAGGCTCTGACCTGTTTGTGCCTTCCAGCATTCTTGTTCTACACCATTTGTTTGTATGGAAAACTTAGTGTTAGGCAAGTATTTAGATATTTTTAGTAGCCTAATCGGATGAGCACATGTGCTTTTGAAAAAGTGTGTGGTGAGGCAGCTGTCTAAGCAGTTGGCCGTGGGGGAGGAGGCTGAACCACTCTTGGCAGAACAGCTGCACTCATTGACCGCAGTTGGAATCCCTGCACTTAAAGGAACAGGAAAGGTTCCTACATAAAATATCCTAAATATTTACTGGCTTGTGTAGAACTACAGTAATAGAGATGTATATTTTCTCACTTGCTCCAGTGATTCCAGGGGAAAATCAAGACACTTTTCCAAAATCAGTGTATTGGTATGTGTGTCTCTGAGAAGCAATGTGGCCAGGCAGTCATGGCCTTAAGGCAGTGGTGCTTCACCAGGAGACTCCACTAGAACTGCTGACCTCTAACAAGTAAAGAATACTGTGTGAAATGCAACTGGGATGAAACAAACAAATGGTTTGTTGTTGGCATTGAATAATGGGCTACTGTACTTATATACTTGTGACTCAGATTCCTCACCAAGAGTACAGTCAATTCCAAGCTGCTAGGAAGTAATACGGATTGAAGAGAAACAGATGGTTGCAGGCCAGTTGACTTGTTGAAAGGTGGTTAATATTCATCGGGATCTACTAACCCATATCCTCGCTAAACCGGGGTGCTTTGAAAGATGTGAGATTGATGTGTTTCTTCTGATTAAAATAACACCTCTGAATCTGTGGTCCCAGAGCACCTTTTCAGTCTCCCTGACTTAAGTAGCTCCTCTTCTACTGTTCCTCTTGTTTCTCTGTGTTCTTCACTCCTTTTCCTCCCCTCCTACCATTACAGTTATGTCAGGAACTGGAATACAAAAGTAGTTACAAATAATCCTGCAAATAAATGTTTCTTGGTTTGTGGTGGTTTGGGTGTTGGGTTTTTTTAAAAACACCATTGAACTGTGAAACCTCGTCTGCTGAATTATGTGTTTACAAGGAGTGGAAAGTACAGTTTTACCTCTTAGCAGCTGGTCTACCAATATGTAATTAAATTTAAAATGAGGGGTGGTGGATAGTTTTAGCATGTCAGCAGGTCAAGCTTAATGTCAGGGAGAAGCAATGGTTCCCCCTGTGCTATGGGATTCTCTTTGCATATTACAAGAGTATAGTGGAGCAAAATACTAAAGAGTAAGCATACTACTCCCTGTAACGTGAGAGTGAGGTCTTTCGGTAGTTGTGCAATTAGATGATGCAGTCAAACCAATCTTCAGACTTCCCATCACCTCAGTTCCTCTGTCTCTGTTCCATCTGAGTGGTCTGGTCCTTTCAGCTGAACGATGGTGAAAGCTACGTGCTTGCTGGCTGGGAAGGGGGTTTGGTGTATCATGTTTTTGGCATGTTAGCAAGGTGAATCAGCCAGAGTGAACTGTCTCCAGATTATCAAAAAAATTATAAACAGACTTGAAAATAGTCACGAGAGTGGCTTTCAAAGGTGTTTTCAAGCAATTGAAGCAAAGGTTCAATCAGATCAGAAACAGCAATTTGTGATGGGTTTAGCTTCACACGTGTGCTGTATCTTGCAGGTGAGGATGAACAATCTACTGAGATGGCTGCCAGGTGGGAAGATGAGAAGGTGACTGAAGCTGCCTCAGATGGTTTTGTTGCTATTAAAATTGACTCCAAAAGGTTTGATCCTATTCTAATTCTGTCTCTTATTATAAATATTTCATTGATGATGAGAGTAGGAGGCTTTTGAAGTCCTCGCCCTGATTTGGAGGTAGTCTAAATACAAGGTTCCAGAGCATAAGTGAATTTGGTACTCCTGAAGGCACTAGAGCCTGAGAAAATTCCAAATTTCAAAATTCACCATTGTGTTCTGGAGAATATTCATTGCATATTTAGGACTGTTATTTGAGTACTAGTAAAAGAATGCTCGAGGTTGTCCTTTTTCAACAGGAAGAGACACACAAGTTATGTAAAAAAGCTGGAATCCAATGAAAGGCCTCTCGAGGCAGTGCTTGATTTGCCAAGTTACATACATTGTAAAACTCTCATGAATTCAGAAAGATAAAAATCTGTAAAGCCCCAGAGAAAAATGCGTTTGTCTCTATTGTAACACGTTGAATAGAGAAGCATTGAAGTTCCTGGGTAAAATTGCTCAGCTATTTTTGTTACGTTTAAGTGTTCCAGTCCATGTGCAGAAAGTGCATTGGCATTTCCCAAAACGGTATTATTTTTAAATGCTCTATAGACATTTTACTAGACTTACTGTATTGTTTGCACTCAGTAGACTAGATGTCTTGTTGCTGAATTGTTCTTAGTGCTGTTTCCCTAAATCTTACTTAGTGAACTGTGATAACCAGGGATTGTCACCATGTCAACGCTTACGCAAAATGTTAATGAGAAGATGCAGTGCAAATTTGCTTTTACTGTTCTTTCAAGTATTTAAATAGTTTTGTGTGTGGTAGTAGGACAGTTATTTTTATGATGAAAGACTAAAACTGAAGTTGTTGCAAAGTGGTTGTGCCTCCTAAATGAATCTTTTCTTTTCAACAGTGAAGCATGCCTGCAGTTTTCTCAAATCTGTATCCTTTGAGGTCAATTTAGATGCTACATTATGATTACAGATAATTGCTCTTTACAAGTTAACAGTGTTCTTAAGACAAACATTTACAAGCAATGTATTATTAAAAATACTTTTTATGGCACAAAAATATGCAATAAAGTGTGTGGTTGAAAGGTAGTATCTATGTATTTAACTTGCCGTTAGTTCTTAGAGAAGGTGAACAAGTTGGGATTTTTTAATGTTAATCCTATGTAATTCTCCGAACAGAAAATTATCCAAAGCTTTATGTAAACAAAATAACCCCTGCTATTACTAATCTGCGTTAGAAAAGAAGCAAGCGATGCTTTAAATTACTAGCTGGAGTTTGGAGTTACGAAGGAGGAAGAACAAGTAGCGGCAGGGATTGTACCAGATACCCAGGTGTGAAGTTAGGTGCACATCTGCCTGTCTTCAGCAGTTCGCTGCCTGTAGCCCAGGAATTCTGTGTGATGTCAAGGAAGGCGATTCAGTGCCTAAACTTGGATTTTCTTAATGCTGTAAAGAATTCATTACTGAATTGTAATACATAAGATGTTGTCTTGCACTAAAACAAAATCTTTCAAGTCAAAGCCTAATCATTTGTTGGGTATGTGTGAGCTGGAGAAAAATATGTTGCTTTAAACCATTACCAAGAAAAGAAATACTAATCAGTTGTATGTAATGTTTTCCAGCATTTTTGCTAGCGTCCTTTTTTTAATTCTTTCCCTTGGCACCGACTAGCGGAGACAGAATGCTGGGCTAGAAGCTTCTGTAGGAAGGACTTCTGCTTTTGCTTTTAAAGTTACTCTGTGAACTTACATCATTTGTTGCCCTTAACTGCTGCTGTGCAGATCCCGTAGTGTGCGTTCCATCCAGTTTTTTTATAGGAGACAATGGAATCCCTTTGGAAGTAATTGCTGGCAGTGTTTCTGCTGAAGAGCTTGTTACCAGAATCCATAAAGTTAGACAGGTAACGCTTGCTCACAGGCTGCATCTTGCAGATTGGGTTGGGTGTGCTCACATGTTCCAGATGGGAGATGTGCCTGGCCCTTAGCATGTGTCTGGGGGAAGTACAAGTCACTGGTTCTGTGTCCTTCCAGCCACAAAATCTGCAAACTTCAATTCAGTATGCAGACTGAACGGGCTGGGAGTGCTGTGCACAAGTGCTACGTTGCTTACAGATTGCTTTGTAACAGCTGTGTAACCCCTACAATGTGGAAGAAATATATCAAGAACTCTATGAACTGGAATGGCACCCAGTGACTCTTTATTTCATACGTGGGGTTTTTTTTAATACTGTTTTGTAATGTGGATTTATAAAATGATGCTGTGGAATGTGATACACATATAGATTTATCACTTTGATTTCAAGTGTAAGACTAAAATTAGGAAAAAATATGAAATCTATGATTGCGTTGTGCTTAACAATATGTGATAATTTTAGGTTTATATGTCAAATAGGACTGATTCTCCAAAATAGTTTCATTTTGACCTTTGAACCTGTGGAAAATATTCATAGTCTTGGGTTTTTCCCTCCAATTTCTTAGATGCACACAGTAAAAGGGCAGCCTTTGGAAAATGGAAGTCAGTCACCTGCTCCCTGTCCCTCCTCTCACTCTGATGGTGCTTCAGAAAATACACAGTCCAGAGCAGCCGAGCTTTGTGACTCTCCTGAGTCCATTACATCTGAGACAATAAGACCTTCTGCTGGTAATGGTTAGTAGTTTTACACAAATGCTAGCTAATTTCTTTTTGAAGTAATTGTCCTTCTTTTGAGTTGTAATATGACGGTACATAAAAGGCAACATATTGAGTGGACTTGTTGAGGAAAATCTTGGGTATCCCAGAATGCTTCTTGCAAGTCCAGAGGGGAGAATAACTTGTCAATCTGCTCAGTTTTAATGAGTGAGGAATCGATGGTTTGTAATACAATAAAAACTTTGTACACTTTCTTGAAAAAGGATGAATTAAAAAAAGTTTCCTTGGTTTGGTAACATGAAAAAACAAATTGTTGCAGGGGAGGAGTCTAAACAGTAGAACCTTGTATCTCCTCAAGATAGCCTAGTTGCTGCAAATTATGGCTGACAATGAGCATATTTTTTTATAAGGAATACACCTTTTATTTTTCTCTAATGGTTTTCTTATAAATCACTTGAAGATGGAGCAAATTTAGGTCAAGCAAGCCAGGAAGCAACTAATTCTTCAGATGGGCAAGTGAGTGATGCTCAGCCTGTGAATGATCTTACACTTAAAGTAGAACGGTAAGTTGTCTTTTGCAGACTTCCTAATGTATTGTATTTGTTTCTTAGGAAGCAGTTTTGTTGTTTGGGGCTTTTTATTTGTTTTTAACAAACAGGCTTAATTACATGATTTTAGGTGCTGTTATCTGGCAAGCATTTGTATGATCTTACTTGTGTTTAGATGTCTGTGACAATAGTAGGGTTGATAAAAAAAATCTTTTAAATTAATATCATTTTCCAGTACTCTGAAAGAAAGAGGTAACCTGGAAAAATACAAACATTCACCTTAGATGCTTAAATAGAGACAGTACGTTTACTATTAAAATATTGAACTGAAAGCACTTGAAACTGGGGTAAAAGTGCTAACCAAGGTTGTGTACCTTGATGCTATCTTAATTTCTTTTTCTTGTCTATGTTATGACTGTTTGTAGTCTAGGTGTATTGAAAAAGCCAGCGGAATCCTATTCTGAGACTTCTGTTTTGATCAGTGAACTGTAATAAGGTCTGAGTAATGGTAGTTCTAGTATTTCAAAGCGTGGTAACCAGAAACGTCCGGTTCAATAATGGTTCATTCATTAAAATTGATTTTAAATACAGGATTTTGTGTATTATCTTATTTGTTAGCATCTGGAAGACTGATAATAGCCTATCTAAAATAAATAACACATACTCAGTAAACAGAATTATTTATACTGCTAAATATATTTTAAAACGTGTTCATGTTTAATTTCAGTTTTCTTCCGGAGTTGTTGGACAAGAAGTATAATTTTACTTACTGCTGATAAGAAAATGCTGTCAGTATTTTACTATGAATATCGAAGTTCCTTTCTAAGATGTGTGTTAATCTTGAATTATGTCATATTTGCATATATCTACAGTATTTCTTTCAGGGGAAAAAAAGAGGCAAAGGTCTGTGGTAATTCCCATTTTCTTTTTCAAAAAGGAAAACAGCTGCCACACAAACCAAATCTGTCTGTTTGTCTGACCTCTCGTGGCATTTGGCCAGGCCTGCCCTTTCCCCAGACCTAGAATATGTTGTAAATTACTATGGTTTCAAGTCAGTCCTTATGCTAAGACACCTTTCTGGCTACATGAGACAGATGCACGTGCATCTTTGTCAGTGCTCTATGTTACTCGCTTTCCATTGTAGGAAGCGATGTGCAGAAGAAACCAGATGGCTTAAATAGCAAAGAAGAGCCTGAGATTCAGTGTTCCTGTTCCCACAGATCATAAGTAGTGTTTGCTTATTGTATCTTTTACAAGTTGATTCAACAGTAAGAATATGTAAGAATCTTCATTTACTGAGTGGAAGGGGACAGAAGGAATACATTAAACTCCATTAAAAATTGGAAACCAGGTGGTGAATCACCACCTCATCTTTTTATGGATGCTACACCCGCATGTGAATGAATCATTACTGTTACACTAGGTATTAGCACCGTTACAGTTCATATTCATTTTCATGTGTTCCATTCTTCTGTAAGTATTTGCAAATGCTTCATTAACATTTAAAAATGTTAATAACAGATACTGCAGTTTTCAGACTTTTCACTTTGTTCTTCACATAGAATAACAAAAAAGCTTGAAGAAAGGCGAGAAGAGAAAAGGAAAGAAGAAGAACAGGTAACACAAAAATGTGAAACCACTTAGAATATTTTTTTTTTTATACCCTTATTTGAATAAATGCTTAATTCCTTTTTAAACAAGTGTTCTTCAATCTTGTCTTTTGTCCAAGGCAATTTTGTGGTCCAATTTTTATGTCTCTGTTATCTATTCAGAAAGAAATTAAGAAAGAAATTGAACGGAGAAAAACTGGTAAGGAAATGTTGGAGTACAAAAGACGACAGGAGGAAGAATTGACAAAACGTATGTTAGAGGAAAGGAACAGAGAAAAGGCAGAGGAGAAGGCTGCTAGAGAGCGTATAAGACAACAGATTGCAATGGTAAATTCCCCATTTTGGAGGGTAGCTTGCTGCTTCTCTCACAGGGGCACTATGTACTAAAATGATAAATTCTTATTTGGTGAGACTTGGAAAGATTGTCCATTTTTCCTTTTCGGAATCCTGTGGTCTTGTCTTGTTACAATTTATGTGGTGTTTGGGGTTGATGTTGCATTTCCTGTATATAAAATGAAACTTCTGCTTTCATATTTATGATGCTCTTACCTATCTGAACATACATAACTTTTCTGTTATGTTGCTTAAGCCCCATGGAGAAATATGATTTGAACATAAAAATAATTGCAATTTAAGCATGCTTCTGGAACAAAACCACAGGGAATACTTAATTGTGGAACATGCAAAAGAACACTGATCTCAAAACGATGGGGAGAATTATTTTCTAAGTTTGTATACATGTGTGTATGTATATGAATAGAAACAGTTTGTTACAATTGAAATCATTATTAGGTTTTGCCCTAGAACACTTAGAACTGTAATCCTGTAACTTTTCATAAGATCTTTCCTTTTCTTTTTACTAGAGTGTTAGAATTGCATGGCAAGACCATCTATTAACAACTGTTTGCGGGAAGTGACTCACTGAAAAGTGCGTTCTCTTGGCTAGTGATGTGAGATCGTGCAATGTGGCAGTGAATAATTCTTTGCAGCACTACTGTCTTTTCTCCGTATGGCCTGCTTCTGTCTGTACTTGGGTGCTCGTAGCTCTGTTTCAATGAACATTACGCACCAATTTATGGTAAAGAATAAAGGATCTCTTTGGTCCTTTCACAGGATCGTGCTGAAAGAGCAGCTCGCTTTGCAAAATCGAAGGAAGAAGCAGAAGCTGCAAAAGCTGCAGCTCTTCAGGCTAAACAGGCTGAAATAGAGGCCAGAAAAGAAGCATCTCAAAAAGAGCGAAGGTGAGTTGCTGTAGAGAAAGAAGTGCATGTTTTTTGGGGAGAGAGAGCGGTAAAGAAATTTGAACTTTGAAGAGATTTATTATATATCCTAATCTTATTAATTGATGCCATGTTGAACTGTTTAAAAATAGTGACAAAAAAATTGGCTTTTGTAATATTTATTCATAGCTATTTACATGAATATTACATTTTCTCCTAACTTTCATCTTTTTGACATTTCTGATTCTGAAACTCTAGGCATCTTTCTCTGTGTATTATTTTAGTTAGATGAGAGCTTTTTCTGTCCGATCTTTGATTTAAATACCGTGTATAATGGGGCTAGGTGGGGAACCAGAGAAGATAAGAACGTGGTAAGATCATGTCGAGACAGAATGACTAGATAACGTCAGAAGTGCACTGGGGAGGGTGGTGCCAACGCAGCTGTTTGGCTGTGCGTGCACTTGGCTTGGGTTCAGCAAGGCTTGATTGGAGTCATCAGCTGCCCATGTCAGAGCTGTCTCCTGCTTTGCCCAACACCACCGTTTTAAGAAATACTCTAACCTGTAGCGACCTTATGTGGAGTTACAGAGCCACTGTGAGTCTGGTACTGCCCATGAACAGAGGGCAAGCGGGGGAGTAACAGCTTGTGCTGGTGTTGAAACTCCAACAGTAATGCTGGGCCATGCCTAGTGGAGTATAGAATTACTTGCCAAGACAGCTTAAATGCCTGTCCCCTCACATAGTACAGCTTGACAACAAAACAGCTTGAAGAATAGAAGTAATGCAGGCTACACGAAAGAAACATAGCTTACTCATTTCTTCAAATATCTCATTCACTTACTCATTTTTTACACAATTAAAGTAAATATCTTGTTTGAATGGCGATGGATTTTGGACTGTGATAAAAACCAGAGATTTTATCTCTGTGATAATATTGTGAGATACAAGCAGGTGGTTATCAACTGTAGATCCAAACGTATAACCCATCTGCAGTGCCTTGTGTAGGATGACTGTCCCCCTTTTCCACATTGATACTACCAAGCTAAAGCCCCAGGAGCATTTGACTGTACCTGTTCACACGCTGACTGACCCCAATACGTGTCCCGCAGTGCAATAGCCAGGATTCAGTTCCGCCTCCCAGATGGATCTTCCTTTACTAACCAGTTCCCATCTGAAGCACGGCTAGAAGAAGCAAGGCAATTTGCTGCACAGGTAAACTGGAGTTTCTTTTTCTTAGCTGCATGCTGATTACAACTTGGTGTAGCATCACCTAGGTGGGAAATTGTCATCAACTGCATTCCTTTTTGTTTCTTTTAAGGGGGTTTTGTAGTGGCCCTCTCCAGTGACACCAACTGCCTTTGTATTACTGCAGCATACCATTAGTAAGAGATAGAATCCTTCATTTTTCTATACGAAGACGGCTGATAATTTGATACTGAGCTCTTGAGTATACTTTGCCATATTGACCCAAGGGGCAAATGTGCAATTGTTTGAAAGTGAAGCTACAAATAAAATGTTTTCTTTGTATTTTCACAGATGGTTGGTAATGCTTACGGCAATTTTTCACTGGCGACAATGTTTCCCAGAAGAGAGTTTACCAAAGAAGATTACGGAAAGAAATTACTGGAACTAGAGTTAGCACCCAGTGCTTCAGTAGTGTTGCTGCCGGTAGGTGTTGGGTTTTGGTTTGTTTGCTGTTCATTTTCCTGCAAACAGCAGTACTGTTGCTGTGTATTCGCTGTTTAGTCAGCCATGATAATATTTGTCTTGAATTTTGGTCTTTTCTGTGTCTAAGACAGACTGCAAAATAACTACAATTTCTGTCAGGATTGATTTGCAGCAGGGATTTTCCTGAAGCAGATAAATGATGGCAAAGGTGTCTGTCTAATGCGTAACCAAAGGAGTTCTCTTGTGTCTGCTGAGCTGCTTCTAAATTATAGATTAAATGCTCTTGTCTACAAGAGCACAGCTTTAATACTGACAAGTTTGCTTTGTGTGTCCGTGACCAGGCGGGAAGACCTGCTACTTCCGTTGTTCAGGCTTCAGGCGGTGATCTGTGGAAGTTCTTGGGCACAATACTTTATCCTCTCTTAGCGGTTTGGAGATTTATTAGCAACTTTCTGTTTACAAGTCCACCCCCCTCACAGTCTGCTGTGAGATCGGTTCATCAGCAAGACCATTCAAGTCCTTCATCATCTAGCAGCGTTGAGCAAAGCAGGTAATCAAAACTGTTTAAGGCAGCTGTTTCTCACACTGCTTGCTGGGATTGGTTTCATTTTGTAGTGGGGAACCGAACTGCACCTGCCCCATAGCTGCTGCCCTCCCCTTGTAGTTTCTGAGCACTGCCCTTTCTGGCTGGTTGAAAGGTGGCTAATGGGGTGACTGGGATTTCTTGGCTTTTACATGGGTGATTAAGCAAACTCAGTATTGTTTGCTTCTGTTTCCAGTCGGAGAGTAGAAAGAGCTTTGTCTTGCAGTCATTTGTGAATAGGGAATAGAGCTGCAACTACAAATGTGGGCTTTGCTTCAGTTGCTGTTGTTTGGAAGATAAAAATTTTGAACATGAGATGTTGAAGTGGTGTGGTTGTACAAGAAGCTCAAGCAAATGTTGATGGTTATAAGGTTTTGTATTGCCTAGAGAGTGAGATCTCCCCTCTACCAGGAGAGCTGCTCAGCTGTTTCGGGTGAAGCAGCTGGGGGGGCTGCCATGCTGGGCGCTTCCCAGCAGAAATGAGATCCTGTCAGTTCAACTGCTAAATGACAGATTTTCAGCTGGGTGTAGCTTCCCAAGGAAACAGTGGCTTTCTTCAGCCTTGTGTTACTGGGAATAAGAACAGGAGGGATGCATGATCTGCGTTTATCGCATTCACTTCTCTTGTGTAATTATTACCAGGGAAACTGTCAAACTTCACTGTCATTTGTTCCCTAGGCAAGCAGTCAGGAAACGAGTAGTGGAAAAGCGGGGGGAAGACTTCAAAAAAGAAGGCAAAATATATAGACTGAGGACTCAAGACGATGGAGAAGATGAAAACAACACTTGGAATGGAAATTCTACACAACAAATGTAGTTTTGAGTAACTGCCATCATCATTGTCTGGCTTGGGGGGGGGGGGGGGG